>WOXC01006301.1:0-600000 GCA_011680675.1 Gymnobelideus leadbeateri
TGAAACTAAACTAATAAATTAATTAAAAAAAAAAAAGAAATATTGAGCTTGAAGAGTAAAATGAGCAGAATCAAGAGAATATTATATAGAGAAATGATATTATTTTAAGAACAACTTTGAATGAATAAATCATTTTGAATATTATAAATACATACACATATATATACATATATATACATAAATACTCAAATTAAGTACAAAGGACTTGTGATGGAAGACACAATCTGCATCCAGAGAAAGAACTGATAAACAGAAGTATCTATAGAATGATTCCACATATGTATACACGTACGCCACCAAAATATGCCTAATGGTAGCTATGTCTAAGGCCAGGGATTGGGGATGGGGGGAAGGGCAGGGAAGGAAGGGAGAGGAAAGGAAAAAAGGAAAAAAGTTAAATGATAACTTAATCATATATCTTAAAGGAATAACAATTGTACATAATAGATCTTCAGTTTCGTGTACAATTATCTTTTTTTCTATTCTCCTATATAATAGAAATGATTGTTTTCCTTCTTAAGTTAAGAATAAAATAAAATTAAAAAAAAAAACACTACAAAGTATAGGAATAAATGGAGTCTTCCTTAAAATAATAAATTAAAAAAATCAGCAAGTACTATATGTAATGAGGATAAGCTAGAAGCATTTCAGATAAGATAGGGGTGAAATAAAGATGTCCACTATCATCCCTCTTATTCAATTTAGTACTAGAAATGTTAGCTGTAGCAATAAGAGAAAAAAAGAAATTGAAGGAATCAGATTAGGCAAAGAAGAGACTAAGCTATCACTCTTTGCAGATGATATGATGATATGCTTATAGAATCCTAGAGAATCAAGTAAAACCTACTTGAGATAAAAAAATAGCAAAGTTGGAGGATATAAAATAAACCCACATAAACCCTCAGCATTCTTATATATTTCTAATAAAATCCAACCACAAGTAATAGAAAGAGAAATTCCATTTAAAGTTATTGTATATATAAAATATTTGTGAATCTACCTGCCAAAAAAAACCCAAGACCTATATGAACAATATTACAAAACAATTTTGACACAAAGTCAGATCTGTATCATTGGAAAAACATCAATTGTTCCTTTCTAGGTCGAGCTAATATAATTAAAAATCACAATTTTACCTAAATTAATTTACCTATTTAGTGCCATACCAATCACCCTACCAAAAATTATTTTATAGAGCTAGAGAAAATAGTAACAAAATTCATCTAGAAGAACAGAAGGCCCAGAGTATCAAGGGAATTAATGAAAAAAAAAAAATACTAACAAAATTCATCTAGAAGAACAGAAGGCCCAGAGTATCAAGGGAATTAATGAAAAAAAAATACTAGGGAAAAAAAATACTATGGCTTAGCCATACCAGATTTTAATCTGTATTATAAAGCAGGAAGTCATCAAAACTATTTGGTACTGACTGAGGAATAAAGTAGTGGATCAATGGAATAGATTAGGTACATGAGACCCAGCAATCAATGACTATAGTAATCTACTGTTTGATAAACCCAAAGACCCCAGCTTCTGGGATAAGAACTCACTATTTGACAAAAACTGCTGGGAAAACTGCAAAATAGTATGGCAGAAACTGAGAATAGATCAATATCTTATACCACATACCAAAATCAAGTCTAAAAAGGTGCATGATCTAGATATAAAGGCTGATACTGTAAGCAATATGGGAGAGCAAGTCATTTACCTATCAGATTTATGGAGAAAGGAAGAAAATATGACCAAACAAGAGTTAGAGACTATTGCAAAATGAATAATTTTGATAATATTAAATTGAAAAGGTTTTATACAAATAAAGTCAAGGAGGGAAGGGGAAAATTGATGAAGAATTTTTATAACCAGTGTCTCTGATAAAGGCCTCATTTCTAAAATATACAGAGAATTGAGTCAAATATATAAGGATATAAGTCATTTCCCAATTGACAAATTGTCAAAAGGTGTGAACAGACAGTTTCCAGAGGAAGAAATTAAGGATATCTATAAGAATATGAAAAAATGCTCTAAATTACTATTGATTAGAGAAATGCAAATCAAAACAACTCTGAGGTACCACATCTCACCAGTCAGATTTGATAACATGACAAAACAGGAAAATGACAAATGCTAGACAGGATGTGGGAAAAATGGAACACTAATGCATTGTTGGTGGAATTGTGAATTGACACAACCATCCTGGAGAACAATCTGGAACTGTGCCCAAAGGGCTATAAAAAATGTATACCTTTCGACCCAGCAATGCCACTTCTAGGTCTGTATCCCAAAGAAATCATAGAAGTCAGGAAAGGACCTGTATGTACAAAATTATTTATAGCAGCACTATTTGTGGTAGCAAAGAATTGGAAATCAAGGGAATACCCATCAACTGAGGAATGGCTAAACAAGTTGTGATCTATGAATGTAATGAAATACTATTGTGCTATAAGAAATGAGAAACAGACAGACTTCATAATAACCTGTAGAGACTTATATGATCTGATTCTGAGTAAGGAGAGCAGAACCAGCAGAACTTTGTACACAATCACAGACACACCGTATGTGTGATGACTAACTTTGCTAGACTCGGATCCTCTCAGCAATACAAGGTTAGAAGACTCATGAAGGAAAGGGATATCCACATCCACAGAAAGAACTACAGAGTCAATGCAGATTGAAGCAAACTACTTTGTTCTCTCTCTTTTGTGTTCTGTTTTGCTTTGTCCCTTCTTTCTTGATGTTCACTCCACTGGTCATAATCCTTCTTTACAACTTGACTAATGTTCAATGTGAAGGTATTTGTAGAACCTATATTTGATTGTATGGTGCTATGGGGGGGTGGGGGGAAGGAGGGAGGAACAAAAGGGGGAGAAAATTTGAAATTCAAGGGATTGGGGAACTGAATGTTGTAAAATAAAAGTAAATAAATAAATTTATTTTTTTTCAAAAAAGAGGTTGCTAATAATGTCCCTACTTGCTTCAAAGCCTAGTTATAGGGGGGGAAATATTTTAGAAACTATAAAGCCCTATAGAAACATGAGTGGTGATTATTCCAAGCTCATTTTTTATTTCAAAATCAACTTCTCTCATTTTTTCCCTGCTCCTTGCCAGGCTACTGTAATTTAGGGAAATAAAAAAGTTTTAAGAGTCATTTTCTAAGGGAAAACAGGAACAAAGAAAAAACTTTTGAGAGTTCTAACTTTTGGGAACATCCAAAAAGGGTTATTCCTTATTAGTGAGAGGTATTCAGAGTGCCTATTTAGCAAATAATAGAAATGCACATGGTACCAAATCACTAGATGTGATTCTTTCCCCCTACTACACACACACACACACACACACACACACACACACACACACACACACACACACACACACAGAGATAAAAGTGAAAAAATACAGATTACCTCATAGAACCCACCAGTCAGACCCTCAGTACTAGCCTGGACTCACAGAGCAGGTCCTAGGTACCTCTTTTATAATCAAACTAGAATAGCAATAAGGACAACAGGGATAACAAAATCATCTTGTATCCAAGTTGACAAGCATTTATTAAGTTGATACTGTGAGCTAAGTGCTGGGAATACAGATGTAAGCCCTGCAGGAATTTACATTCTTAGAGAGAAAGACAAACTATAAAAAGAAACTGAAAAGTGTAGGAATGGGGGTGAAGAATATATGCCCATAGAGAAATGAAAACGTGGCTAGCCTGGGTACTTTCCTTAAAATGGAACTTCTAGAAGGAACTAACCAATCAGAGCAAGGTTATTCTGTTGAAGATGTAAATTTAACAGGGTGAGAAGTCTGCTATGGCATGGTAGAGAAAGTCCAGAGAGTCAGATGTAGATCCAAACCCCTCTATGTCTCAATATTCTCAAAACTTTTCATTCTATGTGGCTTGGAAATTTTGTTTTGGTGCAGTGACAACTATTGAATGTTATTAGGTATCCTATCACACTAGGCAATTGTGGAAAACAATTTGGTCTTTGATAATGAACTGGCTCCAGTACAATTCTCAAGCATGTTTTGAGGTCTGTATTTATAGTATGGATAATTCCATCTGTCAGTCCATGAAAGATAGGGAGCATCTGGTATGTGAATCTAGCCACCAAGTCACATCTTGCTAAACAAGGTGTGACGTGTTAAAAGTTTTGAAATTTGCTGTGATATATTTCACAGTTGCTACCATTTCCCTGCATAATCTGCATTGATTAATAAGCTTGGGATCCTTAAACTGGTGGCAATGATCTGATCCTGAAATGCCATCATAAACCCCTATGTTTCTATACACAAATTAATAAGGCAGTCATTTGTTCAATATGTATTTTTCAACATATTATTGGTTCAGTTCATATGGAGATCATCCACAGAGGGTCTTTTGATTCCGCTCTTGGATCTTAGCCATTCCAAAAGTTCCACAAAGAGGTAAACCACTTTCAATTACATTCCACAAATCCAATGGCATGTATTTGTTATCATGCTTCCCTATTGCTGAGTAAAGTGATGTCTGCTTGGTCTAAAGTATTTCTGCAGGGTTTTGACCTGATGATAATATATTCTAAGAATGTTTATCAATTTTTTTCTTCTTTGTTGATGATTTTTCTTCTTTCTACAACTGCCTGAAAGTGCTGGATCCTAGGTTTTGTTAGCATTGTGTATGGTTTTCAGAAGATAGTTCCCAAAAGTATTATGATTCATTTGATAGTTTTGAAAGTGTTCATAAGTGTTCATTAAGACTGGTATTGCAAGGTATAAATCACACTAAATAAATTACTCCCTTTCTGTTTTATATTTAGGAATGCCAGTAAATCTTTGAACATGTGCAACCACAGCTCTCTCCTTGATGACTTTATACTCAACATGTTTTTCCTGAAGGGGACAAAAGTGTTTCTAAGTACAACTAGACCACAATTAATAATACAAGTTCAAATAATGCAAAATTAGATTTGTTGTGAATTATAAAATGATGAAATATTAAATTTAATGGTGGCCAAAATTAAATTAATGTTATGCAAGTGAACTAGTCGAGGATTTTAACGTGTTTCCATGTAACGATACAACACATCTATTGTCTTCTGTAGATGTGTTATGTTGCTGCATATTGCTGATAGTTATGCTATTTTTAAAAAAATACTTAAAATGGATAGAAGGAAGAATATTTTGGATGAAAACACTGACAGTACAAAAAATGAGTTTTTTATTAGGTTAGAACAAAAATTTGATGTAATCAATTGGTATGAATGTGGTCACAGTACTTCTAAAATAGGACAAGATATTGTAATACCTAAATATATACTGTAGAAAATTATACAACACAAGGTAAAATAAAAGGAAAGGGAAAAGTTACATCATCTTTTTGTAATTTGCAAGCATCTACAAGGGATAGAAACATTGCAGTGATAGAAATGGATCAACTTTTAACTGTATGGATTGAAGATTGTAATAAAAAACGTATTCCCCTTACAGAGTAGCCATTCGGTCAAAAGACTGAAATTTATTTAAAACAGTTTAAAAAATAGAAATGAAATGTATTGTGAAGAAATATTTACTGCAAGTATTTTTTGGTTGAATCACTTTAAAAATCAAGTTCAATTGCATAATATAAAATCATTGGAAGGGTGGTCAGTGCAGATAAGGATCCAGCAGCTAAATATTCTGGTGATTTGAACAAAATAATCAAAGGTAGAAGCAGTAATCAACAAATTTTTAATGTGGATGAAGCATGTCCATTTTGGGGAAAGGATGCCTACTAAAATTTTCATTTCTAAGAAAGAAAAATCTCTACCTTGATTTAAAGTGTTTAAGGGCCACCACTTTTATCAAGAAGTAATGAAGAAGGGGATTTTATATGAAAACCAATGCTTTTTATTTGGTCTCAAAATCCTTGTGCTATGAGAAGCTACAAATAGTGATTTTTTTTTCTACTTTTCAGGTAGTCAAATAAACATGCATCGATGACTAAAGCTGTTTTCAAAGACTGCTTTTTGAGTCTATTTTCATCTAGCAGCTGAAAAATACTGCCAACAGTAACATTCCATTTAAAGTAGTACTGATGTTAACTGATGTCCCAGGTCAGTTAGCCATCTGCACTTGATTCATTGTGTGAGAATGTGAGCATGCAAATGCACTGAGATGGATAAAGTTCTCTGCATCTCCCAGCATATATATGATTATTTAAAAACAGTTTACTCTGAAAGGCTAAAATATCTTAAATGACAATAATTGCATTTTTGTCATATCAATGTAGGCTTTTCTTTAGAGATGATATCCAGTACTTTTTAAATTACCTAAATGTTACTTTCCATAATCACTCTCTTACTTGTAGTAAATTTGGATCAGAAAAAAATTCTTATCTTTTCTGTTATGTTACATTAATAAATAGGTAAAAACTTATTTTTTTAAAAATGTAATTGCCTATTTTATTGGGCTAGATACAGTGACTACATTTTGTATAATTATTAATCCAAATAGTTCAAATTCAAATAATTCAACAATTTCATGGGATTCATTATTTGCACCAATGAGGACCTAGCTGTACAACTTTTGCCTATTAATCCAATTTGACATTGGATTCAAGCTTAAAGCATCCAGTCTCCATCTTTTCCTGGCTTGTGTTAAGAATTTTATACTTGTTGAGTCCAAATGGTATTTTGATATTATTGTAGAAAGATTCCAAAAGATGAAGGAACTATTAAATGTGTTTTTCAAGGGAGTCATATAGCTTAATGTCATCCATTTATGTCAAATGATTAATAAGATATCTGAGTTCAACTCCTTCTTTATCTTGGAAGGTATATTTAGGTCTATTCAGGAGACATGATAAATGATTTAAGGCTAGGCAGAACCATGATGGGCTTACATCTCCCTGAGAAATGCTATATTTTATATCAATTGTTCTTGTCATTATCAAGTTGGTGGTACATTTTAAATAGAAAACACTTTTCCATGTGGATATCACATATTATAGCTTTCTCACTAAACTTGGGATTATTTAAAATAATTTTAGTACATCAATAATCCACAAATACAAAACTTTCAAAAGATTTCAAATAATAAAGTATACATTATAGCACTTCCAATCAGCTTTTTCAATAATTACTGAATTAATAATAATTTGTTCTTTATACCCCAGGAAAATTTTGGTAAACCACTTTTGGTTCTCAATCAATACATTGTTTTCATTTAAGCATTTATAATTTTAGTGGCATAAATTATGAATGCTTTTCATAAAGTTCAAAAACATAAAATCATTTCTATAATAAAATAAAAACCCTCTATTTGGAGGGGTCACTGCTATTCTCATCTTGTGGTGACAGACATGGCATGCCTTCTTTTATGAGTAATGGGATCAAGTTTACATTTTAGGTAGCTCATAAAGTGATTTGCTATTTATTCATCTGTCACTGTGAAGCATTTGAGTAAATATTTATGAATCTTGCGTGAGTCTTTCACATTTTAGATTTTTTAAGAAGCTGCAGCTTCAATCATCTCCCTTTGTGAAACTTCTTTCACTCATTATAATAACAGTAAGCCAATTTTCTGTTTCTCATTTATCCAACTTATGTGTTCCTGTGTAGTGGTAATAGAAGGAGTAGGAGTTGGAGTAGCAGTAGTAGTATCATTGTATCAAAAATATTTATTAAATACCTAGTAGGTGTCAAGTACTATGTTAAATACTGAGGATACAAAAAGACATAAAATTCAGTCCCTACCTTCAAGGAGATCACAGTCTAATGGAGGAGAAAGCAAGCAAGCAAATGTGTAGAAACAAACTATATACAGCATAAATGGGAAAAAATTAACAGAAAGAAGGCTCTAGAATTAAGAGGACTTAGGAAAGTCTTCCTATAGAAGATGGGATCTTCGTTGAGCCTTAAAAGAGGCCAATGATGCCAGTAGGTGAAGATAAGGTGGGCTAGCATTCCAGGCATGTGGGATAGATGGAGAAAATCCTCAGAGGTGAGAGATGCAATATCTTGTTCGTGGAATAGCCAGGAGGCCAGTGTCACTGATTGAAAGAATATTAGTAAAGGAGAGCTTTTGTAGTTTGCAAAGACTAGAAAGGTAGGAGGGGGCTAGGTTACCAAGGACTTTGAACACCAAAAAGAGTATTTTGTATCTTATTCTGGAAGTGAGAGGAAGTCATCGGAATATATTGAGTAAGCAGTTAGAAGGAGGAATAACATGGTCAGACTTCAGACTGAGAAAAATAACTTTAGTGTCTGATTGTAAAATGAATTGGAATGGGGAGAGACTCGAAGTAGACAACCCAATAGCATGCTATTGAAATAACCTAGGCATGGGGTAATGAAAACCTTACCAGAAAGGTAGCATTGTCAGAGGAGAAAGGAGGGTTTATTTGAGAAAAGAAGGATTTACTTACTTGAGGATTGATTGATTGATTTCATCATACAAAGATGAAATCAACAGACTTTAATAAAAGATTAGATATGAGGAGTGAATGACATTGAAGAGTCAAGGATGACTTCTAGGCTTCCAGCTGGAAAGAGTAGGAGAATGGTGATATCTTCTACAATAATGGGGAAGATGTGAAGACTGGACATGTTGGGTTTAAGATGCCTACTGGAAATCCAGTTCAAGATGTCTGAAAGGTATTGGAAGATATAAAACTGGAGGTCAGCAGGGAGTTTGTGGCAGGACAGTTAGATTTGAGAATGGTTAACAAAGATATGGTAATTAAAGCCATAGGAACTGACACTATCACCAAGTGAAGTAGAACAGATGGAGAAGAAAAGAGAGCCCAGCATAGAACTCTGAGGGACAACTATGGTAAGAGGGTATGATCTGAAAAAAGATCCAGCAAAGGATACTGAGAAGGAGAGTCAGGTAGGAGGAGAACCAAGAGATCATGTTGTTCCAAAAACCTGTTGAGAATATCAAGAAAAGACAGATCAGGAATTTCAAAAGTTGCAGAGAGGTCAAGGAGAATGAAAATTGAGAAAAGCCATTAGATTTAGCAACCAAGAGATCACAGGTAACTTTGTAGAGTTACCTGTGGAGTTTAGTGGAATCACAGGGTGAGAAGCCAGATTATAAAGTGTTAAGAAGGGGCGTCTAGGTGGCACAGTGAGTTTTGCATCGGTCCTGGAGTCAGAAGGACCTGAGTTCGAATCCAACCTCAGACACTTAATGCACACACAAACAAAAAACAAACCTAGCCCTGTGACCTTGGGCAAGTTACTTAACCCCAATTGCCCTCCAAAAGGCAAAAATAAATAAATAAATAAAGTGTTAAGAAGACAGTGAGAAGAGAAAAAGAGGGCCTATCTATTATAGGCTTTTTCAGAGAGTTTAGTCACAAAGGACAAAAGAGATTTTGGATGATAGTGGAGATGAAAGGGTCAAGTGAGTGTTTTTTTCAAGATGGGGGAGACTTGGGCAAGTTTGTAGACAGTAGGGAATGAGTTACTAGATAGGAAGAAAATAAATAAAAGAGTATGGATGATAGAGGGTACAGTTTGTTAGAGGAGACCAGATTGAATGGGATCATTAGTGATTGTTACTGTCATTGTTATTATACTATTATTAACATTATTAAAGGGAACAGCAGTAGCAAAAGCATAAGAATAAAGAAGAGATTGGTTGGTTGTTGTTCTTTGTTCTTGAAGAGAATCAAAATGGTATCACTATATTAAAGTCAGGTTACAATGCATCTGACTGTGGCTGATCAGACCATTATAGGCTCAGAATGTTCTACTGTAAGTTGGACCAAAATAGTCCATGTGACCATTTGAGGTGAATTTTCTAAATGTGTGTATCTCATGTTTCTTTTGAGCTAGTTTACTTTTTCTTTGTTCATAAAGGACAGCACCTTCTCTGATGCGGGCATGCTATGCTGGGCAGTCCTATGCCAGTGTCTCTTATGTCACAAGATCAATTCCAAAGTTCTTGAGAGACCTTGAAAGTGACCACCATGTGAGCACTTTCCTTCTATAAGTTCTCCATAAAAGGAAGCAGAACAAGAAAGAAGAGAAGAAGAAAGAAAATGGGGAGGAGGAAGAAGACAAAAAGATTAATAGCAACAGCAACAGGAACAAACAATAACCAAGACCAACAACAGCCATTCAAGTTACATTTGTTAAGCTCTAGGAATACAAAGAAAAGCAAAAGACAATCTCTGCTCTCAAAACAACTAAACATTGTAGCAGGGACGATATGCATTTAATACTTCCTGAAATTCTCAGTCTTTTAAAAAACTACAAAGTTTAGTGTGAAAAACCCCCTCCTAGTGGTCAGCAACACTTAATGTACTCCTAAAAGTAAAGCAACTTATGCCTTTTCACCTATTGAATAGGAAATTATTAGATACCACTTTAGCTCAAAGAGAAATCAAGTTAAGAAAATAGAAGGGTCAAAAGTAAAATACCTGAAAATCTATGGCAATTGTGATTAGTCATCCCCCTTTCACAGAAAACAAATAATACACTGTAATGCATCTCCACAAGGATAGAGGACCTTTTGACTCTGAGGTTTGATGGGAAGAGGTGGGGGGAAGCCAAAAAAAAAAAAAATAGAATTGCTCTAAAGCCAAAATCCCCCTTTTACACTTTGGTAAGGAATTGAAATTAAGTTGCTTTTTTCCTTTTGCCTTTGTTGCAATTGGGCCCAAAGCTGACCATTTAGGGCCTGTAAAAGGACTTGGATTTCAGGAATTAGCAAATTTACGAACCTCTGTACTTTTAAATAATTACTATTAGCTCAAATCTTAAAGTAATGGCAGCTTCTCTAATGTGCTTGCAAGTGACACACAGATGTCACTGAAGACAACCAGGATGTGACAGTGTCTCCACACTGGCCAGCATATCAGCTGTCAAGTCAACATCACTCTGGCCTGTTTAGCAAAGTGGTCTACTTGATTGCTATGAATAATTGGATGCCATTAATAATGATCAGCTGCAGGGCAAAGAAAGGTGGTCAAGCATAATAACTGAATTTTGAATTTTAACAAAACATTTCCTATTCAGCAAAAAGACTGCTAGTAAAGAGAAAGCATGTTTTATAAGTACAGCAAAAATAATTGACCTCCAGATGACTTACAAGAGATGGTGACACAAGATAATGAAGGTATGCAAAGCTGGTTCTTCCCACCTTAATTATTTAAAAAGAAAAAAATTGAAACTATTAGGAAGTACTGGAATGGCCTTGATGATTAAGGTTTAGTTAGTGTCAAACTAAGAGAGGAGGAAAGAATTGGGGAGATAGTCAATGGACACATATTCAATTGTTAAAAAGCCACAACCCAAATTTAATAATTTGTAGAAAAACTAGTAAGGTTTGATTGATGGCCAATTAAGAAAACTAACCCAACTTGATATCTGAAAAGATCAAGTAGTATAAATCTGTCTGTTGCTAAATATTCATTCACAGTGTGTTTATAGATGATAAGGGACTCCAAGGGCACCACCATTTATTATCCTTTTAAAAATGCAATCATTAAATAACTAAAAATTTAAATACTTTAAATATTAGAAGGTAAAGGTAGATTTTAAATAGTATAATTCCATAAAAGAGCAAAACAGAAAAAATTTGGAATTTAGTAAGAAAAGTTACTCAATTACATATATTATTTAGCCAAGCAATCCTGATGCTGGCCTTATACTCTATGGAGGTCAAAGATAGAAAGGGAGACAAAATAAGCCAAAATCTTTGTAGCAGTTCTTTTCTGTGTAGTAGCAAAGCACTAAAAACAAAATGGATATTCGCTAATTGGGAAAAGACTGAACAATCCATGGTATGTGAATGGAATCACATATTAATATACTATAATGGATAATTAAAATGATTAATTCAGAGAAAAGTATAAGATTTTTTTGTATGAACTCATGCAGAATGAAGAAACAAGAATCCAGAATATTCTCTCCAAAGTTCACAATGTTGAACAAAGTTGACAAATCCAATGACTTTTTCTCAATCTTCATTCTCCTTGACCTTTCTTCAAATTTTTATACTATTAATCTCTCTCTCCTTTTTGATGCTCTCTTCTTCATAAGCTTTTGGGACACCACAGTCTCCTGGTTCTCCTCCTACCTATTAGAAGGCTCTTTCTCAGCCTTTGCTGTCCTCTTCCAAATTAAATACTCTTACCATAGGTGTTCCTCAGAGTTCTATGCTGGGATCTCTTCTAACTATATACTACTTCACTTGGTGATGTCATCAGGTCCCAGAGATTTAATTATTATCTCTATGCTGATTATTTTGAAATCTACCAATCCTGCCACAAATTCCACACTGATTCCCCACTGACCTCCAATCTTGCATCTCCAACGACCTTTTAGTTATTGCAAAATAGATGTCCATTGGACATCTTAAACTCACTATGTCCAAAACAGAACTCAGTATATTTTCTCCTTACCAATCCCACCTCCTACCTTCTCTATTATCATCAAGGGCAACACCATTCTACCAGTCCCTCAGGTTCATGCTGGATTCCTCACCCTCCCTTACCATCCATATTCAACCTGTCACCAAGGCCTGTCAATTTCACCTTTGCCGTATGTCTTGTATATGTTCCCTTCTCACCTCTAACACTTCCACCATTCTAATGAAGGCCCTCATCACTTTGTACCAAAGTGATTTTCCTAAAGTGCAGGTCTGATCATGTTACCCCTCTTCCCCCTACTCGATGAAGTCCAGTGGCCTTTTATTGCTTCCAGGATCAAATACAGAACATTCATTTTAGCTTTCAAAGCACTTCATAGCCTAACCCCCTCTTACCTTTCTAATCTTATACCTTATTTCATGACATACTCTTTAAACCAGGGACAACAACCTCCAAGCATAAACAACACATTCCATCTCTTCACTCTAGGCATTTTCTCTAGCTATACCTGATGCCTGGTATACTCTCCCTCAATCTACTTGCTTCTGTGGCTTCCTTTAAATTCCAACTAAAATCCATCTTTTGCAGAAAGCTTTCCCTATGTGCTCCTAATTCTTGTGCCTTTCCTCTATTAATTATTTACTGTTTATCCTGTATATAGCTTGTTTGGTATATATATATATATATATATTTGTTTGCATGTTATCTCACCATTAGACTGTAAATCCTTTGAAGGCAGGAACTGCTTTTTGCCTCTTTTTGTATCCTTAACACTTAACACAGTACCTGGTACATAGTAGGCACTTAATGAGTGTTTATTGATTGATTGAGGTAGGCAGAGAAATAGATTGATAGATATAAAAGTATGTATGTACAGATACATATATGCACATATGTAAAGGTATATATGCATGTATATATGTATATGTGTATGTCTATATTTTTAAGGATGTCTATATGTGTGTATCTATATTTTTAATATATGACTATGATAATGTAGGAGGGGAAGGAAACAATCATTTGTGAAGTTCTTATTGCTAAGCACTGCACTAAGTGCTTTACAAATATTGCTAAGGACCTTCATGGTAACAGACTGAAGGTTTATAAGTCCTTGGAAAAGTAGATATTCCAGGGGGTGGCAATCAACTCTGATCGGTTAACTAAGAGTGAGAGAGAATTAATATTACAATGAGGAGTTGGACCTATTCTAATGAACTTTGATTATGTCATTTATTCCTACATTACCCCTAGTCTTTGGCTATCTAATCAAAGAATGTTTCTCCACCCAAACCTGAATAGAGAACTATAGCATTAAATTCCTAGATTTAATTCTTTGGTGGGGACACCAAGATTGAGGAGGATTGATTCAATCTCATTATCAGTAATGTCCTTCAAGAGACTGAACTTTGAAATGAAAACTATAGAAAAAGGAGAAATTCTGGATCTCCCCAAATCATTCATTATTAATAATCGTTTCTCTCACAAGAATAATAACTGTGAATGACTCAGCTACTCTGATTAAGACAATAGTCCAAGACAAGCCCAAAGGATTTATGATGTAAAATGTTATCTACCTCTAGAGAAAGAACTGTTGAGTCTGAATGAAGATCAAAGCATACTTTTTAAAACTCTCTTTATTGGGCAGCTAGGTGGCGCAGTGAGTAGAGTGTCGGCCCTGGAGTCAGAAGGACCTGAGTTACAACCGGCCTCAGACACTTAACACACACAAACAAAAAAACCTAGCTGTGTGACCTTGGGCACTTAACCCCAATTGCCCTCCAAAAAAAAAAAACCCTCTCTTTTTCTTGGGGGAGGATCTATGTTTTCTTTTATAGCATGACTAATATGAAAGTATGTTTTCCATATTTGCACATGTACAATCTGTATCGAACCTCTTGCTTTCTCAATGAGAGGGAGGGCAGGGAGGGAAAAATTATACAAAATTTTAAAAAGAAATGTTAAAAAAATTTTAATGTAATTAGGAAAAATAGTAAATAAAAAATACATTCAGAAGCCACAAAGAATAAAGAAGGAGGAACAGAAGAAGGAAGGAAAGAAGGAAGGAAGGAAGGAAGGAAGGAAGGAAGGAAGGAAGGAAGGAAGGAAGGAAGGAAGGAAGGAAGGAAGGAAGGAAGGAAAGAAGGAAGGAAGGAAGGAAGGAAGGAAGGAAGGAAGGAAGGAAGGAAGGAAGGAAGGAAGGAAAGAAGGAAGGAAGGAAGGAAGGAAGGAAGAGAGAAAGAGAGAGAGAAATTGTTGCTGAAGCATGGCATTCAACTTTTGGCAGAGAGTCGTTGACAAGAGGAGTAGAAGGAGACAGTTTTTTAGACATAACCAACAATGATTTGTTTTGATTGACTATATTTATTGTTGTAAGGTATGATTTGGGGAAGGGAGGGGAATTAGTCAATAACAATATAAATAGAAATAAAAAACAAAAGGATTCACCATAGAATTACTTTAAACAACAAGACTCCTCTCCCACCATTGCCCAGTATATTGAGAATGACTTCATTTTTCAAAAATCAGTTATATGCAATTTTGTGAGAGCACCGTTATTGCCAAAATATAACGCAATTAGCTGTTCATCCAAAATACTATTGAATAGATAAACTGAAGATCAGCCAAATGGTCATTCCCAAAAGAAGGGCAAGGATTGTGATTCAATTTACAAATAGAATCATAGAAGGTCAGAATTGGACGGGACACCTGAAACCATCTAGTAAACTTATTCCCTAAAAAATATCCATGTTAGATCTTACCTGACAAGCGTATATTCAAATTCTACTTCAAAATCTCCAGTAAAAAGGGAACTCACTGCCTCTCAAGGAAATCTACCATGTTGGTATACACACACACACACACACACACACACACACACACACACACACGCATATGTATGTGTGCATGCATAGTACATAGGCATGTACATAGACACACATGCCTATGATCTCACATCATGTGCATACATTTATACATACATACATGTGTGTATAATTGTTAGTGTGATTTTTCCTAACACCAAGTCTGTAATTTTTTACAATATGTAACCCTACTGTACTGTAGGTATAGTATATATTGTAATTTTTGCAATATGTAACCATTATTCCTAATTGATTTCTGGGAACAAGAAGTAGCAATCTAATTCTTCTTCCACTCTGCCCTTCAAATACTTGAGCCAGAACTATGATTTTTTCCTTAACTCTTCTTTTCTCCAGGATTAAACATTCTCAGTTTCTTCAACTTATGTTTATGTAAAATCAAATTGAGGCACTTCACCATTCTGATTTCCCTCCCTAGATGCCTCTTAGCATTTCAATGTGTTTCCTAAAATAACGTGTTGAAAATTAAACACCATAATGCTATTTTGATTAGACTTGGGCAGAATACAACAGGACTACCACTCCCTTATTCCTGAGTGACATCTCTCTTAAAAGATACTAATACTTCCTTTCTTATGAACTTTGACGTTACTTTACTTGATTATAATCTGCTTTCTCCCTACCTCCCTCTGCCTTATAACTCCAAACCTTGTACTTTATCCTCGCCATGACATTCAATTCATTCACCAATATACTCTCTTCCTTTCTCCATCTTGATCCTTTGGTGAACTATCAGTGAATTCTACCCTGCCCTCTTCTCTCAAGTTTCTTGTACATTTATCCTATCAAAGACTTTCGCCTGCTAAAACCCCAGCCTTGGATTTTTATGACCATTTGCTGCCTTTGTTTCTATTCATGTGTTGCTGAAATGAGATGGAGAAAATTATAAAAACCATTCTGACTGGGCCTAATTAAAAATTTATATTATATTATCTTAACTGAGTCCTCACTATAGCAAGGCTATCATTTTACACCCCCTTCATCAATTCACTAACGCACAACCACAGTTTTTTCAAACTATTTTCTCTCTACCCAAATCTTCCGTATTTCACACATGCACATATATACACTTTCTCTCAGGTATAAACTTTGCCTCATATTCCATTGGAAAAAAATGAGATCATTCACTGAGAGCACATTCTTCATTCCTCAATATTTCAAATCTCTCAGATACCTTCTGCAACTATATCCTTCTTCATTCCCCTCTCGCATGAAGAAGTGGCCCTCCTTGTTGCCAAGGAGAATTCTTCTACCTGCAAAAATGATTCCAATCCATCCCATCTTCTCCAACAGATTGCCCCCCTCAATTATTCCTATTGCCTACACTGCCATATCTTCCCATACCTTCATAAAACCCTGAGATGGTCTGCCCATCACTACTCTCCATTGTTTTTTATCTATCCTCCTTTTTGTGACTAAACTACTCAAGAAGGCAATCTAAAAATTGTACCTTTTTTTCTTTCCTCTCCCTCTCTTCTTAACCCTCTTCAGTCTGACTTCTGACCTTAGCATTCAGCTGAAACTACCTTCTCCAAGTTGCTAATAATCTCTTAATTGCTAAATTTAATGTTGAGAAAATTTAAATTTTCTCAATCCTATCTTCCTTGACCTCTCTGTAGCCTTTGATACTGTCAATCACTACCTTCTCCTTGACACTCACTTTAATTGTTTGTAATGCTGCTCTCTCTAGTTCTCCTACCTATAAGATTATTCCTTCTCAGTCTCCTTTGCTACATCTTTATCTAGGCAACACACAGTGACTATGGGTAATCCCTAAGGCAGTGTCCTAGGTCCTCTTCTTCACTCCATCTTCACTATTTCACTTGCTTATCTTATCATCAATTCCATGGATTCAATTATCTCTATGCCAATCATCTCAGATCAATTGGTCCAGCCCTAACTTCTCTTCAACTGCCTTGTATTGCAAACTGGGTATCCCATAAGCATCTTAAATTCAAAACATCCAAAATTTAACCCATTATTTTTCCTCACTCATACTTTCTCCTCTTCTTAACTTCCCTCTTGTTTTCAAGGGTACCACCACATTCCCAGTCACCCAGGCTCATAACCTATATGTTTATTTCCCATATCCAAACAGTTACCAAGTCCTGTCAATTATCTTGGTGACATCTTATATAACCCTGTCACCACCCTGGCAAAGATTTTCATCAGTTCACACCTGGACTATCACAAGAGCTTGCTTGTCTTAAGTCTCTTTGCACTCCAGTCCATCCTCCACTCAGCTATCAAATGGATCTTCTTAAAGCATCATCCTGACCATGTCACCCCCTCAAGCCCATTCAATAACTGTAATAGTTCCTATTGCCCCCAGCACAAAATTCTCTGACATTTAAAAGCCAAAATAACCTGGTCCCTCTTACCTTTCCAATCTTTTAATGTTTCCCACTACACTCCTCCTGCCACATATTCTGTGAGTTAGTGATACTGTCTTCCTTTCTATTCCTCACATGAGATACCCCATCTCCAACACCAACCATTTTCAGAGACTACCCCCCATACCTGGAACTTTCCCCTTTATCTGCACTTCTGACTTCCCTGACTTCCTTCAAGTTTCAACTAAAATGCCACCTTTTGCAAGAAACTTTTTCCAGTTCTCCTTAATCTTAGTAGTTTACTCTGAGATTATCTCCATTTTTCCCTATATATATTTTATTTATACATGGTTTTTGCATTTTGTCTCCCTCATTAGACTATGAGTTCCTTGAGATGTGTGATTTTTTCTTCACCTTTCTTTATATTCTCAATGCTTAGCATAGTGCCAAGCCCAAAATAGGTACTTAAATGTTTGTGGACTAATTAATTAAAATCACATTAATTGTCTCCAATGTATTTACCTACTTAAATAATAGCTCACATTTTATAATGTTTTAAATTCTATAGAAATCTTTCCTCATACCAACTCTTTCAGGGTAGAAAGATAATGTAGTATAATTCCAATTTCATGGGTTAAGATATGGTGGCTAAGAAAAGTTGACTGAAATTTCTAGGGTCAAACAATTCATAATTAGCTAAGCTATGATTAGAATCAGGTCTTCTGACTCCAAATGCATAGTTTTCCTCCACCCCCAACACGATGATGTTAAATATTAGTATCAATACATGACCTTTGACTGCTACATAAATCTCCCTAACACATGAAAAGCTAATTATTATCTATTTTTGTGGAAAATAGCAAGAAAAGGGATGTTCTCAAAATGTAGAAAACATAGGGTTTATGTTTAATTCTAGAATATATTTATTTTTATGATTATTATTATAAATTTTTGACTATGCTCACACAGAATGCCTCATGTACATTGTACCTAACAAATCTTTAGAAAATGTAGTAAATATTTAATACCTGAGATTACCACTTGTTAAGTAGATTTATTCCATCACATCATTTAATACAAATTTTAGAGAAACAAGAAATTAAATCAATTTTCTGCTATGAAATCTTTTGCTGGACTAGAAAGGACCTATGTTCTTCAATAAACAATGATTTCATCACCTCTGCACATATAAAGATGGGACTGATGATGAGAGGTAAAGATACTTTAACAGAGGTGTCAGGTTTCAAGTATGGGTAGAATCAGATTAAAATGCACATGAAGAATGTTTAAAGAAATAGAGGGAAAGGAGGGGCAGAGCCAAGATGGCAGAGTAAAAGCAGTAAATTATCTGAACTCCCACTCAAACCACCTCTGAGACCTGTAAAATATGACTCTAAACAAATTTTAGAGCTACAGAACCGCCAAAGTGTCAGAGAGAAACAAATCTCCACTGAAGGCAACCTGGCAGGCCAACAGGAAGGGTCTATCTCACCAAGCTGGGAAACAAGTACAGTCCTGCATGAGTTACATGGTCCCAGACCTGGGGCAACCCTGACCAGTGGCACACCAGTAGGAGAGTGAATTACTGGCAGCTGTGGTCTTTTTCAGACTTCTCAAACCATAAACACCAAAGAGAAAGTGAAAGGTCAGTGGTGAAATCTGTTGGAACTGGGAGACAGAAAAGAGCTGTCCAGCCCCTGCCCCCGGGTCAGCAGAAGTGGCAGAGGTACAGGGGCTGCAGCTGCTGCCCTGTGGCTGCCTCCAGAGCTCCTGCAGATAATAGGGGGACCAAGAGACCATTCAGAGGGTACTTGCTCTTGCTTTGACCTGCATGGATCTGTATTGCAGGCTTAGGTGGTGGTCCTGAGGTGAGAAATGCCAGTGGGCCAGAACTTCTGGTGGCTATGGAGAGGGCACCCTCCTCAGAACTCTGACAACATTTGTGAAAATCCCAATGATTTGGGACACAGTTCTCTCCACACTGGAAGCAGAGCTCTACTGTGGCAAAGAGCTCAAAAGTAAAGTAATTGTCTGGCAAGATAAGGAAGCATATTCAGACCATAAGATCCTTTTGGGTGGACAAAAAAGATCAAAACATGGAACCAGAAGAAGTCAATGATGTCAAAACTCCTACATCAAAAGCTTCTAAGAAAAATATGAACTGGTTGCAGGCCATTGAGGAGCTCAAGAAGGATTTTGAAAATCAAGTAAGAGAAGTAGAGAAAAAATTGGGAAGAGAAATGAGAATGATGCAAGAAAATCATGAAAAGCAAGTCAACAGCCTGCTAAAGGAGACCCAAAAAAATAATGAAGAAAATAACACCTTAAAAAATAGACTCAAATGGCAAAAGAGGCCCAAAAAGCCAGTGAGGAGAACTCCTTAAAAAGCTGAATTTGCCAGATAGAAAAGGAATTTCAAAAGCTTGTTGAAAAGAATAATTCCTTCAAAATTAGATTGGAACAAATGGAAGCTAATGACTTTATGAGAAATCAAGATACTATTAAATAGATCCAAACAAATGAAAAAATAGAAGGCAATATGAAATGTCTCATTGGAAAAACCACTGACCTGGAAAATTGATCCAGGAGAGATAATTTTGAAATTATTGGACTACCTGAAAGCCATAATAAAAAAAAAAAAGCCTAGATATGATCCTTCAAGAAATTCTCAAGGAAAACTGCCCTCATATTCTAGAACCAGAGGACAAAATAGAAATTGAAAGAATTCACCAATTGCCTCTTGAAAAAGATCCCCAAAAGAAAACTCCCAGGAATATCATAGCCAAATTCCTGAGTTCCCAGATCAAGGAGAAAATATTACAAGCTGTCAGTAAGAAACAATTTGAGTATTATGGAAACACAATCAGGATAATACAAGATCTAGTAGCTTCTACACTGAAGGATCAAGGGATTTGGAATATGATATTCAGGAGGTCAAAGGAGCTGGGATTAAAACTAAGAATCACCTACCTAGCAAAACTGAGTATAATGCTTCAGGGGAAAATATGGGCATTCAATGAAATAGAGGACTTTCAAGTATTCTTGATGAACAACACAGAGCTAAACAGAAAATATAACTTTTAAATACAAGAAGCCAGGGAAGCATGAGAAGGTAATTAGGAAAAAGAAATCATAAGGAACTTAATAAAGTTAAACTATTTACATTCCTGCATGGAAAAACAATA
Organism: Gymnobelideus leadbeateri; assembly: GCA_011680675.1. Lineage (NCBI taxonomy): Eukaryota > Metazoa > Chordata > Mammalia > Diprotodontia > Petauridae > Gymnobelideus > Gymnobelideus leadbeateri. The sequence goes on from WOXC01006301.1 coordinate 20,732, forward strand.
ATTGTAACTCAAGATACTTTTCTCAGTATGAGGACAGTTGAAAGGAATATACATACATATAAATGTATGTATAGGAGGGTGTATGTGTATATACATATATATGTGAGTGTGCATATTCATTTGTACATGTATACATAGACAGAGGGCACAGTTGAATAGGAAGGGATAGCTAAAAAATAAAACCAAGAGGTGAGAGAGGAATATAATGAGAGAAGGAGAAAAAGAAAGATAGAATAGGGTAAATTATCTCATATAAAAGAGACCAAGCAAAACTGTTACAATGGAGGGGAAGAGCAGGAAGGTAAAAGGGAATGGGTCAACCTTACTCTCATTGATGGCTTAAGAAGGAAATAACATACATACTCATTTGGGTATATTACCCTACAGAAAGTAGGGGATAAGAGGGAGAATGATAGAAGGTAGGGCAGATTTGGGGAAAGGGTAGTTAGAAGCACATACTTTTGAAAAGGGACAGGGTTAAAATAGAAAACAGAAAAAGTGGGGGGCAGGGTAGGATGGAGGGAAATATAGTTAGTCTTTCACAATATAACTACTATGGAAACATTTTGTGTAACTACACACATATAACCTATACTGAATTGTTTATCTTCCCAGTGGGGGCGGGTGAAGAAGGCAAAAGGGAAAGAATCTAGAAACCAAAGTTTTAAAAGCATGTTAAAAATTGTTTTTTACATGCAACTGGGAAATAAGATGTGCAGGCACTGGGGTATAGAAATCCATTTTGCCCTACTAGAAAGTTAGAAGGGGTAATGGGGGAGGATATAAGAGGGAACAGATTGGGGGAAGGGGTATTCAGTAGGCTTACTATCTTGGGGTGGGGGGTATGGGAAAGACGGGGAGAAAATTTGTAACTCAAAGTCTTGCAGAAATGAATATTGAAGGGTAAAATTAAATTTAAAAAATAAAAATAGAGAAAATACCACATAGATAACATTAATTTCTGGTTTTCTAGGTTAACATGCTGCTTTCAGGGACCCTATGCATTTGAGTTTCATACCACTGCTTTATAATACCTGAGTCAGGGTGACAGAGCCTGAGTTCTATCCCCAGCTCTGCCCTTAATTAGCTAGGCAATTTTGGGGCAAGTCACTCAAATTGTCTGGGCCTTAATTTTCTCATTTGTAAAACTAAGAATTTAAACTAAATGAGTTCTTAGGTTACTTCCAATTCAAATAGTCTTAAATTTCTAACAGTTTCCTATTGAGAGATAAATATTCAAAAGAGACCATGAACTGTCTTTTTGAGAACATGAGAAGGAATCTCACAGAATGAGAAAGCATTCTCTGCAATAATGGAAGCAATGTCTGCATCCATGGAAGTACTGAATTCACAGAATTCAAGGGTCATTTCACTAAACTACTTCATGGATATGATCTCAAAGTGCTTTTGAATAAAAGGAATGCAGGTCTGGCTAAAATGCTAATAACAACTCACATATATATATATACTATTTTCCTTTCATCAGTCTAATGAGACTGATACAGCATGTCAAGGTTTCTGAGTGCAGTTCCTCCCTCCTTTAATCATATCCCAATTGTTTATACCTTGGAGAGCTGACTGAATCTCAGAGTTTAAGTGACCTGTCCAAGGGCATACAACTCATAAAGTGTCAAAGGTAGCATCTATACCTAAGTCTTCTTAACTCTGGGTCAGCCCTAAATCCCCTGTATTATACATATATACATACATATATATATATATGTGTGTGTGTGTGTGTGTGTGTGTGTGTGTGTGTGAGTGTGAGTGTGTGTTTCTAAAGTGTCTGTGTATGTGTACTAAAGTATATAAATGCTATACTATATAGCATATCAATACTGTATACTATACTATACTTTGTTATACTGTCTTATACTGTCTCCATTATACAGAATAAGAAGCTGAAAAGTTAAGTGACAATTATAAGCACAAAACTATCAGAAATGGAATAAGAACCAGGGTTTCTGACTCCCCACTGAATTCTCTAAAATAATTTTATTTGAAGCCCTCATTCAAACCCAAGACTCTTGATTCTTACGCCAGTGATCTTTTCATTTTGCCAGTCCCTACCCTGCCCCCATCTTATAATGATCAGAGAGAGGAGGAGAGAGAGAGAGAGAGAGAGAGAGAGAGAGAGAGAGAGAGAGGTTCAGGATCACAGAGCAAAGTGGCCAGAAAATCTAGGAAATCAGCTAATCCCATTGTACTTTCTTCTTTTCCAATTAATATTTGACAAAATCTGATTGAGTGCCTTTCTACCTTTCAGTTAAGCTAGATGATACTAATGATATTTTTGTGCTATGTATGGATTTCCTTTTTCAAAATAACTAAATGTATTTTAAACCTAAAGAAAATAAAATATCTATATAACAGTTTTTCCTTTGTTCAGATGGATACTAATAATTCTAATAAATGATTCAGTGCATAAGGCATTTTTACTCTTAGAGGTAAAATTAAAGGGAAGTTTGTTGAAAAGGATTGAACAGAGACCTACTCCAACACATCACTGAGCGATGATGTTAATCATGGGTTCTCAGAGGCAATGCCAGAAAAGCACTGGCTCTGGCAGGGTCAACCAGACTGGAAAGGCCTCAAGTACAGACTCAGCAACAGACTATGTCTGCTTTCCAGCCTAGTTAAGTACAGAGAAGCTCATCACAGAAGACTAGCCAGCTGGAAATGACTTTGGCAATATAACCCATAAAATAAAGAAAAAGACAAAATGGTATTTAGTTCTGTGTGACCCACCCCCCAACCGGTTCTTTGGTGACATTGATGGTATTACAGAAAAGGAGGCAGAGAGTGGTAAGAATTAAAAATCATGGGGCGGAGCCAAGATGGCGGAATAGAAACAGCTCATCCAAGCCACTCTGCCCCCAGATTCCCCCCAAACTATGTAAAAGGGGACTCTGAACAACTTCTGGAGCCCCAGCACCCACAGAACGACACAGAGAAGCTAACCTCCCACTGAGGACAGCCCAGCAGCCCTGCAGGAAGGACCAGCGCAGCAGTCTGGGAGCCAGCAGCACGCAGCTCGCAGAACGCAGGAAGCAGAGCCGAGAGGAGCCCAGGTCCGAGTGAGCCGAGGTTTTAGCCCCAGGGCGGCAGGGCCAGCAGCTGGCTGGAGGAACCCCAGAACACCAGCAGCTGTGTCGACTCCAGAATTATCAACATAGACATGCCTAGGACAAAGTAAGAGGTTAGTGTTCTATGGACTTTGGGACCGGTATTTGGGGGAATGCGTCGGCTCCCTCCCCTGGGGGCTAGGAGCCACTGAGGAGACGCGCCATTTTGTAGTTTTCAGAGGCAGCTCCAGCTCCCAGCCTGCGAATTAATTGTAGGAAGATCCAGCGATCAGTCTTGGGGGGGTAATCGCCCTTGCTTTAACCTCCCTGGATCTGGATTGTGATCTAGGGTGGAAGTCGTGGGTGGGTTTACAGCTTGCCAGAAACGGAAGTTGCCCCCACACATTCGGGACGAAAATTCCTCTATCTGGCCTTAAAGCCATAGTGTGGCAACAAGCCCAAAAGTCAAGTAATTAAGTGGCAACATGCCAAGGCAAAGGAAACAGAAAAATGCAACCCTAGACTCCTATTTTGGGGGCATAGAGTGGGAAAAGGACTGTGAGGTCCGAAGTCCTGCTCAATCTGAATAGCACAGGACCTAGCAGCTTCTACACTGAGGGATCAAAGGGCATGGAATATGATATTCCAGAGGGCAAAAAAACTGGGAATGAACCCAAGGGTCACTTACCCAGCAAAACTGAGTATTATGTTTCAGGGGAAAATATGGTCATTCAGTGGAATAGAGGACTTTCAAGCATTCTTGAGGAAAAAACAAGAATTGAATAGAAAAATTTGACATCCAGACACAAGAAGGAAGAGATGCCTGAGAAGGTAATCAGGGAAAAGAAATCAAAAGGAACTTATCAAAGTTGAACTATTTACATTCCTATATGGAAAAGCAATAACTGTAACTGATGAAATCTTTCTCACTATGAAAATAATGGAAGAAGGGTATGTGGTCATATGAATACATATGTGAATGTGTCTGTATATGGTTACAGTTATATATGGATAGAGGGAATAGGTTGAATTTGTTGGGAAGGGAGAATACTCAAGGGATGAAATTATGAAGTGAGAGAGGAAAGTGGCAAGAGGAGATGGGGAGAGACAGGGTAGGGCAAACTATCTCATGTAGAAGAAGCAAGGGGAAGTGGTTGCAAGGGAGGGGGAGAATAGGAAGGCTAAAAAGGCAAAACCACATTCTCATTGAATTTGGTTTAAGGAGAGAATGACATACATACTAAATGGGATATCTCAACCTGCAGCAGAATAGGGGGAAGGGGGATGAGAGGAGGGATGATGGATGGGAGGGCATCCTTGGATGGGTGGGGGAGGTTGAAAGTACCCACTATAGAAGAGGGACAGAATCATGTAGGGAATGGACCAGGTTGGGGGTGGGATGAGTGGGAGGGAATTATAAGCAGCCTTGTACAATATATCTACTATGATAATGTTTTGCATAGCTAGACATGTACAACATATACTGAATTACTTATCTCCCCAGAGGGAATGGGTGACAAGGGAGGTAGGAAATGGATCTGAAATTTGAGGTCTTAACATTAAATGTTTCAAATATATATAAATACTATTATTAATACTCTTTTGCTTATAATTGGGAGATAAGATGTGCAGGCATTGGGACACAAAGATTCACCTTCCTCTAATGGAAAAGTTGAAGGTGGTATGGGAGAAGGTATGGGAGAGAGCAGATTGGAGGAAGCGATATCTTGTGGGACTACTATTCTGGGAGGTTGGGTAGGGGAATAACGGGGGAAATGATTGTAACTCAAAATCTGGTGGAAATGAATGATGTAAAACAGAAGTTAATAAAGCATTTGTTTAAAAAAAAGAATTAAAAATCATTTTCATACTTCATTAGTAAATATTAAATAATCTATTTATACTCTAAATGTGAGGTCCTTATCTACTGCCTGAATAGATGTGCTACTCTAGAAATCAACCTTATCCATTTTTGATGGGAGAGGACAGGTGGATGGATGGATAGATATAGATGGATGGATGGATAGATAAATAGACAATGAGTGCTTAATATATGCCAGATGCCTTGCTAAGCACTTCACATGTAAATACCAACAAGAAAGTCATTCTCCTTAAGAAGCTTATATTCTAATGGGAAAAGACAATACAAAAGGGAGGTTGAGGTGGGGTGAGGAGGATACAAAGCTCCTGAAGAGGAGATGGAGAAGGTGGAGGGAGTTAGTCATCACATCCAGGGAGTGATGAGAACATGGTTGCACTCTTCTTAAAATGTTGGTCCAGGTTATAGACCCATCAATCATGAGAAATCACCTTAGGGTAGAGGTTTTTACTGGGTAGGAAGATTCTTAACGAGGAGGTGAAGTCCAGAGTAATTCTGGGTATTGTTTTAACTATAAATGAAATAGGAAGGTAAAAATAATTTCTATAAAACAAAGAATGGCTCATAGTTGCTCTGTAGAGAGGCAAATAAAAGAGATGACTTTATCTTAGATCCAAGGAAATTAAGAGATGTTATTACATAAGGTATTTGTTTATCTCCTGTTCAGCATTCATGATAAGAATTTTCAAAATGACTACCATAAAAATATTTGCAGAATAAGTACTTCCACCAGTTGCAAAGACTGGAGGAACTGAAAGATTCTACATTGAATTTGATAAGAATATAACAACTTAGCATATACTTTGATAATCATTTAATATCATTTTTTTATAAGCAATTGGGGTTAAGTAACTTGCTCAAGGTTACACGGCTAGTCATTATTTATGCGTGGGTGCTCATTTTCTGAGGCCGGATCTGATCTCGGGTCATCCCAACTCCGAGGCCGGCTCCAAACTCAGATCCTTCTGACTCCAGGGCCGGTGCTCTATTCACTGCGCCACCTAGCCACCCCTATCATTTTTTTTTAACCTCAATAATAGCCAAAGCCTAAACTAATCAATCAGACTACTTTGCTTTGCTCTAAAAATGCCCTTTTCTGTGTCAGTAACTTGAAAGACCAGATAGGGTCAATAATGGGTATTCTTCCTGTTTATGACAGGATACCTACAAGTAAAATAGTGGGATTTCTCTTATCTATATTCCATATGGGAAAAAACTCAGATATCTTGGGATGGTAATTTCCAACTGACACTACTTTGTAAATTGTCTTGTTAACAGATGGAAACAATAAATCTGAAGGACACACATCCTGAGATTGCCCTAAAATACATAAAAACTTTGTCAATATTGTATCAGGCAGTAAGACCTTAGGTTTTCACTCTTTGCATGTACAAGTTTGCTAGCTTCATTTAGCTTTAAGGGAATAAATGATATGAATTTACAGATCACCTATCCTGTTTGCCTCCTTTAACTAAACTTTCAGGTCAAAAACTTAGATCCTTGGAAACTTCAATGCAAAAGTGGGAGTCAAGGAGGATGGAAAAATTATATTGGAAAACATGGCTCAGAAGTAAAGAATGAGAGGAAAAAACTTATAGACAACATGAAAGCCTCATGTCTATACATCAAAAACACTTTTAAAAAAAAGTATTGAGCAGCATGAGATGTACAATCTTCAAAGATCACCATAAAAATGAAATTTATTAGATTTTAATAATAGACCAAATGACTCATTACAGATATGGGAGTAATATTGAAATCAGCTATATGAATATAATCAGACTACTAAATTATTAAAGCAAGAGCAGAATTAATATACTTGAAGAAGAAAAATAAGAAAAAAGATACAGTGTGCTATTAAAACAATGCCAAGTTGACCTTTCTAATTAAGCTATTGATGCTGAAAAATGGGAAATAAACTTAGAAAAGGACATCAACAATGATCATAAAAGTTTCACACAGAAGTTTAATCAATGAAAATTACTTGCCCAATGGGAACAACAAAGAAGTCTAGAAACAGCCTCAGCTAGCAGAAGTACTTGATCTCCTTTCCAAGTGGAGAAATATAACAGTGAAGAGTATTACCAGTTTATGATAAAATAAAATTAAAACTCTATCTAAAGTTATATAAAAAAGGATGGTGAAAGATTATTGGCAGTATTGTCTGATAAACCAGTAAGAAACATTTATCAAACTCAATAATGAGACAAATGTTTTTGTTAATAAACAAAACAAAATAGTATATTATTTGCTTAAAGTGTTGACTCATTGTTATCCAAGTAAAAATCCAGTTAAGGAGTTTAAATTAGTTCAGTGAAGAATGTCTAGACAACAGGCAATGATCTGCTCAAGTTAGCCTTTCCTCCCCAACACAAGAGTATTCAAAGTTTAAGTCATCCAAAAAAACCTTATCTTTAAATTTAGATAAATCTGACAGTTTTTTCTGCCCTAAAATGTCTTCTCTCAAGATTAGGAGATGAATTATTGACAAAATAGCCTGCCCTAGAAAGTGGTAGGTTCCCACTTCTTAGCAGTTTTCAAGAAGAGGAAGGATGACTATTTGTCAAGTTTGTTATACTGAAAATTATATTCATATACATGTTGGACTAGAAGGCTACTAAGGTTCATTCCAGCTCTCAAGTTCTATGAATCTTTACGTTTGTGAAAATACAAATATAAAATTTCCTATGTATATATATATATATATGATATATATGTATGTATATGTGTGTATACACACACACACACACACACACACACACATTTATTTATTTATTTTAACTTAGTGTTCACTTCATCAGGTAATTTACTTTTTCAAGTCTTTTCCTTCCAAACCTATAGAAATACTCAGTATAAACTCAGACTTGAAAATGCAAATGCAAATGTAAATCTTCTACTCTCCGCTTCCATGCTCCTCTGAACTCCACCACTCTCAAGTGTAATGAATGTTGGGCTTACATGAATTTCCTGCGGCAACTAAAGGAAGAGAGATTCTACTCAGCTACAGAGGGAAAACCCAATTTAAAGACAGCTTGATGTGGGATCTAACTAAGCAAAGTCATTCCAAGGGTTTTTAAGGATGAAATTGGAAGAATAAAAATGAGCAGACTATAAATGGAAAAATTGCATCGTCTTTTTTAAAAAATATAACAAACTTAATTTATCATCAGATGGTGGTGCTACCCCATTTTGACTCTATATTACAATACTGGATCTACTACTTGAGGAAGTAGAAATGGTACTGATGAAAAAAGACTGTGGTAGGAAAATAAAGTCAATGGATTAAACCAAATGTACATGGAGGATAGGGCCCCATGGAATGAGTTTTGAGACTGTCAAGAAGACCCATCTCCATGGGTCTGAAAGCTAGTTTCAGACACTTGTTGGCTGTGTGACCCAGGACAAGTGACTTAGCCCTGTTTGCCTCTGTTTCCTCAACTGTAAAATGAACTGGAGAAGGAAATGGCACACCACTCCAGTATCTTTGCCCCACAAAAATATGGGGTCATAAAGAGTCAGACACAACTGAAATGACTGAACAACACAGAGGATATCCAAATTAGAGGTAATATAATTTTGAGGACATTTAAAGATCATTTGTTATATGAAATAAGGAAGTACACCAAAGGCATGAACAATCTTTCAGACCTTATTTTTACAAAAAAAAATTTTTAAAGGTACCAAGGAAAGATTAATAACTACTGACCCATATGCTTACTGTCTCAGTTACATAAAATTTTTATGAGAATAATTTATACGTACATAAAACACATCCTTGATAAGGGTATTGGGAGGGAATGAGTAGATTTTTTAAAGTGATATTTCACATTAGACTACACTGTTGCAATCATCCAAGTACCTTATTTGCAAGTATAGAGAATATAAAATATTACTGTGTTTATTTTAACTATTTAAAAAGCATTTCATTCCCACAGAGTTAAACAGTAGTATAAAGACTCTCCTCCAACACATCAAAAACATACATGATACATTGAGAGATGTAACAAGAGATCGTACTTTGTTTGATGGCTCTCTGATTATAAATATCAAGCAAGTATAAAAAAACGGAAAGATGTAGAGTAAGAAAATATTCACCACTGTCTTGCAAGAGATCCACTGTAGAGTACAATGGAAGGAAAATTTCCTTGGTAAAGTCCTTGAGATCAGAAGTTTTAAACATGCCATGCATAAGCCAAATTGCAGCCCAAAATACTCCCAAGTGCTACCCAAATCAGATTAAAATTTAATTGGGAAATATTTAACAAAATACACAAAAATATAATACAACATAGATAATGTTGATATGTGGTTTCCTAAATCAATATGCAGCCACAAGGATCCATATGTATGGTATAATTATTCCTTTTTCTATATGATTTTGAACTACTCCAGATGTTCCTGTTACAGATACCAATGTCATGATTTCATGAAGCCCCCAAACACTGAAGACTCTACATAATGAGATCATGATCACACAAAAGAGTTTGGCTTAAATATTCACATTGGAAAAATCAATCAAATGGAGAATTTCTATTGTCTAGGCTATGACAGGCTATAGACCAAAAAGAGAGGGAATGGGAAAGGTGAAACTTCTCAGCCCATAAGTTTTCTTGTGGGAGCAAGTTGAAGTTTTGACCTCCCCCTTCCCCTTTCTTTCCCCCTTCTTTATTACTACCTCATCTGCATTAGGCCTCTTCAGAAGTCTTTTTACGTTCACCCTAGTTTGCCACACCCTTATCAGCATTAGGCCCTTTAGAGGTTTTCAACCTCCACCTTTGCTGGCATTTGCCAAATAAGGACATGAACAGTACCCTGGTTCCCTGCCTGCCTCCCTGCCAATAGGGGATAGTGGTGGGCTTCTTTGTTATTTGTCATTGGGGAAGATTTTCACGCCAAGAGTTGAGCCTACCTCCCAGCCAATGGGAGAAGGGACAACAAGAAGGAGTGGGTTTGACTGCATTAGAGTATAAATTCTTGTTCCTTCTTCTGTAACACACTTCCTCTCCCTGATCACCATGGAGAGTACCACCCTCTTCCCTTAGGGGAAGAGAAAAAAATTTCCTGTTTTTATGCTGAGAAACCTCCATGTTCTTGATTAAATTTTAAATGTTTTTTTTTTTCACCCCACACAAGAGTAAACTAGATTATCTTTGGGAAATTATAGTTCCTTTAATAGTTTCAAGCTTCTCTTTGAAAAAAAAAAGACCAATATTTAATAGATATTAACATGTGCTACATACTTAACAGATATTATATAGCTCTGAGTAACAGAATACTACAGTATCTGAGAAAACTGAAGCTAAGGATCATCCTAGAGTCAATAGAGAGGAAGCACATAGAAGATGACACATTACAAATGAGTAAATACACAGGGAAAATGGAATAAATGATATCAACAAAGAAATACATGATCAGAAAAAAAATTACATTATGGTTGCAAAGAGTAAGGAACAACTGATAGACACCCTACATTATCCATTGGCATCCATGCAAAGTGAATAGAAGACAAGGAAGACCCCTAGAACATTGTACTGGCCTACTAAAGTAAATATAGATGAAAATCACACAGGTTGAGTAGGCATGGATGTGTTGTAGTGTTTATTATTATATAGAATACTCACATTGATGACATCATGGATCCATTAAATTACAATTCTGTAGGATAGTTGGAATCCCAGGATAATGACAATTATTTGTCTGGAAACAGAGAATATGGTAGCAGGGGTAGTCTTTCCCTAATCTAGTAAATCATCATTATCAGTTTCCTCCTCTATATTCATGAATCTCCAAAATGTTTAGTGATTTCAGTAAGCATTATTATCTTATAAAATGGAAACCTAGGAGCAAAATAAACTTTGAAAATGTAAAACAAGAAGGACAAAATGCTTTTGGGAAATTATATTCAAACATATAATTAGAAACTCAAAGAACCTAAGCTTTGGGACTAGAGCTCTGGATGCTAGATCACCAAGAAAGCAACACTACCCATTTGAAATTAACTCTATGACCTAGAGTCAGTAAACTTCCCTGAAAGAAAAAATAAACACAAAGCCCTGCATGAACTTAAACATTGATTGACAAGTTAGTCTTATTAAAATGCTTACTGACTAATAATCAAGTCTTCTAAAGCAGGTAATGGGGAATACATTTTAGAATAAAATAAGGGAGCATGAAACCAAGCAAACAAGAGAATAAAATTGCTAACAATCTATTTAAAGAGCCCATTAAGTACTGCTGATTTGCTCTGGATCTTGATAATGGAGATATATATGAGTTCCACATGAATACTGAATGATTAAGAACAATGCTTTCAGACAATGGGTATTAAGCAAATTAAGCCTGTGGAAAATAGATAAGGAACCTTTTTTGCAAAACCAAAACACAGGGATTGAATATACATATTGGGCATTTTATGAGAGGGAGGCTATAGTTGAATGAAGATTTGAAAAACAAAACAGTACTATGAATAGGTACATCCATGCATAAAATCTTTGTCAAGAAAAATTGGCTGATTAATGCTGTTTTGAGATTGTGATAATACAAAAGGGGGTTTGTAGAGAAAATTCACTAGGGCCTCCTGGATAACAAACTGAGAATGAGCAAAGGTTATACTATCACTCAAAAAGTAATGATGCTCATGGCAGTGCCCAGTATGTATATAGCACCTCTGGAAGCTCAGAACATTTTGAAAAGACTTATCTTTTCAGAACCAGTAAACTGAAGTATGAGAAAAGGGTATGAGTTTATTTAAAATTTGGGTGAGAGAAATTATCCATAATTCTTAATTGCTGAGGAAAGTAAGAGGAAAGTTACATCATTTGGTGGCATATAAATATAAAAAGAGACAGAAATTCAGGAACACAAAATGATGAAGAAAGCAAGATCATGATATAGTGGGAAAAGTCTCACTATGTCTCAGGCCTAACCTTGCTACCTCCTTCCCCTAAATTCTACACCCATGACTTCTATACTAGCCCTTCATAAGTTAGAAAGAGCATTTTGGATTCCAATACAGCTCAGCCAATATACAGTTCTCAGAGAAACAATTTGAGGTCATGCAAGGCTTATGACAGAACGGTGAGCAGTGAAATGGCTGCATGTTGTCACAACCACCTGACCTGTGATGTTGGTGGAGATACTGAATGAATTAGCATTTTGGAATTCTATCCTTAAAACTGCTGGATCAGGACTACAATAGATTAAATATCTAACTCAAAGAGAAGCTGCAAGCCAATAGCTTTTGCTATAATATTTTCTATTTTTTTTCAAATACTTTTCTTGAGTAAAAATAGTTAAATATCTATCTGCTTGGGTGGGAGATATCACAGCATCATCACATGACTAAAATTCATTGTAATCAAACTGATTGAGAGAGAAGATAGAGTTTGATAAATGCAACCCCCAGACATAGGCAGAGTTGGGGGCTAGAAAGGTATGTACTCTTCAAAAACCATAAATAGCTTGGCACATCCCAAGAGATTTTTGGTGTTTGATGGAGCATACAACCCACAGGAAGAGCATGGTACTTTCCAGAATCTGATTATTATTGACAATAAGTTCTGATTTCTGGCTAACAGTACTACTTGATGGTTAAATTCTAATTCCTGAATCCTCATGATTTTATCCAAGAGCTTCAAGGTTTCTGAGGAAGATTGGATTTACAGTCTAAAATGAAATGGGAAATGTAAAATATGTCATGGACAGGTTTCTATGAACAACTTCCTAAAGAAACTATAAAAATCATTTTGTAAAGGAGGGAGAAAGGGAGGGAGGGAGGGAGAGGGAGAGAGAGAGAGAGAGAGAGAGAGACAGAGACAGAGACAGAGACAGAGACAGAGACAGAGACAGAGACAGAGAGACAGAGACAGAGACAGAGGGGGAGAGAAAGAGAGTTGTAGTGTGAGGTTTAGGAATTCTCAGGACCCCAAAACACCAACATACTGGGTCCTGACAAATGAATTCAACTCAAACCTCTCAGCCAAAGAAAAACAAATTTTATTATTCACCATAATGGGTAGACTTTTAAGGAGCCTAAAGTATTTGTGATGCTTTTATTGGACAAGCAGGCCAGAACAATTTGACACAGACTTGAGTCTCCTCTAGCTTGAATCTCAGCACCTTCATGGAGGCAAGATGAATCTTATGTACAGAAAGACTGTGGGAGGGATCTAGGGGTGGTCTAGAGGAGGGATTTGGGGAGGATCTTGAGAAACTGAGATCAGACTCCAGGAATGGGATTATGGGTGGGAAATAACCAAAGGCTCCCTGGATATGATAGACAATGGAGGGCTAGGCTAGTTTAAGGATAACAGATTTGGGTATAGATATTTTGATAGGATCAAGGGTGAGAAGTAGTTGGACAATGGAGAGCTAGGTTAGATTAAGAGTAACTGAGATTGGGGCCTAGTGATAAAGAAAGGCTTATGGCCTCAGGCAAATGCTTCATTAAGTGGGAAGATTCAAGAGGGTTCCAGACCCTAAAGCCCATCCTGTGTGTGTGTGTGTGTGTGTGTGTGTGTGTGTGTGTGTTAGGGCCCTGTTGGTTCTGATGGGGTATAAGCTCTGGGAACCTCTTGAGTCCCTTGAATCTTCCCACTTGATCCGGTGTTCCCCAGAAGTCAAAAACCTTCCATTATTAATATGAGTAAACTTCTGTTACCCTTAACCTAGCCTAGCCCTCTATTGTCTGTTGTCTACAGATAATATTCAGCTACCTCCCTCCCTTGATCCTATCAAAATATCTATGACCAAATCTGTTACCCTTAAACTAGCCTAGCCCTCTATTATGTTACTTCCTGATTGCCTCTAACTATTTCCTACACTTGATCCCATCAAAATCCCATTCTCTTGGTTCCTAGAGTCTGACCTCAGTTTCATCAAGATCTTCCTTAGAGATCAAAGCATGGAACAGGAGGAAGACAGTGAAGTCAGAACTCCTGCACCAAAAGCTTCCAAGAAAAATATGAATTATAGGCCATAGAGGAGCTTAAAAAGGATTTTGAAAACCAAATAAGAGAAGTGGAAGAAAAATTGGGAAGAGAAGGGAGAACGATGCAAGAAAATTATGAAATGAGAGTCAACAAACTGACTGAAGAAAATAACACCTTAAAAAATAAACTAACTCAGATGGCAAAAGAGACTCAAAAAGGCAATGAAGAGAAGAATGCCTTAAAAAGACAAATTTGCCAGATGGAAAAAGAATCTCAAAAACTCACTAAAAAGAATCATTCCTTCAGAATTAGATTGCAGCAAATGGAAGCTAGTGACTTTATGAGAAATCAAAATACTGAAGAAAATAACACCTTAAATAATAGACTAACTCAGATGGCAAAAGAGGCTCAAAAAGGCAATGAGGAGAAGAATGCCTTAAAAAGCTGAATTTGCCAGATGGAAAAGGAAATAGAAATGTGTGTACACACACACACACACACACGTATATATGTGTATACATATATGTATATGTACATATACACATATGTGTGTATATGCATATATACAAATGTGTGTACATATATGTATATACGTATACATACATACAGATATATATGTCTATATAGGAGGGTATATGGGCATATGAATACATATGTGAGTATGTATATATATATATGTGTGTGTACAGGTATACATAGACAGAGGGCACAGGACTAATTGAATAGGAAGGGATGGTACTTAAAAGGTGAAATTAAGAGGTAAGAGAGGAATATAATGAGAGGAGATGGGGAGAGACAGAATGGAGTAAATTATCTCATAGAAGAGGCAAGGAAAAACTGTTACAATGAAGGGGGAGAAAAGGAAGGCAAAAAGGAATGAGTCAACGTTATTCTCATAGAACTAGGCTTAGGGAGGGAATGGCATACACACTAAATAGGATATCTCACCCTACAAGAGAGTAGGGAGCAAGGGGATGAGAAGGGTGATGATGAAAGGGAGGACAGGCTGGGGGAAGGGAAGTTGGAAGCACCTACTTTTGAAAAGGGGCAGGATCAAATTAGAGAATAGAACAAGTGGGTGGTGGGATAGGATGGAGGGAAATATAGTTAGTCTTTCACAATATATCCACTATGGAAATGTGTTGCTTAGCTACACATGTATATTGAAATGCTTATCTTTCCAGTAAGGGTGGGTGACAAGGGAGGAAGGGAAGGAATCTGGAATTCAAAGTTTTAAAATCAAATGTTTAATATATATATACACTATTATTATTATTACTTTACATGCAACTGGGAAATAAGATATACAGATACTGGGACATAGAGATCTAGCATGCCCTACTGGAATGTCAGAGAGGGGATGGGGGAAGATATGGGAGAGAGCAGATTGGGGGAGGGGATATTCAGTGGGATCACTGTTTTGGTGTGGTGGGTAGGGGAAAAATGGGGATAAAATTTGTAACTCAAAATCTTGTGGAAATGAATGATATAAACAAAAAAATAAAAAAGAAAGAGAGAAAAAGATCCTTCTTAGACTCCTCCTCAAGATCTTCCCTAAACCCCTCCTCTAGACCACTCTTAGATCCCTCCCACAGTATTTCTATATATAAGATCCATCTTGCCTCCATGAAGTAGCTGAGATTCAATCTACTCAGACTCAGTCTGTATTAGATTCTTCTGGCCCTCCTTCACTATGAGTGTCACAAATACTTAGGCTCCTTTCAGATAGACTGAAATGGAAGAATCTACCCATTACAGTGAATCTTTAATAAACTTTGTTTTACTTTGGCTAAGAGAAGGCTTGAGTCAATTTCATTTGACAGGACCTGGTGTGTTGGTATTTTGGGGTCTCAGTACCCCTAAACTCCAAACCTCAACAGTTCAACTCACCTAATATCTGTCCTAAAGCTACTGGAGAGGATAACTGAAATAGCAACTATTTAATAAAGGAGCTCAGTTCAATTCAACAAACACTGAAGCACCTATTATGCACAAGATTTGGTTTAGTTGATCTAAATCACTTATGTCAAGCTGCATGGACACAGAATGACCAGTGTATGTCTTAATTTTGTTTTTTCCATATATGAAAATATTAGTATGATTACTAACAAGTGAAGGAAGAAAGAGGACAATGCAATAAATATGACAATGCACATGATGATTGTTGAGCCTTAGCAAACAGTTCTTTTTTGTTGAAGGAGACATCTAAATCTCTGGCTGTTCCACATATAATCTTCATATTATGTTTGAGTAAATCAAGTTGAAATCTGAAACAAAACATTCATTTCCAAAAGAAAGAGCTTTAACTATTTACAAATGAAGACTACCCAAAAACCAGTATCATTTCTAACTGACTGTTCTGAGGATTTTCAGAAAAGTAAAAAAATATCAGGGGCTTAACTTGGGCAATACATTACTCCTCTAACCCCTGCTCAGGCATATCACTGTGCATGAAATGTTCTCATTCCTTTGAAATTTTGCATTGTGTATCAAGTAGTTTCTGCTAAAATGCAAAAAAAAAAATATTATCTGGGAAGTAATATTTTTTTCCAATATGACTTGCTATCATCATACGAGCCCTAAGGCTTTTATCACTTTTCTAGCAGAGAGTGGAGTTCCAAAGAAATCATAGAATGCTAACCTTGGATGAAATGATAAAGATTGCCTGGGCCAATTTATTCAGTTCACAGATGAAAAAAACTGAAGCCAGAAGACATGAAATGACTTTATTAACTAGTCATTCATGATCTGAGCTAGGATTCAAATCCAGGTCTCTGACTTCAATTTGTCACCCCCCAAACTCAGAGTTTTTCCTAAGAAAGAAACAAGTGGAGGAAGGTAGGTGGCACAGTGAGCAGAGCAGTGGCACTGGAGTCAGGAGGATGTGAGTTCAAATTTGGCCTCAGACACTTAACATTTACTAGCTGTGTGACCTTGGACAAGTCACTTAACCCCAACTGCCCTGGCTTACCCCCTAAAAAAAAAAAAAAAAAAAAACGAAAAAGAAAGAGACAAGTGAAACCATGGTGTTTGTCCACATTTTAATTGCCCTTACAAGATGGAACCATGCATTGCATGAGAGTTACTGTCCAGAACTAAGCCCCTATAAGGGGGCTAGTTCAAACTGGCTCAATTTGAGATTTGGGGGTACAGAGATATATACCTTTTTAACAGGGGCTGATATCATCCTACCATCATTCTGCCTTCAGAGGAAATACTTGTTCTATCAGACCACCACCACCCCACCTCACCCATCATACCAGGCCCAGTCTTTGGATATCTAGGCAGAAGAATTTTATTTTATCCAAGCCTGAGTAGGATAAAATCAATTCAGACTTGGGTCAAGTTTGACCATGATAAGAAGATTCAGTATAATCTCATTATCAATAATGTCCCTCTGAAGAATTTTGGAGCAGAATGGGGAAGAATGGGTCACTGGGGTTGGTGGGGGGGAGAGGGTAGGGGAAGAATAGAGCTCTGAGTCTCCAAGATAGAAAAAAATAATAATTTTTCACATATTCTAGTGGTCTTTCCATTTCAACACTGGCTCTTAGATCATGCTTCCTTTTTTTTAACATTTTAATTTATTACTTATCTTTAACATTTTTTTATTTTGAGTTCCAAATTCTCTCCCTACCTCCCATACCCTCCCACACTCACTGAGAAGGCAAGCAATATGATATCAATTACATATGTGACATCATGAAAAACATATCTCCATATTAGCCACATTTCAAAAAAAAGCAAGAAAATTATACTTCAATTTGAGTTCAGAGTTAGTCAATTCTCTCTCTGGAAGTCAATCGTATTCTTTCATCATAAGTCCTCTGAAATTGTCTTGGATCGTTTTATTAATCAGCATAGACAAATCTTTTATAGTTTATCATCCTTACAACATTGCTGTTACTATGTACAATGATCTTTTGGTTCTTCTTACTTCATTTTATACCAGTTCATGTAGGTCTTGCCATGTTTCTCTGAAACCACCTCCCTCATTACCTCTTCTTTTTTTTTTTTGCTTTTTTTTTGGAGGGCAGTTGGGGTTAGGTGACTTGCCCAAAGTCAAACGGCTAGTAAGTGTGTCAAGTGTCTGAGGTAAAATTTGAACTTAGGTCCTCCTGACTCCAGGGCCGGAGCTCTATTCACTGCACCACCTAGCTGCCCCTGTCCCTCCCCCTCGTTATTTCTTATAGCATAATAGTACTCCATCACAATCATATGCCATAATTTTATCATTCAATCCCCAACTGAAGAACATCCCTTTAATTTACAATTCTTTGCTACCACAAGAAGAGCCATGAATATTTTTGTACATATTTTATACACCCTTTTCTTTCACTTTAATCTCTTTGGGATGCAGACTTAGTAATGATAGTACTAGATCAAAAGTATGCAGTTTTATATACCTCTGGGCTTTATTCCAAACTGTTCTCAGAGTGATTGGATCAGTTTGCTATTCCACCAGCAATTCATTAATTTACCGGTTTTTCCTTTATACCTTCCAACATTTGTTATTTCTGATAAGTGTGAGGTGGTACCTCAGAGTTGTTTTAATTTATGTTTCTCTAATCAATAATAATTTGGAAAGTTTTTCATGACTATAGATAGCTTTGATTTCTTCTGAAAAGTGCTTCATTGTATTCTTTGATTATTCATCAATTGGGGAATGGCTCTTATATTTACAAATTTGACTCAGTTCTATACTTGGTATATATTTGAAAAAGGAGGCTTTTATCAGAGAAGCTTGCTGTAAAAATTTTGATGTTACTTCATTGCCTATAATACCTTTTAGAATAATGTAGTTTCCATGATTATATCTTAATTAGGTCTATTTTTGCTTTTGTTTCGTGTGAGATCATGATAGACTGCCTTTTTTTACTTCAGTTGAAACATATTAGATTCTACCCTTTGCCAGTCTTATTCTTTCAAGTGTGTTTCTTGTAAATAACATTGTTGGACTCTGTTTTCCAGTTGTAACAGCAAGCACCCTAGCATACCCAGGGATGGCTGCTAGCACAGGTTCTTTGCTTGGCTTTTCTAAAGGAAAGCAATTCAAAAAGTGTTAACAATCTTACTTTAATCAAACATATATTATTTACCTTGTTCAGGGGGAAAAGTCAGTACCTGAACTTCAGAGAATACAAACAAGTTACAAGTAAACAAAAAAACACAGACAGGGAAAATAATCCAATTCAGCAGACTAACAGACATGGCTTCAAGATCTCTGATGACTATCACATACATACAGTTAGTCACCAGGAAGCACCAACATCTGGGTTTTTCAAAGTCAGGGGTTTCAATGGCTGCCCAGAGTATCATCTGGTCAAATCATACAACTCTTCCCAAAGTGAGCCCCAAAGCAAAACCTTCCTCAGAAGTATATATAGCATTCTCCAGGGTCAGAGAACATCATTGCTCTCATGACCCACTTGACTACAAAGTAACAAAAGTTGTGGCTCCTGAAAAACAAGCCTCCCACCACAGGCTCCATGTGACAACATTCAGCCTATTACGGGGCAGGGTTTATTTTCAAATCAGGAAAGGTCCTCAAATTAACTTAAGCCTATCAAGGGGAAGGGAAGATCTTCAAATTCCCATTGCCATTACACCAATCCACTGTGCTATCTGATTCTATTTTATGCTTGAACACATCCCATTCATATTCTCAGTTTTGATTACTAATTATCTATTTACCTCCATCTCATTGTCTTTTGTTTCTTTTCTCTCTTTTTGTTTTGTCCCTCCTCAAAAGCACATTTTGTTTCTAACCATTGTCTCCCTTAATTTACCTCCCTTTTCTGGTTTGATATTATAAAAAACATCAATATAATCTATCATATCAACAACAAAACTAGTAGAAACCATATGATTATCTGAATAGATGCAGCAAAAGCTTTTGACAAAATACAACACCCATTCCTATTAAAAACACTTTAAGTAGTGTCAATCTAAAAACAAATAAGTAGCATCTATCTAAAGCCATCAACAGGTATTATATTTAAGGGGAATAAGCTAGAAGCATTTCCAATAAGATTAGGGGTGAAACAAGGATGTCCACTGTCACCCCTGTTATTCAATCTGTTACTAGAGATGTTAGCTATAGTAATAACAACAACAAAAAAAAAAAGAAATCAAAGGACTTAGATGAGGCAAAGAAGAGACAAAGCTATCACTCTTTGCAGATGATATGATATACTAAGAGAATCTTAGAGAACCAAGTAAAAAACTATTTGAGATAATAAATAAATTTAGCAAAATTGCAGGATATAAAATAAACCCACATAAATCTGCAGCATTCCTATATATATCTAACAAAGCCCAACAGCAAAGAAATAGAAAGAGAAATTCCATTTATACCGGGACGGCTAGGTGGCGCAGTGAATAGAGCGCTGGCCCTGGAATCAGAAGGACCTGAGTTCGGAGCCGGCCTCTGACACTTAATCCATACAAACAAAAAAACCTAGCCGTGTAACCTTGGGCAAGTTATTTAACCCCAATTGCCCTAAAGGGGCGGCTAGGTGGCACAGTGAGTAAGAGCGCCGGCCTCGGAGTTTGGATGACCCGAGATCAGATCCAGCCTCAGAAAATGAGCACCCACGCATCAATAATGACTAGCCGTGTAACCTTGAGCAAGTTACTTAATCCCAATTGCTTTAAAAAAAAAAAAAAGAAATTCCATTTATACTTATTATAAAATATCTGGGAATCTACCTGCCAAAACATATGCAGGACCTATATGAATACAATTACAAAACACTTTTCACAAAAATAAAGTCAGATCTAAATAATTGGAAAAACATTAATTGTTCATGGTTATGTCAAGCTAACATAATAAAAATAACAATTTTACCTAAATTAGTTTACCTATTTAGTGCCATATCAATCAGTCTACCAAAAAAAAGTTATTTATAGAGTAAGAAAAAATAGTAACCAAATTCATTTGGAAGAATAAAAGGTCCCGAATATCAAGGGAATTAATTAAAAGAAATGCTAGAGAAGGTGACCCAGCCATACCAGACTTCAAACTGTATTAGAAAGCAATAGCCAGTACTTGGTACTGACTGAGGAATAGAGTAGTAGATCAGTGGACTAGATTAGGTACACAAGACACAGTAGTCAATGACTATAGTAATCTACTGTTTGGTAAACCCAAAGACTCCAGCTTCTGGGATCAGAACTGACTATTTGAAAAAAACTGCTGGGAAAACTGGAAAACAGTGTGGCAGAAACTGGGCATAGACCAATACCTTGCACTATACACCAAAAAAAAGTCTAAATGGGTTCATGATCTAGATATAAAGGCTGATACTGTAAGGAATCTGGGAGAGCAAGGAATAGTTTACCTATAAATTTTTGGAGAAGGAAAGAATTTATGTCCAAACAAGAGATAAAGAGCATTACCAAATCCAAAATGGATAATTTTGATTACATTAAATTGAAAAGATTTTGTACAAAGTCAACATAACCCAGGTTAGGAGGGAAGTGGAAAATTGGGAAATAATTTTTACAACCAGTGTCTCTGATCTCATTTCTAAAATATACAGAGAACCGAGTCAAATATAAAAGAATAAAAGTCATTCCCCCATTGATAAATGGTCAAAGGATATGAACAGGCAGTTTTCAGAGGAAGCAATTAAAGACATCTATAACCATATGAAAAAATGCTCTAAATCACTATTGATACGAGAAGTCCAAATCAAAACAACTCTGAGGTACCACATCTCACCAGTCAGATTGGCTAAGATGACAAAATAGGAAAATGATAAATACTGGAGAAGATGTGGGAAAACTGGAAGACTAATGCACCATTGCTGGAGTTGTGAAATGATACAACCATTCTGGAGAATGATTTGGAACTATGCCCAAAGGGCTATAAAAATGTGCATGCCTTTTGACCCAGCAATACCACTTCTAGGATTATATCCCAAAGAGATCATACAAGTGGAAATAGGACCTGTATGTACAAAAATATTTTAGCAGCTCTATTTATAGTGGCAAAGAACTGGAAATCAAGGTAACACCCATCAATTGAGCAATGGCTAAATAAGCTGTGCTTATGTGAATATAATGGAATACAATTGTGCTATAAGACACGAAGAGTAGATGGACTTCATAATAACCTGGAGAGACTTATATAAACTGATGCTGATTGATAGGAGCGGAACCAGGAGAACACTGTACACAATTACAGACACATCATATCTATGATGACTGACTTTGATAGACTGGGCTCATCTCAGCAATGCAAGGTTAAAAGACCACTCCAAAGCACTCAAATGGAAAAGGCTGTCCACATGCAGAGAAAGATGAGTCTGAAGATAGAAGGAAGCAAACTACTTCCTCTATCTCTCTTTTGTTTGGTTTCGTTCCTTCTTTCTTGTTTTTTTTTTTTATTCCATTGGTAATAATCTTTCTTTACAACTTCACTAAAGATTAATGTCAAGGTATTTGTAGAATCTCTATTCAGACTGCATGCCGCCATAGCAGGGGAAGGAGAAGGAGAGGGAGGAGGAGATAATTTGGAACTCAAAAACTTGTGTAATTGAATGGTATAAATTAAAAGTAAATAAGTAAAAAAAATTTTATTTACTTCCCTTTTATCAACACTACCCCCTTTTTCTTTTATCTGCTTCTCCTATTTCCCTATTGGGTAAGTTATATTTCTATACACAATTGTGTGTGTAGATAAATTGTTCCCTTTTAGAACCAAACCTGATGAGAGTGAGGTTCAAGTATTGCCCAATACCCCCAACCCCTATTTTCCTCTCTATTATATAACCCCTTCCTTGCATGACTATTTTATGTGAGAAAAATTTCTCCATTCTGCCTCTCTCTTCCCCCTTCTCCCAGTGCATCCCTCTTTTCTCATCCCTTCATTTCCTTTGGAGATCTTTCTGACATAATCAACTCACATCCATGCGCTCTGTCTATGTAAACTCCTTTTAACATTCCTAATAATGATAAAGTTCTTAGGAATAACATGTATTATCTTCCCATATAGGAATATAAACAGTTTGATGTTATTGAGTCCTTCATGATTATTCTTTCATGTTTACCTTTTTATGTCTCTCTTGAGTGTTGTTTTTGAATGTGACATTTTCTTTTCCATTCTGTTTTTTTCATTAGGAATGCTTGAAAATCCTTTATTTCATTACATACCTATTTTTACCCTGTATTACATACCTATTATTTACCCTGTACCAAACATGAGAGTTTGCTGGGTAGGTGTAGTGTCAGTGCACTATTTACAGTGCCCATGATCACAATAAAGATCATGACTATAAATATCACATGACATTCTACTATTGCAAAATATAACAAACTCTTCATATAGAGGACAGAACTGAAGCATTTATTTAGATACCAGAAAACCAAATCCCAAAACCAGTAAGCCAATTCCATCATAGTACCAAAGATATTAAGAAACCATAATAACACTGAGAGTCACAGCATCCTTTAGCCTTCCCACAAACCAATATTAGAACAATACCTACTAACAAGCCTATCTGACTCCTTGCCTGAATCTCCTTTCTCTCCCATGGTCTCTCTGGCTCTGGCTCCCAGCTTCCAGTGGCTCTGCTTCCTTTCAACAAACTACTTCCACCACAGGCCGCATGTGATTACATTCGGCTTATTAGGGGGCAGAGTTTACTTTCTCATTATTTTTTTTTCTTTTTGGAGAGGGGAAGGAAGGGCAATTGGGCTTAAGTGGCTTGCCCAAGGTCACACAGCTAGTAAGTGTTAAGTATCTGAGGCCAGATTTGAACTCAGGTCCTCTTGACTTCAGAGCCATTGCTCAATTCACAAGAGTTTACTTTCAAAGCAGGAAAGGTCTTCAAATTCCCCCTAGATCTATTAAGGGGCAGGGAAGATCTTCAAATTCCAATTTCCATTATATTAGGTGATTCTTGTTTAGAATCATATCTCATTTGTCCTCCAGAATATCATATAGCAAGCCTTTTGCTTCTGTTTAACAAGGACTAATTCTTGTGTGATACTAAGAGAGGCTCCACAATATTTGTATATTTTCTTTCTTACTATTTGAAAACTATGATTAAAAAAAAAAAGCCTTGACATCATCTTTCAAAAAATTATTAAGGAAAACTTCCCTGATATCTTACATACAGAGAGCAAATAGAAATTGAAAAGCATATCCTGATCACTGACTGAAAGAGATCTCAAAATGAAAGCTCCCAAGAATATTATTGCCAAATTTCAGAGCTTGAAAGTTGGCAAAGTGCTTTGCCCATATTATCTCATTTGATCCTCACAAACAGTCCTATAAATGTTATTGTTATTCTTGTTTTACAGAAAAGAAATCTAAATCTCAGAGAAATAAAGTAACTTGCCCAGAATATTCAGCTACTAAATGTCTTAGGCAGTTCTTTCTGACTCCCAAGTCCAGCATTGCCCATTATCTCACACTGCCTAGACTCATAAGTGATTCCAGTTAAGTGCCCAGATTTTACCAAGCCATAAAAATGTCTGCCATGCAAACCCCAAAATGAGATGCATGGGAAATAAAAAAAAGTAGTCAGATTAATGTATTTGCTTGGCATGAGTCAGTAGTCAATTACAGCAGATGGACAAATAGCTATTTGAAATGTTTGGGTAGTTCGGTTTTGAGTATGAAAAAGGTGAAGTGACATGCAGATAATGAGGATAAACAAATTCACAGATCTGTGGAAGGCAGCATCTTCTCCTAGAGTCCAAGTGTTCTCTCTATAACTGCTGCTTTTCCGAGGACCCCTGGAAAATTTTTTTAGTCCACAATATTTAGCTAACACAAAAGACCTTATGCATCTTCTAGCACACCCACTCACATTCCCAATCTCCATGGCAAACAAACAAACAAACAAAACATCAACTAAAACTAATAGGGAAAAGTGTTGCTTTTAATAGGTCAGCACTAAGGGACAACATGAGTAAATTAGTTCACACTAGAAAGAGGTATAAATATCTCATTTGTAATCATTAATAAAGTGATCGACCCAGGGATCATAAGGAGGAATCTCATAGATCTCCATCAGATCTTAAACCACAATAGTCTAGAACACTGGTCTCTATAACAGCAAGATATTCTATAGAAAAGTGAAAAAGTCAGTTAAAACAGTTCTTTAATATACTATAGTGAAAGTAGGAAGGTGGGGGACAAGAAAGTGATGTGGCACAGTGGATAGAGTGCCTGGCCTGGAGTCAAGAAGATTCATCTTCCTAAATTCAAATCTGGCCTCAGACATTTACAGTTGCATGACCCTGGGTAAGTCACTTAGCTTATTCCCCTTAAAATTGAGTTAGTAAACGGAATAGCAAACCAGTTCAGTAACATTATCAAGAAAACCCCAGAGGGGTCAGAGAGAGTCTAACAAATAGCAACAATGAAGGAGGATGGGGAATTGGGGTTTGAATTCAGGAGGTTACTTTAACCAAGTCAAGTAGATGTATGCATATGTGTAGAATACAATCTTTATCTGCTGAAAAAAATACTATGATAGCAAAACAGTGATTTAAACAAAAAATACCTGTTTGTATTTTTAATCCATCCTGAGATCTACAAGGCTCCTCTGCGCTAAGTTACAGCAGACACAACTCTTACTTATAGTTTTACCAGTTCTTCCTTCCCCTTAGAAACTTCTTTGCCCCATGCTGGAAACATTGTATAACTAGGGCCTTGCCAGGTAATCCTTACTATCTTCCAGCCTGAAATATTAGAGATAGGAAACCAATAAAATATACCTGAGCAATAACCTAAACCTTGTTTATGTTTTGTAAATACTGATATAGGTACATGTTGCCTCCCCTCTAGAATGTAAGCTCCTTGAGGGCAGAGACTGTTGGATTTTTTACTTTGTATTGAAGTGCTTAACAAGGTACCTAGCACATAGTAATAAAGAAACGATTGTTAATTGATTTTTCACTGACTTATCAGCAAATATTTGAATTAAATAAAACAGACTCTTTCTGTACTGTATGCTTGTGTGTTTTAAATAAATGTCATTCTTTTTCATATTGTTTCCTCAGGAAATTCATTTTCTCTCTGCACGTGTTTCCTTATTTGTGAAATAAATGAACTGAACAAAATAATCTCTAAGGTCCCCTCTTAAGAGGGTAGCATTTTCAATGCTACCTTTCATAAGAGAAAATAAGGCTACTGAACCATGATTAGTAGGTACATATTTCAAGTTGCTTTCTCCATTGTGAGGATGAATTTTTATGGATTTAGCCATTGATCTTCCCTCTACCTTACCCCAAACACATCCTGTCTCTCTTTCTCTCTCCTGGTCCCTCTTGTGATCCATCAATGAGCCCCATCTGCATGTCATCTGGCTGAGGTTAGAAGCACAGTGTGTGACCAAGGCGTAAATCAAATGCTGCCAGCACTTTCCCCCTAGAGGGATACTGCCTTTTTCAAAGCTTCAGTTGGCAGGGCGGCCTTGGCAGTTCATTCTTGGGCTCAGAGTTCACTTTCTGATTGGGAACATGAACCGACAGTATTAATAACATTTCTTTCATGGCTCAAATCATCATCATCATAGCAGAAAGCCTGTTTTGATAAAAACTTATCACGCTTCATAGAGGGTCAGAATGTGCAATGCAATTGAAGATTCATATTGTGTCTGGTACCAGTGATGCATGTAAAGAACCTTGCTACACAGGAAAGGCTTAGGAAGGGTTTATTGGTGCTTAAGCTGACATCCTGTGTGCGTGACTAAAGAAGAGGCCAGGATTTGTGGTACTTGTTCATGAAAATACCCCCAATAGATGTCCTTTTTCTCTTTAAAAGAAGGGAACAAGCACTAGGCATTCTGTATTTGTTCTAAAAGGTTTAAATTTCCATGTGGAGCATTTGGACAAACTATCAAAAGGATTTATGTGCCTTTTGATGAAAATAGAACTCAGCATTATCTGCTTACCTACAGAAGATCCCATCTTTGGATGTGTAATCTTTAGTCCCAAACATGTTTGAGCCCATGCCATCTCCTGCATGATAAAGCTTAAAGCATGATACTCAAGGTTAGTATCCTTTAAAAAAAATTCACCTTCTTAGATTACTCCTTTTTGTTGTTGTTGCAGTCATTTTTAAGTTACCTTTTTTGGGTTTTCATTTCTTTCTCCAGTTCATTTTACAGATAAGA
Organism: Gymnobelideus leadbeateri; assembly: GCA_011680675.1. Taxonomy (NCBI): domain Eukaryota; kingdom Metazoa; phylum Chordata; class Mammalia; order Diprotodontia; family Petauridae; genus Gymnobelideus; species Gymnobelideus leadbeateri. Next base: position 47,739 of record WOXC01006301.1, read on the forward strand.
AAACTGAGGCCAATAGCATTATGGTGATTTGCCCAGAGTCATACAACTATTGAGCGTCTGTGGTCAAATTTGAAATCAGGAGAAGTCTTCCTGACTACTGGCTGTACCCAACTCATAGGACTGAGCTATTACAGTCTATAGCAATGACTATTTTGTATGCTACAGTTGTTGTATACAATTCTCATTGAAATATAATAACCTCTTGCGAGCTAAAATGACAATGTACCACACCAATGATACTCAGAAGGAGGGAATTTTTAAGATCATGGAAACAAATATGTCATTCTAGATCATAACTAATTTTCTCTTACAGATAACAAAATAAGGTCCAAATTCTTCACATTGACACCAAACTCTAACTGGTTTTTATGCAAGGAACTTAAAATGTCCTGGGATAAACAGCATGAGATACATCCTCAGATTAATTTAAGACAAATTCATTGGTGGGAGAAGAGATCCTAGGACATGAGTCACAAGGGATGGGAAAAGGAAGGCCAAGACCCCCAGATCCACTAGTACTGTGAATAGAAAAGGCCACTGTGTTGGGGGAAAGGGAAGAACAGAAGAACTGTCCAAGAAGGAACTCATGTGGAAAGGAAGTCATGGGAATAGAAGATGGTAGTTCCTATTTTAACTTATCCTTTCTAACTAAATGCAGAGTTCAATTGTTTCTACTCTATTGAAATGCAAGTGCCATATGTGCCCGCTAAGTTTTCTCATCCAAGGTCAAGGCACTGATCACATTGCCCTAATTACAATTTTGCATTGTTGCTGAAGATCCTTCATAATATAACCTCAACCTGCTTTTCCACTGTTGCCTTCTGTTAATCCTCTTTAATAGGCAAACTGAACTATTTATTGCTCCCTGAACTACTGAGCTGCCCTTTCCTATGTTTGTCTTTCCATATGTGCAAAATGCTCTCTCCCATCCCTCACTTGACTTGGAGTGAAGATAACTGATTTCAAATATTGACTATTATTTGCTAGTTAGAGGCAGTTAAGTGGTACAATGGATAACGTACTAGATACCTATTCAAGACTCAAGCACAAACATTTCAGACATAGCTGTGTAACCCTAGGAAAGTCATTTGACTTCTGCTTGCCTCAATTTCCTCATCTATAAAATGGGGATGATAATAACACCTACCTATGTGTAAGACACTTAGCAAACCTTAAAACACTACATAATATTATCCTTGTCACCTGTGTAGCCTATCTTCTCTGAGTTTTCTTATTTGTAAGATAAAGATACTATGAATACTCTCATCATCACAAGGTTGTTTTGAAGATCAGATGAGTTCATACATACAAAGAACTGTATTGGTATAAAGGGCTTGTTGTGTGCACCCCAAAAACTGGGTGCAACAGAAATCCTTACCTAAATAATATTCAGAAGTTTCACAAGGTAGGAAGCAAAAAAGAATGGTTTAATATAATCTCAAGAAGGGGCGGCTAGGTGGCGCAGTGAGTAAGACGCTGGCCCTGGAGTCATAAGGACTTGAGTTCAGATCCGGCCTCAGACACTTAATGCACACACAAACAAAAACCTAGCCGTGTGACCTTGGGCAAGTTACTTAACCCCAATTGCCCTCCAAAAAGGCAAAATAATAATAATAATAATAATAATAATAATAATAATAATAATAATAATAATAATCTCAAGAAAGGGCCACTCTCCTGACAAATGGTCAGGGAGGAGAAGCAATTTACAAAAGGAAATGGTGAAGTTATAAAGCCCTAACATGGAATTCTCCCCCACTCCCTCCTGACCCTTTTCTTCCATTAGCTAGAAGCTAGGTGTGTAATCTAAGTGCAGCAATCTACCTCAAGTACCAGAACAAGGAAACAGTAGATCACCCAATGTACATTTGAGAAAGCACTTCTGTCCTTATTTGGCATATCTTGTGCTGAGGTGGCACTGGGGAGAGTCTCCATTGCTCTAAGTCCCAGATTCCTGCAAGGTCAGGTGACTTCTAAACTTAGGCCTAGTGGATGCTGCAGGCTCTCTAGATTTGATTTTTCAGAATGGGGAAACTTCACTGCAAATTATCCCTCACAAATCCCCCCCTGTTCTTTTATGCCTTTTGAATTTCCCACTTTTCTTAATTCTAATTACCTCCCTTGTATTGAGAACAACAAAGGGGGCAGTCCACTTTATGAGTGCAGATACAGATATTCAAAAGAAAACAAAAATAAACTATTGTCCTTTCAAAGTCCAAAAGTCTCTTTTCACACTGCTGTCCTGATCTGACGAAGTCCTCTGGTAGCTTAGGGTCATCCATCTTCAGTCCTGCATCCCAGCCTTTCTTTTTTCTGCCTTCTTTCATTCGTTTACTTACAAAAGGAACTCTGGAACCAATTTTGTTGACCATTCCAGAACCCTTATCATTCTTATAAAATTAAAATTGGAGTCTTGGTCAATTGTCATGATCACACATTAAAACCAGTTTCCTATATTTTGTATTCATCCATGATTAATTCCTCCACCAGAAGGATGGGATTTCACTAGGGGATTTAAATTAAGCTCACAATTAAAACAACTAAAATTTTTACCAAGTAGTCCAAAGATTATCCTCCTTTCAACATTGACCAATTGTAACAAAGTTGAGACAAGTGTGATACTAACTAAATACCAGAATAATATTCCTACAAACCCTTGATCTATTTGTCCTTATACTATTACAAAGAACTAATGGACCCTAACTTATACAGGAACACCTATACTAAATCCTAAGCCTAATAGCTTTATCTTAGAGTAACTTGAGATGTTCCAGAATCAAGTACTTAATAGATTTGTTGTTTTTCCAAACCTTTGATTATTGAAACTTGCCACCAAGAATAGGGACAAAACTATAATGAGGGAACCATTTCCTCAACTTCAGAATGTCAATTCCAGGCAAAATGTATACCAGGCTGCAATCTGCATTGAGCCAAGCTCAAAGTCTGCCAGGTGTCACTGGGAAGGTTGAGTCAGGAGAATCCTACCTCAGCTCATGTGGAATAGTAGTTCTCCTGACCTTCCATACCCTTACTACACAGGCTTTCCATACCTGTACTTCACAGGATCTGGCATCATGGATCAGTGGCTCAGATAGCTTGGAGAGCTTTTCTTAATATCCATACCTGGAGTTAGACTCAGAGGAACAGTGAGTTAACAGTCCCATCAAATCTTAAATAACAAGCTCCAACAATCAGTTTAAGATATGATTATAATCTCACATTGGTTAAGGAACACCTCTAAAGTGAGCCTCAAATAACCTGTATTCATTTCTATATTTATTTTTGTTTATAAAAATCAAATCTTCCATCAGAATTATAAATTATTGCTCTAATAGATTTGCATCTACTTCCCAAGTTTCCCTCTCTTCCTGGGACTATGCTTAATCTGAACTCACACTAAAATTTCTTTTCTCTCAACTAAAAATGTCTTTGATTTAATCCCAACAATTAATTCAGTCAATTGTATTAATACCCAATTGCTCTTTCATCACTTTGAAATAGACTGGGACCCCATTCCACACCCAGGGTCCCATCTAGAAACTTCAGAAAATTCACAGTAAGTTTGAATATTATAAAATCTATACATAATTGATAAAATGAACCATGCTTGGGCCATAGGATCTTCTAAATTTAGACCAGAAAATTTTCTGATATTTTCTTTCAATCTATCAAGAAAAGCATATGGGACCTCATCTTTGTCCTGTTGTATTTCCTGTACAATTTTTTTTTTAAATTCTGGTTCTTAGGCACTGCATTCCAAATTCCCTGGATCGTCACGTTTCTAAGATCTTGTAGGTACCCTCTATGTATGAAGTTATTGTGATCTCAGTTGGGGTCTCAGAGAGGAAATTTTTCCTCCCCTCTCAGACCCCCTTGAGGCATAGACTGGAATTCATCCCAAGACTTCATAGTGACCCACCTAATTTGTCCCCTCTCTTCCCCAGTAAATAACGTATTCAAGATTGATAATTCCCCCCAAGTATACAAATTGGGTCCTAAAAACTGCTTAACCTGATCAGCAACCCCTGAGAGGTCCTCAGTTGACTACTTCATTACTTTCTTAAAAGTTCTAATTTCAGTGATGCTTAAGGGAGGGTGGGGGGAGGCATTCACATAATCTATCCCCTGGGCCAGCAGGACTTCCCCAAGAGGGAAAGCTGTAGCAGTTTCTGCAGTCCTAGGGAGAGGAAAACTTTCTTGATCTTTTATCAACTGTTTCAATTCCCTCCAGAGGGGTGTATGGGTGTGCCTGACCCAGCCAAGTCAATTAAGTCCTCACCCCATTCAGATTCCCTTTCAGAGGGCAGGGAAGGAGGAGTTGAGGCTGGCCTAGGAAGTTCCCGTCCCTGTTCCTGTCCCATGACAGAGGAATGTAGGGCTGGGGTAGAGAAAGAAGGGGGTTCCAGGGATGGGGCCTCTGTTCTCGTTCTTCTGATTTCCCTTTGGGCTCTTCCCCTTCTTTAGAGCAAATTTGTTCCACCACCTCAGGCATATTCACTTTTGGGTTAAAGGCTCCTTAGAATTCATATACAAATTTAATTGTTGGCACACCAGTCTTCAGAAGAGCCATATTTTTGCCAAGATAAGCCTCCTCCAAATGAGGCAACAGTATTTTATCTTCTTCCTTCGGTCTTTTCCCTTGTATTTTGGTAAATTATCCCAATTAGCTAGTCTATCTCCAAGAGGACTATCCTCCTGAATGTTAGGAAGGTATTTTGGACAGGCTGTTTTAGACTGCTTAAATTAAATACCCTTAAATTAAAACCATAGTTTTAATCTTATCAGAATCTATTAGGCCTAATTCTTTCCTGGCATACTCGAACTGTTTAGACTGTCCCCCACCCCTGGCAGAAGACATCTTATGGACTCAAACTGCTTAGACTGTCTCCCACCTCTGGATCACCCAGGGACTTGCTTACCTGGGTTTGTGTACACAAATCTGCATGATCCCCACTGGTGGTCTTGCTAGCAAAACCAGAATTTCTGCTTCATACAGAGTCCCTCTCTTCAGGTTGTAACCCTATGAGTCAGATCTCACAGATCAGTTCCAAGGACCCCTGAGAAACTTCGGTTGGTGCCTGGTCCTTGTTAAGGGTCTGTGGGACCCTCTCATGAAGGAATAAATCCCAGGCAAGCCCCCCAAAACTATATATACCCCAAAAACTATGTGCAATAGGAATCTTTACCTAAATAATACTCTGAGGTTTGTCAAGGTAGGAAGCAGAAAAGAATAGTTTAATACTATCTCGAGAAAGGGCCACCCTCCTGACAAATGGTCAGGGAGGAGAAGCAATTTACAAAAGGAAATGGTGAAGTTATAAAGCCCTAACATGGAATTCTCCCCCACTCCCTCCTGACCCTTTTCTTCCATTAGCTGGAAGTTAGGTGTGTAATCTAAGTACAGCAATCTACCTCAAGTACCAAAACAAGGAAACAGTAGATCACCCAATGTACATTTGAGAAAGCACTTCTGTCCTTATTTGGCATATCTTGTGCTGAGGTGGCACTGGGGAGAATCTCCATTGCTCTAAGTCCCAGATTCCTGAAAAGTCAGATGACTTCTAAACTTGGGCCTAGTGGATGCTGCAGCCACTCTAGATTTGATTTTTCAGAATGCAGAAACTTCACTGCAAATTATCCCTCATATTGTGAATGAAAAATATTTCCATCATGTTCTTTGGGAAAAAAAAAATCCTGTTCTTTCATTACCCCAACTCAAATGCCACTTCTGCCATGAAGCCTTGCTTGATCACCCAGCTGTGTTTTCTCTACCCTTTAAACTCTTGTAATATTTTGTTTATAATAGTACATCAAATGTAGATATTGCTTTGCAATTTTAAAAGTTCATTCCTGAGGTAATGTATTATTTTCCCCATTTTATACCTGAGAGAGGTTATAAATAGTTTAAAAACCACATAATTCAATATAATTCAACAATCAATCAATAAGCATGTATTAAACTCTTACTATATGCCAGGTACTGGACTAAATATTCAGGATACTCCACCCCACCCCCCCAAAAAAAGGTAAAGAGATTTCTTGTCCTCAAGTAGTTTACTTAATGGGGGAAAACATATACATACAAAAGTGCATATAAAATTTATATGGATCAGACTAAAGGCAATCTCAATGGGTAAGGTATTAGTAGCCCTGGGAAATGGGAAAGACCTTCTGTTTTTTTAACTAAATTATGAAGGAAACCAGGGTTTCTGACAAGTGAAGATGAGAAAAGAAAGCATTCCAGGGATGGAGGACAGTGAGTGAAAAGCTATGGGGATGGGAGATGTAGTGAAATGAAAGTTGTTTGTGAGAAAGGAGGTCACTATAACTAGACTATACATTCCTTAAAAAAATGGAATGGAAGGAAAGTGCCAGGTTGTAAAGAACTTAAATGCCAAAGAAGTTTTTATTAAGCACCTACTATATGACAGGAACTGAACAAGGTACTAAATATAAAAATATTATCTGTCGGTCTGTTGATCTAACTTGTCCTCAAGGAGCTTTCATTCTATTGACATAACTGTCTGCAATTATCTGATGATCATCATATAGAAGAAAGATTCAGCTTGATCTGGTTGACTGAAAAGGCAAAACAAGGAATAACAGTTGGAAGGTACAGAGAGATAGATAGCTCAATATGAAGGAAAACTTTTTAGAGTATAAAATAGTCTGCCTTAGGAAGCAGTTAATTTTTTCATTTATTAGAGATATTCAGGTAGAGGCTGAGTGATGGCTTATTGGGGATGTTGTAGAAGAGTTTTCTCTACAGGTACAGATTGGCTAAAATGATTTCTGTGATCTTCCAACTCAGAATTTCAATGATACAGTATCCCTTCTCTATTGTACCTATGATGAGGGCTGTACCCCAATATATAGCATGAGGATATCTTTGTGTGGCTTGTCTGGGAAGGGAAGCAAAGTAGATATCTTTGACTGCTTCTCCTACCACCCTTCTCCAAGGGAGACTTTCATTCCTGCCAAGAGCAGAAGCCAGAAGTTGGGATCAGAAGCTAGACCACTCTCCTCTCCTCAGACAGAAGTAGTACCAGGCTAGAATTGTATCTGTCTGCTGCCTTAAACCTTATTAGGCCAGAGGATGTGAATTTCAGATACAAGCTAACTTCTGATCACAGCTTTATTAATTGGGAGAAGCAGGCCCCGAGCTTTATATCGAATTCTGACTCCTTTTCCACAAATTACCAGTTCCACAATGAACACACATATCAGATAGCCAAGATTGAATAATTGGATAAATCCATTTAATTTGACAGAAATTCAAGAAAGTATTCATAGGAGTACAGACAGTACAGAGTGAAGGTACCCTCTCATCAAGAGTGACATAACTCAACCAAGCAAGGGAAACCTAGATCTCACCAAAGAGGAAGCTCCCCACAGTTTCTAGTGGGAAATGGGGTTATGATGGAGACTGCTGAAATGGTGATTTGAAGACCCCTTTTTGTATTGGCAAGTAAGCAGGTACTTAGCAATTAGAAATTAATCAAACCTCTGTGAAAGAAACAAAAGGTATGAACCCCTGTTCCTGCCATAACAGGAAGGGGTTGGCTGAAACAGGAAGTAGCTAATGCTGCATATATAAGAAAAGGCCCAGAGAGGCACAGTCAGAATCTCTTCAGACAAGAATCTGGTGGCAGAAGCTGTTCCACTGAAGACAAACTCAAGAACTGAGCCAGAATTTCCTCAGAATTTGTGGTGGTGGAGCTTCTTCTGAATAGGAGCCCAGGAGTCCCCTCCCCCCAGACTGGATAAGGTGATTCTGATTTTCTTAACAAGCTGCAGAAGACTGAGGAAGTATGAGCAGGTGCTAATACTTTGTCTGTTTGTGACTTGGTTGAGCCTTGAATTCCCAGGAACAGAAATTGTGAAGGATTTGAGATGGACTGGACCCTGTGAACTTCAGTGGGAAGCAGGACCTACCCAGAGAGCTGGACAAGGAACTGGGAGCTGTCTGCCATTGAACCCAGGTGACAGTGTAGTGAATCCAGGTAGAATCTGGGACCATGGAAGGGGATCCAGGAAATCTGAGAACCAGCCCCACGTCAAGATGAAAAGAGCTTTCCATGGGTACCGAGTAATGACGAAATGTAGTTTACTAGTGATCTAGTGGCGGAGGGTTTGTGTATTTTCTAATGATTGTATTTAGTGCTTAATGATACTTAGTAATTGATTGCTAAATAAGTAACTGAGTTAACTTAGTGTGCCCCTTAGTGTGTGAGTGGAAGACTTGACTATTCTACTTTGAGATGATTATTCTTTGTTCTAAATATTGTGACCACTTTGGTGAAAACTATGTGGCCATTTTAATGATAAGCTGTTGTGAATACTATATTGTGATTTTCTGTGATAAATTGTAATATTGTGAATGCTGTACCTTGATTTTCTGTGAATGTTTTGCTTTGGTTATTAAATAGAGTGTTCATTATACTGTGTAATCAGAACCTTGAAAGCTGTTCACAGCAGTATTCTTCTGGAAAGCTGCTTGTGCGTGGCATTACAATTTCTAGATCTTCTCTGTTCAACTTCTCCCTAGATACTTTTCCTTCAGTAACCTGAAGTGGGGTTAGCATCATCCATCTTCTCTCTTGAACATGGAAGCCAGAAGCAACTAAAGCCTGAAGAAGCTCAAAGATACTCCCAAAGAAACTCAAAGTAGGTAAATAGACTTGAGGAGGCTGAAGGGTGTTCCCCTCTCCCACTTTTACCAATTTCACCACACCCATCATGTGGGTGCAGGGAGAGTATTAATCTTCACCAATGAAGAGAGAGGCCCATAGCAATGAGTTTTAGTCAAAAACTTATAGTGCTCTGCAGTATAGTGATTTGAATGTTTGCCTTTATCCCCTTACTAGATGTAAATTCTTTTAGAGGAGGGGCTGTGTATTATCTTTATAAGCCGAAGCAATGGCCTGCATACACACTTAAATTAACTTTTTTTAAATGTGCTTTTAATAATAAGGGGCTTCTTTTACTCAATATAGAATCAAGCCTCATTATGTAATGTGGCTCTCTTCTCTATGTGCTCTTTTGGTGATCTCATCCTCTCCCATGGGTTCAACTACCATCTTTATGTAGAAAACTCCAAGGTCTCTGTATCTAGTCCCAACCTCTCCAGAGCTCCACCTCATTCAGGTGGTTTCTGCACCAATAGCTGCCTATTAGACACTCAAAGCAGCTCTTTTATAAAAATTTCCATCTGAACATATCTAAAACAAAACTCACTGTTTTCACCCTCAAGCCCTCTCCTTATTCCAGCTTCTTTGTTTCTGTTAAGGACACCATCATATTTCCAGGAGTATTTCAATCTCTCTCTTCTCCCTCTCCTCTCAATTAAATCAGTATATGGTTGCTAAGTGACTAAGTTTTGTTGATTCTATCTCCATGACATCCCTCCTACCCATCGCTTTCTCTTTACTCACATAGCCACCACCTTAGCTCAGACCCTCATCAAACATACCTGTTGTTGTTCAGTAATTTTTCAGTCAGGTCTGACTCTTCATGACCCCATTTGGAATTTTCTTGGCAAAGATACTGGAGAGGTTTACCATTCCCTTCTCCAACTCATTTTACAGATGGGGAACTGAGGCAAACAGGATTAAGTGACTTGCCCAGAATCACACAACTAGTAAGTATCTGAAGACAGATTTGAACTAACAAAGATCAATCATCCTGACTCCACATCTGGCACTTTATTCACTGTGCCACTTAGCTGCCCTTAACCCCTACCTAAAATACTAAATAGCTCTGAATAGATTTCCCTACCTGAGGTCTGGTCTGGCCCTCTGCGATCCATCTCCTACACAACTTCCAAAGTGATATTCCTAAAGTTCAGGTGTGACTGGCACCTCTTTGCTGAAGAAATGCAGGTGGTTCTCTCTTGTTTTAAGGATAAAATACAGATTTCTTTTTTCTAGTATACCTTTTCAGGCTAATATACATCATTCTCCCTTAACACCTCTGTCTTTCAGCCAAAATAGCCTATTTGTTGTTTCCTATACATTATATTTCCCAAGTCCCCCTCCCTCCCCTCTCTCAGTCTTTCCTTCCCTCCCTCCACCTCCACTTCTAAATCATAGAAGCCCTCACTTTCTTCAGAGCTCATTTCAAGTACCCCCTCCTACAGGAAGTCTATCCTGAGTGCCCTATTCCTCAGAAATTACTTTATGTACATTTTAAAGTTAATTTTCTATAAATTTCACACAGTGCAGAATGAAATCTCCTTAAGAAGTGAGTCAAGGGGGGGCGGAGCCAAGATGGCAGAGTAGAAACAGCACTTTCAAGATGTTTTGCCCCACACTACCTCCAAACAATGTGAAAGGGAAATCTGAACAACTTCTGGAGTGCCAGCAACACAGAGAAGCTATTCTCCTGCTGAGGACAGCCCAGCAGCCCTGCAGGGAGCAGCCAGAGGAGCGTTCTGAGAGCAGGCAGCACAGTGTGCTGGGAACACACAGCGCAGCACTCTGGGAGCTGAGACCAGGCCCGAGTGAGCCGAGATTTTAACCCTAGGGCAGCTGGGCAGGCAGCCAGCTGGAGGGACCCCAGAACACCAGCAGCTGTGGCAATTCCAGAATTAACAGCACAGATATACCTAGGACAAAGTGAGAGGTTAGTGCCCTATGGACTTTGGGACCAGTATTTGGGGAACATGTCGGCTTCCTCCCCTGGGGACGAAAAGCTGCTGAAGAAACAGGGCACAGAAGCCATTTTGCAGTGTCAGTGGCAGCTCTAGCTCCTGGTCTGCGAACTGTAAGGAAATCCAGCAATCAGTCTGGGAGTTAATCGCTCTTGCTTTAAACTGCCTGGATCAGAACTGTGGTCTGAGGGGGAAGTTTGGGGTGGGTATCCAATTTGCCAGAGCGGATGGAGGATTTACAGAGGCCACCCAACTGGCAGAAGTTGTGAAGACCCCATGTTTGGGACTGAATCTCTCCTGTCTGGTGGCAGAGTCCTACTGTGGCAACAAGCCCCAAAATCAAGTAATTAAATGGCAACATGCCTAGCCAAAAGAAACAAAATAAACAGAAAAGTTCAACATTGGACTCCTATTTTAGGGGCAAAGAGGATCAAAGCATGGAGGAGGACTGTGAGGTCAGAACTCCTGCACCAAAAGCCCCAAATGAAAATACAAGTTGGCTACAGGCCATAGAGGACTTTAAGAAGCAGATAAGAGAAGTGGAGGAAAAATTGGGAAGAGAAATTATAAAGATGCAAGAAAAGTATGAAATGACAGTCAACAGCCTGACTGAGGAAAATAACACCTTAAAAAACAGACTAACTCAAATGGCAAAAGAGGCTCAGAAAGGCAATGAGAAAAAGAATGCCTTAAAAAGCCGAATTTGCCAGATGGAAAAAGAATCTCAAAAGCTCAATGAGGAGATTCATTCCCTCAGAGTTAGACTGGAGCAAATGGAAGCTAGTGACTTTATGAGAAATCAAGATGCTGTTAAACAGATCCAAACAAATGAAAGAATAGAAGGCAATGTGAAATATCTCATGGGAAAAATCACTGACCTGGAAAATAGATCCAGGAGAGATAATTTAAAAATTATTGGACTACCTGAAAGCCATGATCAAAGAAAGAAGCTAGAAATCATCCTTAAAGAAATTCTCAAGGAAAATTGCCCTGATGTGTTAGACCCAGAGGGGGAAATAGAGGTTGAAAGAATTCACCGATCACCTCCTGAAAAAGATCCCAAAAAGAAAACTCCTAGGAATATTATAGCCAGGTTCCAGAATCCCCAGATCAAGGAGGAAATACTACAAGCAGCCAGGAAGAAACAATTTCAATATTGTGGAAACACAATCAGGATAGCACAGGACCTGGCAGCTTCTACACTGAGGGATTGAAGGGCATGGAATATGATATTCCAGAGGGCAAAAGAGCTGGGAATGAACCCAAGGGTCACCTACACAGCAAAACTGAGTATTTTGTTTCAGGGGAAAATATGGTCATTCAGTGGAATAGAGGACTTTCAAGCATTCTTGAGGAAAAAACCAGAGTTGAATAGAAAATTTGACATTCAGACATAAGAAGCAAGAGATGCTTGAGAAGGTAATCAAGGAAAAGAAATCAAAAGGAACTTATCAAAGTTGAACTATTTACATTCCTACATGGAAAAACAATAACTGTATCTGATGAAACCTTTCTCATTATGAAAATAACTGAAGAAGGGTATATGGGCATATGTTTACAGGTATACATGGATAGAGGGCACAGGTTGAATTTGATGGGAAGGGATGATTCTTAAGGGGTGAAGTCAAGAGGTGAGAGAGGAAAGTGGCAAGAGGAGATGGGGACAGACAGGGTAGGGTAAACTATCTCATGTAGAAGAGGCAAGGGGAAGTAATTGCAGGGGAGGGGAAGAACAGGAAGGCAAAATGGCAAAACCATATTCTCATTTAAATTGGCTCAAGGAGAGAATCACATACATACTAAATGGGATATCTCACCCTGCAGTTGAGTAGGGGAAAGGGGGATGAGAGGGGGGAGGATGGAGGGGAGGGCATTCTGGGGGGAGGGGAGGTTAGAAGTACCCACTATCAAAGAGGGACAGGATCAAAGTAGGGAATGGACCAGGTGGGAGGTGAGATGGCTTGGAGGGAAATATAAGCAGTCTTTTACAATATATCAACTATGGTAATGTTTTGCATAGCTATACATGTACAACACATACTGAATTGCTTGTCTTCTCAGAGGGAGTGGGTGACAAAGGTGGAAGGGAATGGATCTGAAAATCAAAGTTTTAAAATTAAATGTTTCATAAGATGTCCAGGCATTGGGGCTCAGAGATTCACCTTGCCCTAATAACAAAGTTGAAGGGGGTATGGGAGAAGATATGGGAGAGAGCAGATTGGATGAGGGGATATCTAGTGGGACTGCTATTCTAGGGTGGTGGGTAGGGAAAAAATGGGGGAAAAATTGTAACCAAAATTTGGTAGCAATGAATTATATAAACCAGAAGTTAATAAAGCATTTGTTTAATAAAAAAGAAGTTAGTCAAAATCTTTAATGTGAACGTGTTTTTAGAACCTATATTTGATTGCATGCTGCCATGTGGGGGAGGGGGAAAGAAGGAGAAGAGGAGAAAATTTGGAACTCAAGGGCTTGTGAAACTGAATGTTGTAAACTAAAAGTAAATAAATTAATTTTTAAAAATTTAAACGAACAGTCAATAAGCATGTATTAAGTGCCTACTATGTACTGTGCTAAGTGCTGAGGATATAAAGAAAGGTAAAAGACAGTCCCTACCCTCAAATAACTCACAGTCTAATGGGAGAGATAAGTTGCACACAGCCACAAACAAATTATTCACATACGTACATGAAATAAACTAGAGATGATTGACAGAGGGAAGACAAGAGGAAAAAATAGCTTCATTTTTATCTTTGTTTCCCCAGGGTCTACCACAGTGTACAACAGGTGGTAATAAATGTTTGCTGAGTTTAATTAAATTATTCTGAAATAGCAACAATATTTGACATCTAACAGAATTTTTTTAATCCTTTTAAAGCACTTCAAATACATTCTTTCATTTTGATCTTCATAACAAGCTGTGAGATAGAGACTATCATTGCTACCATTTCACTGATGAAAGAAACAGTCTTAGACAGGGTGACACATATGCAGCGTGACATTGAGGGGTATGCCTCCAACTGAGGTCTTTCTGACCCTAAGTTCAGCACACAGCTTCCTGAAATGCTTGATCATGAACAATAAACTACATTTAACTTCAGGGTGTAAAAAACCTACTCCTAAAGTACTAAGCCATCTTGGCTTTTCCATTTGTTCATCTGAACCTTTGCCTCAGCTTATGGATTTTTCTATTTCCTTCACTTGGAATCGATACCATTTTTCCAAGACTTAAAAGGCTTCTATTTGTGATTGAACAGATTTTGGATTTGTTTCACCATACTAATTAAATCAGGGTTGGTGTGTCCATGAAGAGGTTTTAATTTTGGAAAATACACATATCCTTACTGGTGGTTTAATGAAAGGGGGAAAAAACATGAAGGAGATGAACATATGATATTTACTTCATCAAATAGTCAATATTACTTACTTACATTTTCATAACACCTTTATACCTCTTAGTTTCATCTTCACAATCTAGGACACAGAGATGATATGTCTTAGTCTAAATTTACACAGCTCATGGAAGAACCAAGATTAGAACCTGGGACTTTTGATATCTGATCTCAGATTCATTCTACTATGTTGTAAAAAAAAAAAAAATAGAACTCCTGTTATTCCTAAAGCATTTTTCCCCTAACCCAACTATGAAGTTCATTTAAAAGGAACAGAGAAAGGCAGTGTGATCTAATGGATAGAGAACTGGCCTGAGAGAAGAAAATACTTGGCTTCCAGTCCCATCTTGAAAATTCTGATATATATTAACTGGGCAAGTTATTTAACCTCTCATTGACTCCACACAACTTTTTAAAACCAAAAGATCCAGCACAATGGCCAATTTGCATCAGTAAAGGAAGTTTAATATCTATACCAATGGAATCATAGGTAAAGATATATGTGCGTGTGAGTGTGGATGTACGTGTGTGTGTGTGTGAGTGAGAGAGAGAGAAAGAATCTCAGTGTCCAAGGGGCAAAACACATAGAAAAAATATTTAAGTGACAATGTTGTATAGCAGATAGAGAGTTGGACTTGGCAGAATTGGAATCAGAAAGACAAAGATTTGAATCCTGTCAAAAATATTTAATAATTATGTGGCCTGGATTAGTCATTTAACCTCCCTTAGCCTCAGTTTCTTCATCTGTAAATCAAGGGTTGTACTTGATCAGTTCTAAAATCCACCTCTAAATCCAGGATCCTATGATCCTATGTTCTTTTTTGAGTTCCCACACTCTGTATATCTGTATATTTGTTTTATCATGCTAGAGAATCAATGTTGTATATTGCTATATACTCTATTAGACTATAAAGTAGGAAATTTAACATTAAAAAAGAATCATAAAATCATGACTAACCCCTTTGTCCTTTCAGTATACTCCCTGTCCATCTGTTCTCTATTACTATCAATCAACTTCCATAATTAAGCATAGGACTGAATATTTCACATTGGACTCTTTTTTTTTTCTTTTTGGAGCAATTGGGGTTAAGTGACTTGCCCAGGCTCACACAGCTAGTTTTTGTGTTAAGTGTCTGAGGCTGGATTTAAACTCAGTTCCTCCTGCCTACAGGGCTGGTGCTCTATTCACTGGATTCTTTCAAAGCTTATATCCCAACAACTACCTGCCCTCTAAGTCCCATTCCTAAGTTTGAGTCATCAGCAAGTACACATTTCCCATGTTCTGCGATGTAGAGGGTAAGGAGAAGGGAATCATATTGATGGAGGGTAAGGGGGGCCGGGAGGGGGAGCTCTTAGGCCACACCAGTCTTTGCTGTTCCTCACACACAATTCTCCTCTCATCTCCATTCCACTAGTGAACCCCCAAACCTGGAATTCATTTGGCAATGTGTAAATCTTTATATGCCTCCAATACTCCTTGGGCCCTCATCAGGCTTATACCTTTATCTGAAGAGGGAAAATACTTTTTCTCCAATCTTTAGTAGTTTCTTGCTATTCCAACATTGGCTGGTTAATGTGATGACTTTACATGCCTCTCCATCTGGGCTCCAGCTACACCAGAGGTAAGGCTACCTCCCAGTGCCTTCCTGATCTCTAAGCTCCATTCCAAAGGCCTGGCTATTGACAGGTACATTTCTCACATTGTGTGACGTGGAAGGTGAGAAGAGGGGAATCATATTAACTGTATAAGGGCAAGAGTCCCACATCAACACCAGTCTATGCTGTCCCTCACCTCTCACCTATGACTCTCCTCTCACCTCCACTCCTTTGCACTGACTATCCTTCATTCCTGGAATTCATAACTTCCTCCTTTAATGCTTAACTTAAATACCACTTTTTTTTTTTATTAAGCTTTTCCTGGTCCCCTTGGCTCCTAGTGCCTTGCCATCCCTCATTCCCACGATACTTTGTATCTCTTTCATGTGATATGCATTGATACAAAAAAATACATATTTCTTCCCTCAGTACCTTGCTCGGTGCCTGGCACATAATATTTTAAAAATATTTTTGATTGATTGATTGTTGTAACTCCACTGAATTCATGTCCACCATCAAATATCACAATCTACTATCCCTTGCTGGACTAATCTGAATCCCACCCTTAAGCACTTCTTGCTTCCCCTCATGCTGTTGCTCCTTAAAATCCTGTGCTAATATTTCCTTAGGTACAGACTTGAGGATCAAGTCCAGGGTTGGCAGCCAACATTTGCTCTTGGCTTGGACTTCTATAAGGCAGATTGCACATTTTTACCCTGGGAATATTCTTAGTTTTATGGCAAGCTGAAATGTTTAACAGGCTTAGGACCCACCTGGTGTACTGAGAGTCAGTTATGCTTATATCTACTACAGTAATAGAAGAAAACAAACATGACACTGTCTCTCAATGCACACATATGGAAGCATGAGCATGCTGATGTGCATGCGCACACACACACACACACACACACACACACACACACACACACACACACACCTCCAAAGTTGGGCTATAATGAAATGTATTGCTTCTATAGTAGCTATAATATAAAGTGTGCTTTAAATCAAAATGTAAACAAAACGATTTTAGAAATTGCCTGCCAATCACAAAAGTGGCTGAAAAGTGAAATGTGAAACTAAACAAAAGGATGAAATCTTCTGTCTTTCTACATTGCTCATTCTTGACCGAATAGAGACATATGCACATTATTGTGATTGGGCCTGATAACACATTGTCTTTAGCATTTACCCTATTTGAAACACAAAATGCTATAAATGAGGAAAAGCATAATAAGATTGTCTGTGCCCTTTTGCTATATGGCTTATTAATGCTTGAAATAAGAAATCCAAGAGCTCTGCAGTATTTTACACGAACAACAAAATCTATTTGGTGCCCTGGGTAACATAGTCGACATAAATCAACAACGTGGGCTGCAGAAGCATACTATTGGGATTCTTATTTCTGGTGAAAATATACAAAATTTACTACTCTGCATGTTTTATATATACAGCATTAGGCCTTACCTTGCAATTGCCTTGGCAAGAGCCTCTAATAGGATTTTGAAGATGAAAATTGCCTTCTCAGGGGGGATTTATAGCTGTCTACTAAGACAGTGGCTATACAACCATGGCAGGGAATTTTCAGGTTTTTCTCTGTCAATTTTCATCATCACATACTATCAGTTAACACTGCTATTCAGATAACATTATTGGATATTATTGCATAAACATTTAATTCCACAAATAATTACTGAGTACCTACACAATGCAAAGAACCACACTAGGCAATGGAGGATACAAAGACAAGAATAAAACAATCACTGTCTTCAAGGAGTTTTCAGTCTTGGGGTGGGAATGGGGAAAATGTAAATAGTATATAATTAATGCAACCAAACTCTCAACAAAACTGGGTATAGGAGCTGAATTCAGTGCTATTTGCTGCTTCCTGAATCCGAAATATCATTCTGGATTGGTGAAAAGGATGATGACTCAATGATGCATCCTATGTGAAGGTAGAGTTGGCAAAAGATGTTGGGAAAAGAAAGATTTTCTTCTTGCTTCAAGAGAAGACACATATGGTTCCAGACCCTCTTTGGGGAAAGAGGGAAGGGTAGAAAGGAGAGGAAGACAGAGACAGAGGGAAATGAAGAGGGAGAGGAAAGACATTGAGAAGTGCTGGACATGTAGAAAAGCTAGCTCTTTAATTCATGCCAAATGTCTAGCTTACTTCAGGGAATTTTTACTTGGGTAAAATTAAAGATCTCCCACTTGGTTGATTTGAGGTACCTCACTCCCAATCAGAGAGATCATTCACTCTTTGTATTGTCTGGTATACTCTAGTCTACAGAATTTCTCTTATTTCTGTTTGTTATCCACTTGGATAGGTAGTTTTATTTGATATCCATTATTTGTCATGGTCTTTTGTGTAACTAGAATTTGTTAGGAAGGAGCTAAGCCTTCAGATATAAGTGTGTGGTACTCTTCCTTTAAGGAATAGGAAAGTAGTTAAACCTAAAAATTATTTTCCCTAGACTATAAATATTTATATATCATTGTAGTTGGGTGCTCCCTCTCATGCCCTCCAGGAAGTAAAGTATCTCTTAGAGAAGTGAAAGATTCCTAAGATATTCATCAAAAGCTTCCCCAAGCCATATTCAGATAAACTAATGTGGATATACACACAGTTTCCATCTGTCACTTACACTCTACATACAAAGAAAGAGATGTGATAAGAAACGAAGTAGAGATCAATAAGAGACTCATGCAAAGTATGGCACCTACTAAACTGTGCTTCAGAGTATCAGCCCCTTCCTAGTCATTCTTGGGGATGGGGGAGGGGAGTGTAACCTTGTACAAACATTTGTTAACCTAGGCAAAAGTCATATGAAAGGGTAGAATATCTACATACACACACAAATACAACAGTGCTGTGGCCCTGGAATTGTCCCCAGTATATGTACATAAGCTGGAATACAAGGCTCCAAACCAAATTTGAGATATGGTATATGCCTCAAAGTGTGGCACCTTCTCCTTGGTTGCCCTTTCAAAAAAGGACAGGTTAAGACTCAATGGCCACTGCAGAGAGACATAAATCTGATTCACAGAAACTGACCAAGTCATTCTCTGTTTTATCTGGTTACAAGTTAAGAAGAAGGGGAAAATGTTAAGAGGAAAATAAAAGAGACTCTGCTCCATGGATGAAATATATTTGCTCAAGAAAATAGAAAGTGCAATTGAGCTAACTAGGTTGATCTTTATCAAGAATAGCACCTTGTACAGGGTAATGATGATTTGTCTATTGATCTTTTGTAATATTATCACCATATCACAAATTATTACCAGAAGCACAAATTTTTAGAGCTAGAAGGGATCCCAAAACTCATCATCTAGTCCAAATAATACCTGAAAAAGAATCTCTTCTACCATGCAGAAGCAGCATGGAATAATGAAAAGAAAGTTAAATTCCCAAATTCAAATAAGTTAGATTTGATTCCCAACTCTGCTACTTTATATCTGTGTGACCTTGAGCAAGTCACTTTACTCCTCTCAGTCTCAGTTCCCTTTTGGTAAAATAGGATTAGGGGAGAGGTGGACTACAAGACCTCTAAAGTCTCTTCCTGCTCAGACCTATGATGTTTCACAAATATACATCCAGCTTTTATTTGAAGACCTTGCTTTGGGCCATATACATGCTGGCTCCAAGTACAAGTGCAGGATTTGGTAAGGTTGAGTCAATGCAGCAATTATTTTAAAATTAAATAAATAAACCTATTTTTACTCACCAACAAGAAGTATGCAAACACTTAGCAAGGAAACAAGGATATGCTTTGACAGGTGCAGCTCTCCAGATACTAAGCTGGACAGCTCCAAAATAGAAAGCTGGCATGAAGACTCTCTAAAGCAGAGTTATGTCACTTCTGAAGCAACAGAAAGCATCAAAGATTTCTCAGTCAGCAACGGACAAAAAAGGTGTATGTGGCTTGTACAAAGAATGTGAAATGAAAGAGATTCCTTTCTTCCATGCTTTTCCAGAGACAAAAAGGAAAATTAACTGTCTCATCCTAGTCACCTAGTAGGTGTGGGAGAGCTTTTCCACTATTATTTGCATTACTATGCCAGTTGTGTTCAATTATATTATTTATATTATGTTATTTATATAGTGTCTGAAGGTCTGAAAAGCGCTTTACAAACATTATCTCATTTTATCTTCACAACAACCCCTAGGATGAGGTGCTATTCTTAGCTTTACTTTATGGGTAAGGAAACTGGGGCAGATAGAAGTTAAATTATATGCCCAAAGTCACACTACTAGTCAGTATTTGAAGACAGATTTGAACTCAGGTCTATCCCAACTTCATGTTCAGAGCTCTATCCATTGTGCCACCTTTCTGCATCTTAGAAGAAACTTCTATCCCATCCCACTGTGGTACATATCAGGAAGGGCATAATAGCATTGATTTGAAGAACTTTGGAATTCACTACAATTCTGAGCTGACAGTCAAATTGGCATGTTTTCTTAATGATTGGCAGAAATTTTAATCTGGACCTGCTGCTTCAGACAACACATGAAGTTGGGCCTCCAAGAATCGATGGGTGATAAGTTTATTATGAAGGCTAGATAGCTGAGACAACTTATATAGTACTATGCTAATTAAGACATATCATTGCCAGGACAACCTCAGGCAACTTTCATTTGTGCAGGCACAATGAGTAGTATTACATTGATATTCAGGGCCTATTAATATTGCAAAAAATCTATCAACTATTTTTGTGGGTCATACAAACTGTACCTATCCTTTTCATGGATACTAATATAAATTACATTAAATACAGTGAATGTGAGTTTCTAATAAATAAGGAGTCATTTATATTCAACTAATTTTACAATATAATTTTTCACAATGAGTCCTAATTAGTGGGGAAGGTCATACTGAGTAGGTGAAATTTTGGTCTTAGAATATGATTAGAGAAACATTATTTTCAAGTAGATAGTGACACAGATTTAGAGATGAAAAGACAATGGTGGATACCTGGTTCATTTTACAGATTAAAAATCCGTGACATATACAAGACCTTACACAAGTAAGTAGTTAGTGACAAAGATGGGATTTGAATGCAAAGTCTCTGCCTCTGAATTTAGTACTCTGTCCATTGTCCATTAGTTTATCAGATTTGACTAATGATGATGTTTTTAGGAATAGAGGGAGAGGTGGCAACATTATGATTTATAGGGAATCTATAGGTTTCTGTGAAAAGGTAAGACTCATAGATAAATAGCACCTTTTATATTTGAATTCATATTACTGTATTTACAAAGAATTCATTGAATATCACTCAAGTAAGCTAAAGATTCCCTTTCTTTTTACTATTCAATAACTCTACCAGCCCCTTTTATCTCTTGTACATTGGTTCCAAATTTACAAATTCTGAACTGATCAAGCTCAAATCAATGAGAGCTTACTATGTTAAAATGTTCAGACTTGAAAATACCCTATCATTTATATCACAGAAAATCATTCACTAACAGTAGTCTTATTCAACCCAGGTTCCTTTATTCAGAGCCACATGGGACCAGTCTTCTCTCTAAGATCAGTTAACTTGTTCTTACCCGCTAAAAGATATGAGTTTCCAAGCACAAAGAGAAAAGGCACTTTTTCTTCTTTCTTTCTGAGTATTTGCCTTAATCCGATAAGTTCATAGTGGGCTCCAGAGAGAATAGTTCACCCTTATTCTGAATTTCATCATCATTTACAGGGTTTATTTGCTTGGATAACATAAGTAACCAAGGTAGACACACTAAGGAAGTGATTTTGATATTAGTGCTGGGATGAATTGTGTTATATTTGGAGTCAAAGGCCTTCAGTTCAAATCCTGAGTCTATCACTCATGACCTCTGGAATATGGGTCTTGCTCAGCGCCTCTGGTTCTAAGTTTCCTGAACTGGAAAATGAGAAGAATGAACTGGAAAATCTTCAAGGTACATATCCATTTTAGCTCTAAATCTAGGATGACTTTTCTTAAAGGGTAGATTTTTTAAAAGGAGGTAGTAGGGGCAGCTAGGTGGCACAGTGAATAGAGCACTGTCCCTGAAGTCAGGAAGACCTGAGTTCAAATTCAGCCTCAGACACTTGATACTTAACTAGCTGTGTGACCTTGGGCAAGTCATTTATCTCCAATTGCCTTGCCTCCCCCCTCCAAAAAAAAGGGGGGGGGTAGTAGTTGCCTATGAAGGATTATAACCCTATGAGCTTACTGAATATGTCTGTTTCCAGGGAATTCAGTAACTTCTCTGAACTGTTCTGGGAAACCCTTGATCTTATGATCTAGAAAGACAACTCAAGGTACTAAGCTGACAGATCTTCTTGATCTCTGAGTTGGCTTAATTCCCTGTGTAAAAAGATCTGTTACAACTGCACTGGTTTCTACTACCATATATTGCTACCTGGATTTAGCACTCATCCTGTTTGCCTTTTCATCCTTAATACCACAGACTCTAGGTCAATAGAGTACATTTTCCTGGGATTAGCTACATGGGACAAGAAGAGTAATCCATAAGAGAAATGCCAACAACGAGATTGAGAATAATTGAGAGTAGATACAGGAGTAAACTATAGAGAGGACAGTACCTAAATTTACTGTCCTCTGTCCACTGTCCAGTTCAAGTTTTTCAGGACAACTTTGCTCATTGGATTCCTTAGTGATATTTCCCAAAAGAACACATGCATGGTTATTATAAATTCTTCCATTTAGGTACTCTAGTTTGAGTTCATTAGTCCTTTCTATCATTTCAGGCTCATTCTAGTTAATCAGGAAAGCTTCCTGTTGGGATCAAGGCCTTTGTATTACATCTTATATTTGGATTAATCAGTGAGCTAACAATCAACAATACTATCAATAATAAAAACATCATGAATCATGATTTTCATGAATCACATAAATAAAGAACCACAAATATAAGTCAAATGATACCATTAAATAAGTCTATTATTGAAAGGAGGAGGAGGAGAAGGAAGAGGAGAAGAAGAAGAAGAAGAAGGAGGAGGAGGAGGAGGAGGAGGAGGAGGAGGAAAAGAAGAAGGGGAGGAGGAGGAAGAGGAGGAGGAGGAGGAAGAAGAGAAGAAGAAAATGATTGGTTAGTTACAATATGGTTGCAAACACAACTGATGGATAGCCTGTATGTTCCAATGACATTTTCAAAAACTGTCACATAATACTTGTTTCAAGAAATTTGTTTTCCCCTTTCTTTTTTTCCAATGAGGTGAAGGGCAGGAAAAAGAAGATAGATTTCTCTTCTTTACAAAAATAGAGAAATAAGGTGAGGCCACATTTGTGAAATATCGCATGTACTTTCAAATGAGGTCACTATATTATCACTTTTACTTTACCATTTTACTTTGTTATGAGTGACCTCTCATGAAGTGGAAGAAATCTGTAAATGTTTGTAATTTAATAACAAAATGTAGAGGTAAAAAAAATTAAAAGAAAAAGAATCAAGCAATGAAGATCCCTCAAATATTTAACAAACTACCTTTGGAGAATTTATGGAAAGACATAAGTAACTGGAATCACATAAGATGAATAGGCAGCAATGGAGTGGGATTTTCCTTATTGGAGGAACCACATAAACAGGATAGTTACAGATTCAGGGTGTATAAATATCAGTTACTCAAATGTTTTTGAGCATTTAGATAATTAACTTTTGCATAATAGTATGAGATTTGCAAAGGGTTTTATATGTATTATTCATTTAAGCCCCACTACAATCACATGAGGGAAGTACTAAAGGTATTTTTAAAAGCCTATTTTATTGTTGATGGAACTGAAGCTCAGAGAGGTTAAACGATGTTTCTGGAGTCACATGGTGAGAGAGGTAGGATTTAAAATCAGTCCTTAATAATGTTACAGTAAGTGTTTGTATTTCCTCTACCAGTGCAGATTCCAAGTCATTCACACCTTACCATTCTGTGTAAGTCTTGTCCATTCAGAAAGGTAGAAGTATTCACATCTGTTACAAACCATAATGCAATGACATAGTAATCAAAGAAACAGGAACAGAAACAGATGTAAATGAAGGCTAAAAATATCCTTCTAAATAATAAATAGGTCAAATAACAGATATTAGAAATGATGCACTTATGTTGATATATATTATAATGATATAAAATATCAAAATGTAAAGAAAATTGCAAAAATAGGTGAATATATACCTGAGAATATTAACAAAAATGAGATAGAATACTAAAGAATTGAGCATTCATTTTTTAAACTTGGAAAAGTAACTAGTTAATAATCTCAATATATCAAAACAAGCACAAAGACAGAAATTTTGATAACTACAGGTAATTGAAATAATTTAAAATAAACAATTATAATTTTCTTTATTTCCATTCTATTTTTTGTGAATTCCTCCTCATTTTTATTGGTCTCCTTTTTCTCTCTTTTTTTATAAAATCAGTTAAATTGGTCAATGTTATTGAATTTCTTTCAAAAGAGAGAAGAAAATTAAATCATCAAAATCAAAAAGCAGGGATAGTTCATAACAAATAGAGTAGAAATAAAATTGTCAGAAACTATAACATCTAGTTAAATGCAAGCAAATCAGAAAACAGGAAATAAACAGCTTAAACCACCAAATCTTGGAAAGATAAATTCAACAAATCATAAGTGAAGTGCCACAAAAATCTCTTCACCCTTGCCTCTTAGAGCCCCCAACCTCCTTCAAAATTCAGCACATGCTACTTCCTACATACATAACTTACCTGATCTCTCTAACTAATAATGTCATGTACCTGAAATTAACTTTTATTTGCTTTGTATATATCTTCTGTCTATGCATATATGTAAATATTTTCCCCCAATAGAATGTAAGTTTCTTAAATCTTTCATTTTTGTTCTTATAACTCCAGAGCCTAGAATATTGCTTGGCCTATGCTAGATACGTGATAAATGCAAGTTGTTTGATTTTTCTATTTAGAAATGAATTCTGCCAAACATTTAAATAACAAATAATCCCCATGTTACACAAAATATTTTCAAAACCAGAGAAAGAACAGATTCTACCAAATTCCTTACATAAGATAAACATGGTTCTGATATTCAAGCAAGAGAAAGATCAGAGAATGTAAACTATAGACTAATTTCATTGATTAATATTGCTATAAATGTTTTGAATACAAGTGAAGATACTTCAACAAAATATTTTTAAATTATGACTAAAATGGGATTTAATTAAAGTGAAGGCACAGTTCAATATTAACATTATTTCAGATTCTTCCATTTTGATAATCCAGTTTAAGTTCATTGATCCTTTCTGTCATTTCAGCCTCATTCTAGCCCAGGGGCTAGAATACAGTCATGTGCTTATTTTAAAATATATTATATCAATATATATAAAGACTTAAGATGATCAATGTTAAAACTCAAAAGTAAAGAACTGAAATAATCTCTATTTAACATGATTTTCAAAATTTATCTAAAATCAAGAAATAGCATTAAATTAACTGGAAACCACTAGAAGCTTTCTCAATATGATCAGAGATGGATCAAGAACACCTACTGTCACTATTGTTACTTCACATGGCTCTAAAACTGCTAGCCATATAAATAAACCAAGAAAAGGAAACAAAAATCACATTTTAACATAGCTGAGGCAGATTTCTTTTTGTGACCAAAATAATGTCTTGTTTAGAAAATGTAAGAGCTGCAAAAAACAATCAAGATAATAGTTCCAGAAAGATCATTAGCATTTTGTATGTAACCAATACAATAAAAGGTAGAAAAAATCAGTTTAAAATTATAAGATTTATTAAATGTCTAGAAGTTAATCTACCAAGGTACACACAGGATTTATATAAATTAAAAAATTATTTTTAAAAAAACAGCAATAATGCATTATGATAAAAACATCTACATGGAACTTCAGTTTGGTAAGCACTTTGCATATATTCTCTTCTTCACAAGATGCTATTATTATATTCATTTTACAGATGAGAAAATTGAGGCTCAGAGAAGGACTTTCTCAGTCATTGTCTAAGGGAAGAACCTGTCTTACTGCATCTGAGTACAAGGGAAGTTTTCAAAGTCTGTAAGCTTGACTGTGCTAATGTAAGAAACATAATAGTATTACCCATATTTTTCAACAGTTTTAAAGCTATGATAATCACACTACTAAAGTGATATTGCCCTCAAGATATTTATCTTCTATTAGAGATCCAAAATATACCTGAGTAAGTTAAAACAAGATATACCCCCCCCAAAAAAAGTACATAGTAATTTTAATTAGGGGCACTAATAACTGGTGAAATAAGGAAAGGCCTTTTGAAGTATAAGTCATTTGAGTTGAGCCTTGAATGTATCTATGGGTTCCAGACGGCACAGATGAGAAAAGAAAGTACTCCATGCATAGGGGACAGTCTATAAAGGCAAGAAGGTAGGAGAAGGAATGTCATATAGACAGGACAAATGTGTAAATGGAATGAGGTCAAGAAATATGTAATCAGCCTAAAAAGACATTACTGAAACCATATTGTAAAGGACTTCAAATGCCAAACAATGGGCTTAATATTTTATCTTAGAGGTTGAGAAGTAATATGGCCTGGTGTGATTTAGGAATATCAATCTTGTCACTGTGTGGAGGAAAGAAGCCTGACATAAGAAAATCAATTAATAGGCTATTAAAATAATCCAGGTAATTGTAAACACAAGCAAGGTGGGATTTTTGTTATTTTCTTTTTGGAGTTCAGTTTCCCAGGCTCAGGCTAAATTGTAAACATCTGAAGGATTAATCGCCTTTGAATCCTAATAATTTACAGTTGTGCTGAGTCACATAAGTTTGGGGCTTCTGGATCTGAGTCTATCAGGGGCCAAGTCTTTGTTATATATTCTGGGAGGCTGGCATTTTACTTTGGGGGCTCACTCATAAGAAGGATTTTATAATTCCTTGGACCAGACTCTGAGCAGCCATTTTTTAAAGAGCCCCGCCCCCCCACTACTCATAGGTTTGTGCTCTCCTGATCCAGTGGTATATATAGGTGGTTGTATTACTTTGTTCAGACAGTAAGGGCCCTGTCTGTTGAATCTCTGCGCTAATTTCTCTATATTTTCTCCACGTTCAGAGTGTTGACCTTTCCCCGAATTAGTAAATGTAATTAAAGTAAGATTATTGACCCCTGTAAAAGTTATCTTTCCTTTAGCAAAGCAAATCAAAGAACCTGTGCTAGTAGGCCATTCTGGTTGTTCTGGGGGTGCTTATTAAGACAGTAATACATGTTGAGAAAGACCTGAACTAGACTGGTGGCCACATGGGCAGAGAAAATGGAACATCTGTGAGAGATGTTCAAGGAGTATGATATATAAATAGCTTTTATATAACATTTTTAAGGTTTGCAATTGACAATAACAATTAGTTGGATATGGGGTCAGTCAGGTAACTAACACTTAAGTGCCTACTATGTGTCAGCACTGTGATAAGTACTGGGGATACAAAAAGGGGGGTGCAAAAAACAGTCCCTGCCCCCAAGAAGATCACAATCTGATAAGGAAGATAACAAGCACAAAAAAATATACAAACAAGCTATCTATAAGATAAATACAAAATAATTAATAGAAAGAAGACACTGGAATTAAGAGGGAAAGACTTCCTCTAGAAGATAGGATTTTACCTGGGACTGAAGAAGCCAAGTTGTAGGAGAATATTTCAGGTGTAGGGGACAGCCAGAGAAAATGTATAAGATAAGAAATTGAATAACTTGTTCATGGAATAGCAAGGAGACCAGAGTCTCTGAATTGAAGACTAAGTGGTGGAGAGTAGGGGAATCTGGAGGTTTCTGGAAAGGTAGGAGGGAATTTGGTAGGAGGAAGAAAGAAGGGGAAGGATAAATGAGTAATAAGAGTTAGAGATGACTGAGTTTGCAAACCTGGCTAACTAGAATAGTAGTCTCCTCCCTGGATAGTAATAAATAAGGTAGGAGGAAAAGTGGATTCAGGATGTAATATGAGTTCAATTTTTGGACCTGCATTTGAGATGCGCTTAGAATATTTATATATAAAGGTGATTATTCAAAATAAGGAGCTGTAGATAAAGAAAGAGATGAGGTCTAGATATAAAGATCTGGGAGTAAACTGCATAGAGATAGTAAACAAAATATTAACAAATTTCACATGAAGAAATAAAAGAGGTGATAATAAAAAAGGAGGAAAGAGGGGGAAACAGCATTATCAGGTCTCAAATTTCATTAGAGAGCAATAAGTGTTAAAATGGATACTTCATGACTACATTACTAATACTGATTTAAAAGGATACAATATTCTAGCCAGTGTTGGAGGGGTTTTGGAAATATAGCCACAGTAATAAATTGTTGGGTATGGGGTGATTTAGATGCAATCATTCTGGAAATCAATTTGGAATTATGCAGAGTGACTAAAATGTCCATAATATTTGACCTAGAAACTTCATTTCTAGGAACATAGCCCAAGGAGGTCATTGATAAAATTAAAAGCTCTATATTCACCAAAATATTTATAGCAGTATTTATTTGTGTGAAGCAGCAAAGAAATGTACAAAAAGAAAGATGCCAACTGATTGGGGAATGACTAAATAAGCTATAGTACCTGAATGAAATAGAATATTACTATGCTGTAAGAAATGATCAGAAGTAATAAGAGCCAAGAAATAATATACACAATGTATATGAAAAGAACAATCACAAAAAAATAAAAAATGAATTTTATAAAATTTGACTCAAGGAAGAGATATGAAAATACCTCATCCAACCCCTTTGCACAGGTAGAAGGAAGAAGATTCATGGGTGTTAAAAATGACATATAAAATCAGATTTTTTCTCTATATATCAATCAGTTTTGTTGATTTTTTTCTCTTCTTCCTCTTCTAAAAGAATATTCATTATAAGAGATGACTCAGACGTAGTCAGAGAGAAATACGGAGCAAAACAAAGGGGATATAAAAACAAAAGATAAATATTATTTTTTAAAAGGACATGATTTGAGGCAGAGTCAAGATGGCAGAGTAGAAACAGCACTTCCTCGGGGCTCCAGCCCACCACTTCAAAATTATGTTATGGGGGACTCCGAACAACTTCTGGAGCTCCAGAACCCACAAAATGACACAGAAAAGCTAACCTCCCACTGAGGACAGTACTGTAGCCCGGCAGGGAGCTGCCAGTGCATTGCTCTGGGAGCTGAGCCTAGGACCACATGAGTCAGAGGTTTTAGCCCCAGGGCGGCAGGACCAGCAGCCTGCTGGAAAGACTCCAGAACACCAGCAGCTGTGGCATTTCCAGAATTACCAACACATAAATGCCACAGCCAAAGTGAGAGGTTAGTGCCCTTTGGACTTTGGGACTCATTAGTTGGGAGAGCATGTCTGCCTCTTTCCCTGGGGGCGAGAAGCCGCTGAGAAGCTTCAGCACACCCACGAGCACATGCGGAAGCTTTAGTTCCTGCCCTGCTAACTGTAGTGGGATCCAGCAATTGTCTTGGGGGTAATCGCTCATGATTTAACCTTCTTGGATCTGGACTGCAGTCTGGGGTGGAGGTCTTGCAGTGTGTGACAAGCTTGCAAGAGCATGTGGGGGCTTCAGAGAGGGCACCCAAAAATACCTCCAGCAATTGGGGAAACCCCAACGTTTGGGATGGAAGCCCCCCTGGCTGGTGGCAGAGTCCTACTGTGGCAACAAACCCAAAAGTCAAGTAATTGAGTGGCAACATGCCTAGACAAAGGAAACAAAATAAACAGAAAAATTAAACATTAGACTTCTATTTTGGGGGCAAAGAGCATCAAAGCATGGAACAGGAGGAAGTCTGGGAGGTCAGAACACCTGCACCAAAAGTGCCAAATGAAAATATGAGCTGGTTAAAGGCCATAGAGGACCTTGAGAAGGATTTTGAAAATCAAATAAGAGAAGTGGAGGAAAAATTGGGAAGAGAAATGAAAATGATGCAAGAAAATTATGAAAGGAGAGTCAACAGCCTTACTGAGGAAAATAACACCTTAAAAATAGACTAACTCAAATGGCAAAAGAGGCTCAAAAAGGCAACGAGGAGAAGAATGTCTTAAAAAGCCGAATTTGCCAGATGGAAAAAGAATCTCAAAGGATCAGTGAGGAGAATCTTTCCTTCAAATTTAGAATGTACCAAAGGGAAGCTAGTGCTGTTAAACAGATCCAAACAAATGAAAGAATAGAAGACAATGTGAAATATCTCATGGGAAAAACTACTGACCTGGAAAACAGATCCAGGAGAGATAATTTTAAAATTATTGGACTACATGAAAACCATGATCAAAGAAAGAACCTAGAAATCATCCTTCAAGAAATTTTCCAGGAAAATTGCCTAGATGTTTTAGAACCAGAGGGTAAAACAGAGGTTGAAAGAATTCACCAATCACCTCCTGAAAAAGATCCCAAAAAGAAAACTCCTAGGAATATTATAGCCAGGTTCCAGAATTCCCAGATCAAGGAGAAAATATTACAAGAAGCCAGGAAGAAACAATTTGAATACTGTGGAAATGCAATTAGGATAGCACAGGATCTGGCAGCTTTCTACACTGAGGAATCAAAGGGCTTGGAATATGATATTCCACAGGGCAAAAAACCTGGGATTAAAACCAAGAATCACCTACCCAGCAAAACTGAGTATCTTCTTTCAGGGGAAAATATGGTCATTCAGTGGAATAGACGTCTTTCAAGCATTCTTGATGAAAAAACCAGAATTGAATACAAAATTTGACATTCAGATACAAGAACCAAGAGATGCTTGAGAAGGTAAACAGGGAAGAGATCATCATGAACTTATCAAAGTTGAACTGTTTACATTCCTACATGGAAAAACAATAACAATAACTGATAAAACTTTTCTCAGTATGAAAATAATTGAAGAAGGGTGTATGGGCATATGAGTACATATGTGAATGTGTGTATATATATGTTTACAGGTATACATAGAGAGAGGACACAGGTCAAATGTAGTAGGAAGGGGCGATATTTAAAAGGTAAAATTAAGGGGGGGGCGGAGCCAAGATGGCAGAGTAGAAACAGCTCATCCAAGCCACTCTGCCCCCACATTCCCCCCAAACGATGTAAAAGGGGACTCTGAACAACTTCTGGAGCCCCAGCACCCACAGAACGACACAGAGAAGCTAAACTCCCGCTGAGGACAGCCCAGCAGCCCTGCAGGAAGGACCAGCGCAGTGGTCTGGGACCTGGCAGCGTGCAGCGCGCAGAGCGCAGGAGCCGAGCCGAGCCGAGCCCAGGTCCGCATGAGCCGAGGTTTTAGCCCCAGGGCGGCAGGGCCAGCAGCCAGCTGGAGGAACCCCAGAACACCAGGAGCTGTGGCGACTCCAGAATTATCAACATAGACTTGCCTGGGACAAAGTAAGAGGTTAGTGTCCTATGGACTTTGGGACTGGTATTCAGGGATGCGTCGGCTCCCTCCCCTGGGGGCTAGAAGCCGCTGAGGACAAACGCCATTTTGTAGTTTTCAGAGGCAGCTCCCGCTCCCAGCCTGCAAATTTGTAGGGAGATCCAGCGATCAGTCTTGGGGGGTAATCGCTCTTGCTTTAACCTCCCTGGATCTGGATTGTGATCTAGGGTGGAAGTCGTGGGTGGGTTTACAGCTTGCCAGAAACAGAAGTTGCCCCCCACACATTCGGGACGAAAATTCCTCTATCTGGCCTTAAAGCCATAGTGTGGCAACAAGCCCAAAAGTCAAGCAATTAAGTGGCAACATGCCAAGGCAAAGGAAACTGAAAAATGCAACCCTAGACTCCTATTTTGGGGGCATAGAGCGGGAAAAGGACTGTGAGGTCAGAAGTCCTGCTCCAAAAGCCCCAGGGGAAAACATGAGTGGGTTGCAGGCCATAGAGGACCTTCAGAAGGACTTTAAAAATCAAATAAGAGAAGTGGATGAAAAATTGGAAAGAGAAATGAGAAGGATGCAGGAAAAGTATGAAATGAGGGTCAACAGCCTGACTGAGGAAAACAACACCTTAAAAAATAGACTAACTCAAATGGCAAAGGAGGCCCAAAAGGGCAATGAGGAGAAGAATGCCTTAAAAAGTCGAATTTGCCAGATGGAAAAAGAATCTCAAAAGTTCACTAAGGAGATTCATTCCTTCAGAGTTAGACTGGAGCAAATGGAAGCTAGTGACTTTATGAGAAATCAAGATGCTGTTAAGCAGATCCAAACAAATGAAAGATTAGAAGGCAATGTGAAATATCTCATGGGAAAAACCACTGACCTGGAAAATAGATCCAGGAGAGACAATTTAAAAATCATTGGACTACCTGAAAGCCATGATCAAGGAAAGAACCTAGAAATCACCCTTCAAGAAATTCTCAAGGAAAACTGCCCTGATGTTTTAGATCCAGAGGGCAAAATAGAGGTTGAAAGAATCCACAGATCACCTCCTGAAAAAGATCCCAAAAAGAAAACTCCCAGAAATATTATAGCCAGGTTCCAGAATCCCCAGATCAAGGAGAAAATACTACAAGCAGCCAGGAAGAAACAATTTCAATATTGTGGAAACACAATCAGAATAGCCCAGGACCTGGCAGCTTCTACACTGAGGGATTGAAGGGCATGGAATATGATATTCCAGAGGGCAAAAGAACTGGGAATGAACCCAAGGGTCACCTACCCAGCAAAACTGAGTATTTTGTTTCAGGGGAAAATATGGTCATTCAGTGGAATAGAGGACTTTCAAGCATTCTTGAGGAAAAAACCAGAATTGAATAGAAAATTTGACATCCAGACACAAGAAGCAAGAGATGCCCAAGAAGGTAATCAGGGAAAAGAAATCAAAAGTAACTTATCAAAGTTGAACTATTTACATTCCTATATGGAAAAGCAATAACTGTGACTGATGATATCTTTCTCACTATGAAAATAATGGAAGAAGGGGGTGTGGTCATATGAATACATATGTGAATGTGTGTGTATATGGTTACAGTTATATGGATAGAGGGCATAGGTTGAATTTGTTGGGAAGGGAGAATACTCAAGGGATGAAATTATGAGGTGAGAGAGGAAAGTGGCAAGAGGAGATGGGGAGAGACAGGGTAGTGTAAACTATCCCATGCAGAAGAAGCAAGGGGAAGTGGTTGCAAAAGAGGGGAGAATAAGGAAGGCTAAAAAGGCAAAACCACATTCACATTGAATTTGGTTCAGGGAGAAAATGACATACATACTAAATGGGATATCTCAACCTGCAGCAGGATAGGGGGAAGGGGGATGAGAGGAGGGATGATGGATGGGAGGGCATCCTTGGGGGGAGGGGAGGTTGGAAGTACCCACTATAGAAGAGGGACAGGATCAAGTAGGGAATGGACCAGGTGGGAGGTGGGATGAGTGGGAGGGAATTATAAACAGCCTTGTACAATATATCTACCATGATAATGTTTTGCATAGCTAGACATGTACAACATATACTGAATTACTTATCTCCCAAGAGGGAATGGGTGACAAGGGAGGAAGGAAATGGATCTGAAATTCGAGGTCTTAACATTAAATGTTTCAAATATATATAAATACTATTATTAATACTCTTTGGCTTGTAATAGGGAGATAAGATGTGCAGGCATTGGGATGCAAAGACTCACCTTCCTCTAATGGAAAAGTCGATGGGGGTATGGGAGAAGGTATGGGAGAGAGCAGATTGGAGGAAGCGATATCTTGTGGGATTATGTTCTGGGAGGTTGGGTAGGGGAATAATGGGGGGAAAAATGATTGTAACTCAAAATCTGGCGGAAATGAATTATGTAAAAGAGAAGTTAATAAAGCATTTGTTTAAAAAAAAAAGAAGAAAAAAAAGAAAAAAAAAGTCCTCTCAAGCAGGAAAAAAAAAATTAAGAGGTGAGAGAGGAATATAATGAGAGGAGATGGGGAGAGACAAAATGCAGTAAAAATATTTCATATAGAAGAGGCAAGGGAAAATGGTTACAAGGGAGGTGAAGAACAGGAAGGCAAAAAGGCAAAACCTTATTCTCATTGAATTTGGATCATGGAGAGAATAACATACATACTAAATAGGATATCTCACCCTACAGGAGAATAGGGGGAAAGGGATGAGAAGGGGGATGATGGAAGGGAGGGCAGGTTGGGGGAGGGAAGTTGGAAGCACCCACTTATGAAAAGGGACAGGATCAAAGTAGAGAATAGACCAAGTGGGAGGTGGGATAGGAGGGAAGGAAATATAGTCAGTCTTTTACAATATATTTTTACAATATATCTACTATATTACAATATATTTTACAATATATCTACTATGGTAATGTTTTGCATAGCTACATATGCACAAACTGCTTATCTTCCCAGTATGGTGGGTGACAAGAGAGGAAGGGAATGAATCTGGAATTCAAAGTTTTAAAATCAAATGTGTAAAAATGTATAAATACTATTATTAATACCATTTTGCATATAATTGGAAAATAAGCTGTACAGGCATTGGCACACAGAGATTCACCTTGCCCTACTGGGAGAGTTGAGGGGGGTATTGGAGAAGATATGGGAGAGAACAGATTTGATAAGGGGATATCCTGGGGGATTGCTATTCTGGGGTGGGGGTAGGGAAAAAATGGGGAAAAAAGTTGTAATTCAGTATCTGGCATAAATGAATGATGTAAACCACAATTTAATAAAGCATTTGGGAATGAAAACATAAAAAAAAGTACATGATTCCTAAAGTTTAAAAAACTCCTGACAGATAAAATGCTACTCCCCTCCATTTCAGCATTAGCTTTCTACATGAGGCCTTTTGTGATTCCTCTAGCTTATACTGCCTTCCCCACTAAAATTATCTTGTACTGGGGTGGCTAGGTGGTGAAGTGAATAGAGTACTGGCCCTGGAGTCAGGAGGACCTGAATTCAAATCCTGCCTCAGACACTTAACACAAAAACTAGCTTTGTGACTTTGGGCAAGTCACTTAATCCCAACTGCCCTCCAAACAAAAAAGCAAAATATATCTTGTACTTAAGCATTTATTTTGGACATGTATTCATTTAAGTGTCAGCTAGATGGCACAACAGAGCACCAGGCCTGAAGTCTGAAAGACTCTATGGCCTCAGACACTTACTATTTGTGTGACCCCAAGGCAAAGTCCCTTAACCCTGTTTGCCTCAGTTCCTCATCTGTAAAATGAGCTGCTGAAGGGAATGTTAAACCACTCCAGTATCTTTGCAAAAAAAAAAACCCCAGATGGAGTCGTGGAGAGTTGAGCTTGACTGAAAAACAACTGAATTCAATGTTGCCCCTTTTAAATATGTAAGTTCCTTGAGTGAATGGTTTATTTCTTTTTTGTATCTGTCTCCCTAATGCCTAACACAATGTCCAGCCCATAGTAGGTACAAATGGGTTGCAAACTTGTTGTTTGATTGAGGGCATTGTGGATGACTGACTTTATGTCCTATTTTCACAGCAAGCTAAAAAACAGAATTTTTTTTTAAAGAAATGAGGGGCCCACCAGAGGTTCACCTATTACTAAGATTTCCTCTCCTCAGAATGATTGCATCAAATAGTACCAGCTGAAGTTGCTAATAGAAAAAAAAATGAAACTTTTTGAAGCATTTCCTTCTGTGTGCAGAACATAAATATTTATCATAATATTTCTAATATTAGTATGTCCTCCCCTCTATACTTGCAGAATGCTTGGTTTATACCCAGTTGGAAGTAGAGATTATTTGGACTCTGTTGTATATGATTCTCCCTTTGATATTTTTTCCTTCATCCCAGTGAAAGTGCTTCTGCAAGACAGGCAACTGTGATAGTGAATGTGAGCCCAGACTCATCCTTTCCAAGGGACAACAACCTAGTGAAAATGGGAGAATCATAGTTATCTTCTAGAGGTCTTACTTTTCCAGATCACTTGTTCATTTCAAAAGAATAGGCTGGAGCTGACTGCAGTTACCCAGAATACAGTACCCACAAGTGCTACCCAAAATACTATGTCCTCATATACTACTCAGAGTACAGTGACCATATTCATGATGGGACAGAGCAGGCCATTTTGCCCTAGCTATGCCACATCCTTTGTTACTCTTTATGTTAATGTAGCAAGAAATTGAATGAGCCTCTCTCAGTCCCAATAAAACCCTGTTCCAAGGCTGTTTCACATGTAAAGGGAGAGAGCTGAGTTTGTTAAAGGCAAATCAGTAATGATTATAGACTTGTTGGGTACTAATCAGCATGTCATAAAGCCTGTTTGGCACTTGAAAAAGAATGTTTTTCTACTTTCTCATTAATTAATACCCTATTAAAATGTCAAAAAAAATTCACTTGTCTTCTGATATGTGTTGTAAAGCATTCACATTTTACTTCTTATGAGCATTGATCAAAACACCACTGGCATATAGCTGTACTGGAGGGTGCTTTACAAACACATTCATGTTACCTCTCATTGTTCACTTAATTTTCATTCCAATTTTAAAGTCATTAGTGACATTAATTAAAAACTAAAGTATTCAGAAGCTCAGGAAACCTCTGAAAAACAAATAAAGCATCTGTAGTTTGGAGACAATTTTCTCTGAACAATTGTAATTTCATTCAGTTCAATAAACATTTCCTAAGCACCAGTCATAAAGCTCATAACTGGGGGCTGGAGGGAGAGCAAGAGTGTGGAATACAAAGACAAAATTAAACAACTGTGCCCTCAGAGAGCTTTCTTTCTATTGGAGGAGCTCACATTTCATTCTACCTGAAGCTTCAAATACGGCTAATTTCTGATAAAGTAGGAGGAAAACCTTCTGTCATTTTAAGAAAAAAAAGTAATTGTCTTGTATTAGACCTGTAAGTTCACAGCATATGATTCCAGGAGAAATAGAAAACTGTACTAATGCAAGACCACACTTGGTCTACAATTTCTTGTCTCAGAAAGTTGGCTGGAGCATAGAGAGGTTAAATGACTTGTCCCAAAGAATAAGAGCTTGTATATGTTAGAGTCAAGTTGGGTCTCCATCTTCTACTTCCCACTGAATTTCAAATTAGGATCTGAAACAATGCAGACATTGACTTTGGTGGCAATAATTCATATTGACATATCACTTTAGGGAAGAAAAAGGGAATAAGCATTTATTAAGTACCTACTATGTGTCAGGTATTGTGCTAAACATTTTCTAAATATTATCTCACCTGATCCTCACAACAACTCTGAGATGTGGATGCTATTGTTATACTCACTTTATAGTTGAGGAAACTTGAGACAGACACTGGGTTAGTGAATTGTTCAAGGTCACACAACTAGGAAGTATCTAAGGCCAGATTTTAACTTGAGTGCTTCCTGATATTAAGGCTGTTCACAAAATATTTTCTTTTCAACAATACAATGTTGTATAGATTCCTTGATTCCCATTTTTCACATGAGGAATAACCAGAAAATAAATACTTGTTTACATACTGACTGTATTACAAATACCAAAATAAATCCCCCCAAAACATTCTATTTTTTTTCTTTTTTTTTTTTTTAAGCAATTGGGGTTAAGTAACTTGCTCAAGGTTACGCAGCTAGTCATTATTTATGTGTGGGTGCTCATTTTCTGAGGCCAGATCTGATCCCGGGTCATCCCAACTCCAAGGCCGGCGCTCTTACTCGCTGTGCAACCTAGCCACCCCCAACATTCTATTTTTTAAATATGGAAAGTGACACCGAGTTTGATCATGACCCAGATTTAGGAGAATCTGAGCCCTGGAATGACAAAGATAATGAGGAAAATTGGTCAGGAATATTTATCTTCCAGGACTAGCAAATGAGCGGGAACATTATAGAAATATACTGAATGTATGGAAAAATTCATTTACTTTTTTATCTGTAAGTTCTTTTTTAACAAATACTCCCCTTCAGCAGGAAAATGCTAGCATCCTAAAGCAAGATAACATTGGACAATATTTCAGGAATTGTAGAAATTGTCATGGTGGATAATAGGATTCAGAGCGGGTAAGAGAATTTTTAAATTATCTGGTTCATCCTCCTTATTTTTATCATTTTTAGTACAATCTCTCATTTTTTTTTAATTAACAACTTTTAGTTGCACTGATATTTAGTAAAATATCTGACTCTCTCCCCAATACTTTACTTATGAGTCCTCCCTTATATCAAAGGATAATTTCATCAAAAACCAATCAACAAACTGACAGGTTCTAACAGTACAAGCAACACTCTGCACCTAAAAGTTCACCTCTCTAACAAAAAGAGATAACTATAGTTCCTTTTCTTTTGGATAAAGATTCGCTATTTCAATTGATCTTAGTGTGTGTGCCAGCATTTTCATGTTATTTTTGTTTGCATTGTTGTAGTCATTGTGTATATTGCTCCCTTAATTGTGTTATTTTTATCCTACATCAGTTCATACAAATTTGTTTAATTAGAGAAATATTGGAACCAATCCTATAAAGAAATAAGGTTATTTGGAGGAGCGGTAAGGTTAGGTGTGAAGGGAGGAAGTTCTATTTCAGCACTCCTTTACTCTATATACCTTCCTGTGGAATTTGTGTATTTACCATATATAATTTCTTTAATTAGATTGCTAGTTCAAGGATAGGGACCATTTCTTCTAACTTAAATTTTTCTACTTTGTCTAACACAGAGATTTGCTTTCAATAGATAATCATCAAATATTGACTGACTAGAATGATTGCTTGAAGTTAGGAAGAATTGGGCTCTAATCCCACCTGTGGCATTTGCTAACTATGTGAGCATTGGCAAGTAGTCATTTAAGGTTTGTCAGCCTCAGTTGAGAAGCAAGTCAATGGCTCAGTGAGAGGTCCAGATTTGGAATCAGAAAGACCTGAATTCAAATCCAGCCTCAGACACTAACTGTATGACCCTGAGTAGTTCATGTAGCATTGGTCTCAGTTTCCTCATTCATAAAATGGGTTATGACAATCAAATGTGATGACATATGTACAAGATTTTTGAAAACCATAAAGAGTTATATAAATGATAGCTATTATTAGCTATTCAGTTTCCTTATCTATAAATTGGGGAGAGCAATAGCACCTGCCTCAAATCAAATGAGATAATGTATATAGAGTGCTTTGAAAACCTTAAAGTACAAAATAAATGTTACTTCTTACTCCTATTAGGAACTTAAAGAAAACTGCTCTAAAGATTTCTGACTCTGAGTATTAAGTACATTTGTCTAGTTGCCATTGGTTGCCCTTATTATATGTTACAGTGGACCAAGGTATTTCATATGAAGAAATGGTCTGACTGGATCTGATGATAATGGAGAACAGGAAGGGACTAAACTTTCCTTCCATTCAAGAGGAAGCCAAGTCAACAAACATCAACTGTTTACTATGTACCAAGCATTGTGCTAAGTGTTCAGGATATAAAGAAAGACAAAATCAAAAATAAAATAGTCCCTGCTCTCAAGGTGTTCAACAGCCTAATGGGGAGAAAACATCCATATTATTAGGTACAAAGATATATCTACAGATAATCTTTGGCAGTTGGTTGGCACAGTAGATCAAGCGCTAGACTTGGAATCAGGAAGACTTATCTTCATGAGTTTGGATCTGGCCTCAGACATTTACTAGATGCATGACCCTGGACAAGTCACTTAACACTGTTTGCCTTAGTTCCTCATCTATAAAATTAGCTAGAGAAGGAAATGGCAAACCACTCCAGTATCTTTGTCAAGAAAACCCTAAAAAGGGGTTACAAAGAATTGGACATTACTGAAATGACTCAACAACAACAGATAATCTCAGAGGGAAGGCACAAAAATTAAGGAGAACTAGATAAGCCTTCTTTCAGAAGATGGGATTTTTATCTGAGAACTGAAGAAATCAAAGAAAGTGTGAAGGTACAAATGAGAAGGGAGAGAACTCCAGGTACGGAAACAGCCAGTGAAAATGCAGTCAAGAGATGGAGGGAAGGTAGAGCAAGGACAGTGTCATTGGATTATAGAATATGCATGGGAGAGTCGAAAGAGGAGGAAGGAGAGGTGTAAGAAGACTGGAGGTAGAAATGAATCAGGTTATGAAGCTATTTAAAAGCCAAACAGAAGATTTTATATTTGATCCTGGAAATGATAAGGGACCACCAGAATTTTTTGAATGGGGGCTAAGGATGGTATGATTAGATTCTCTCTTTTATAATACAATTTTAATAAATATATATTATAATAAATGTAATTTTAAAATATAATTTTATTTACTTTTGTTACATTTTAAGTTCCAAATGGTCTCTCTCACTCCCTCCTTACCCTTAGAGAAGGTCACTCACTCCCTTCTCACACTGAGAGAAGGCCACCATTTGACTGACATAGATATAACACCCTACTCTGCATACTTCTACTTATCAGTTCTCTGGAGGTGGATAGCATCTTCCTTCACAAGTCCTTTGTAGTTGATTTGAGTATTTGTAATACTCAGAATAACTTAGTCATCCATTGTTATTCTTTGAACAATGTTGCTGTTATTGTATACAACTTTTTCTTGGTTCTGCATATTTCACTCGATTATTTCATGCAAGTCTTTCCATGTTGTTTTTTTTTTTTTCTAAAATCAACCAGCTTATCATTTCTTAAAGCATAGTAATACCAATATTTTCTCTTTAAGATCAATTTGACAGTCCAAAGGATGGACTAGAGTGAGGAAAGACTCAAGGCAGGGAAACTAATCAAAAAACTATTGCAATAGTCTAAGCATGAGGGAATTGATGAGCACCTGTACCAAGGTGCTAGCCTCTCAGAGGAGAGAAGGGTACATATATGAGAGGTTCTGTGAAGGTAGAGTTCACAGGATTTGGCAAGTGATTGGATATGGGAGGAGGTAAAAGAGAGCAAAGGATCAAGAGTAACACCCAGCTTATAAGTGGGGGTAACTTGAAGTATATTAATCTTGTCAAAAACAATAAGGAAGTTAGGAAAAGGTGAGAGTTTAGGAAGGGGCTGTTGACCCAGTTCTAGTGAGCCTTCCTCCGTGTTTATAATCAATTAGGCATTTCTGAAACCACAAAAGGAACAAAAAAGCACATGGCTGTTCATTCAGCTAAAATTAGAGAAAAAGACTATGAATTGTTCCATTCAAAGGATACAAATGGATATGATTCATTTTGTTTTGTTTCTTCCCAAAACCCTAGAGTAATGAGAAGGGAGCTGAAGAATAGATTAGAATAACACAAAAGAAGGCCAATCTCAGTTATGGTTCAAGAAACTACAGTCCTTGATCGAAATGAAGAAAAAAAAAAGTCTGGCACACTAATCTCTAAAGGCAGTCTTGAGAAGGCATGTAACATTTATTTCTCAATAAATATTCAAAGCAAGGTTAGTCAACCACAGCCAGGTCCATTTTTCAGACTCAACTCTAAAACTCAAGGACAAATAGGTGAGGCCAGTTTAAAAGATGAGATTTTTTTGGCCAGGTCATCCCACCAAATCAGCAGTGGACTGAATAAAAATTATTCAGGCCCAGATACAATCAAAAATGTTATTTGGGCAATTGCTTCCAGCCTAAGGCCCTTATATTGTCTTTAGAGCAAGACTGATCTGACCTCATGAGGACTCCAGGAAATTTTCCATTTCTACCTCTACAAACAATGCTCTTTGTAGATAAGCAGCATTCAGGCACCAACTTAAAAAAAGAAGCATCCAAAGGAACACCTTGAAGTAAGCATGGAACCTTGGTTACCTAGGTCTTTTTGCTTCAGAGGAAATCAAAGAGAAGCTTAAATTTAATCTCAAACTGGCATAAGATATGTTTCTATTTGGAGTGTTGATTAAATCCAACTCCTCCAACACAATCTCACCCTCTCCCAGTCTCCCTATTCCCTTATCTCCAAAACTGTTGCTGAAATCTTGTATGAACAACTGAGATAGACTCTCCACAGCACCTAAATTTTTCTTTGATGAGGGTTCTTAACCTAGTGTCCATGAACTTTTTTGGTCTATTTTGATAGCTTTATTTTTAATATAATTGTTTTTTGTAATTCTGTATTTTATTTTATGTATTTAAAAATGTTCTTCTGAGAAGGGGTCTGTAGATTTCACCATACTACCAAATGGATCCATGACTCAGAAGTTAAGAAATGCTAGTCTAAGGGAAAAGGTTATGTGTTTAAGGAGATGAATTCACCCCCTCAGGCAATAAGGATTCTATTGAATTGGCATCCTCTGTTTAACATTTTAAATGGATAGGCATATATATGTTTTAAGGTTTTTGATATGTTGAAAAGTGATTGAAAGTAGTTTTTTTTTTTTTTAAAGCAATTGGGGTTAAGTAACTTGCTCAAGGTTACACGGCTAGTCATTATTTATGCGTGGGTGCTCATTTTCTGAGGCCGGATCTGATCTCGGGTCATCCCAACTCCGAGGCCGGCGCTCTTACTCACTGCACCACCTAGCCGCCCCTTTAGGGCAATTGGGGTTAAGTAACTTGCCCAAGGTTACACGGCTAGGTTTTTGTTTGTGCGGATTAAGTGTCTGAGCCCGGCTCCGAACTCAGGTCCTTCTGATTCCAGGGCCGGCGCTCTATTCACTGCGCCACCTAGCCGCCCCTGTTTGTTTTAATGTGGCTTTTACCATAATTCTTCCTTGATAAGAGGCAAAGATTTAGACATTAAAATCAAGTCACTAAGCAATGTTAAGAGCCTACTTTGCACCAAGCTCTGTACTAAGCATGAGGAATATAAAGTGGGGGGGAAGGGGAAAGCATGATCTTAAGGAATTCACAGACTAATGGAGGGCAATATGCAAATACTTGTGTACAAACAAGATACAGACAGGATAAATTGGAGATAACCTCAGAGGGAAGGCACTAAGATTAAAGAGGACTAATAAAGGCTGCTTTCAGAAGGTAGGACTTGAAGGAAACCAGGGAAGCTGACAGGAGGAGGGAGAATATTCTAGACATGGCAGACAGCCAGTAAAATATATATAATGAAAAAGGCAGTGTCTTATATAAGAAAATGCAAGGAAGACAGTGCCACTGAATGACAGAGTATACAGAGAGGAACAAGGAAGCTGGAAATATAGAAAGGGGTAAGGATATGGAAGGAATTAAAAGCCAAGCAGGGGATCTTGTATTAGATCCTCTAAATGACATGGTATGACTGGACATTACTGAGTGTGATATAATTAGGCTTGTACTTTAAGAAGATCAATTTGATAGCTGAGCAGAGAATAGATTTAAGGTAAAGTACAGGGAATGGGAAGAGACCTGAGGCAGGAAGACTAACCATAAGGCTATTGCAACAATCTAGATGTGAGGTGATAAGGGCCTACACTTGGGTGGCAGGAGAGAGGAAGGAACATACATGAGAGATGCTTGCTATGAAGGTAAAATTGGCAAGATATGGCAGCTAATTGGATATAGAGGGTGAGAGAGTCAGGAATTCTGTATGATACCTAGGTTGTAAGTCTGGATGACTGGGAAGATGGTAATACCCTCAATAAGAATAGAGAAGTTGGGAAGAGGGGAGGATTTGTGGGGAAAGATAATGAGTTCAATTTCGGACATGTTGAATTTAAAATGTCTATAGGGCATTTAATTCAACATATCTAATATCTTAGTTGGAAATAAAAGACTAGAGGTCAGGAAAAAGGCTGAAGCTACACAAACACGTCTGAAAATCATTTGTATAGAAATGATCATTGAATACCTTGGAGCTGATGAGATCACCAAGTGGAATACTACAGAGAAAGAAGAGAAGTGGGTCCAGAATAGAGCATTTGAGAACCCCCAATATCACCACCATTACAGAGTTAACAGTGGTGACCTGGATGAGGATCCATCAAAGAAGACTGAGAAGGAGGGGTCAGAGAAGGAGAAGGAGAACCCTGAGAGAACAGTGTCACAAGAACCTAAAGATAGGAGAGTGGTTGATGGCATCAAAGGCTGCTAAGAGGTCAAGAAGGGTGAAGAGTGAAAAAAAGACCTTTAAGAGGTCATTGGTTTGGAGAGAGCAGTTTCAGTTGAATGATGAGAGTGAATACTTTTAGATTTATCACATTCAACAATGGAAAAACTATTTAATTCAACAACAAAATTGGATGGTTTTATGTAAGTGATGTGGTAAAGTATATGAGGGCTTCTTTGGCACAGAAAGAAAATTTGCCTGGAGTCAGAATACCTGGCTTCAGTACTGTTCTTTTCAAACCATGACCTTATACAAGTCATATAACTTCTCTGAGCCTTAACTTCTCCATCTGTAAACTGGGAATGATAATTATTTTCCATTTATATCACAAGATTGTCAGAAGGATATTTGTATAAGAGCATTATAACCATAAAATGGTATAAAAATGCTAGCAAGTTATATTATGAATGTCTGTTTCACCAGATTGATAATTAACATTTCTATAGCATTTTAATGTTTTCAAAGAGCTTTATATACATTATTTCATATGATCCAAACAGTTATCCTATGAGTAAGGTGCTAGTATTTTCCCCATTTAATAGATGAGGAAACAGATTCATAGATCATAGTCATAGATTCAGTGTAGGAAGCAAACTTCCAGACCCTCCATTCCAGTCTTGTCATAGATAAAGAAACTGTAGCCCATTATAGTTAGGAGGCTAGGTGACATGACTAGAGTAATGAACCTGGTCAAAAAGCCCTGAGTTCAAATCCTGCTTCAGACATTTACTAGCTATATACCTAAGCAAGTGACATAACCTCTGTCTCAGTTTTCTCATCTATAAAATGGTGATGAACAATAGCACTTACCTTCCAAGGTTATGAGGATAAAAATGAGAGTGCTGTATTTTTGAAAGTGCCCTGCAAACCTTAAAGCACCATATAAATATTCATTATCATCACTACTCATT
Source organism: Gymnobelideus leadbeateri (assembly GCA_011680675.1). Taxonomy (NCBI): domain Eukaryota; kingdom Metazoa; phylum Chordata; class Mammalia; order Diprotodontia; family Petauridae; genus Gymnobelideus; species Gymnobelideus leadbeateri. The sequence continues at coordinate 92,098 of WOXC01006301.1, forward strand.
ACTATTATATGATTTGCCCAAGATCACCAGAGTGATAAGTAAGAGAGGTAGTGTTAGAATCTACTTTCCCTGACTTGAGATCCAGTGTTCTTTCCAGAGGTAAAGTGACTTGTCCATGATAACATAACTAAAGAATACTATCTAGTATCTAAGCTTCCTCTTCTTTATACCAGTTCATTACCTTCAAGTGGGAGGGGCAGCAATTATCAGGATTGTGGCCTGACTTGGACATGATAAGCATCACCTCAGTATAAGAGGGTATATAATGGTATTTTGCTTTGCTCCCACAAAAGTTATTGGAAGATAATCAATAGCTGTGAGAAAGCTCTCACTAATCTTAGGCCTTCCTGGAACTATGACAATGGCCAGAGGGAACCAGAAAGTGGGGGTGGGGTACACAGCTGGACCTCAGAAGAGGTCAGGCCACACCTGGTCTCAAGTATCCTCACTTCCATGCCTATGTGATCTGCATATAATCTGCATATAGAGAGTAAATGTAGGGGGGAAAAGTGAGGAATTTGAGGAATTTGAATAACCCTAAATCTGCCTAGAAGGACAGAATGGTAGAGCCTCACTCCTGCTATTGCATCACTATGGGTGTATCCCTAGAGAGCACTACATCTGCTTCCTTGCTGGAAACACCTTCTACACACTCTGCTTCTGAGTTCTTTCAGTGAGAATGGGTTTGCTGTTTTTAGGGGTACATCATGTGGCTCTTAAGGGCCCCAAAGGGAATCAGTAGGCAACAGAAGTCTATCCCAGGCTAACTCCCTAAGCCTACCAGGAAGTCCTGTGACCCTCACAGCTGCATTGAGGGGCATCCCACGTGGATCTTCTTAAGGGGCCCTAAGGGAGCAATGGACATGCAAGCTCATCCGGGCTACCTCCCTGACCCTGCCTGGGAAGTCCTGTGATCCCCAAAAGTGTGTTTCTCACAACAGCAAGGCACAAATGAATTATTGGGAAAAAAAATTTCTTTCTGACTGAGTGCCAAACGCTGCACTAAGTGGTAGTGTTGTACCCAAAGGAAGTGAGACAGAAGATCCCTGACATTAGAATTTGCATGGATCTATTACCGCAGGACTGTCAGGGTACACGGTCACACAAATCAGATAGTGGTTTGGCACAGACAGTTTGTAGGTTTTATAGAGGTTCCATATCCAAAGCTGGTCAGTGTACATTTGAATTTTCCACTGCCTTGAAACCCTAGGCTGAAACTCCCACCCCTGGATCAATTAGGGGAAGGGGAGGGAGGGGGTTGTACTTGCTTACAAAACAATTAGTGGAGGGAAAGGTGGAGTTGTCTGTTTTACAAATCAGTGAAGGGAAGGGGAAAGTGTAGTTGTCTGCTTTACAAATTAATGAAGGGAAGGGGAGGTTATAGTTGTCTGCTTTACAAATCAATGAAGGGAAAGGGATAGTGGAGTTGTGTCCAACAGTAGAGAAACAAAAGCATAAAAGTGGGATAGTTCCTGCCCTCAGAAAACTTAAATTCTAATGGGGAGACAACAAATATTTAGGAGTAATATCCAGGGAAGGTCTTGACTAGGAAAACACAGCAATGGTGTGTTGATCCATAAGGCAGTAAATTGCATTGCCCTTTCCAGGAACAATAGTCATATGGTTATATGGATTTGATTCCTGAGCTCAAAGCATAAAGTGGAAAGAGGGGGAGGGAGAATAAAGAACTGGTTTTGTCAGGCAGAGGATAAGATGGAGAAAGTGGACTGCTTGATGGAATGTGAAACATGGCCTATTCTGGTAGTCTGGGGCCACCTAGGTAGGATCAATTCCTTGAGTTTACACTTACTCAGCAAAAGTTCCAAGAATGAGATGGTTAATTCCCCCAGGGACTAGGGGCCTTTTTTTCTGACAGTCCAGTAAGGGGAAATCTGGTGAGGGGGCATCTCTCTACAGGAGAAGCAAGGTAGTGGTGGAATGTTGACTGGATGAGATGTGAAGCATGGTCTTTTGGAAAGGATTAAAGAAGGGACAGATAGAATGAACTTTGATTATCCAAATTACTTCCTACTGTTTCTCCCACCTCTACTCCAAATGACATATAACATATAATAACATTTCTTTGTAATGTTTTCTTTAACAGATGGGGGGAGGGGACTGGGGAAGGGGTGCAGGGTGAGATGGCATCCCCAGTGATTTTCTATTTTCCTAGTGCAAGGTTTTCTTGTTCATAGGCTTTCTGCCCCACATCTTAGGGGTGTTTATATACGCTAAAATTGCTGTTTCATATTCACAGGGGGCACTTTAGATGGTGAAAGTCTTCCATTATGTCTAAGCAGACTATTAGGAAAAGCTCGGTGTGTCTTTTTCTCAGAAATTATGGCATTTTACAAGACCATTTGCATAATAAGACATTAATGACTGCAGAGTTCCCTAAGGAAGGCAACATTCTTACTAATAGATAAATCTTGGCATGCCTTTGCCCTACAAAAGGTTTGCCAAGAGGGACCATCAGGCTTCTATGAATTTCCCTCATTGGCCTTCAGTTTTAACAAATAGGACAGCATTTTAATCAGTCCCAAATACCAACCATATTTCCCACTAGTCTGATAACATTTGCTATAAATGTCAGCTTCCTCTTACTTTCAGTGTTTTGGAGAGTACCCTAATGTTTTGCCCTTTCACTTTTTTTTTTTGGAGGGGGGAAAGTAGGGCAATTGGGTTTAAGTGACTTGCCCAAGGTCACATGGCTAGGTGTGTGTGTGTGTGTGTGTGTGTGTGTGTGGTGTGTGTTAAGTGTCTGAGGCCAGATTTGAACTCAGGTCCTCCTGACTCCAAGGCTGGTGCTCTATTCACTGTGCCACCTAGCTGCCCCCACCCTTTCATTTTCTATGGTTTAAAATGGAAATCAGTCAATCAATAAGCATTTCTTATGTGCATATTATAAACACCATGCTGGGTGTTTGTGTTAGGAACCCAAAAGTGAAATAATTCCTATCTTCAAGGAGCTTACAATCTATTACCAAGACAAAACTTAGGATCATGGAATGTCATAATCCCCAAAGATTCAAAATTGAGGATGTTTTATAGACAATGATAGATTTATGAGGACTTGGGCAAGAACTGCCCAAGAAAATTTAGATGGCTCTGATAAGTACTTTTGGAGGAAAAACCCACATTAACAACATCTTAAATCCATTGACATTTTAAAGTATTGAAGGTCAGAGAAATATCCCTCACCCATCCCCAAGACTCCCACGTTTTTTAGTAATGAAGTTAACTGACACTTTCCCTCTAATGAAGACTTTTGCATAAGTGAGTTACAAATTGTTGGAAAAATCTTAATTTCTTTTGAATTCAATTGCATACTTTCCTTTTGTGGGGTTGGTACCTGTCTTAAATGTCTCAAGATAAAAAGGAAGCATTTAATATTTGCCTATTCCTAACATTTTGAAGTTAATTAAAGTAAAGTTCACATTGTCCAAAAATAAATAAATCCCTTCCAAGCTAATAATCTTTGCATAGTGGAATGTCTCTCTCAGACTATACAAATATCACAATGATTCTTACCACAGTTGATAGTTACACTGCATTATTTCATTCATTGTATCTTAGCTAAAATAAGATCATCTAGTTATAGAACTGCTAATAATTGAACTTACCAAAGATATGGTATGGAGAAGGAATACTAGTGGTAGATTTTGAAAAATACATAAGCATTTCTGTCAGGCATTCATGTGTCAATACATAAATGACCTGTGATGCCATTATGGAAGTATGGAAGTTTCTTCTACCAACAGGAATCCAATGGTCTATGACTTCAAAGATGAGGCTTGGAACATTTCCAGAGGCCAAGAGAGATTTTTTTACACAAGTCACACAACAACCTTCCTCGCTTTCTAAGTACACAACATTCTGTCTCCTACCTCCTTCCCTTTGCACATGCTGTCCCTATTCTTCTAAAGTTTTCTGTCTTCACCTTTGCCTCCTGTGACCTGATCCATTCAAGGCTTAGCTCAAGTGTTACCTCCTCCAAGAGACTTCTCATTCCCCTCACCCAGCTCTCATAGGTTCCATATTTCTTCCACATTGCTCTTCACCCCTCCCCACCTTCTAGCTCCTTGAGGACAGGAACTATTTAATTTAAATTTTCTTTTTGTAACTCCAGAACCTAGCATACTGACTGGTCATAGTTGTGTCTTCATTCTTGAAGAGAACCATTAGATCAGGAAATGATGATGTGACTTGCAGTTGACTTTGATTTGAGTGAAAGAGGGCTGTGCAAGGTCACCAACCTCACTTTCTCCTCCGGAGCCATCTGGGTACAGGGACAAATATTTATCCAGATGACTGGAGATGGTCCAGGATGCAATGGGAGACCCCATAGCCCACCCCCATCCCCTTCACGCTAAATCCTTTTCAGGTTCTCACTTTTGAGTGAGGTAAACGCCCATTCAGTGAATAGACCTCTTAAAGAAGTGAGTCAAGGGATGGCCCCTTTAATTAAAAAAAAAAAAATCAAACTGGGCAGGGAAGACCCTTAGGGTTACAGGTCAGAAGAGAAATTGTTACTATTTACTATTTACACTCACTGTATGCTAGGAGGGCAGGGACCTATTGTCCAATCTATGAGCCCCAGAATGATTTGGGTTTAAGGCTTGGTCTTTGAGAAAGAAATCTATCCAGTAAACCCCAAGTTAATGAGGCAGCTATCTGCCAACAAAATGTACATTCTTTTGGGCAGAGTGGGAGCAGGCTGGGGGCGGGGACGAGATCCAGAGCAAGAGCCAAAGCCAGAACAGGAGCTACTCACAGGTTTTGTTGGTCCTAGTCATAGTAGGAGCTGAATTTAATTGAGGCAGGTTAACCCACTTCTTCTTGATTCCAAATCCAGCAGTCTATATACTATACAACAGAGCAACTTTTTTCTTCTAATGTAGAATAAAATATCTTCTGTATCTAAGAAGACTAGACTGATCAACTGATCATAAATCTGCCATTAACTATGGATAATCTAAGGAGGGAAAGGGGCCTACTAAAGATACACACTTGTTATAATTTAATAATGTAAACTGCTGTTATAATTATTTATCTCCATCGTTTATCTCACTCCCCCGTGGCTAATCCATGGATATCTGCATACATTTAGCAGATGGGAGGAAGTAATTGTTATTAGGTCACACTGCAGATTGAATATGAATTGAATGACTTTAAGATGTGAATGAACTGTTATTCACCCAGAGTGTAGGCCCTGAGGCCTGTTAGTCTTCTCTTCTTCAAGGTTTCTTAAATACTTAAATAGGTTTTACAGAGGTTTTTTCTCTCAGCTTCCCTAGTAAATGGCTTTCCTCTAACATTCTCTTGTCTGTCTCCCTTTCTTTCTTGGATTCTATTCCTCCCTTTATCTTTATAGCTAAGCATATAAATTAACCCTGGAAAACCTATACAGATGCTAACTTATTATAAGGGTACTAATCAATCAAATATCCCAGACTCTTATGTAGCAGCAAGCACTTCAATATCCCCAGGGTGACTGCCAACACAGGTTCTTAGATCTGCTTTTGTAAAGGAAAGCAACTCAAATTGGGTTAACAAGCTTACTTTAATCAAACAAACACACATTACCTAGTTCAGGGGAAAAAGGTCAGCACCCCAAACTTCAGAGTTACAGAACTTATAGATCAAACAGACAGGCTTCCAAACTGTCCAACCATTATATCAATACCAAATCACAGTTACCAGAGAGGGAAGCATCAACACCTGGGTTTTCAAAGCCGGGGGGCTCTCAACAACGGCTTCCCAGAGTCTCACCTGGTCAAATCACACAACACTTCTCAAAGTGAGCCCCAAAGCAAAGCCTCTCCTAAGGGTTTATATAGCCTTCTCCTGGCTCAGAGAATGTAACAACCTTCTGGACCCACTGCCCAGTCACAAAGTATCAAGGTGTGGGCTTTCCTGAAAAACAAGCCTCCCACCACAGGCTCCAGGTGCACTTAAGCTAGGGGCAGGGAAGATCTTTAAATCTGCATTTCCATTACATCTTATCATTGACCAAGGGAGTATCAAAAAAGCTTGGGAGAACAGAAAAAGGTGAATAAGAGTCAGATATATTTTCAGAGCCATCCGTAATTATAAAGTGCTTTTAGAGCCTCCCCTATTCACTGATGTACTGAAATTCCTTTAACAAGTAACTAAGTTTTTCCTGTCACCATTAATAACAATTTACATTGGGGTGGCTAGGTGGCGCAGTGAGTAGAGCGCCAGCCCTGGAGTCAGAAGGACCTGAGTTCGGATCTGGCCTCAGACACTTAATGCACACAAACAAAAACCTAGCCATGTGACCCTGGGCAAGTTACTTAACCCCAATTGCCCTCCAAAAAAAAAAATAAATAAATAAAAAATAACAATTTACATTTAAACAGTGGTATAAGGTTTCAAAAACATTTTCCTTAAAACAACTCTCTAAGTAAAACAAGTATTATTATCCCTAAAGCAGCAAGGCACCCTAAATACAAAATGGTAGGTAGTACAATATTAGAAACAGATAAGGCTTCATCAGTGGAAATGACACTTAAGATGTATTTCCATCTGCTTGGCTTAAGGACCATAGGTCTTTTCCGTGTGACTCTAAGCTGAAACCTCTTATATGTGTCATCTAACCCCTTTAGAATGTGAGCTCCTTGAAAGCAGGTATTGTCTCTGCTTTTCTATTTGTATTTCCAGGGCTTAGCCCAGTGCTTTGCCCATAAGTAAGAGCTTAATAAATACTTTGTCATTCATTGGCAATTTGGACAACCTATGTTAGCTGATAAGAAATGCTTTTTCATTCATTTATTGTGAATGACATTTAGACACCAGTGTGGACATACATACCTCATGCCTATAAAAGTGAAATAAATCTACATATTGGGCAATTTTTCTTTAAAAAAAAAATCCAAGATTTAGACAAAAAGAATTCTAATAGAGAACAATGATAAAGTTATTACCCTGGTTCTTTGGGGGTTTAGGAAGATAATAGTCATATATCAAAAGCAAATTATTCTGGCTTTATTTCTCTGTATCTTGAATATCCAGGTCATTAAAGGTTTTGGCTGATCAAAGGGGTGAAAGTCACAGATGGAAGTCACTTTAATGTTAAATCAATACAGTGAGAAATATCAGGGGTTTATATGTAAAAAAAACTACGCAGATGATCGCATTTTTCATATATCATTCAGATTGACATTGTGTTGACAAAGACTAATAAAACCAAGAAAAATCACTAAAACTGAAGAAGTCTCCTAAGAAGTACCCAGGCTAATTTTGGTAGGTTTGTCCCTTGAGAAGGAAGCTTGGGAACCAAAAATAAACTATAGACTAAAATCATTCCAAATGGAATGTAGCTCTCTGCCTTATGTCCTTATGTCGGTGGAGTAGGGGTACAGGCGAAAGAACTGTTCTAAAAGATTAAGTTCTAATTAGAAGAACCTTTGGGGATATTATCTCTGAGCCATATTTGTCTTAAGTTTATCTGTTCTCACTTCTCTCTCCTATACAGAAGCAGAGTTTTGTTCCTCTTTTATTATTTTTCAAAAGTAGAAATTATTTGAGATCCAAGGTCCTCAGTGTTTCCTTTAAAAACTATTTGTTTTATACTCTTGGGAACAGTCTACAATTTTCATACTATAGTTTTACTTGGCACTGACATTATCAAGCCTGGTGGTTGTTGTCAGTAGTTGGAACCTCTTGGGTAATGATATAGAGTGTCACCAGAAAGTCAAGGTTTCTCAGGGAACAATCACATTTTAAATTAAACCATAAAAGCAAAGCTTTAAAGCATAAAGGAAGTATTTAAGTCAAATTAACAACTTTCCTCACAATTCAAGTTAGGCAACAGGTAGCTAAGTGTGAGTGATCACAGGTAAAAGAATTTGAAAATTGCTGTAAATCTGAGAACTGACAAATGACAGCAAATTTTAAAAAATAAAGGAGGCAACTGGAGTTCTTAGATGCTTGTCCTTACACAAATACTCAAGGAAGTTTCTCTGACAGCCTGATGGCTCTTATTTTCCACATTATACTCCCTTGTTTCTACTCGTAGCCCAGGACAACATTTTTCAAACAGAAAATCATAAAAGACGCTTTTGATTCATCCTGGTATTAACCTTACACAAAGACAGAAAAGAGACATTATTTTTATTCACATGGAGTTTTATTAGTGAAAAGTGCTGACCCAGGTTTTCAAAGGGATCAACAACAAAGAAAAGGCAATCAGAAAAGGAAAGGACAGACTAATGGTTGACTACTGGCAAAGCTCTATATGAACAGTATACAACTGGCAGGAAGGGAGAGGAGAAGAGGAAAAATGCCTACCATAAAACTGAGGTATCATTATCAAATAGTAGGTGAGATTTTAAAAGACAAAATGAAAAACAATCAGGAAGTAACCATTGAAATATTTTTCTGAGTTTACCTTCCACTCAACAATTTCTTTTGATTCAGTCAGAGAAAAAGGAATGGCATATCCATTCTAAAATTCATTTCACGTTAAAAAAAAAAGAGTCCTTCCTTCTTTCCTTCCTCCCTTACTTTCCTTTCTTTTCTCTTTCTTCCTCTTTCCCTTTCATTCTCACTTTCTTTCCTTCTTTCTTTACCTTTCTTTCTCTTTCTATCTCTGTATCTCTGTCTCTGTCTCTCTCAAATTAAATCTCCCCTTAAAGGTTGAGGAAGAGTGAGAAAATGTATTTCTGTCCCTTGTGGAGAGCAGACAAGCAGGTAGGTGATAAGCCTTCATTAAGTGCTTACTTTGTGCCAGACAGTGTGCTAAGTTCTAAGAGTGACTTAGACTATGGTCTGTGTATTCTTATCTCAGATTCTTCTCCATTTTGGTTTTGGGTTGAATTTGGGCCTATGTGTACACAACAAATGCTCCTCTGGACTCAGGCAGGGAAGCTAATAATAAGTAAGCAAAATAGCTCATATTTATTAGCAGACAACCTGTAAAGAGCATGGCTCTGAAGAACCTCAGTTTGAAACTCACCTCTGACATTTACTATTTGTGTGAACTTGTTTAACCTTCCTGAATCTCAGTTACTTCATAAGTAAATGAGAAAGTTGGAGAAAATGATCCCTGAGGTTCCTTTCTCTTCAAGATCTAACATCCTATATAGCACTTTAAGTTTTACAAAATCACTCTGAGTGGGGTACACTCTCTCTCTCTGCACACTTTGTGAAGACTCCTCAAGGAGAAGGGGGAGGGACTATCTCAAAACCAGAGCCAGATTTTTGTAAGATTGGACTGAGTCCTGGGTTTCCTAATAAATTACACAACTTAGGACCCTTTCTCCCCTTTCCTTGCTGTCAATCAGACTTATGCCCTTCAGGAATTTTAGGAATATCTTAGAGCCCTTACTCCTTCTTCACTTTGGTGTTTTCCAAATAAGAACAGGTACTTTGGGATTGGCTGTTTCCCTGTTCCTTATCTTTGGAGGAGATTTTGCGCCCAGACTGTAAACCTACCTCCCAGCCACCAAGTAATACTGGTGGGCTTCTTTATTCCTTATCATTGGAGGAGATTTTGAGCTCAGATTGTAAGCCTACCTCCCAGCCAGTGGGAGAAGGGATAGTGGTAGGAGGAGGTTATATCCTTGTTAGGATATAAATTCTTGTTCAGTCTTCTGTAACATGCCTCCTCTCACTGATCTGTCATGGAGAGGACTACCCTTTTCCCTCAGGGGAAGAGAATAAAAATTTCCTGTTTTTATCCTGAGAAACCTCCATGTTCTAGATTAAATTTTAATGGGGTTTTTCACCCCACACAACTAGGCTCAACTTTACCTACTCTTCCATTCTCCCCTACTTCAAACTGCACCCTACTCACATAAACCAGAGGGTAGCCACTTTTCCTTTCTGCAATTTCATACCCAGATCCTATCTTGGTATTTTGTATAGAGTATGTATTTAACAAATACATATTAATTGATTTTTAATGAGAAAACAGGAATATTACATTCCTGAATGTCAGAGGTCATTATAGAATCTGTATTTGTCAAAAGTTTTTCTGATCCAGTGACTAATAAGAAGCAGCAAGAGCGATATTAAAAAATAAATAAATAAGCAGCAACAGGAATATTAGATTTAGAGCCAGAAGACCTGTATTCAAATTCTAGTACTGCTTATTTACTGCTTGTGGGACTTCAGGCACTTGTAGGACTTCACTGTTTTGGTCTTCAGTTTCATTCTGTAATTCTAAAATAAATCAAGATAGCCATATTTCTATTTACAGAATGACTCTGAAAGTTTTTGATTTTTTTCTACTCCATGAACCTTCAAGTTTGAAGTAGGGTAAATACTCAAGAAAGCTACCTCTCTCAGGGTCTCCATTACTCTTTGTCAACAGGAAGCTGCTATTTATTTCTCCAGAGCCCTACAGAACTTAATTTCCTTATTCAGTGCCATACCAATTAAACTATCAAAGAATTATTTTATAGAGCTAGAAAAAAATAAAATTTATTTGGAAGAAAAAAAGGTTAAGAATATTAAGGAAATTAATAGGAAAAATGTTAAGGGAGGCAGTATAGTAGTTATAGATTTCAAATTATATTACAATGTAGTAATCATCAAAAAATCTGGTACTAAGAAATAAAGCAGTAAATAGCAGATTACATTAGTGTAATGGAAATGCAAATTTAAAGATCTTCCCTGCCCCTAGCTTAAGTGCTCCTGGAGCCTGTGGTGGGAGGCTTGTTTTTCAGGAAAGCCCACACCTTGATACTTTGTGGATTGGGCTGTGGGTCAAGAAGTTTGTTACATTCTCTGAGCCAGGAGAAGGCAATATAAACCCTAAGAGAGGCTTGGCTTGGCTTTGCTTTCCGGCTCACTTTGAGAAGTGTTGTGTGATTTGACCAGATGAGACTCTGAGAGCTGTTGAGAGCCTCCCCCCGCCACCCACCCACTTTGAAAACCCAGATGTTGATGCTTCCCTCTCTGATAACTGTGATTTGGTATTGATATAATGGTTGGACAGTTTGGAAGCCTGTCTGTTTGATCTGTCTGTAAATTCTGAAGTTCAGGGTGCTGACCTTTTCCCCCTGAACTAGGTAATATAGGTTTGCTTGATTAAAGTAAGCTTGTTAACCCATTTTGAGTTGCTTTCCTTTATAAAAGCAGATCTGGGAACCTGTGTTGGCAGCTACCCTGGGGATGCTGGGGTGCTTGCTGCTACAATTAGGTACACAATATACAGTAATAAGTGACCATAGTAATCTAGTGTTTAGTAAACTCAAAGATCCAAGCTTTGGGTATAAGAACTTAACATTTGACAAATATTTTAACTGTCCTAACACTGATGATAAAGTTCTTAAAAAATACATGTATCAGGGTGGCTAGGTAGTGCAGTAAGTGCGCCGGCCCCAGAGTCAGGATGACCCGGGATCTGTCCTGGCCATGTAACCTTAAGCAAGTTACTTAATCCCAATTGCTTTATTAAAAAAAAAAAAATACATGTATCATCTTCCCATATAGAAAGGTTTAACCTTATTGAGTTTCTTACGATTTCTTTTTCAGATTGACCTTTTGTGTTTCACTTGAGTCTTGTATTTAAATATCAAATTTTCTATTCAGCTCTGGTCTTTTCATCAGGAATTATTGAAAGTCCTCTATTTCATTCAATACTCATTTTTTCCCCTCAAAAGATTATACTTAGTGTTGCTGGATAGGTTATTATTAGTTGTAATCTAGGTCATTGCTTTCCCGAATATCATATTCCAAGTCTACACTCCTTTTATGTGAAAGCTGCTAAATCTTGTGTGATCCTGACTGTGACTCCATTGTATTTGAGTGATTTCTTTCTGGCTGCTTGAAGTGTTTTCTCTTTGACCTGGGAGCTCTGGAATTAGGCTATAATATTCCTAGCAGTTTTCATTATGGGTTCTCTTATAGGAAGTGATTAGAAGATTCTTTAAATTTCTATTTTACCCTTTGGTTCTAGGGATAACAGGCCAATTTTTCATGATAGCTTCTTGAAATATGATGTCTAGGGGGCGGCTAGGTGGCACAGTGAGTAGAGTGTCAGCCCTGGAGTCAGAAGGACCTGAGTTCGGATCTGGCCTCAGACACTTAAAGCACACACAAATAAAAACCTAGTCGTGTGGCCTTGGGCAAGTTATTTAACCCCAATTACCCTCCAAAAAGCAAAAAAAAAAAAAAAAAAGAAATATGATGTCTAGGCTTTTTATTTGATCATAGCTTTTGGGTAATCCAATCATTCTTTAATTATCTCCCCTCAAACTGTTTTCCAGCTCAGTTCTTTTTCTTATGGGATTTTTCATATTTTCTTTTATTTTTTTTTCATTCTTTTGACTTTGTTTTACTGTTTCTTAACATCTCATGTAGTCATTAGCTTATACTTGCCCAATTCTAATGTTTAAGGAATTATTTTCTTCAATGAGTTTTTCTACCTTTTGAAGGAGTTATTTTCTGCTTTTTAAAGAGTTATTTTCAGGGCAGCTAGGTGGTGCAGTGAATAGAGCACCGCCTATGAAGTCAGGAGGACCTGAGTTCAAATCCAGCCTCAGACATTTGACACTTACTAGCTGTGTGACCTTGGGCAAGTCACTTAGCTCCAACTGCCCTTCCCTCCCCACTTGGGGGTGGCTAGGTGGCACAGTGAATAGAGCACAGGCCCTGGAGTCAGGAGGACCTGGGTTCAGATCCAGCCTCAGACACTTAACACACACACACAAAAAAAATAGCCATGTGACCTTAGGCAAGTCACTTAACACCAATTGCCCTCCAAAAAGCAAAAAAAAAAAAAAAATTTTTTTAATTTAAAAATGAAGAGCTATTTTCATCAGTGAATTTTGTACCTCTTTTGCCATTTCGACAATTCTATTTTAATGTATTATTTTCTTCAGTATTTTTGTGCCTCTTTTACCAAGGTGTTGATTATCATGATTTCATAATTTTCTCCCTTTATTTTCATTTATTTGCCTAATTTTTCCACTTTCACTCTTACTTGATCTTAGAAACAATTGTTAATGGCTTCCTGGAATTTCTTGTTAGACTTGTGGACAATTCACTTTTTTTTTCCTTTGAGACTTTGTCACTGTTTTGATTTCACTGTCTTCTTCTGAGTTGGTTTCTTGATTTTCCCTGTCACCATGGTAGCTTTTTGTTGTCAGCTTCTTTTTGTTTGTTTGCTTGCTCATTTTTCTATCCTATTACTTGATTTCAACCTCTATGTTAATGTTGGGCTCTGTTTCCAGCTTAGGGCCAGGGAGGGATAATGTCTAAAATTTTAGACTTTTTTCACACTATTTTCAGAGCTAGTTCTGGAGATTTGGTACTTGTGATCTGGCAATAGCAGTGGTCACTACTTTCTTGATATGATACTGTTCTTCAGTGTCCCTGATTCCTTAAGCCTGAAAGTGACGTTGTCCCTCAGGGTTTCCATTCCCTTTTGTCTGAAAGTGCTCCTTTCCTCCCTTGAACTAGAACCCAAAAGTGAGTATAGGCAATGGACTTTCCCAACAGCATCTTGTCCTACATTCAGTACTAGTACAGGGTTCCCCTGTAATCTCTTTGTGAACAGTTTCCAGGTCATTTTACATCTCTGGCTTGAGAGCACCTGAAGCTGCTGCTGCTTCTTTAACTACCAACTAGCCCCACCACTGGGGTGGGGCCCATCCACATGGGTTCCATACCAGCCTCCTTCCCCATGTCACAGATCTCTCTGTTGTTTTATGTTGCCTTGGACTAAAAGGATAACTTACCCTGACCTTTTGATGACTCTGCAACTCCAGAATTTAATTCGAGGTGTTATTTTAAAGGGTTTTTTTGGGGGGGTGGAGGGAATGTTGGAAGAGCTCAGCTGAGTGCTTTTTCTATTCTGCCATCTTTGATCCAACCCTAGAAATCCCCTGGGATAATATTTGTAAAGTATTTTGCAATAATGCTTAGCACATAGTAGGCATTATATAAATACTAGCTATTATTAAGGTATTAAGGCTCTGCAAGCTAATATTTTGAGCCATATATTAATTACTACCTAGTCAATAGTCCGCAAACATTTATTAACTATGTGCCAGAAACTTCATTAAGCATTGGGAATATAAATAGAGATAGGAAGAAAAACTGCCCCTGTCTTCAAGGAGCTAATGAAGGAAGAAAGAAACTAAAGGCAAGAAAGGGATGAAGAGTCTGGAGTGGAGCCTGGAGAAACATGAAGACATAAGTAGCTTGGACTTTCCTTGAAATGGAGATTCTGGGAGGAAACACCCAATTAGGAAAAGGATTACAGATTAAGAGTGATCTTCCACTATGAGAAGGCTGTTACCATGGCGGAGAAAGTCAAGAGTCAAGAGTAAAGCCAAAAGAGGAAGAAGCAGTGACTAACCCATAATAGACACTTAATAAATGATTATTGATTGATTGTTAGATCCAGAAGCTTGTATAGTACCTTGCACAAACTACTCAGACTTTATCATTGTGGAAAACTTCCCATCAACACTGGTTAAAGCTCCTTCACAATTCAGTAGAAAGTCATTAATAGCTACAGTGACCAAAATATTCATCACTTTATCATCTGGAGATGATTCTCTCTTAGTTTAGCATAGTCCCCAGGTGGATCCTCAATGCCCTTTGAGCTTAAAGAACTTGTTTGATATCATGCTTCTCCGGCACAGTTTTCAAGAACCCAAGGTCACCTCTATGCTTTGATGAGATAGCACAAGAAGACTTTAATGGAAGATGTTTACTAAATATTTGATGAATAAATGAGTGAATATTATTCCTCTTCTCCATTAGTGTGAGTTAGTAGGAGTTATCTGTATGAATAGATTAGGAAATCCTTTTCTGCAGATTCCTGATCTCTGTTATAAATGCTAGGGTCCTTTGAGATAAAAACAAGATCTGTCTTTCTTTGCTTTGAAAAGAGGCATATACACAATTGGGTTCTATTTCCTTAAATTCTGTTTTTGTTATACTCTTTAGAAAAGCTCCATCAGAGCTTGAAGTGGAAATTGGAATAATGAATGCCTCCACAAGAGTCTGTGTGGGGATACAATTTTCCCTTGACTTAAAATGACATTGGTTGAGAGAAAGTATAGTACTTGTTTTATTTGACCTATATACATGGGAAAACAAAATATGAAGGCTGATATAAAAAAATGAAAAAAAAATGTGCTATGGCTATGCAGCTTACCTCATAACTGTGGAGAAGAAATAGATTTGTAAACTATTAAGCACAATCTCAAAGTGACCTATAGTCAGCATTATTGTTGGTATTATGATTTAGCAATAAACCTGCCAAGCAGTTGTTCATTCTCAGCTATCAAAACCATAATATGACCAATTATATTAGGGACAGATACAACCCATCTCAGTTATAAATAGTTGTAGTATTTGTTAAATAAGAAACTTTAAATAGATATCTTGGTATATGTGATTATTTTTTCTAGAAATTATAATGATTTGCTAAAAAATTATCAATTCATTATCAGAGTCACCAGATTATAGCAGAAAGTGACCTTAGAGAGGGTAAATTCCACCACCAATTTACAAAAGAAGAAACTGAGGCTCAAAGGGATTGAATGACTTATCCAGAGCCACAGAGCAGGTCAATATCAGAGATAGGATTTGAATACAGGTTTTCTTGACTTTAAGTTGGGCACTCTACCTAGTGTACCATGCTGTCTTTTCAAAGATCTTTGTACCAAGAAGAGGTCAAAGGGCTTTGGTGCTACTATAAGATTTCTTTGCTTAAATAAACTTTAATAGCATTAAACTGCACTAAGACTTTTGGGACACCCTGTACTTTGAGAGAGAAATTGTTTTTCCTTTAATTCCATTAGTATTGATAGGCCAAATCATCCTTCCAGTAATCAGTATTCAATGGTTAGAATGTCAAAAACTAACTACAGATGTTCCTTGTGTTCATCAGTGCAAGGTGGCTGAAATTTTAGTTTTAATGTCTATTAGAATCTGGCCTGGGGGACACAGGAATTGACTTGGCCTGATTCCCTGAAAAGTACTATCACACTGAAAAAACACTCAGTCCTCAGCACTACTTTGGCTGCCCCAAAATGAATAATTTAGAAAAACTCATTGTGTATCTGAAGCTGGCCACAAAGCATAAGTCACCTTAGAGCTAGGAATATACAGGTCATTGCAGAGGGCCAACATTCCAATATACATTTCAATACAGCAAAGCTTTCACTGAAACTATAACAATCTGGTTTCTACTCTCAGAAGACATACTACTCCACATTATTTTCTGGCTGAAAATAATTTAATCCAGGAAGTTAAAAGATAAAGGGGCATAACTGAGGTTGGATATGCATCATGCCTGAGTCCTTGTAATGCCATGGATGAGCAGCTTTCCAAAAGAATGCTACTGTGAACAGCTTTTAAGGTTCTGATTACACAGTATAGTGAATACTTTATTTATTCAGTAACAAATCAAAGCAAAACATTCACAGAAAATCAAGGTACAGCATTCACAATATTACAACTTATCACAGAAAAATCACAATATAGTATTCACAACAACTTATCATTAAAATGGCCACATAGTTTCCACCATAGTGGCCACAAAGTTTTTTTTTTTTTTTTTTTTTTTTAAAGCAATTGGGGTTAAGTAACTTGCTCAAGGTTACACGGCTAGTCATTTGATTTATGCGTGGGTGCTCATTTTCTGAGGCCGGATCTAATCTCGGGTCATCCAAACTCCGAGGCCGGCGCTCTTACTCACTGCGCCACCTAGCCGCCCCTTTAGGGCAATTGGGGTTAAGTAACTTGCCCAAGGTTACACGGCTAGGTTTTTGTTTGTGTGGATTAAGTGTCGGAGGCCGGCTCCGAACTCAGGTCCTTCTGATTCCAGGGCCAGCGCTCTATTCACTGCGCCACCTAGCCGCCCCCTGGCCACAAAGTTTTGAATAAAGAACAACCATCTCAAAGGACAGTAGTCAAAGTCTTCCATTCATGGGGCATACTAAGTTAACTCAATAAGTCACTTAATTACCTATCAGCAAACAATTACCAAGCACCATTAATCACTAAGTACAACCATTAGAAAATACACAGACCCTCTACCCCTAGGTCACTATTAAACTACAATTTCATCACTACTCAGTACCCAGGATAGGTCTTTTCATCTTGACTAGAGGCAGGCAACTCCTACCTGAATCCACCAGTCACCTGGATTCAAAGGCAGACAGCTCCCAGTTCCTTATCCAGCTCTCCAGGTAGGTTCTGCTCCTCAATGAAGTTCACAGGGTCCAGTCCATCTCAAATCCTTCACAATTTCTGTTCCCAGGAATTCAAGGCTCAACCAAGCCACAAACAGACAAAGTCTTAGCACCCAGTCAAGCTTCCTCAGTCTTCTGCAGCTTGTTCAAAAAATCAGAATCACCTTATCCAGCCTGGGGGAAGGGAGGGTGGAGAGATGGGGGATCTTGGGCTCCTGGGCTCCTCTTCAGAAGAAGTACCACCACCACCACAAGTTCTCAGGAAATTCTGACTCTGTTCTCAATTTTCATTTCTCTTCTGTAGCTGCTCTGCCTCCAAATGCTGGTCCCAAGAAATTCTGACTGTCCCTTCCTGGGGCTTTCCCTTATATATACACAGCATTAGCTACTTCCTGTTTCAGCCAACCCCTTCCTGTTACATCAGTAACAGGCGACAGGAGTTCATACCTTCTGTTTCCCCAACAGAGGCTTGATCAATTACTAAGTTCTAAGTACCTGCTATCTTTGCTTAACACAAAGGGATCTTCAAATTCAAATTACATTACCATTATAGTCCTCCATCTCCATGATTCAGAGGACTTATTTGGAGGTCTGCAGTATCACTAAATTCAAGGTTCAGATTAAAGGAGTCTGAAAGCATCTGAAGGAGTTTTTAATTTCTGAGGCATGTCATCCCCAGAGATGAAGAGTATTCCCTATGAGTCAATTCTAAAGAGAGGGGACTGAAAGTTCTTTTCACCTATGGAGAGAAACTGATTTAGTCCCAACCAAACTGCCCCCACCCATATGTCTTATTCTGTCAACTAGTGACATAGAACCCCTGATGAGATCTAAGAACAGCTCATTTATCCAAGACCTCTCTTCACCTGGACCTGAAGACAATGGCTTCCTCATTACAGCAGCAGGTATAACATTACCAAAAAATGCTCCATTTAACATTGAGACTAGATGTACTAAGATCTATAGAAACCAGTCCATGGTCCTACGTATTACCTTGTGGTGGTATTTCATAACAAGTATTCAGATTTTCCTAGGGGAACAGTTCCATTTCTCTCAAGATGATTTTTCTGATTTTCCCAGTTGTCAGTTGTAATGGAAATGCAGATTTAAAGATCTTCCCTGCCCCTAGCTTGGGTGCACCTGGAGCCTGTGGCGGGAGGCTTGTTTTTCAGGGAAGCCCAACCTTGATACTTTTGTGATTGGGCAGTGGGTCAAGGAGGTTGTTACAATAATTGAGCCAGGAGAAGGCTATATAAGCCCTGAGGAAAGGCTTTGCTTTGGGGCTCACTTTGAGAAGTGTTGTGTGATTTGACCAGATGAGACTCTGGGAAGCCGTTGTTGAGAGCCCCCCGGCTTTGAAAACCCAGATGTTGATGCTTCCCTCTCTGGTAACTGTGATTTGGTATTGATATAATGTTTGGACAGTTTGGAAGCCTGTCTGTTTGATCTGTAAGTTCTGTAACTCTGAAGTTTGGGGTGCTGACCTTTTTCCCCTGAACTAGGTAATGTATGTTTGTTTGATTAAAGTAAGCTTGTTAACCCATTTTGAGTTGCTTTCCCTTTGAAAAGCAGATCTAAGAACCTATATTGGCAGTCACCCTGGGGATATTGGGGTGCTTGCTGCCACAAAATGGCGACGAGGATGGGATCTGCTGAGTAAAAGGAAAGTATGGGGGCTGGGATAATGGTTTGTTTCCCAGTTGTGGTAGCTGTGATTCTGTGGAGCCATGGAGCAGGACAGAGGAACGGCCTGCATGCTGACTTCACTGAGCTGAGAGCAGGAATGGTGAGCTGCCTGCATGGAGACCTGTGGAGAAGCCTGGAGCTGCTGCCTTCTGCTGGAGGAGAAGGAACCCAGGAGTTTGGAGTTCAGCCACAGGACAAGATAAGGACTGTGTGGCAAAGCAGGGGCACTGAATGTGTTTCCTTGTTGCATCCCACAGTTTGGGACCCAGGGGGGATGGACTTGTGACTATGGTGGGTGGGGTGAAGTGCCATGGACCCCAAGGACCCCACTTTGGTTTTCTTGCCCAGCCCCCTCTCTGGACTTGAAAGCAGGGGCTGGAGCAGTGTTATGAGGACACCCCCCTCCTCCCAAGAGAACTTTATGTGATAATGCTTTGTATTTTGTGAATTGATGTGAAAATGCAGTGTACTTTGTTTAAGACCCAGTGGCCACTTTGGTAACTTTAAATGTACCTTGAAAATATGACTTAAGAGATGGTTAGTGCTAATTGAAATGTAAATTGTCTATGCTATGGGCATACTTAGTAAGACTTTAATGAATAAGGTACTGGTTGTACTTTGAGATATTGTTACAGATAAGAGATAATTGAGTTAATCAAGACTTTGCCCCATGAGTGGAAGACTTGTAACTTTGAAAACTGATGTAACTGATTGAGTTAACTTAAGAGTGACTATTTTTTTGATTTTACGGATAAGTGACTGAGTTAACATTTGCCCCATGAGTGGAAGACTTGAACTATTGTATTTTGAGATTATATTGTGATTTTCTTATGTACCTGGAAAATGTGACCTAAGAGATGTTTAGTGCTAATTCAAATGTAAATTGTATATGCTATGGGCAAGAAAGATCTTGGGGCCGAATGTAATGGAAATGCAGATTTAAAGATCTTCCCTGCCCCTAGCTTGGGTGCACCTGGAGCCTGTGGCGGGAGGCTTGTTTTTCAGGGAAGCCCAACCTTGATACTTTTGTGATTGGGCAGTGGGTCAAGGAGGTTGTTACAATAATTGAGCCAGGAGAAGGCTATATAAGCCCTGAGGAAAGGCTTTGCTTTGGGGCTCACTTTGAGAAGTGTTGTGTGATTTGACCAGATGAGACTCTGGGAAGCCGTTGTTGAGAGCCCCCCGGCTTTGAAAACCCAGATGTTGATGCTTCCCTCTCTGGTAACTGTGTTTTGGTATTGATATAATGGTTGGACAGTTTGGAAGCCTGTCTGTCTGATCTGTAAGTTCTGTAACTCTGAAGTTTGGGGTGCTGACCTTTTTTCCCCTGAACTAGGTAATGTATGTTTGTTTGATTAAAGTAAGCTTGTTAACCCATTTTGAGTTGCTTTCCTTTTGAAAAGCAGATCTAAGAACCTATATTGGCAGTCACCCTGGGGATGTTGGGGTGCTTGCTGCCACATCAGTGCACCTCTCAAAATTGCTATTTATTTGGGATATAGACATAAATATATAGATATAGATAGATGGATATAGATATAGATATATGTATTCCTTTATGAACATGCTATATCCCTCATTTGTATGTTAGGACATTTAGAGCAAGGATGCTTTCACTGTTGTATTGTTATCCCTAGTATAGTGCCTGGGACATAATTAGCAACTAATTAAGTGGATCATAAGGCAATTAGGTAGTGCAATGGATAGAGCACTGGGCTTGGAATCAAAAAGACTTATCTTCCTGAATTCAAATCCTGCCTCAGATACTTGCTAGCTGTGTGACCCCGGGCAAGTCACTTAACCCTGTTTGTCTAAATTCCTCATTTGTAAAATGGGCTTGAGAAGGAAATGGTAAATCACTTCATTATCTATAATCACATATGACTGAAACAACTGAACAACAAATTGATCATAGATATAAACTTCAGAAACCATCTATAATAATGCAGCTCTCTCATTTTACAGTTGAGGAAATAGACTAGGAGTTTAAGTGACTTGCCCAAGGTCATTTAGGTAATATAAGCCAATGGTGAGATTGGAACTCAGGTCTTCTTGGTCCAGATGAAATGCCTATTCACTATACATTTTGCCTCTTGATCTGATCACTTTCCTGGATCAAATGAAGGCTTTTAGATTCCCATAGGGCAATACTCAATCATCAAGTCAAAAATTTTAAATTTTTTAAAAGGCTCTTTTCCTTCTTCCCAAATTCCAGCTACACATTTAAGAGAAACATTTATAAAAGTCAAACAAAAAGATCCTAAATTACGACCCTCAAATTGGTTCTAAGGGAGAAAACTTCAAATTAAAGACACACAGCCTAGTTGTTTTTTGTTTTTTCCATTTCTCCAAATCCATCATAGGGCTGTATAACTTTGTGTTTCTGACACCTTCGTTGTGCATTTCAACTTTTCCAGGAACAAAAAAGTCTGAATGGCAATGACGGATGGCAGCACATCTGATAATGCAGGTACTTCTCATCCCAACACAGTTTAGAGGTAATTAAAGTTTCTTTTCAATATCCTTTTCCTCCCTTTTTCTTATGCTCACCAATTTCTATTTCCCCAAGTATGACTACTTCTCCAAGTATACAATGGGCACTATTCATCAAAAATGACACTTTCAGTTAAACATAGTTGAAAGTGGCAGAGAATGTGTGTCAAATAGCTCACATTCTAACTTAGACTTGTGTTGCGCACTCTGACTAAGGGGTCAGGGAAATAATACTAGGGCAGCTCTCTCTAATCAGGTCATCTATTCCTGTTGACACATTGTTCCAATTTCTACTCTGCCCCCAAAATTCACATTATTGAATTACCCTGAAGAAAAACCAAAGGAGTGTAAGATGGCACTAATTCATGTTCCCTGACAAGACTTCTTATGATACCTCTGCCAGAAGCAGAAAATCAGTTTGGTGTGGGGAACAGAGAACTGGACATAGAGTTAATAAGACCTGGGATCTTAGGATATAGAGTCAATAAAATCTGTATCACCAGGAGTTTCTTCACCAGGAGTTCTCTAAACAGAGGTCTAGCTCAGGAAAAAAAAAATGCCAGGAATGATTATTCTATGGCCCAGTAAAAAGTGCAATTCAGGATCCTTGTTCCATCACCAGGAATGTCTTTAATGAAAAGATCCTTGGATTGAGTGTTCAGTTCCATTAAGCAAAGATTTATTAAGTACATGATTTGTGTTAGGCTATGAGAAACAATGTGATATAGAGCCTAGGCTTTGGAGTCAGGAAAATCTGGTGTCTGTTCCTTCCTCTGACAAGTACTAGCCATGTGACCTTGAGTGAATTCACTTACATTCACTGCTCTGAAGCAACTCTGACTATAAATCATCATCTAGAGACTGATTTACCTCAATGGACAGAGTTTTCATAGTTGGAGTTCCCTTCAATAGTAAAATTGAAAGGAGGGAAAACAAATGGGGGATAGGTAGAAATGGCAGTGAATTGTAGAGTCAAAAGCAAAATTGGGAGGGGAAGGAAGGATGATCGGCCTGGCTTGCTCTCCAAAAAGAGTAAGAACCTCACCAATGGGAAAAAGGAGCCAGAGGAGTGAAAAAATATTCCAGAGTGTGAGGGCCCTGAAAGAGAGACTATACTTATTCTATTTGGCCTCAGAAGAATGAACCAGGAGGACTGGTTGAAAGTTTCAAATATGCAAATTTGGGGTGACCTGAAAAACTTCCTAATAATTAGAGCAATATGAAAGCATTAGCAGTCTTGAAAGGTAATAAGTTCATTTGCTCTTCCCACTATTGTTGGTCTTCAAGCAGAGAATAAATGGCTGTATTGAACAGTATGTAATGAGAATTATATGGCTTGGTATACATGGCTGCTGTATTCCTGTGATTCTGTGCTCTTAATTTTCCATCATTTTTCTCCATAAGATTCTACAAATGACCTTTTGCTATAACCTGATATTCACTTTGTTTGCTCTGAAATGAATGTATATTATAGCCTTGTATTTATATTTGAGAAAAGAATCCTTGGCTATCTGTTAATGTTCTACCTCCTAAACTACTTTGTATTTAACTATTTTGCATATATTTCTCATTATTCACTAATATTTATTCTGAATATTTGCTTCCCTCATTAGAAGGTGAGGTCCTCACAAGTAGGGACTGATTCATTCTTTGTATCTCCAGCACTTAGCAGAGTGTCTTGGAGGTATTCTAGTAACTAGGTGTCACAAGGTCAAGAAGACCTGAGTTTGAATCTTACCTCAGATACTTACTAATTGAGTGAGCCTGGGCAAGTCATTTAACCCATGATTTAACCTGTGATTCAGTTTCCTCATTTGTAAAAGGGAGAATAATAATAGCAAATTAATGAGGTGATTGTAAGGATTAAATGAGTTAACATATAAAAGGCACTTTGTAAATCTCAAAACACTCTAGACTCTAGCTACTATTAGCTCTTAGCAAATACAAGTTTGGGAGTAACTGACTGAGGTAAATTTTAGAATGTGGTTATCTCCCTATTATGGGGATTGGTTTATCTCTATTAGAATTATTTTAGAAATGGTTATAATCTGTCTCTATGTCCAGTTTTCACCTATTTCCCATTCCTTAAATTAACTCCTAATTATTATTTAGACAACCACAACAACAATAATAATGCCTATGATTTCAAACATGTGGACTTTCTCTTGACCAATAGCTCAGGGCATAACAGTGTCATTTAAGTACCATAGCATGGAACTATGGAACTGGTGCTAATAGGGAGTGGTGTCACAACACACACACACACACACACACACACACACACACAAAATGGAAAGATACTAAACATAAACTTCACAATCATATCTCTAGTTTAATCATCTGTGTAATATCTAGACTTTTGGTGACCCTGAATAAACTCCAAACAATGCTGGGTTTTGGTTGTTTGTTTTTTGTCAGTTGTGTCCAACTCTTTTTGACCCCTTTTGTGGCTTTCTGGGCAAAGAGCTTTTCCCAGCTCCTTTTACAGATGAGGAAACTGAGGCAAATAGGGTTAAGTGACTGGAAAGTGAGGAGAACAGTAGGGAAACCTGAAGAGAAATGTAATATAAGTACTGATTGTTCTTGGAAAATGTGATAAAATTATCTTGTAAATCCATCTGGACAAGGAACCTTTCCTTTGCTAGTTTTCTTACAGAAGCCAACTTCCTTTTCTGAGAATGTATAATTAAACATCTCTATTTGATTTTCTGTCCATTGGTATATTTTATACTTTTTCTTATATTTGGGAGTAAAGAAGAGGAAATAAGTATTTATATAATATCTTCTATATGCCAGGCACTATACTAAGAACTTTCCAAATATTATCTCATTTGATCCCCTAAGAAACCAGCAAGGTAGGTAGTATTATTATTTTGATTTTACAATTGAAGAAACTGAGTTAAATATAGGTTAAGTGACTTGCTCAGGGTTATACAACTAGTAATTTTCTGAGGCCCACCAATCTATCCACTGAACCAAACAGCTGCTTAAACACCTTCTATTTCTTTTTAATACTCAGTGTTTTAGGTATATAACTTTTCTACCCATATGAATTATTAATCATTGACCTGATCATTCTATTTGAGTTTGTTGAGATTTTACCTAGTTCATTTTCAAATTTTGTTAACTGGATTTTCCACCTTTTTATTTAGGCTAGTTAAAGATTTATCAATATTATAAGTTTATTTCAAAACATCAGATTTTGGTTTCATTTATTGTCTCAGTTTCCAATTTATCTATTTTTCATCTTTTTTGAGATTTGCTCATTTGTATTTATTTTGACATTATTTGTTACCTTTCTAATTTTCTTAAATGTATATTTAGTTCATTAATCCTCTTTTTCTATTTTGCTAATATAACTTTTGAGGCAATAATTGTTCCTTTGTGTCCTATTTTAACTGCATCCCGGAAAATTTGTTCTATTATTACATTATTATCACTTTATACATAGCTACTGTTTTTTTCTATCATTTATTCTTTGACTCCCTTATAATTGAGGATTTCAATATTGTCACCATTTACATATGCCTTTTGCTTGTGTTCTTTAAATTAATTTATATTTTTTGCATTATAACCTGTAAAATGTTTTTAGTATTTCTATATTTTATATTTATTTAACTCTTCTCTTTGCCATGATAAATTGGCTTATAAAATGTATATTCTTTAGTGTTTACATTCAGATGTCATTCTTTTAGTTCTAAATTCTATAACACTTTATTCAGTTTTAGATGATCAGGTCATTTTCGTTTTCATAATTTCATAATACAAAATGGTCCAACTCATGCAAGATTATGCCAACAATGTACTAGTGTGACTACTTTCCCACAACACCTCCAAAATTGACTATTCCCAACTTTTCGTGATCTTTGTTGATTGGCAAGATGTGAAGTGTAACCTTGAGGTGTTTTTATTTCAATTTCTCTTATTATTATTGATTTGGCTCATTCTTTCATTTTTTGTCACAGCTTTTAATTCTTTTTTTGGTGGGGGGGGAGGGTCGGGAAGGAAGGAAGTCAAGGCAATTGGGGTTAAGTGATTTGCCCAAGGTCACACAGCTAGTAAGTGTGTCAAGTATCTGAAGTCAAATTTGAACTCAGGTCTTCCTGACTCTAGGGCCAGTGCTCTATTCACTGCCCCACCTAGCTGCCCCTAGCTTTTAATTCTTTTGAGAACTGTTTATAGCCTTTGACCACTTATCTCTGTGGAACAGCTTTCACATATATGTGTGTGTGTACATGCATTTGTATATGTGTATATTATATATACATGTTTGTTTATGAATGTATATATACATAGTATGTACGTGTTTTCCATATACATGCATGCACACATGTGTATATATGTATACTAAACATATACATATGTGTATATAACTATACACTGTCGTTATATATGTGTGTATATATACATATGTATATATTTTATGATATACATACACATATCTTGGATACCAAACCAAATTTGGCAAAACTTTTTTTCCTGATTAAGTTTTTTCCCCTTCTTATTCAAAGTGCATATATTGTTTCTAAGGAAAGTTTTTTGGGGGGGTTTGTTTGTTTCATGTAGTCAAAACTCCTTATTCTATCATTTGTCTCTATTCTTCAGTTAAGAATACATTCCTACACATAGCTATGAAAAGTATATATTTCCCTCTAATTTTTTAATAATATGATCTTTAGTATTAAGATTCCATGTCCATTGAGAATGTATTATGAAATAAGGTGCATTGGGTTGACTTAAACCTAATTTCTGCTAGAAGAATTTATAAAATTTCCCAGAAATTTTTAACACACGAGTTCTTTCCCAAGTAATACATGTTTTTCTCTTTATCAAAAAATAGGTTACTGTTCTATTTCAGATTTTCCCTTGCCTAGTCTCTTTCAGTGATTTTCTGTCTGCTTTTTTTAATCTAATACCAAATAATTTGGATGACTACTACTGTAAATATAATTTGAGTTGTAGAAGTGCTATTCCCCCACCATCCCTATTTTTTCCTATTATTTCACTTGATGCTTTAATTTTTTTCTTATTCTTCCAAATGTATTTATTATTATTATTATTTTATTGATATCTATAGAGTACTTCTTTGATAATTTGATTAGTATGGTATTCAAACTATAATTTAACATTGGCAGTATTGTCTCTTTTATTATATTGGTATGACCCAGTCATAAGCACTGAATACTTCTCTAGCTATTTAAATTGCTTTTTATTTAAGGACCATTTTTTTTTTTGCTTGGGATTAAGTGACTTGCTCAAGGTCACATGGCTAGTTTTTGAGTTATTTGTCTGAAGCCAGATTTGAACTTAGGTCCTCCTGACTCCAGGGCTGGTGCTCTGTTCATTGCACCACCTAGCTGCCCCTAAGGACCATTTTCTAACTGAATCTCTACAAGTCAATTTTCTATGCTTTGTTAGATTGAGCCTGAAATATTTTGTGCATTTTACAATTATTTGCAATGGGATTTCCCTTTCAATGATCCCTTCTTGGATTTTGTTATCATTATATAGAAACGCACTTGATTTTTGAAGGATTGTTTTGTGGCCTGTAATTTTGCTAAAGCTAGTAAATGTCTCAATTATAACTTCCTCTAATGTTTTCTAAGTAAACCATTTTGTCATCAGTGAGTTTTTTATCTCCTATTTACCTATCTTTAAACCTTTAATTCCTTTTGTTTTATTGCTATTGCTGAAATTTCAAAAAAAAACAACAACATATGAAATAATAGTGGGGCAAGTGAGCATCCTTGTTTCACTCTTATATTCACAAAGAAAGCATTTTGGGTATCTTCATTAATTGTGATACTTTGTTTTGGTTTGAGGTAGATTTTTTTTTTTTTGCCTTTTGGTGGGCAATTGGGGTTAAGTAACTTGCCCAAGGTTACATGGCTAGGTTTTTTTTTGTTTGTTTGTTCGAGTTAAGTGTCTGAGGTCGGATCCAAACTCAAGTCCTTCTGACTCCAGGGCTGATGCTCTACTCACTGCGCCACCTAGCCGCCCCCGAGGTAGATAATTTTTATATTTAAAAAGTACTATGCTTATATTTTTATAGGATTGGGCTTTTAAAGTATAAATTAGTGTTATACTTTATCTAAGATATTTTTTAAACATCTATTATGATAATCCTGTGGTTTAGCAAATTTTGTTTTCAATGTTATTAATCATGTTGATTGTTTTTCAAAAAATTAATCTTTTAAGGTGCTTTCTAAATTTTGGAAATTTTTAAATTTTATTAATACTAAATTTTTTTAAGTTTGACATAATGCTATTATTCCTTCAGGATTTGCTTTTATTTCTTTGATATTTTCTCTATAGATAGTTCTATTTATTTTGTAGAGATTAGATTATTTAACTTTCTCTTTGGTCTCCTATTAGTTTTGGTATATTATATTTTTTAAGCATTCTCTATTTCTTTTGTGTTCTCAGTTTTATTAGTATAGAACTCTGCATAATAAGTTCTGCTCATTCTCTTAATTTCTCCTAAATTTTTGTGATTTAACTTTATTTTATTGATTTTTTTTAGCCCTCTTTTAAAAATTAAAATGACTAGAGGCTTGTCCGATTCATTAGTCTTCTTGAATTTATCCTTTCTTGGTTTAAGTGGTTTTCAATTTATCTATTTTTGCCTCTTATTTTTTATATTTCCCCTTTTGTGCTTATTTTAGGTGTATTTGTTGACTTTCAAAATTTTTAATTCATATTTAGTCCATTAATCCTCTCTTTTTTCTGTTTTGTTAAAACTATGTTTGTAAAGATATAAATATATTTTCCCCTGAGAACTATTTCAGTGGCATCCCAGAAATCTTGGTACATTATTTCATTATTATTCTTTTATTTAATTATTAATTATTTCTATTATTTGTCCTTTGATTCAATAATTATTTAAGATTGCATTGTTAAGTCTTCATTTGGGTTTGTGTACAATTAATTTTATTGCATTACGGTCTTAAATTCTATTCTACCTTTTTATTTTTTTACACCATCTGTGCCTTAATATTTATTCAATTTTTATATAAAGTTTCATCATATGTATATTCTTTTGAAATCCCACTTAGAAGACATCATAAGACTTTTAGCTCTAATTTCTCCAGGTCCTTGTTTATATTTGTGTTAAATTTGTCCAAAACTGAGAAGGGTGTATTAAAATATTCTGTAACTATGGTTTTACTGTCTGTGATTTTTTTGTAATTCAACTGATTATTTCTTTTTTAATTTAAATGCTAAGGCACTTGAAGTATGTAAGTTAAATATTAATATTGATTTGTTCTCTGTGGTTCCTTTCAGCATAATGTAGTTTGCTTATATATCATTTCATATTGTGAATGTTTGTTTTTCTTTTGTCTGATGTCATAACTGCAGCTCCTACTCTTTTAAATTTACCTATTCCATACTAAATTGTTTTCAGGTCCCTGTGTATATGTAGTCTCTGTATATATTTGTTTTATAGACATGTTTCTTATAAGCGATACATTCTGGGGTTTTATTTTCTTGTCAGATTTGCCACTTTTTTATTAGGTGGCATAATTCATTCCTATTCAAAGTTATGAGAGTAAGGTATATATTTTTCCACATTTCTCAAATATTTTTTTATTTCCAAATTAGGATTTTCCCCCTCTTCCTTTATAAACCAATAATTTGTCTCCAGTTATTTTAGTTTAATCTACTTTAAGATAACCAAATTTCTACCAGCTCACCCTCAAGTCCTTACTCCATTGTGCTTGCTACCCCTTTCTGTAGCTTTGGCATTTTGCTTAACTTATTATCTAGTTTTAAGTATTTTAATATTTAATATTTTTAACTAAATTATTTTTCCTCTTGTTTAAGTAAAGTAAATTCCCCATTCATCTGCTGCCCTTCAACTTGTTCTATTTGCTAATGTTTAATTTTAATTTTCTGTTCCTTTTTCTCAAAACAATTTTCCATCATTCTCTACATTATTTCTTTTCTCTTTTTGTTTTTGTGAACTTTAATTCTTTGATCCATAGTACTTATTTATTTCTTCTTTAGTCATTGTGTTCTTCATAAAATTTATGTTTCTAAGGTAACCATTTTGAGTTCTCCTTTCTAAACAGCTAGATGCTATTGACCTATAGTTCTTGCTTCTTGCCCCCTTTTTTTCTGTTATGTCTCACTCAGAAATACCAATAATTCCTAGGGATGATAGAGAGAAAAAAGGTATTGTCCCAAGACACGAATTTTCCTATATCACTGATTTTGCAATTCATTACTATTCTTTGCCCTCCTGTTGGTCATTTTTCCCATTTACTATAAAATGTCCTCTCTGCTTCCATATCTTATCACACTTCTGAGTGTCATTTGCTCCCGTAAGGCCTGATTCACGTCTCGCAGAGGAATGAATGGTTTCTCTAAGCACCAGATCCCTGGTGTTTTTACCCATTTCAAAGTCCCCATCTTCATTTTGCAGAATATCTTTTCCCCCAAAGGACTGTTCTACAGTACTGCTCCCTTCCATTACTGAAACAAGACTTGTCCTTTTCTTTGCCCCTATCTCTCCCTTTAACTCTAGGAGTTATTTTCCCTTCATTGTTAACCTTTGACTTGATTGGTGTATATTACATATTCTCCTTGATGTTCTTCCTCCACTCTCCTCTCTTAAGTACTCTCCAACATTGCAATTTAATCCCATCACCCCAAGATTATTCAATCACAGACCAGGTGTTATGGGGTTTGGACTATGATATTTCACACCTGTTTCTCCACCATCACTTTTATTTCAGGTAACTCCTATTTTCCTGTCTACCTTAAAAAAAATTTTCTTACTAACCTCTCTGTTGTTATTCTGATTTTGTGTAAATATGGGGGATTGTTGTCATTGTTAACCCCACAGGTATGATGCTTTTGGTATATTTTTTTTTGCCTTTTTTTCTGGAGTAATTTATTTTGTTATCTTGCCTTCCTTGGTGGCTATATTTATCTTTCCACATTTCTGTTATCTGGAGTATCTGAAAAGCAAGCAATTTGTTCAGATCTGGTTTTCTTAATAGAAGTACACTGAAAGTTCTTTTTTTAAATGTCCTTTTTTTTCCAACAATGGTTAGACTCGGGTTTGAAGCTTATGTCATCTTCAGATGCATCTGAATGCAGCTGAAGAGCAACTTCCCTTTTAGTAACATATTATTCCAGTCCTTTCTTTGGCTTCTGGTGCACAGAAAAGTCTTTTTGTTCCTAATTTATTTTCCTTTATATTTAGATGTCTTTCTCCTGGTTGCTTGCAAAATTTGCTGTTTATTACCTAAACCAGGGGTGGGGAATCTTTTTCATGACTGAAGACTGCATTAATATTTACTTGTAACCAAATAGGCTGCATTCAAGAAACTTCAATTAGATATACTTAAAAATGTACATTATTTTGTAAAAATCTAACTACTATGTACTTAACAATTAAAAATGAAAACTATTTATTCATTTTAAAGCTAACTAACCTTTTAATGACTTTGTTGTGTCTGCTTCCTAGCAAGTATTTGAATATTTAGTTGTAGCCTGGAGGTCTGCAGTTTCAGTTGATCCCCTACATGAGTATCAGTCATTTGTGCCCTTAATGGTATCTTGATTTGGGTTAGGTAGGAGAATGTAGATTTGCAGCAATAAGTGGTTGAAAAGCAAGAAAGCATTTTTGGGGGCATGTTGCTGAAGGCATGGGTATTCTACTGCATTTTTCCCTATTTCAATTGGATCTT
This sequence comes from Gymnobelideus leadbeateri, assembly GCA_011680675.1. Lineage (NCBI taxonomy): Eukaryota > Metazoa > Chordata > Mammalia > Diprotodontia > Petauridae > Gymnobelideus > Gymnobelideus leadbeateri. The sequence goes on from WOXC01006301.1 coordinate 123,161, forward strand.
TCTTAGCATCAAAGAATGACTTTAAAATATCATCTACTGAGAGCTCAATCAATTCCATCTGTGGTTCCTTAAGTACCTTGGTAATATCAAGTAAGTGAGGCTGAAATGCTAATCTGAATGTGATGTCATGATTCTTAAAATCAGTGAACCTTTCACTGTGTTCTCCAATTAATAGGTCTATAACAGCTATGTATTCTTCAAATGATTCTCATATATCATCCTACTCATCAATGACCTTTGCTAATTGGCGAAAATGTTCATCCAAAATTTCCTTTTGAAGAATGTTTTGAAAAAAAGATGGCTTTTTAAAAAATGCTTGTATTTTTTTTTTTGCCACATCATATATAGACTCAGTTTTACTTTGGAAAGAAATATTCAAGTCATTTTAATTTGACATAATATCACGCAGAAATGCAGCATTCCTATAGAAATCTTCTTTCAATAATTCACATTGTTGATTCTGTTCTTCATAAAATTTAACTACCTGTTCTTGCAGAGATAAACTTTTGGCTAATAACCTGTCTTTGAAATAGTCAACATACTTTAGAATGATATAGTAAATCCACACTGAACACCTCATCATTCAGCTTTAGCATGTTACAAAACTGATGATGCCATGTTGCATGTTCGTGAATATAGTTAACAATATTTACAATTTGTTGCAAAGTGTCACTTAAAATAGTAGCTTTAGTACAGAGATTTTGCTGATACAAGATACAATGATACACATGTCTCACCAAGTACTGATACATTTTAATTCATCTTGCAATATTTATTCATAGATTTATGAATTCATGTAGCTGATCAGATGACCATATTCTTTTCTGTTATTAGTATCTTCCCTTTTGGTTTATCTGCTTATGCTAAAGATCCTTGAATTCTCTTCCCTCTACAATCACTTATCATTTCATCCCCCCCTTATTATATTTCCCTGTTGCTCACTTTTTGCCTTTTTGCCTTCTGAATACTGTTTCCCTGGGTTGGGATTATGGGTCAGCCTTATAGCTGTCCCAGCCTCCTACCATGATAATTCATCAGCTTCAAGCTCTCCTCCAAGTAACCTCTGGGGAATCGCATTGTACTAAGGTAGATATTAGACCTTATCTATCTAGCATAGAGGAGGTCCACAAAACCATACATACTGACATTCTGCCTCAGTCCCCTCTATGTTTTAGTTCTCTGGCTAAACTCAGTTGCAAAACAGAACCATGCCACACTGCAGCCCTAGCCAGAACAAGCTTCTGCCTTTTGGCTTTCTGTGATACAGGGAGGATGAAAGGACAGAAATGAGTTCTGCTACAAGATCTTTGGTCATCTTTTATAGCCCTGCCAGAGCAAGATGGCTGGTGGAGGAAGGAGTGACAAGTGAGCAGTCAAGGGTGAGGGATTAGCATCCTCTGATGTTAGTTCATCCAGTTTTCTCATTAGATTTCTTGGTGTTTTAGACCATGAAGATAATTGAAATTGCTTTTGCTCTTGCATATAATTCCAATTTTGGAAGAGATTTGAGAGGAGATGTGGATCTGATAAAGTGTCTAGTCCTCCATCTTTTTGGTCACATGATCCAGAAGTGCATGACAATTGTCTTTTTTAAAAAAATTCTCCTTGTTTACATCCTGATCAAGATGTTTACATCCTGCCCAGTTTCTTCAACCTGGTATCCAGCACTCACTGGAATAAAAATTCAGTATATAAGTAGTAAACCCAGAATATATTTAAATTTGGTTAAAGAGATATAATTATAAGTTTAAAAAAAAGGCAAAGGTTTTTGAAGCAAAGGATCTCTGCAACCGTGTGGTCTCTATTCTCTAACCATTGTCTAAATTCATGAGAGTAACACAGCAAAGAAATACACAAGAGCTCTGAAATATCTGACTTCCTATAAAAAATCTTTAAAACATAGGTCAGCTTGATCAATGTGTCTAGAAGGATAAGTGTGTATAATTTTTCTCTCCTTTCAAAATTTTATAGTCCTACCGTCAAATGCTTACTCTAGACTTCCTGAAAAAAAGGGAAGAGTATCATAGTTTGTATTTGGGTGTTTTCTTTTTTGAGGACAAAGGTAGATGTTATCTTCATTAGAATTTTCTTTTTTATTTTCTTCCTTCCTTCCTTTCCTTTTATTCTTTCTTTCTCTTCCTTCCTTTTGTCTTTATCTCCTTCTTTATGGTCTTCCTCTTTTTTTTTCTTCCTTGCCTGTTTTCCTTCCTTCTTTCCTTCTCTCCCTCCTTCCTTCCTTCTGTTCTTCCTATATCTCCCATCTCACCTAAAATCAGGAATTTTTAATGAACCTGTCTCAGTCTGATCTATACAGGAGCTGCAACCTTCTCTGTTGCAGACCTGGGTCTGCACACTCCACCTAAAGCAACCTCTTGATTTCCCCACTCCTGGGGCCTGTAGCAGCAAGCACCCCAATATCCCCAGGGTGACTGCCAACACAGGTTCTTAGATCTGCTTTTCAAAAGGAAAGCAATTCAGAATGGGTTAACAAGCTTACTTTAATCAAACAAACACACATTACCTAGTTCAGGGGAAAAAGGTCAGCACCCCGAACTTCAGAGTTACAGAACTTACAGATCAAACAGACAGGCTTCCAAACTGTCCAACCATTATATCAATACCAAATCACAGTTACCAGAGAGGGAAGCATCAACATCTGGGTTTTCAAAGCCGGGGGGCTCTCAACAACGGCTTCCCAGAGTCTCATCTGGTCAAATCACACAACACTTCTCAAAGTGAGCCCCAAAGCAAAGCCTCTCCTCAGGGTTTATATAGTCTTCTCCTAGCTCAGAGATTGTAACAACCTCCTTGACCCACTGCCCAATCACAAAGTATCAAGGTGTGGGCTTCCCTGAAAAACAAGCCTCCCACCACAGGCTCCAGGTGCACTTAAGCTAGGGGCAGGGAAGATCTTTAAATTTGCATTTCCATTACATTCGGCCCCAAGATCTTTCATGCCCATAGCATGCACAATTTACATTTGAATTAGCACTAAACATCTCTTAGGTCACATTTTCCAGGTACATAAGAAAATCACAATATAATCTCAAAATACAATAGTCCAAGTCTTCCACTCATGGGGCAAAGTCTTGATTAACTCAATTAGTCTCTTATCTGTAACAATATCTCAAAGTACAACCAGTAGCTTATTCAGTAAAGTCTTACTAAGCATGCCCATAGCATAGACAATTTACATTTCAATTATCACTAACCATCCCTTAAGTCATATTTTCAAGGTACATCTAAAGTTACCAAAGTGGCCACTGGGCCTTAAACAAAGTACATAGCATTTTCACATCAATTCACAAAATACAAAGCATTATCACATAAAGTTATCTTGGGAGGAGGAGGGGTTGTCCTTCCCATAACACTGCTCCAGCCCCTGCTTCCAAATCCAGAGAGGGAACTAGGCAACAAAACCAAAGTGGGGTCCTTGGGGTCCATGGCACTTCACCCCACCCACCATAGTCACAAGTCCATCCCCCCTGGGTCCCAAACTGTGGGATGCAGCAAGGAAACACATTCAGTGCCCCTGCTTTGCCACACAGTCCTTATCTTGTCCTGTGGCTGAACTCCAAACTCCTGGGTTCCTTCTCCTCCAGCAGAAGACAGCAGCTCCTGGCTTCTCCACAGGTCTCCATGCAGGCAGCTCACCATTCCTGCTCTCAGCTCAGTGAAGTTAGCATGCAGGTCTTTCTCTCCTGCTCCATGGCTCCACAGAATCACAGCTACCACAACTGGGAAACAAACAATTATCCCAGCCCCCATACTTTCCTTTTACTCAGCAGATCCCATCCCTCGTCGCCATTTTGTAGCGGCAAGCACCCCAATATCCCCAGGGTGGCTGCCAATACAGGTTCTTAGATCTGCTTTTCAAAAGGAAAGCAACTCAAAATGGGTTAACAAGCTTACTTTAATCAAACAAACATACATTACCTAGTTCAGGGGAAAAAGGTCAGCACCCCAAACTTCAGAGTTACAGAACTTACAGATCAAACAGACAGGCTTCCAAACTGTCCTACCATTATATCAATACCAAATCACAGTTACCAGAGAGGGAAGCATCAACATCTGGGTTTTCAAAGCCGGGGGGCTCTCAACAACGGCTTCCCAGAGTCTCATCTGGTCAAATCACACAACACTTCTCAAAGTGAGCCCCAAAGCAAAGTCTCTCCTCAGGGTTTATATAGTCTTCTCCTAGCTCAGAGATTGTAACAACCTCCTTGACCCACTGCCCAATCACAAAGTATCAAGGTGTGGGCTTCCCTGAAAAACAAGCCTCCCACCACAGGCTCCAGGTGCACTTAAGCTAGGGGCAGGGAAGATCTTTAAATTTGCATTTCCATTACAGGGCCTCACTATATTAATGCTGAATTTAATGTAGCCATCAAATTAGCTTATCTTAGTGTGGTTCACAAGTCCTAAGCTCTAAGGATTGTCCAGCCTCTGCATCCTTGGGATCAGTGATCATAAATGTATAGTATCATGCCTAGCTAATTGGAATTTTCCATGAAAAAAAATCCTTACATGAAAATATTAAATACTTACAAAACCAAACAAGTGTGTGCTGGGGTTGGGGCTGGGGATGAATCCTTGCCCCAAAGCTCCTACAAAATGGAGGAAACACTTCCTCCCTATAACAGGACCATACTTATGTTTCAGCAATCAACTGTCCTAGGGCATTGAGGCACAATTATACTCTGTAATTACTTCTCTCTAGGGTCTTATCACTGTGGAACTCCTCTCCCCTTTCCTCTCCCCACCCAGGCACAAAGGCTGAGTCATGAGCAGGGAAAATTGCATCTATGGTCTGACTGTATGGAGGTCCTCCACACCATCACCATCATCAATCCCCACCACCATCACCACCACCACCACCAACAACAACAGCAACAACAAAAACAATAACAATAATTTCTTCTTTCACTGAAACAAAAGTAGATTGCTCATAACTTCCACCCAAATATCCCTTCTGAAGAAAACCAAAGCATACCAGATCTTCTGTTGTTCTTCAGTCATGTCCTGCTCTTCATAACCATATAGACCATTTTGCCAATGAGGTTTTCTTGGCAAAGATACTGGAAGGTTTGCCATTTTCCGCTCCAGTAAATGTATCGTAAATTCAAATATATGGAGAATCTTATCATGTCCTGCTTCAGTCTTCTCTTTTCCAAGCTAATTTTCTCATTCACCTATTCTCTTTTTCTCCTGTTTCTTCCATAGAGCGGTCTCCTCTCAACAGAAGACTGAGATGTAGGGATGATGGTCTTCAGACCACTAGAGCAAAAAAGATTTCTAAGTATTTCTAAGATTTCACTTCACCCTGCTTATGCCTCTGGGCTCTATAGAAAACACAGTGGGACTATGACTTAATGGTAAACAGGCATTTATATTTATATTAACAAAAACTAAGTTCTTATTTCTCTATTCCTTGTGGTCTAAAAGTATCTCCTTGAAAACTATGTAAACAGAGTATAAGCTCTGGAAGGTCCTAAAAGATGAGTAATGCATAGAAAAGGATTGTCATTTACAGATCAATTTGTGGAATATGGCATCTAACAAACAATATAGCTAATATTAAAAAATGTTCAAAAATGTTTTTGTCCATAGCATCTCATGAAGATAACTCATTAAGCATGTAGAGGTTTCAGTGTAAATTAATGGAAATAGCACTCACATCAATGGAATTGAAACTCCTTTAGAGTATTAAAGTAAAATTGGGTTAACTTTCTTAGCAGCTGGGCCATACTCTTGACAGGATCTACCTATCCTTCCTTTTTTTTTCTTTGCTTTTTGGAGGGCAGTTAGGATTAAGTAACTTGCCCAAGGTTACACAGCTAGGTTTTTGTTTGTGTGTGTGTTAAGTGTCTGAGGTCGGATCTGAACTCAGGTCCTTCTGACTCCAGGGCTGATGCCCTACTCACTGCACCACCTAGAGGCCCCTCTACCTATCCTTCCTAATCTCTCTGCTGACCCCCAATCTTGTATCTCCAACTGCCCATCAGATATCTTGAACTTGATGTCCAGGAGACAGATTCAACATGTCTAAAACCCAACTCACTATCTTTCTTCCTAAACCCTCCCTCTCTCCTCCTCCCCTATTGCAATACAGAGCACACCACCTTCCCAGGGCCCCAGGCTCACAATCTAAGTGTTATACTCTAAACCTCACTATGTCTCACCACCACCTCATATCCCATCTGTTGGCAAGGCCTGTCAATTTCACCTTGTATGATTTCTCAGATATGCCCCATTCTCTCCTCTGTCATTGCCACCAAACTGGTGCAGCTCTGCATCAGATCATGCACACTCTATTACAATGACTTGCTGCTTTGTCTTTCTGACTCAAGTTTCTTTACACCTGTAATCCACTGAAATTTCATGGTATCTTAAGATTTAAAAAGCATTTTACATATATCTAGAGCAGCTAGATAGTACAGTGGACAGAATATTAGGCCTGGAGTCAGAAAGACTCTTCTTGGGGGGCAGTTAGGTGGCACAATGAATAGACTCCAGGGACTAGCCCTGGAGTCAGGTGGACCCAGTTCAAAACCAGCCTCAGACATGTGACACACTTACTAGCTGTGTAACCTTGGGCAAGTCATTTAAACCACATTGGCTTGCCTTCCTTCCCCCCCCCAAAAAAGAAAGAAAGACTTTTCTGGCTGAGTTCAAATCTGATTTCAAATACTTATTGTCTGTATGACCCTAAGCAAATCACTTAACCCTGTTTACTTCAGTTTCCTCACCTTTAAGGTTGTTGTGTTTGTCCTTCATTTTCACAGAGGACCATGGCATCAGGGAAATGATGACATGATTTGCAGTTGACTTTGATTTGAGTGAGTGAGGGCTGTGCAAGGTCACCAGCCTCATTTTCTCCTCCAGAGCCATCTGGATCCAGTGGCCAGATATTCATCAGGATGACTGGAGATGGCCCAGGATGTAATGGGAGACCCTGGCCCTTTTAGACTAAGGCCTTTTCAGGTACTCAATTTAGAGTGAGATAATTCCCATTCAGTGAATAGGCCTTTTTAAGAGTCAAGGGATTGCCCCTTTAATAAGAAAAAGAAAAAAAAATCAAACTGGGAGAGGAAGACCCTCAGGATTGCAGTTCCAAACAGAAACATTTACCTTTGACTTTCACTCTAAGCCAGGAGAGCCCAAAATGAAGGAAATGGCAAGTCACTCCAGTATTTTTGCCAAGAAAACCCCATATGTGGTCCTAAAGAGTCAAACACAACTGAAACAACTGAACAAGTGCATATATCTGATCCTGACAAAAATCTTATAAATTGGGTAATATGATTATTCCTACTTTATAGATGAGGAAACTAAATGTTCATAGAGATTAAATGACTATCCCAGGTCTACACAGCTAGTAAGTTTTTGAGGAAGGATTTTAACTCAGGTTTTCCTGACTAATTTCAGTACTCTAATCACTATTCCCCCCTTGCTATCTCATAGAATATAGAAAGGATGACAATTTGATGTAATACTTAACGTGTATGTTGGAGGCAAGTTATTTGTGATCTTAATGCACAAAAGTCACAAATTTATATGTTATTCATTAGGTAATTGGTGGCGGTGGTGGTGGTCCTTCATTTTCAAAGACAACCAGTGACATCTTAGGGTGGTATCTTGACTTGTAAATTATTTGGATTTAAGGGAGGAGGGTTGTATAAATTGACAGCATCATTCTCTCTTCCAGAATCATCAAAGTACAGGGACAAGACAAAAGTCAAGATGACTTGCAGTGGCCTAGGATGCAGTGGATGACCTTGGTATCTTCTACCTTTGACCAAGCTCTAAATGGTCCACAGCATATGCTTCTGCTGTCTTCATCACTATTGAAACAAATTGTTTTCATCCTCCCATTCTGCGAGGGAAAATCTTCTAATGCTTGGAGGTAATATCCCCCAACTCACCGACGGATTTGAAGTCTCAACTTAATTTAGCTCATTTGCTGAAATGGTTTACCAGGGTATGACTGCTGTGCATGCTACTACTTCTTGGAGCCCCAGGTGAATTGGGTGAAGGTGGACACTAAAGGTGGATGAGCAGCCCTGAAAAGAGCTTGGCAAGCACTCACACCAGAGATGCTACCACTCCCTCAACATTCCATATACCTCCTCTAGGGAGAAGCCACCCTTCTCTAGTGGAGAAGTGACAGGATTATAGCAATGTAACAGAAATCAATGAGGAACCCCTCAGACATAAATATGGATGGATTAGAGAAGAAAAAAATAGAAAAATCAGAAGTCTTTTACAATAGTCTAAATGAGAAGAAATGAAGGCTTAAACTTGGAAGGTTGCTATGGAAATAAAAAGGATGGGAAGTATATGAGAGACACTTGGAGGATAGAAGCAACAGGATTTGGCAAATAATTGTATTGTGAGATAAGGAAGATGGAAGAAGCAAAGATGACTCAAATGTCTTCCATTATTCTATTGCCATATTTTATTCATGAGTTTCATACTACCCATTCTCAGCTGCATATGAGATCTTATTTGTGTTAGGATTTTGTGTTACAATTTCAAGTTATAATTTTACCTATTCCTTAAACTTTCTCTTTGGCAAATAGGTATTTTAGGACATAAGTATTTTCCCAACATACTCCCCAGTTATTCTCATTTCAACCTCTTTCTGTGCTTTATATTTTGTCCCATCCCTTACCCCCCCCACACACACACACCACACCAGATTTTGGTTTCAACATCTTGAACAGGTTGTCCAGTTGCCTAACAAAAGCATTATTCCCCATCTTTATAGTATGTACACTATACCTTCCCAAGGGTCCACGATCTTGGTCTCATAGGCCAATGTCCAGACAAGCAAATCAAATTAAACATTGTTTTGTCAAATGGCACAGTGAATAGAGCACTGGCCCTGGAGTCAGGAGGACCTGAATTTAAATCCAGCCTCAGACAAGTAACACAAAACTAGCCATGTGACCTTGGGCAAGTCACTTAACCCCAATTGCCCTCTCTTCCCCCAACAAAAAGCAAAATAATAATAATAATCCACTTCTGGTTTAAATAATACTTTCTTAGATTGAAAACAATAAAATAAGTTATAATTATATATCAATACAACCTTACTGTGATAATATTGCTATTGATGGTATTGTATGTAATTCATTTTTTAAAAATAAAGCCTATTTTTCCAAAGTCAAAGGTGGTAAATGGAGTTTCTCTAAAACGACTTAAATTGTATTGGAGTTGGGATTGTACTATCTCAAGACTTTAGATCCAAGGAAAGATTGATTTCTTAAAGTATTTTTTTAAAATCTGTGTACAATGTTAGGTTGTGCAGAAGTTTTTTTCCCATATTGATGATGGTCTTCTAAAATGGCTTATTTCTCAGATCAGTGAAGAGCAATAGAAGCTCAGATCATTACAGAAGATGAAGATCCTTACAAAATTTAATAGATTGCAAGTGACAGCACACACAGACAGAATTGGCAGCAATGTGTTCAGTCACCAGACCTCAAAAAGTAACATCTGGTAGAATTTTTCATACCTAAATGGGTTTTCAGATATAGTAACCAAACTGATACATTTCAAATATGGGCAAATATTTTAAATTAGCCAAGGTTTGTATCACCCACTGCTAGGAAAAGAGAGAATAAATAAAATAGAGAATTTAGAGCTAGCATTTAATTTGTTCAAATAGAGAGATAGTGTGGACTAGAGGGAACAGAGAGCTAGATTCAGGTCATGCCACACATACTGGCTATGTGACCCTGGGAGGGTAATTTAATTTCTCAGTACTCTGGACCAGGGGTATCAAACTCAAATACAAGCAGATCCCACTGGATCACATTTTTTGCTTAGAAAATCACAAATTAACATCATTTGTGTTGTTCTGTATAAGTATTTATGTTGTTAAACATTTTCCAATTACATATTAATCTGATTCCAGTATACCCTAGTGTGTTAGGGCCCAGGTCAGACTACCCTGTACATCTGACACCTTTACTCTAGGTAGCTCAAGTTGTCCGGATTATAAATTGCAGAGAATGTGCTAAATTGGTAGATGGTTACTCATCGGGAAGTTCCTATTCCAATGAAAGTATAGTTCTAGTTCCTATCCCTATCCTTATTGATCCAAACAGAGATTTTCCAAATGAAATACTATGCTTAGTCATTGACTTCAAGCTGTTTTTATATAGCCAACCCTACACAGGGGATAGCTAGATGGCACACTGGATAGAGTACTGGGCCTGGAGTCAGGAAGATTCATCTTCCCAGGCTCAAATCTGGCCTTAGACACTTACTAGCTGTGTGATCCTGGGCAAGTTACTTAACTCTGTTTATCTCAGTTTCTTTATCTGCAAAATGGACTGGAGAAGGAAATGGCAAATCATTCCAATAACTTTGCGAAGAAAACTTCAAATAGGGTCACAAAGAATCAGAAGAGCCTGAAAAAGGATGCAACAAGTTTACCCGACCTCATGCTAGAAATAACTTTTCTGAGGGAAGTATTAAATAAGTATGATTCCATATGGCACCTGTATTGGAAAATGAATGTATAAATCTTGAAATTTACTCTATTGTGTTCAGAAGTTTCAAGAGGAAAAGAGAAGAAAATGAAAACCCATGTACAGGACTTAAGGAAACCTAAATGGTAGTAAAAAAAAAAAAAAATAGAAGTGGGATATAGTAGAGTAGGAAAGGATAAAATAGGATAGGATAGGCCAGGATAGAAATGAATGGACCTTGATGATCATCTAATTCAACTCTATATTACATGTAAACAACTGAGGCCCAGAGACCTGGAATGGGATTAATATATAACAGAGGTAAAGATAGGTTAAAAACAGGCTATAAAGAGCTGCTCAACAGAGAGCTAAGAGGAAGCCTGTGGAGTTTATTGAGTAGGATGGTGACGTGACTACATAAATGCCAAAGGAAAACCACTTTGGTAGCAGTGTGTAAGTTGGACTGATATGGTAAAAGAGTTAAAGCAGGGAGATCACCGAGGAGGATTTCACAATAATCTAGGTAAGAGCTAAGGAGAGCCTAAATCAAGGTGGTAGCTGTGTGAATAGAAGAGTCATAGGTGAAATATCAAAGTATTAACATTTTATCACTGTATTTTTAGCTTTTATTATATGTATGGAATAAAGAGAAGCATATTCCTCTTACAGTGGCATGCTGGCTTAGTCTCCATCTGCTTTGGGGGGCAACTATGAGTCACCCTGACTTATCTTTAGTATCTGTTCTAGGAAGACAGAAAAATCATGGGTAGCAGGTTAAAAAAAGACAAATTCATAAATACTTTTCTCCACTACTAAATTGAATTTCCAACAATAAATTCAGTCATATTCATCAGCGATATTCTGTTTACAATAATTGTACCTTTCCAGATAAACCATTTATAAAAACTACCAAATTCTATTACTTTTCTCACCAGAAGTAAACAGACTGGCCATCACTGAAACAGATTGATTCTGTAAGACTCTATAACCACCTCCCTCGCCCCCAAACTGATTATTTATTTCTGAGAAGTTATGCCTAATGTTCTCTTAAATGATTACTGAGTTGCAGTAGGGCTCAGGAAGGCTAATATATTCCTGCTAATGCTGACACAGATAGCAATGAGCACATTTCTACTTTTGAGAAACTTCATGATACAGTTGAAATAATATCAACTCAGTCATCAGGAGACCTTTGTCTAGGACCTATCTCTGCTACTGGCTAATACTGCCACTTCACTTTTCTTTCCTATAAAATCTATAAAATGGAGTAATTAGAGGATCTATAAAATGGATTAATTGTTCTAGATGCCCTCTGTCCAACTTTTCTGACTGCTTAGATATTATGACCCTAATTCATTCTCTGCCAAAGCATTTCATTTTTGTCGTGAAGATAGTTACATTGTATCATCTACTACACAATAAAATCCTCTGAAATGTCATGCCATAGAAGAAAATTGTATGAAGTAAAATATTTAGATCACAATTAGTTTTATATCATTTATCCTAGATGGGTTTTTCATTGTTTCCGGGATTGTTCTGTGAGGATATTTTGTAGTTGTGATTAATGGAATGTTAGTCAGAGAAAAATTAAAGTTGAGAATCACCCTAAGTGTGACCTGTACTGTGAGTAGCCTGCAGCACATTACCAAATAAAAATTGCGTACGTGAAGTGGTCTAAGGCAGAATTGTCAAATGCTTGACCAGTAGGCCACAATGTGATAGCAACACTCACAAGTGTAGTCCAAACTAGATTAAAATATAACTGGGAAATATTTAACAAAATAAATAAAACTACAACAGATACAAAATAAAAATACAGAAGATAATGTTACTATGTGGATTTCTAATTTAGTGTGCCACCACAAGGATCCTTATGTATGGTTTAGTGGCCTCTATTTTTTTTTTTTATTTCACACCACTGGCCTAAGGGGTATCATCAAAGATAAATGACATGGCTACAAAATGAGAGTAAGAGACGACTATTAAACAGCTCCCAAGTTCCACTAGTGTTTAAAGAATATCAAGAAATCTAACAGAAGAATCTCTGGATTTTAGATGGTGGCAGTGGAATCACATAGAATGAAATGACATGAATGGGTTGTGATCTCCCTTGCTGGAGGGCATATCTATGTCAATAATCAAAAATCAAAGGATGATGTGACCTGGGACAATTACTCTACCTGCTTTACTCTACTCTGAACTCAAATTTCTGATCATAAACTGAAAGAGTTTGGCTAGATGATCCCTTAAGTTGTTTTCAAGGCAACATCTGGTTCTTCATACAAATTGAATCAATAAGCATTTATTAAGTACCTACGAGGCATTGTTCTTTTATGAAGAAGAAGAAGGAAGAGGAGGAAGAGGAGGAGGAGAAGAAGAAGAAGAAGAATAAGAAGAAGAAGGAAGAGGAGAAGGAGGAGGAGGAGGAAGAAAGAAAGGGAGAAAGGTAAGGAGAGGGGGGGCAAGGAACAGAAGGAAGATGTTAATTTATAAAATGTGTGACTTCCTAAAGAATACAAGCCCAACTAGGGAGGAGACAGACATGAAAGAATATGTCTTTGTCCTACTGTAACAGTAGCAGCAACAACAACAACAAAAACAGGAAATGTTTCCTCAATCAAATTTCCAAACTATAAAACTTATTCACTTCCAGATTGTGACATTTGTGCACCTTTCCTCCTTTAATCTTTTTCCTAACAGTCCTATGAGGTCAGAAAGAAAATTAAATGCAAAGCTGTACCACATACTCACTTAAGATAAAGTTCTGAATTCCAGATAAACTCTGAAGAAACAGAGAAGGCAAAATGTGTGACCTTGAGGGAGCCTTACTAAACTTGTCTGGAATTCATTTTGAGCCCAGGGATAAATGGTTTTGTAGAATGCAATGTAACCAGTCTTATTTAGGATTATTAGTTAAGACGATGCATTATTGTGTCTTTGCATATAGCCTAAGTCATTTGAGTAAACTAGAAACACAATGTCAGTTTCAATGTGTACGGAATAAAGAGAAGCATATTCCTCTTACAGTGGCATGCTGGCTCAGTCGGCATCTGCAAACTGAGATTCGCATTATTCATCAGCATCTCCCTCCTGCCTGTTGGAGCCTTAGGTCAGCCATGCTAGAATTCTTCTTTATCCACCTATCAAGCTCTTACCTGTCAATCACATGCAAATATTCTGAAATCCCACCATCTTTAGCAAACCTTTCCCAACTTCTGGGGAGATCTTAGGTTTGGAGCTAGTAGGGACATTAGAGGCCACTGAGTCCAACTGTCATTTTATAAGTGTGCAAACTGAGGAACAGAGAGGATAAATAACTTGCCCAGGTCACACAGCTACTAAGTGTCTGAGAAAAAAAAACTGAGACCAGATCTTCCTGCCTTCAAGCCTGCATCCTATCTGCTTGCTCAGAAAGTGACAGTTTCTTCTTTATACCACCCTGATGAATAAGCAACACCCAAATCTCAGAATACATTCACCTCTCACAAAGGCATTCCCTTTTGTTTATAAATAATGTTAATAGTTTGATTTCCATTTCTAGCTAGTGTTGTTTTGCTTGTCTTTTATACAGGCAAATTTTAAATCAGGAATGTGGATTGAGCTCATACTACTCTCACTAGAATGACAGACTTAGTCAAAAAGCATTTATTAAGCACATACTGTATGCCAGGTACCATATTAAGCTCTGAAGATATGAAGAAAAGGAAGAACAGCTCCTGCCCTCAAGAGGGTCAACAAGCAAATAACTACATACAAGATAAATACAGGATAAATAAAAAGTAATCTGAGACAGGATTGCAATAGAAGCTGAGGAACTGGGAAAGGCATCCTATAGATGGCAAGATTTGAACCCAGCCTTTAAGGAATCTGAGAGTCAGAGGTGAGGAGGGAGAGAATTCCAGGTACAGAGGACAACTGCGATAAACCTATTGAGATGGGAGATAAGTTGTTATATGTGTGAGAAACACACTTATGGGGATCACAGAACTTCCCAGACAGGGTTAGGGAGATAGCCTGGATGAGCTTCCATGTCCACTGCTCCCTTGGGGACCCTTAGGAAGATCCATGTGGGATGCCCCTCAACACAGCTGTGGGGATCATAAGACTTCCTGGTAGGGTCAGGGAGTTAGCCCAGGATGGGGCCCTTAGGAAGATCCATAGTATATGACCCTTAAAATGACAAACACCTTCTCATTGAAAGAACTCAGAAACAGAGTGCAGAGGAAGTTGTTTATTATGCTTCCAGCAAGGAAGTAGATGTGGTGCTCACTGAGAACACACCCACACCTATGCAGAAACAAGAGTGAGGTTATACAGTTCTGTCCTTCCTGGTAGACTTAGGGTTAGTCAGATTCCTCACTTTATTTCCCTAAATTCCCTCTATACATGCAGATTATATGCAGATTACATAGGCATGCTAGTGAGGATACTTGTGACCAACATGACTTCTTCCAAGGTCTGAACTGTTTGCCACACCCCCACCTTTCTAGTTCCCTCTGGCCATTGTCATAGTTCCAGGAAAGCCACTTAGTAAGATCTTAGGTAGGGTCTTAGTAAGATAAGTGAGCTTCCCCATAGCTATTGATTATCTTCCAGTAACTTTTTTTGGGAGCAAAACAAGATACCATAATATCCCTTCTTACATAGGTGAGGAATATCAAGTTGGTCAGGAGGGGACCAACTTAATAAGAATGTTAAAATGTCAAAGGACTTCTGAGCTAATAGAATTTACTAAGTAAGGAGATAGAAAATTGTAGGCTAGACAGGTATTTTCAGAACTGGTTAAATGCCTTGATCCAAAGAGTACTCATTAATTATTCATTGTCATTTAAGGAGACCTCCAATTGCCGTGGAATGCCCCAAGGATCTGTGTTTGACCCTATACTATTCAACATGTTTACTAATAATGTGAAAAAGACATAGATAGTAGCACACTTATTAAATTTGAAGAGCTGGAAATGATAGCTAACACATTGACATTATCAGAATGCATAGGCCAAATCATCTCTTCATTTTCATCATCATCATCATCATCATCATCATTATCATCATTATCATTCAGTCATGTCCAACTCCTTATGTCCTCATTTGGGGTTTTCTTGGCAAAGATAGTGGAATGGTTTGCTATTTCCCTCTCTAGCTCACTTTACAGATAAGGAAACTAAGGCAAACAGGGTTAAATGATTTCCCCAGGGTCACATATCTACTAAGTATCTTAGGCCAGATTTGAACAAAGGAAGGCTACCCAACATCAGAACATTAGTCTATTTCTAATAAAGTTAAAGGTACAGCTAGGTAGCACAGTGGATAAACTATTGGGCCTGAAGTCAGACCCTGTGACCCTGGGTAAGTCACTTAATTGTGTTTGCCCCAGTATCCTCATCTATAAAATGAGCTGGAAGAAAAAAAATAGCAAACCGCTCTAGTATCTTTGCCAACAAAACCCTACATGGGGTCCTAAAGAGTCCAACATGACTGAAACAACTGAAAAACAACAAAAAATTAAATTAGTGGGGAGAAATGTAAAGTCTTATATTCAAGAAAATCAAATTCAGAAGATTATTTTCTTCCCCATTTTGGGGAAGATGTGACTTGAGGTTATATGAAAAAAAGTTCTGAGGTTTTTAGAGAAGAAAAGAGGAAGGAAATAAGCATGTATTATGTATCTACTATATGCCAGGCACTAGGCCAAGTTTTTTGCAAATATCATCTCTTATGATCTTCATAACAAGCCTAAAAGATAGATGATATTATCATTCCCATTTTACAGGGGAGTAAAGGAAGGCAGATAGAGGTTAAATGACTTACCCAGGGTCATCCAACAAGTAGGTGTCTGAGGTCAGATTTCACCTCAGGTCTTCCTGACTCCAAACCCAGTGCTCCATTTAAAACTGGAAGTGCTACAGGAGTCATTAGTGTAGTGATATTGCAGCTTAAAAAGCTATAGCAATCAGCCTGCATGGAAGAGTTATAGGTATAAATTGAACCAGATAATCTCAGAAGTCCCATCTAACTCCAGGATTCTTTGATTCTATGATTCTAGGACACATGAGGTCTTTGTACTTGGGCAGGGGTGATGCATTTGTGCCAAAGACTGCAACTTATTTATCATTCATGCTTCAGGATAACAGACAATGATTTGAATTAATTGCAAGGGAAAGAATTATAGAATGCAAAGACCTCAGGACTGGGCTCAGGTTTTCATCTCCAAGGCACTATTTACTTCCTACACTTTGGATAAGTCTTTTCTGTTCTATAAAAGAAGGAAGAGAGAAGATTTACAAGATGACCCCCAAGGTTTCTTCTAGTTATCAATCCTATAGTTCCATATAATTGATCCCAACTCCCAAAGATAGAGCGAGGCTTGTTTGCTCGTTTTCATTTCACGAAATCTCCTCTCCATTCCTAGTCATTTCCCTCCCATAGGTTTGAGAAGATGATTAACAAGAAAAGAAAATTGTGGTTTCTGAAAATTGATTATACCCTTTCTCTGGTTTCTCTGTCCTCATCTATTTTGTATGACATTTCCAAAAGCTAACATAATGTTAAATTCATCAGTACTACATCAAGAAAGTGCTGAACTGTAAGAACTCGATTAGTTTTTATCAGGAAGCACCTTATTATTTCCCAAATCACTGTGGAACATAAAGTTTGTAATACATGTTTGAAAATAATTCCCTGAATTAAAAAGATAACATCTATACTGACTTCTCCATCCCATACCCCCTTCCATTTAGTTTAATGTCTTCTATCATTTAGCACTGCAGCATTCTTTATTAGAACCTACAGGATTCTAACACCTCTTTCTGACAGAATGTTGAAAAAGAGTCAACAAAAAGAGAGTCACTTTTTGTAGTTTCCATTGAAGTGAAACAGACTGGATAATCTCTCAGTTGTCTTCTAGCCCAACATCTGTGATCCTCTAAAATTTATTTGAAATGATTGTAATTGGGTTTGTAATGACAGATTGGAATTTAATGATATACCATGTTATAGTTGATAGATGTGCAGACTAATCATTAGCATTGGAAGGAAGGCCTTTGACTCAAAATTGGGCAAGCTCTAATTAAGGTGTAAGATATAAGTGTTTACAAAGATATAAAAGGCTAATCAATTTAAAAGATTCAAGAAAAGTCAGTTCTTGTGAAATGATGCAGATCAAGATTCCATTAGCAATAGGGAAAGCTACCCTCAAAGGTAGCAGTGGTGGAATTTTAAAATGGAAAGAACCTTAAAGATTGAGTCCAATCCTTAATTTTAAAGATGATACATCCAAGCATAACATTCTAATATTAATGATGGTGATGGTGGCATATAGGTGGAGGGGGAATAAAGGAGTGTAGCACAGGGAAACAGGCATCATATAAGTCTTTACCATCATACAACTCATTTTTTTCTCAATCAAGTTCTATGATTATATGACTTAGGTCAGTCATTTACACTCACGAATTTTCTTATCTATAAAATGAGAAAACTAAAATCTTTCTATCAACCTCACCAATACATAGCTTCCTCAGAGTCTTGGGTAGCAAGCAAAATAGGATTCAGTAATATGACATGGCAACCAAGAAAGCTAATGTCATCCTTAGCTATTTCTTGGTCAGGCCACATCTGGAATACTATTTTCAAGTAATCAATTAAAAAGCATTTATTAAGTGTCCACTATGTGTCAGGCACTAGGTCTGGGAACACAAAGAATGAAACCATCTTTCCAGGAATGTATATTCTATTATGAATTCTTAAAAATTTGTAGTGCCTCCCCATTGTTTTTAAGATTAAATACAAACTCCTTAACCTTACACTTAAGCTCATACATATTCTCACTCCAATTTACTTCTTTTACAATGTTCTGCTTCACATACTCTCTATTCCAATCAAACTGGACTGCTTCCTGTTCCCCAAACTTGACATGTTATCTATACTTCTGCACTCAAACAGGCTGGTGCCTATTGTGGAATGTACTTGCTTCTTATCTCTGTCTTTCACAACCCTTATCATCCTTGAAGTCTCAGCTCATGTCTCCATCTCCATATAGTCTTTCCTGATCACACTCCCCAACTGATAATGTCTCTTCCTCTACAAATATTCCAAAAGCGGTTGGTTTAAATCATTCCTTTACTTTCCCTCTCCTATAACTTCTTACATTATAGAGTACGGTACTTCTTTGTATATTTGTTATGACTACTCTTCCCTCCTCACCAATCACCACTCAAAAGAAGTAAGATCTACGGGACAATACTGTTTCAATATTGCTTACCTATCCCAGTACCTAACACAAAGTTTTAAGTATAATAAGTATTCTGTGAATGTGCATGGAATTGAGCTGAATATTTATGATCATAATGAATGTAGGGTTAGAAATTATATAGATACTGAAATTTTCCAGAAAGCACAGGGAACTTAAAGAGACCATTTAGCCAGATGGTCATATGTACACACTAATCTAAATGTGAAAGGGAAGTTTATCCTACTAGAAAAATATAACTGGGGATCACATCCACCAAAATTTCTATCTTTTGCTTACCACTTATTAGCTCTGAAATACCATGCCTATCACGTAAACCCTCTGTATTTTACAAAAGTCTTAATACAAGTGAGAATGAAAGTGAAAAAGCAAAGAAATGGATATCAGTTTCTATCAGGTATTTGGATATCATCAGAATTACGTATCCTAATTATTAAAAGATACCTATTGAAAGATTACTCTCAGATAATGATGGGGTGATTATCAAGGAGCATTTGGAAGTTACAGGCTATATAGTAACCACTGTATTCATCCATTCACTAATTCCTTCATTCAGTATTTATTGAATCCTATAAAAAAAAAAAACTAAGGGGTGGGGAGAGGAAATACAAAGATTCAGCTTTAAAAGTATTTATTAATCACCTAGTATATACCAACACTGCAGATGCAAAGATAAAAATGAAAATAGTTCTTGCTCTCAAGAAGCACAGATTCTACAGAGGCAAGCAACACATACAGAGTCAAATTATGAACTAGATAATTTATTGTTATATGGTGTGATTATATGCTATTATATTACATTATCTTATATGATAAACATAACAAAAAGTCTTCATATGTATAGAATTTCTAACCCCACATTCATTATGATCATAAATGCTCAATTCAATTCCACACATACCCTATGAGAAACTTTGTGCTAGGTACTAGAATATGAAGATAAAAGTGAAACAGTATTGTACTCTACGATCTTATGTTCTATTGAATAACAAAGCAAATAATATTGCAAATATGTAACTATTTTACATGTTATATATTTGTATATACTATATTATATACATAAAATAAATTTTTGTTGTTGTTATTATTGTTGTTCAGTTGTACAGGTTGGAATGGTTCCCTAGAGGAATGACCAAGTAGCTACTAATATAACTTTCAAGGTCCTGGGGTTACTGTTCCCACCAACATTATAGTTCATGAGCAAACATCAGTGTTTTTCCCATTAATAACTCAATTAATCTCATACTCAACTAATCCTAACCAAAACATTTATTGAAAGCTCATGTTATTTGCATGCCATTGCACATATAAACCTCAATTACAGTCTCCCATCAATGCACAGAGTTCCCACATGGAAAATGGACATAAATTTAGAGTCTTAAGTTAGTAAAGCACATTCATAATGAATATACATGGCCAGGTTACACATAATTCTGTAATTGTAGAGTTTGATGTCTTCTTTACATCTTAGGAACTGGCCATCAAAATTCCTTGATGTACACAGTCCATGTTGAACAGATGACTCAATTGCTAGGCTGGCTTTATTCGTGCTGTGCTCACTTGGCACCTCATGAGGCAAGATGTCTTGACTGCACTAGTTAGTCCACTGGGATGCTTCTTTGATGCTCTGTTTCTGAGGTGTTCCTTGAAGTTCCTTAAAGTGCTGGCATTGCACTTTAATAGCAGTAGTAGTATCTATCATTTCTAATTTCAGATTTAGCTGATGCCTTCAGATGAAGTAGTGTTATACTCTTTCAGGAAAAGATGATGATCTTTATCTTAAAGTTAGCAAAAGTCTCTCCAACCCTCTGTCTTTTCAGCATTATTCTTCTCTACTTTTGAGAAATAACAGAGCAGAGAAATATGTTCTGAGATTTCTTCTCTTTTCTCTTCTCAGTAGCAAATCATAATAACAAGAATAATATGTTTTCTCTATCCCTTCCTTTTCTTAGTAGCAAGCAGAAAACATTCTCTCTATTCCTTCTCAACAGTAGATGTCAAAAGAGAACATTCCAAACTCTTGCTGTCCAAGTCACATACACGGTAACAAATGACAGTGCATAAAGGGTTATGATCTCTTTAATGCAGTCATGAGATATGTCCTTTAACCTCTAATAATTTTCTTGGTTCAGCAGGAGGATTTTCTCTGCAAAGGATCTCACCTTATAATTAATAAACAAATCCTCATCTTCTGACTATAATCAGATAAACTACATTTGTTCCATAATAATAGAACAGTTCCAAAATCCATTTATTCCTAGTTACTAACCTAGAAGTTCTCCAATTCTTCAAAAGCTAATCACTAAAGAAAATCATTTTCCATTCACTCTGATGTTCTGCAGTTTGTCATTTGAAAATAAGTAATAAGCTATGATTCAGACTTAATTCAGAAACTGATTCTTTAAAAACTTTATCATAAACTTATACACCCACACAAATAAATAGCTAAAGTAGACAAGCTCATCAACTACTTTTTCTCAGAAGCAAATATATGTCCCTAGACATGTTAACTGTTGAGGGTCACTCCCCTATATAGGGAAAGTAAATTTTGCAGCTAAGTAAATATAATCCACTCAGGCTTTTATCACTGGGGTGAAAGGAAATGATAGAAGTTAGGGGGAAAAATTTAATATCTTGCTCTCAAACCTACAGCTATTCTAATAAAAGATAAGATTACAGATACTTCCCACTCAAAGGTTATTTTCCATTACTATTTCTCCAAGTCTTCCAAAGAGGGGAGAGAGGGAGGATTAAATATAAAAACTATTTAAAGATTGTGACCATGTTTTTTTATTTCTCTGCATTCTCTATAGTACTTATTATGGCTCCTTATTAGAAGGAAAAGAGGTCTAAAGAGGTTGCTGACACTTATGACCATTGACAATTCACTAAGCTTCAGTTTCCTCATCTATAAAATGAGGATAAAAATGCTTATGGTACATTCCACCAATATCAATCAATCAGTGAGCATTTATTAAGTGCCTATTATGTGCTGAGCAATTTTCTAGGCACTGAAGATACAAAGACAAAATTAAAATAGCCCTCAACCTCAAGTAGTTTACATGTTATTGAAAGAAATTACATGTATACATATAACTAGATACAAAATATATACCAAAATGTCAAGTAATTATAAATTCTAAAAGATAGAGTAGGGAGAGAGTGCTTTCTAGATATGATGGAAAGGCTATAAAAAGGTCAATAGGAATGCTGTGTGAAGGTTATCAAGTAGGTCAGTTTGGCTGAAATATAAAGTGTGCAAAGGGTAATAAGGTAAAATATAACCCAGAAACACAGCCTAGAGGCAGATTCTCAAAGGATTTAAGTGCCAAATACATGCATTTGCATTTCATCCTAGAAGCAATAAGTAACCACTAGAGCAAAAGAATGGGATGGTTAAATTAGTATTTTAAGAATATGGTTTTTTCAAGTATGTGAAGGATGAATAGGCTATAGAGTGGAAAAGGGCCTTTAAGATTATCAAGGCCAACTCCCCCCTCCCCCCACTGCCCTATTTTAAAAATAAAGCAAGTCCAGTGAGGTTAAGTGACTTCCCTAAAGTTAAACATATAATAACTGGTAGAGTTCAAATATGAATCCATGTTTTCTAACTCTAAACACATTGCTCTTTGGAATGAAAACTTAATAGGACACTACTACAGTGGTTTAGGGAAGGAAAAAGAGGAGGTAAGGATCTGAACTAGAAAAGCATCCATATGAGGGAAAGAAGGAAGTGACTGTGAGAGTTATGGAAGTAGAATTTACAAGCTTTGGCAAGCGATTAGATATGACGGGTAGTGAAAACAGAAAAGTCAAAGATAACTTTGAGGTTGTAAAACAGGGGGAATGGAAGATTGATGGTACCCTTAACAGAAATAAGGGTGTTTTGAAGTGGGGTAAATTTGGGGGAGGGGGAGAGAAAATGAGTTCTGTTTTAGACATGTTGAGTTTAAAATACCTTTCAGACAATGGGTTTTAAATGTTGAATGAGCAGCTAGTGATGCAGAAACTATAGTTCAGGAGAGAGATTATGGCTAGATATATGGATCTTGAAGTTCTCTGCACAGAAGTGATTGAAACCACAGGTGCTAATGAAGTCATTGAGAACGTGTACAGGGAAAAGAAAAGGGCCCAGGATGGAGCCTTAGATTACACCAGTATTCAGTGTGTGTGATATGAATGCTGATCCAAAGATGAGACTGAAAAGTAGTAGGAGTAACATAGGTAGGAGAACCATTAGAGTACAATATCATGAAAACCTAGAGAGTAAAAAAGATCCAGGGTGAAAAAATAATAAACAGAGTCAGATGCTTTAGAGAATTCAAGAGGGGAGAGGGCTGAGAAAAGGCCATCAGATTTGGGAATGAAGAGACTTTGAAGATAGCCATTTCAGCCAATGTGATGAGGTCAAAAGACAGATTGCAAGTCTAGCCATTTTAACACTAGGATCTGAAAAGTGAATGAGAGTAGAGAAAATGGAGGCAATGAATTTTTTCTCAGAGTTCAACAATGAAAGGGAGGGAAGAAGTAGTAAGATAGTTTGAAGAGAAAGTAGTTAATGTGTTATATTTTTAACAACAGGAGAGATCTAGGTATGTTTTGTAGGCAGCTGGGAAGGAATAAGTAGATAGTAAAACATTTAAGATTAAAGAGAGATAGAGATAATTATGGGAATAATCCACCAGAAGAAATTGGAATCTACAAAGATGGGAGGGATACTACTATGTTGTAAGAAATTAAGAAGAGGTCACATCCAGAGAAAGTGATGGATACTTGTATGAGGTAAATGGAACTGGGAGAACAATTTATAACACAATGTTGTAAAAATGAGCCACTTTGAAAGATGTATGCCCACATCCATACAGAAAGGTGATGGACTACATGCAGAATGACATTTGGGACATAGACAATATGAAACTCTATATTGCTTGAGTATGCTTATTTGTTATAAATTGTTTTCCCTTTTTTCAGTGGAACTGGAGAGGAAAAAAATATGTTCATTGCAAAAAAAAAAAAAAACAATGAAAAGACTGGAAGGGGAAGACAGAAATAGAAAGGTTGGCTTTGCCCAAGGAGAATAAAGAGAATAAAAGAATAAAGTTCTATTCAAATCTTTCATTGTAGTATGGAGGTGACCCTGCTCTAGGAGGTCATACCAATACAGTGTAAGCTCAACTAGATCAGAGTGAGCTAGAAAGGTATCAATTAAGGGTGTTATAGCCATTCACAGTGTATGCCCTCCTGAGGACCAGTCTACCGCAGTCGAGAAAGACACATTTCCAATTTGGTAACTGAGTCCTGAAATTTTTAATTATGGCAATTTGTACCACAGCAATTCATATACTAAGTTAACGGGATGTACAAAACTATTAATGGAAGGAGGATCCGTAGTTACAAAATCCTAGAACTTTGAAGGAAGTGCCTACCTTGTAGGGCTATTATGAAGATCAACCAAGATAATAAATACAAAATGCTTTGTAAACCTTAAAGCTTTATATAAATGTCAATTCTTATTACTGTTAAATATTTACTCCCCCAAACCTCCCATCTCATTATCTTATTTCCTTCTCTAATTAATAACTAGCTCTAATCACTTCCAAATTAATTCTGTGGGATGAATTTCTTCACATCTGTGGTATCAAAAGGTTTTGTCTTCGTTATGACTTTATAATTCTGATTCATTTGTATTAGTGCTGATGTAATATTCTAAAGGCGCCTAGTCACTTTGCAGCTCATTTTTGTACTAGTATTGCCACTAAATTGTTGTAACCTCACATTTTAAAACCTGACAGTCCAAGGTATGGGGTGGTACCAATGAATATCTCCTGGTTAGTTGATTTCAATAAATATACCACACCCATCACTCTCTCTCTCTCTCTCTCTCTCTCTCTCTCTCTCTCTCTCTCTCTCTCTCTCTCTCTCTCCCCCTCACCAAAATATTGAGGTACTTAAATTCTACTTGGTTTAAATTTAATCCCCATGACACCCATGAAAAAATTGAACCTGAAGTTAATCTACTTGTCATCAGAATGTCAAGGAAAGAGCTCAGGATAGGAGTCAATATATCTAGATTAGAGTATCAACTCCAACAACTAAAAACCATGAAACCTTAAGCAAATCACATAATTTCACTGAGCAGTACTTGCATCATCAGTAAAAGGGGAATAATATTATTTGTCTTTCATAACCATTCTGGTAGGTGTGAGGATAAAATAATACATGTAAACTACTTAACAACACAAAGTTTTATATAAATATAAGTCTTTCTTGTCACGGTAATAGTAGTTTTAATGACAAGAACAGTAATGACAACATTGTAAAGAAGAAGAAGAAAAAGAGAAAACAACAAAGAAAAATATAACAAAGTTACATGAGGTCATCTACACTCACTTGTAGGTCAGTCTTCAGCCTCTTACTTGAATTATTTCATATTTAATCTCATTATCCTAAGCCAAGAATATATGATGCTGTTACTTCCCCAATTTGTAAACTTTCAAAATAGTTTTCAGTTAATCAACTAAGCTCAGAGGCCCAACCCCCAATTTATCAGATAAACTGGATAAATTTCCTTTCCCAATAGTAGTTACTCATATCTTAAGTAAATCCCTTAATCTCATAGAATTAAATATATAATAAAGTTACTGAATATACAATTTGTTAACCATGAAATTCTTAATAAAATATGGATATAAATATTTATAGTATTTTAAGAGTGAGAAAAAGCACAGCAAGTCATCTCAATTTTTCACTGTAACAACAGATCACTTCTCTGTATTTCTGAGTGGACAAACTCACATCATTTTGTTCATCCAGGATAAACAGTCTTCCCCACAATCATCTTCATCCTCTTCTCAAAATGGTAACAATAACTTCATAAAGTAAGAATACATCAGTCTTTTTCTCTCTGTCTTCTCTAGTTTATCTATATGACAAAAAAATTTCCCCCTTTGACTTTTCTCCAGACATGTTCTTCATAATATTCTCTTTATAAAATTTCCCCATTTCTAAATTTCTAAAACTTTTACTCACCTTCTTCTACTCTGCTTCTTCAAATTTTCTCTTTCACACACATACACACACACACACACACACATTTTCATAAGTCCATCAAAAAAACACCTCATGGAATGAAAATTACAACTATAACTCTCTATTCTGGGTCCCCTATTAGAATTTGAGCTCCTTGAGAACAGAGATTATTTTACTTTTCAGTTTATATCTTCAGTGATTAGCATAGTGCTTTGCATATAATAATGTATTAATAAGTGCTCTTTCTTTCATTCATCAGATAATGAAAGGAAGGGAAGGGAAAAGCAGGGGAAAGGAAAGGAGGGAAGGAGAGGGGAGGGAAAAGAAACTGAAGGTCTGGACCCTGACTCTAATACTTACTAGCTGTGTAATTAAAATCACTTAAACTCTCTAACATTCTGTTTCCTAATTTTTCAAATGAAGATAGTCATTCATGCAGTACCTACTTCAAAGGACTATTCTGAGGAAAAGCACTTAGCAAACATGTCAAGGTACTACAGAAAGGTGCATATTTATTGTTACTCATGTTATAGTCAGTGTAATAGCTAAGAAAAAATTTGAAACTGAATGGGATGCACTCTCTGTGCTCGCAGTGAAGACTTCCCAGAATAAGGAAGGAGAGAGACAGAGAAATTGAAACAGAGTCCTGGGTTCCCTAAGAAAACTACACAACTTGGGGGCGGCTAGGTGGCACAGTGAGTAGAGCGCCAGCCCTGGAATCAGAAGGACCCGGATCCGGCCTCAGACACTTAAGGCACACACAAACAAAACATAGCCGTGTGACCTTGGGCAAGTTACTTAACCCCAATTGCCCTCCAAAAAGCAAAAAAAAAAAAAAAAGTACACAACTCAGGAACCTTTACTTTTCCCTTGCTGCTGGTACATTGACATTGTAAGTGGTTCTTTGACCCACACAAAACCTATTCTTTGGCAGTAGTGAAAAGGAAAATAGTGTCCAGAGAGGGAGCAACTCTGCCCCTAGATAATAACAACCCTGGGGGCGTGATTCCTTCTCCTCCTGAGTTCTTCTCTAGTTGCCCAGTCACTCTGCTCCTTTCCCTATCACCTGGCCCTAACCCTCATCCTATGGCTCTTTAAAGTCCCTCTTTCTGTATTAATACCAAATAATGGCCACACATATGCAATCTCCTTCCCTTGGAATATAAACTCCTTGAAGGAAACTACTGTTCATTTTTGTCTTTTGTTCCCTGAGCTTATCACAGGACCTAAGTCAGAGTAGAAGTTTAATAAATGATTCTTAATTGATTAAATTTATTAATTTATCTGACCTGGAGGACTCCAACATGTAAGAATCATTGAAACAGTGAAGCAGGCTGACCACACGAGTCACAGCCACTGCTCAGGCTTCTCTTTCCACTTCCTCAGAATACACTCTTCCTAGTCTTTTACACTTCCTATCTTCCTTTGCCCTTCCATTCCACTGTAGCCTCTGAATTATTCTCTCTCTCTCTCTCTCTCTCTCTCTCTCTCTCTCTCTCTCTGTCTCTGTCTCTGTCTCTCTCTCTGTCTCTGTCTCTCTCTGTCTCTGTCTCTCTCTCTCTGTCTCTCTGTCTCTCTGTCTCTCTCTCTCTCTCTCTCTCACACACACACACACACACACATACATACCAGCCCCTTTTAGTAGAATGCTGGAAAGAGCCCTGCATTTATAATCACAAGTTCTGACACTAGTTGTATGACTTGGGACCTTTTTAATATGGACCTTGATTTTCTTATCTGTAAAGTGAAGTTATTGGACTAGATGATTCTAATGTCTCTTGTAACTATAAATCTATGATCCAAGATCTCTTACTATCATTTGTGTTGCATCTTCTGGTACTCACTGAAACCTAGTTTGTGCCCTAACACTACCTTCTCTCGGGTTGGCTGTTTTTTCTGTCATACCTTTTGACACACAGAGCCAGACAGGGGCACTTGAATACTTCTTGCTCTTTGCTGCCACCGATCTGATACCATCATTCAGAAACCACCTCTCCTTCCTTAAAATTCATTCTATCCTCTACTAATCCATGTTGTTATTATAAATGAATTTCCAGCTGACTTTCTGTTTTCCCAAATAAATTTCATAATTAGGTCATGGTCTTCATTTCCACCCCAATTCCTGCTCCCTATCCCCTTCAAAACCTTTCCCCACTCCACTGAGTTTTTCAACCTCAACACCAATGACCTCTGACTCCAGTCTATTTCAACCACATATGGGAACACAAGAGTAAATATGTCAAAGAGAGAGACAGAGAAAGACTGACACAGAGAGACACAGAGAGAGAGTCAATTGAAATGTCTCAGGTTCTAAAATCCCTATTTTATGGTGGGCACCATTAGCTTCAGCTTCCCAGGGACAGGAACCAGTATAAGTATCAGACCCTGTAACTGGAAAAGAACTACTTCCCCTCATACATGCATGTAGATATTCCAACAAGGCCAGGCACCTAAACAGTGAATAGCTATTGATCGGAATAGTGTCATTCACACAAAAGAGAGCGAGCTTCATAAATAGGAAGTTTGTGAGAGTAACTATTTTACATTCTGATTTCATAAGTTGATTTTCTAGGAGCATTTTTAGAGTTACAGTGAGGCGTTGAAACCTGGAACTTCCATTTCTTTCTGCCCTGTTTGACTATACTAAAGTGGCTGGATGGAATGAGCAATCAACTATGCCTTTTCTTCCCTCTTCTAACCCACCTTTTAAAGGAGATGTTTCAATGGAATACAAATATTCCCCCCAGGGAAATGTCCTAGCACTTAGTCAACTCAACTTGTATTAAGTACCCATTATAAGGAAGGCACTATTCTAGGCACATTATGTAAAAAGATGAACTGAGACACTGTTCCTGTTCTCAAAAAATTTACATTCTAATGAGGGAATAAAATGGGCCTGTCAATAGCAATGATACAAATATAATATAAGCAGTTCAAAGGAGAGATCAAAATTTCTATTAAAAAATTTACGAAGCAGAGATCAATTAGCATCTGAATTATGCCTTGAAATAAGAGAAAATTCGTAACATGGAATACCCTTCATTTATGCATCTGAAAACTCAATAGGGTATCATGGAATGGGTATTCAAAAGGAAATCAGGGGAGTAAAAAGAATACTAATATGGCAGTATAGCCAATATTTCCATCATTCAAGAACCTAAAATCTGGAAGAAATGTATCAAATTAATAGCAATTCAGATCAAAGGTGTTTTTGTTGTTGTTCATCCCTTGTTTTCAAAGAGGACCAATGACATCACAGGTGCTATCTTGCCTTGTGTAGGAATTGGATTTAAGTGAGGCATAATTGTACAAAATCATCAACCTCACTATCTTTCAGAGTCCAGTGGCAAGACAAAAGTCAAGATGACTGGCAATGGCCCAGGACACAATAGAAGACCTTGGCATGTTCAATGTCTGACCAAACTCCAAGTGTTTCACAGCACCTGCTTCAGCTGCCTTCATGGCCATTGGAGCAAACTGTGCTCACCTTCCCATTCCACCAGGGGAAGTCTTCATATTTTGGGAGAGATATCCTCCTAACTCACCTATGGGTTTAGTCTGCCTGCTGAAATGGTTTTACTGGGATATGATCACTGCACATACTATAGCTTCTTGGAGCCACAGGTGAGATCAAAGTAAGAAGAAGAAAAAACAGAAACCCCCTGGCAGAATGGAAGTAATAGAAGAGCCAAAGTATTCTTACTTCCTGGCCTCAACTATCCCTAGCCTGCCTGCATACCAGCTGTACATCTAACACTAAAAACCTAAAAGGTTTGTGTTTCAAGCCTCAGCTATGGTAAAAAGCCAATATGAATAGCTCAGAACTATTACACATCCAGAAGAAATCACAAGAGATGTTAGGATATATATATATATATATATTTTTTTTTTTGGAGGGCAATTGGGGTTAAGTAACTTGCCCAAGGTCACACGGCTAGGTTTTTGTTTGTGTGTGTTAAGTGTCTGAGGCCGGATCTGAACTCAGGTCCTTCTGACTCCAGGGCTGGCACTCTACTCACTGAGCCACCTAGCCGCCCCATAGGATATTTTTTTAAAAGAAAAGCAACTCAAAAAACTTCCTAGGACTACATCCCACAATAACATGTCCTTCAAAGCTGTCTAATCATCAACAAGTATTGACCTTAAACTAAAGAAAGCTCTAAGTCATTCCTCCAAAAGAAATCATATAGGAACAGAGCATCACACTTGCAACAACACACAAGAGAAACAGAAGAAACACATATGTAGTTAATAAGAATACTCTAAGCAAAGAATCAATTCTCTTATGTTTCTAGATCAAGATAAAGTTAATTGGTTGTTAAGCTGTTTGGGTTTTTTTAAGTTTTATCAAGGGCTAAAGAGAGAACTAAAAGGGACCATGATGAGAAAAAAAAATCTTCTAAGACATAAAGTTTTAAGAGGGATTTAGAGCATCAGGATGAGAGGAGGAAAGATTGAATTAAAATTCTACTCACTAAAATTGATTTCTCTCTATAGGTGGAACAATATTTGGGAGTGAGAAGGATAAAATAGAAGGAAGTCATTTGAATGGGGAGAGTGGAGGCAAGAAATAGAGAGGAGTGAGAGACTGTCTCCCATATCCTCTACATGGGAAGAGAGAATACATGGTGATTTTTGGTGAGTATGGAAGCTATGAGAGGATGGCATAAAAGGAGTAGAGGGGAAAGATTAGATTTGAAATCTGACTCTAGCAAGTTAATTATGGACTGCCATTAAAATGTGAAATGTCTTTTGTTTAGGGTAGGCAGTATGGTATTGTGGTTAGGGTACTGGATTTGGAGTCATGAAGGCCTGGGTTCAAATCCTACCCTAGATACTTCTTTGCTGTCTGGTACTAGACAAGTAGTATAACCTCTTTGTGCCTCTGTTTCCTCATCTCTAAAATCATGGCCTTTAGGATCTCTTCTAGTTCCAAATCTACAAACCTATGATTTGTGACCTATGAATAGGCACCTTAGGAAAGCACCTTCCTGGCACTGCATCACACATTAGGAGAGGGGGACTCTAGGGAATGGTGAATATTTAGGAACAAAGAGAAAATACAGAAGTCGGTTATATTGGCTATAGGAAGGATGACTGGTGATAGTAAGGCCAGGGGTTAAGGTTAGGCCTCATGATTTCATACACATAGTAGAGCCTTCTGTACCACACTGCCTCCTTGAATAGAGATTTGTAAAAATTTGCAGGTTTCCATAAGAAAAATTAAGCAAAATACATGTAAAGAA
Organism: Gymnobelideus leadbeateri; assembly: GCA_011680675.1. NCBI lineage: Eukaryota > Metazoa > Chordata > Mammalia > Diprotodontia > Petauridae > Gymnobelideus > Gymnobelideus leadbeateri. The sequence goes on from WOXC01006301.1 coordinate 154,162, forward strand.
GGAAAATATGGTGTGAGATCAACAAAGTCACTATTATAGGAATTAGCTAAGAAGGAAACACAACTCTTCTTTTCCAAAAGCCTTACTTTTCATAGGAATGATAATAATGATGGGACACAGAGGTTTATGGTCCATGAGCAGAACAGAAATAGAACAGCCTGACTCTTGTAGACCCATACTTTTTTTTTTTTGCTTTTTGCTTTGGAGGTGGGAAGGCAGAGCAATTGGGGTTAAGTGACTTGCCCAAGGTCACACAGCTAGTAAGTGTTAAGTGTCTGAGGTCACATTTGAACTCAGGTCCTTCTGACTCCAGAGCCTGTGCTCTATTCACTGCACCATCTAGCCACCTTATTATTATCATTTTAAATGTACTTAAGAACACTCAGTTGGGTTTTCCAATACTGTTCCTCTGAGAAGCTTGACTCCCAACAGCCAGAACTAACTCTCTCAATTCACAAACCTCCTACCTTGTGTCTCAAATGACTAAAAGTGTTTCCTGAAGCATACAGCATTTCCCTCTGGAATAATGCCTTCTCAAGGCTAGGTTGTTCTTCTATATCTGGCTCTTCTCTTGACTGTCAGAATTCACACTACTCGGAGCTATCTCCTGCCTGACACTCTCTAGAGAATGTATTACTCTTTAAATGGCACCATGCACACAACCTATCCTTTGTCCAGCCAATGGCTAGCCACCCTCTAAATCTTTCAATCTTGACTGAAAATTTTCTTCACATCTCATAAAGAGGTAACAAGGTGCATACACTTCTTTCCACTTCATTTAAGATCTTAATACCTCATTGTCTCTGTTATCTGCCCTCTTACATCTGTAATTTCATTAGCTGGGCTGAGGGAAACTAACTGATCAAAGTTTTAATATATAATTATCCCCACTATACTTCAATAGAAACACAAAAAGTTTTTGGCAAAAGTCAATACTCATTTATACTTAAAAAAAAATTCAAAAAAGAAAAAGTCCTTAATTCCTGGCTAGGACAGCTTTTCATCCCTGTTGACATCGGTTGCAAGTCTCAGAAGTGAAGCTAAAGGAAGTGACAATCTATGACATCCATCATCCTAGGTTTTATCACACACTGAATTATTATCCCCTCTCCCCAGGTAAACAGGGACCAACTTAACCAGGGTCTAACCTGATTCAGGTAGAAAGCAGGGATCAGTAAACCATGACATATGAAACAAGAGACAACTCTCCCTAAGGCAATGGGAATCCACAGCTAAAATAACCAGTTAAGATCATCCTGTCATGGAAATTTTAATCTTAAAATGAAATCCACAAGGAAAATGAAGAAAGATGTTGGTACAATGAATGAGAAGGGCCCTTTATTTCAAAATCAGAGAACCTGGATTCAAATCCCAATTCATCCACTTATAACCTATATTATCTTTTGTTTTTTTTTTCTTTTTGTAAGGCAATTGGGTTAAGTGACTTGCTTAGGGTCACATAGCTAGTAAGTATCAAGTGCCTGAGACCAGATTTGAACCCATGTCTTCCTGACTCCAGAGTCAGTGCTCTATTCACTGTGCCACCTAATTGCCCCAGTGTAATTTTGGACAGGTAACCTAACCTCTCTAGGCCTCAATTTCCTCCTTTGTAAAATGAAGGGATTTCATCAGAGCACTTCTAAGGTTTCTTTGAGGTTTAAGTCTATGATCTCACAAAACTAGTTCTACCTACCAACAGGGGTGGAAAGAAAAAACCTCAAAGGCACACACCAAGCAAAAGGCCCAGGAGACATGCAAGTGGAAATTTAAAGAAAACTAAAATTCATTTTGCAGAATTATCCTTTGGATTTGAAACAAATGTTAATGGAAAAGAGGTGGTTGGGAGGGGAAAATGTATTTTTTGATTGAAGCTTTCCATATTAATCAAATTCTGAGAAAGATCAGTTTTTGACGAGTTGTTTTTATTAAACCATGACTCGTTTTGGAGGTGTTACAAGCACCACTGAGCAAAAATACCATAATTCAAAAGCATTACAGTGGATTAGAAACATGAATAAGATATAGCCAAACAAATTTCGGCAAGAAAAATGCAAACTTATGTGACTGGGATGCCCATTATGGCCCAAGAACTAAGAAAACAATCCTCCTACAATGATGAAAACCACCTAGGGGTGAGAGAGCTAATGGTCAGTTAGAGAAGTTTATGATATTTAATAGGTCATACATTTATAGATACACAGTAAAATAAAATATAAGGTAGAATAAAATAATAGGAACAATAAAAATGATAAGGGAGCTAATAAACTCATTCCCAAGGGAGAATCAGAGGGGAGAGGGAAAGGATAAGAAGATCCTAGATTTAGAGCTGAGAAAGACCTAAAAGGTCACACAATGGGAGGTTCTGAGAGGCCTAGAAATCCCAGCTAGAACATTCCTGACAGGTGTTCATCCATTCTCTGTGTTAGAGTCCTCCAAGAAGGGGAGCCCATTACCTCCTAAAACAACCTGTCTCTTTCTGGTATAGGTTTCATTATTGAGAAGATTTTTTGGAGAGGATTCTGGGAAGATGGTGGAGTAGGTCAGAAAATTTTAAGCTCTCAAGATTTTCCTCCACAAAAAAAGACAAAATAGCACCTCAGGACAACATGGGGCAGTGAAAATAAATGAGTGGGAGCAAAACAGCAAAAACTCTCAGATTGTCCTGGCACAATCTGAAAGTGAAGAAAAATCCCAGAACAAGGGTTTGTCCCTGTGAAGAGTAAACACCTCCAGGCTAAGGGCTGCTTAAATAACAAGCTGCAAGCCCTGGGGTTAGCTGGGTTGGGAGGCTGCCCAGGCACCAGCCAAAGGAAGTTTTACTCCAGGACAATAAGGGGAGTTGGGTGTCTGGACTATGGAAGATCTAGGGAACCTCTGCTGACAAGGAATGCCAGACCCAGCTGTGCTGGTGAGAGCAGTGTGGGCAAGAAGGAACCAGCACATGCCCAGTGAGTGCAGAAGCAGTGGGGCAGAGACACCACTAGCTGTGAGCACTTATAAGAAGCTGGAGGTCTTGGTTTGAGTTCAAGTTCAAAGGGTAGAACTGAAGAGGACTTGAGGCCAGAGGTACCATCCTCCATACACCAGGACTAGAGGTGATTATAAAAAAAACTATTTTTTAAAATGCACAGGCAAAGGAGAAAGAACCCAATGGCAGAGAGTTGCCATGGGAATAGAGAAAACCAGGGTTCATCTTCAGAGGAGGATACTGAAGCAAAGAAATCCTCTTCCACTCTACAGTCATGTCAAATGGTGCCCAAAAAGAATTCACTAAAGAACTTAAAAAAGACTTTAAAAATGAAACGAGAGAGACTAAGGTAAAACTATAAAGGAAAAAAAAGAATAATCCAAGAAAAATAAGAAGATTATGAAAAGAAAGTCAACCAATTAGAAAAGGAGATTCAGAATCTTAGGGAAGAAAATGACTCCTTGAAAACCAGAATTGGGCAAGGGGAATCCAGTGAAGTTCTAAGTGATCAAGAAATAAAAAGGTAAAATGTAAAGAATGAAAAAATAGAGGAGAATGTGAAACACCTTATGAGAAAAACAACTGATCTGGAGAACAGATCAAGATGAGAAAACATAATAATCAGATTACCTGAAAGCTATGATCAAAAAAAGAATCTTGATACAATAATAAGAGATAAATGAAGAAAATTGTCCTGAAACATTAGAACAAGAGGAGAAAGTAAAAAACAGGAAAAAAAAATCCACCAATCACCTCCTGAAAGAAATCCTATGAGAAAAACAAACAGGAATATTGGGGTGGCTAGGTGGCACAGTGAGTAGAGCACTGGCCCTGGAGTCAGAAGGACCTGAGTTCAGATCTGGCCTCAGACACTTAATACACACAAACAAAAACCTAGCCATGTGACCTTGGGCAAGTTACTTAACCCCAATTGCCCTCCAAAAAGCAAAAAAAAAAAAAACCCAAAAAATAAAAAACAAAACAAACAGGAATATTACAGTCAGATTCTGAAACACCCAGCTCAAGGACAAAATATCATGAGGAACAAGAAAAAAACAATTTTCATATGGCAGTGCCACAGTTAGAATCACACAAGACCTAAAATATTGTAGGTCTTTGGAACACTATATATCAAAGAGCAAAAGGACTGGGCTTCTGGCCAAAAATATCATACCTAGCAAAGTTAAGTATATTTCTGAATGAAAAGAAATGGACATTTAATGAATCATCAGACTTTCAGAACTTTGCTTTTTAAAAAAAAGCCTGAACTTAATAGAAGACTTGACATACAAGAGCCAAGAGAAATATAAGGTACATACCAATGACCAATTACAAGATACTCAATAAGGATAAACTGTTTACCTTTTATGTACGTAAAATATAAAACCTCTATCTAAGACTGTTCTTAGTAATTAAGTAGTTTATAAGAAAGATTGGGGTCGACCTGAGTATGTTACCACTTCAAAAAGTAAAACAGTTCAAGAACAGCTAAAAGAGTAATTATCTTATACAAATGAGGTATGAAAAGAAGAATCAATACAGAGGAATTAGGTGGGGGAGGTCAGCCGTTAGTTCTGGAAACCTACTTTCATGGGGAATGGGTTCAAGAGGGAAAATACATATACATCTAAAAGAGTATAAAAGTTTTCTAAATTTATGAAGAAATAAGACTCTAAGAGTATAGGGAGGGGGGAGAGGATAAAGGAGGGATCTTAAGAGGGGAGGGTGAGGAATAGGTTAAAAAGGGGGATATAGAAGGGTGTTTAGATCAACAGGAATGGGAGGATAAGGGAGAGCTCATTGGAGTGGGGCTAGGTTAAGTAATAGGGAGGTAAAGTAGCAGGTAGAAGTTAAGTAGAGGAGTTAGGGGAGATAGGAAAAGAGAGAAATGCACAAACGCAATAAAGATTGGGAGTAGAATCTCTTAGTAAAAGTATATCTTTATACATGCATGTATGTGTATATATGTACATATGTGTATATATCGACATCTATATATAATGTATCTTTGGTTAGTTATAACCTGAGGGGAGAAGGGGGGAGGAATGGGGAAACAGAACAAAGAAAAAAAAAGTGTACAACAGAGAACAAAAAAAAAAAAACCCTACAAGGAAGCAAAGAAAAAATGGATGACTTTCAATATGACACATGGTATTTAATATATAAGCTCCCTTAAATGGAAAGTTATTACTATATATTCTGAATCCTCTCCCACATTCTGCGGTGCACGTGACATTTTTTTCTTTTCTTGTTTTATATTTAAGTTTATAATCTGTTTCTTTTTCTTTTCTTATTATCTAAACTTTAGCATTTGTCTAAAATAAAAAAGATAACAAAAAGGTTATTTTCTAATATCAAACCTAAATTGTCCTCTTCCCAGCTTCCTCCTCTCACTCCTGTTCCTGCACTCATAAGTCAAAAAAGATAAATCTCATCACTCCTCCACAGAACTACCCTTCAAATACTAGAAGATAGTGATTTTGTCACCCCAATTCTATTCTTCATGCTAAACATCTCCATTTATTTCAATTAATTTATTACCCAGCTTATCAGTGTTTTTCCTAAACTGTGGTGCCCAGAACTAAATGCAATACCCCATAATAAAGCACAAAATCATATCTCAATCTTGTTTGGTCAGGGAAGAGTACAGAGGATCTATCACCTCCATATTCCTGGAAGCTATACCTCTCAATGCAGCTCATGGATGCCTTATTTTGACATCCACATCGCATTGCTGACTCATATTGAGCTTATAATTCCCTAAAGCCAACAAATCTTTCTCAAACATAATGCTTCATAGTCATGTCTCTCCCATTCTGTACATGTAAAGTTGTTTTTTGTTTTGTTTTGTTTTTAACTGAAGGGTAAAACTTTACAATTTGACAATCTCATCTTTTGGGTCTGAATTTATGTTCTAGCCTGAAAATATCTTCCTGGATCCTGACTTTATGATCCAGCATTAGCTATCCATCCTAGCTCTGGGTCATATGCAATGAGAGTGGTCTGGATGGAAATGTATTCTTCTGTCCAGAACACTAGAGATGACTAAGTCTCATGATCAAGCCATGTTATCAGCAGGAGGTGCTGAATACTTTTAGTCCATCTTCTTATTAAATGTCCACCAGTCAAGGTTTATTTTCAATTATCAAGAGAATTCCCTTTCAAGGGTTATTTAAAAGCTTTCAGGCTTTCTATGGAGCATTTTTGGTTGCTGAGAGAAACCATTGCTATCAATTTTTTGATTGCTGGCTAACCTTATTAATAAATTGATTATTAATTACCCAGAAACTCTGTCTCTTAGGGGTTTTCATTCATCTCAGCAAACAGGATAAACATAATATCAATGGTTTATCTATACCACTAGATAAAAATGTAAAACAGGTTATTCAGTTCTGGCATTACAGAATTTAAAGAATTGGAGAGGGAAATTCAGAAACTATTGAGTCCAAGCCATACCCAAAAGGATTCCCTAATATAACATACTTGCCAAGCACTCACTCTACAGATGAAGAAACCGAGACCCATAGAAGTTAAATGATTTACCTAGCTCACACAGGTAGTAAGTAGCAGAATCAGGATTTGCCACAAGCGCCACCACCCCACCCTACCCCCAAATATTTATGACTCCAAATACCATGCTTTTTTCCATGATGTCAAGAATATGAGCACAGTAGGAAAGAAGCAGGGATTGATTTTGTTTTTATGTTTGTGCCCCAAGAAGGTGTCCAAAAGATATGTTTGCTGCATATAGTTGTTGAATTGAGGTGGAAAGTGTTTAGTTAACGGGAAGATTATAAAGTCTATAAAATGAGTCTACTGATATTTGAAAAGGAAGGGGTATTAATAAAGAAGTATATTAATGAAGAGAAGAATCGGTAATAAAAGGGAGTATTAGTAAGGGGAAGGGCATATACAAAATACAGGGAAGTTTGGGGACACAAAAGAAATTTGGAAGAATTTATCATTTTGTTCACAGTCGGCTTATCTACCCAGTGAGTTGAGATGCCAAGAGGCTAGGCAATGTGAAGTTGGCGGGGGGTTGTTTGCTTTTTTTTTTACCCAAACCTACAATTACTAGACATTCTGTTCTTGTGATTTATGAAGTTTGTTGTTGTTGTTGTTGTTGTTTTAAATATGATGACTGCATAGAAGAAAGCATCATTCCCAAAGGCTTCATTAACCTAGCTATCACAGAAATTGCATTCAATCTTCCTGAGTTCTCCCTGAAGTTTCAGCGAGAACCAGTATTTTTTTTCCTCTCAAACCATCGTACCATTTCTATGGAATAACTACAACCTCGAGGGGAGAATTATGGCAGCAAGACATAGTTACTGTTCCACTTTGAGTGTTATTTATCCTCTTCTAGATGTTAAAGTCAGGAATAACTGAGAGTAGTGGTCCTCAGTTTTATTGAAAACATGAAAAATACAATTGTGTACAAAAATTCTGCCTTCTGTAAATAATGGAAACATAGCATAATAGAGTTGGGAAGTACCTTAAATATCATCTCGTCCACTTTTCCACCCAATGCAGAAATCTCTTCTACACAATCCCTGACAGATAAATTTCACCTCTAATTCTTTTTCTGTCAATATGCCAAGGATGCTCATGGTGAGGAAGTGTTTTAGAGAAGACAGGTTTTCCCTAGAGCCAGATTGGACTGGTACATTCTTTTTCAGACAAAGAAACATGCAAATGGTACCTGTAGCACCAGCAGAATTGACAAATATCAAGTATTAGGGGAAAATATTAAAAACTCTTCCCTATACTTTGCATTCCAATGGTGTTTTGGTTCAAAAGACATACAGAGCTTTAGGTTTTTTGTCTGTCACAGATTGGTATCCTAGACTAGTTTTCTCTTGCTTCTTACCTACTCTGGACATGATCCACTCTGTCAAGGGTTTAATTGTGCTTAGAGAATGTCACTATCACTCTATGTAAGAGACAATAATTAATAAGATAAATCCACAATGAAAACAATGATAAATGAGGAGTAGCCATTGTTTGGGATTGTTAGTGTCCTTGATCCTTTCATCGTTTTAAGATTTCAAGCTATAATGCAAAAAAGGACTCTTTGGTTTCGTATAATTATAGTCAGAGGTTCAAATGTTACCACTGGTGACAATTTCTTATATAACCTTGGACAAGTCACTTAACTTTGTATATCTCAGTTTTCCCATTTACAAAATAAAGGGGTGATCTAGACTTCCTCTGAAGTCACTTCTAGTACTAGGCTTTACTTGTATGAGTCTATGATGATGTTATTGGATATTGAGGGTCCAATCCTTGGAGCATGATCTTATTAGAGTGAGCCTTCCTTATTAGAGTGAGCAAGGTGATGTAGTGGATAGAGCTCTGGGCTTGGAGTTGGGAAGTTGTTGTTGAGTCTTTTCAGTCGTGTCCAACTTTCTTTTTTTTTTTTTTTTTTTGAGGGCAATTGGGGTTAAGTAACTTGCCCAAGGTCACACGGCTAGGTTTTTGTTTGTGTGTTAAGTGTCTGAGGCCGGATCTGAACTCAGGTCCTTCTGACTCCAGGGCCGGCACTCTACTCACTGCGCCACCTAGCCGCCCCGTGTCCAACTTTCTGTGGCACTATTTGGGGTTTTCTTGGCAAAGATACCGGCATGCTTTGCCATTTTCTTCTTCAGATCATTTTACAGATAAGGGAACTGAGGCAAACAGGGTTAAGTGACTTCCCCAGGATCACCCAGCCAGTCTAAAGCCAGATTTGAACTCAGGTCTTCCTAACTCCCATGCTATCCACTTGGCCACCTAGCTGCCCAGAAAGACCGGACTTTCAATCCAGTCTCAGACACTTACTATCTGGGTGACCCTAGGCAAGTCACTTAACTTCTGTCTGCCTCATTGTCCTCAATTGTAAAATGGGGATAATGATAACACCTACCCCAAAGACTGTTGTAAGAATCAAAAGAGATAATATTTGTTAAATGCCTATCATAAATCCAGGCACAGAATAGGCACTTACTAAATATTTGTTCCCCTTCCCTTCCCTGCCTGGTGGGTTATACATGCTGTTTTTAGCCACAATGACTCAGGATTACTACAATATGATGTTGAAAACTCTGTCTGGCTGAAGAGCAAGAAGTCTGATAACGCAGTAGTATTTGAGCCAAAACTAAATATGTATACAAAGGGTTCTAGCAATTTGTCTTCCACTCTCTTTTCTGGTGGCTTTCAAGGGAGGAAGTCCCTTCTTTCCTGCCAAGTGGAAAAGAGGAAGAATAAGCTGTGTTTGCCCACATCTCATCCTAAGAGAGTCCCCTTAACATTCTCCTATAAATCTTCCATAGAGGATTAAATAAAAATGCTAGGAGATTTCTTCTAATTCTATGTCATTTCACATTCCAAATATAGTAGTATATCCCTTAGCTGTCACTTTCACTGCATGACCTGCTATACTCTTTTCCTGGAAGATATCCTTTAGGTTACTTATGTGAAAGTCACAGCAGAATACTGCAGCCTTTTTATGCACATGGGCATTTCTCAATGACCTTTGGTTCACCTATGATTTAAATTCTGCCGCTTGCTCCTGGTTGTGGATGACATCCTACTGATTACATCAAGTCCCAGGAGACTACAGGGCCTCTTCAATGAGATTGAGGGCCACTCAAAAGAAATTGCCTTAAAATTCTGCACAGTAAGAACCAAATGAATGAATCATGCCAAACTATGACATCCAGTTGAATGGGCAATTCACTGAATTAAACCATCAATAAGGGATAGATTGCTAAATAGGTACATACATACATATATACATAGTTATGTAGATTTGAATATATATTTATATTCATATAGCTAGCTATTACATTTATATATATATGTAACTATGTATTGTAAGGTACTAGTCCTTTTATATATGAGCAGTTAAATTGCTGAAGGTCAGAAAAAGAACTTTTAAACACAAAAAATGAATAAATGTGATTTGTGAAAAAAAAAAGTTTTTCATTAAAATGAGAGGAAAGAAATGGATTGTTAGGAGGTTTGGATAGAGATTTTTCCCTCAGACATCTGGCCAGAGAGGACTTACTTGAGGGCAGAAAGATGACTACAACTGAAGGGCATTGTGGTTTCTCAGCTCATTTGGGTGTGATTGTTTTTGGAATTTGAGAGGATAAAACTCATAGAACAGCAAATTGAACAATCATTTAGGGACTTTGAGAAGAAAATAGGAACTGTTGCTTTTAATTGACAGAAAAGTAGATTCTATGAGTTTTGCCTCATAATGAAAAGATGAGTCACCGAACACCAGGCAGTTCTGATCTGAGACATTTAGAGAAGTGGAAAAGCTAACCATGATGTAACCTAGTTAAAAAGTTAAGTAGATGGGTGGCTAGGTGGCACAGTGAGTAGAGCGTCGGCCCTGGAGTCAGAAGGACCTGAGTTCGGATTTGGCCTCAGACACTTAATGCACACACAAAACAAAAAAACCTAGCCGTGTGACCTTGGGCAAGTTACTTAACCCCAATTGCCCTCCAAAAAAAAAAAAAAGTTAAGTAGGAAAGTCAGGGAAGACCTAAATTGATAAGAGCACAAGAAACTTTCGGCTGCTCTTTATGGAATCTGCTGATTGGAAAAGATGTGTGACTTTGGCAATTAACTGAAGAAAAAGGCTGGGAACCTGATGACTAGAAGACAGCTGCAACCTGGGGAGGTTTATTGCGAACTTCATTTTCCTGTAACAAAATGCTGAGCACTAACTAGATGGCACAGAATCCCATTGAGTCAAGAGCTATTTCCATTAATTTACATTTCTCAAAGAGCCAACCTACAGAGCTTTGTAGTTTTCTAGGTTAAAGGAACTAGTTGATACTACCATAAAAGCAACACTTAATATCATATTTAAGAATAACTGTGAGTTGAAAATATTTGTGTCAAAATTTCTCATCATTTTGAGAGCAGAGATGGAATAGATTTGTCCTTTAGAAAAGTGATGAGGACTAGAACAGGAGAAGTTAGTAGAGAAGTGGCTTTGTGTGGTATATTTTATTCCTGAGGGAACTAATGGTATGTAAGTCTGAATTTCAAATTTATGAGTTACTCTGAGCACATAGGTTTTCCTAACTCAAGTGCCTTCCTGCTAGGTTTCTAGTGCATACTCACTATTCTCCAGACATTGAGTGTACTGGTGGAGGAGTGTTACCACAGTTTCTATGTCAACTTTGACATTTTCATTATCATTATTTTGATTGATATTGAGTAATGTTGATGTTTTGATTTTTCTTGTTTTTGTTTTATCATTAAGTAAATGGTTTATGTATTAGCTAATGATGTCATGGTAATTGAGTTTATGTTAAGCACTTTGGTAGAGGCCCATGAGCTTCAGTGGCAGGTAGTATGCTGGTGGCACAGAGGAGGGAGAGCTAGGCCTGGATTCAGAAAAACCTGGATAAAAATTTAGCTTTAGACACTTACTCTGACTCTGGAAAAGTCACTTAACTTCTGTTTGCCTCAATTTGAGTTTCCTCAATTAGATGATGGGAATCATAGTAGTACATAAATTTGCAGGGTTGTTATGAGGATCAAATAATTTGCAAAAAGCTCTTATCATAGTGCCTGGTGCTATATAAATGCTTATTTCTTTCCCTTCCCTTTATATTTTTCCACTGCACACACGCACACGCACAAGCACACACACACACACACACACACACACACACACACACACACAAAACAGTGTTACCCTTAGGACCCAGAAAGAATTTGAGGTGAAGTTACATGGCAGTAGTCCATCTCTGGGAGTCCCAGACTGTTAGGGCCTAATTACTAAGGCCTGAGCCCTGGATTTGGCGTGAAGGGAGTGCAGGGTCTTGAAAGGCCCGAGATGCCCGGAGGTGCTTTCTGCAAATTAGCAGATTAACTTTTGCTGTGCATTGAGAGTGCTTCATCCAACGGGAATGGTCTCCTCGCCCGCCAGCCAGAGGTGGATATATAGAGCAAACTCCCAGAAGAGCAGAGGAAGGAATTCGGGTATTCAGATAGCAGAGGAGTCATGTAGCAGCCATCAAATAAACCTGTTGAGCCTGATCCTGAGTCCTGGCATTCTGTTGTGCAATTTCCCTGTAGCTGGATCTACAGGGCTGGAGATGTCCGAAGACCTGGGTATAGGTAAGATCGGCCTATCGGGACTGCAGCCTGAGAGGAACCCTAACACCAGACTTGCTAGCATGAGGATAGGATGGAGTGAATAGCCAGTCAAGAAACTAAGAATGGGGGCCACTCCCATACAGGATCAACATATACATATATCTTTTATAGGTACAGAGAATGAACAATTAGGTAAGTCCACTATTAAATAGAAGGAGGTAGCAGGCTGAATTGCCTAAATGAAACTGATTTATTTCTCATTGCCTCCAAGCTTCTTCCAAAACACTCATCTTTTTAACCTCAATGTTCTAGTGCTGTTATATGGCTAAAAGTCATGTAATTTTTGAGTCTACAGAGAATTAAATTTGAGTATCACCCAAAAGGTCATAAAGTTTATGCTTGAGGGTGTTAGTGGATTATGACTATCAATTACATAGTAGAAATAGCATAAAAGAAAGTAATAAATGCATGGCTAACAAAAATATGAAATATGTGTTTGTGTATGTACATATATATATGTCAGTATATTCAGAGGGAGAGAAAAAGAGGGAAAAGAGAGAAAAAGAAAGATAATCTTCATGCTCGATTGATATGCTAACAATTTTAAGATAACATAAAACAGGTGCCCAGCACTTTGGGTACAAACCATCTGACAAATTTATAGGAAGACATGGGCAAGAGTTGTATAGCATGGGCAAAGATAGATGGGTTGCCATCTAAATTGTTGGAGGAAACGTCTGCTTTGATGAGAGCAGAGACCCATCTGATAGTTCTCCCAATAATGCTATGTGGCTAAAATTCACAGAATATTATAATCTTTGAAGAGCCAAAATTGCAGGCTCCCCTTCAGTAATTTGAATAATTAGGATAATTTTGAGTTCACAAGATCATAGAATTTAGAGTTGGAAGAAACCCAAAATCATCTAATTAGTTGACTAACCACATTCAATAGATATTATGTTTCAGATCAGCAAGTACTGGTTTGGCCATTAGTCAGGAAAGGTTCTGTGTAAGAGATAAGTCTCAAGCAGGACCTTGAAGGAATTCAGGGATTAGGGTTGGTAGAAAGGAAAGAGAAGGGTATTCAAAGTGTAGAAAGCAGAATTTAGGTAAGAAAAAGACATGGAAGGGGGAATGAGAATAAATAGAGCTACAACTAGGAATTTTTCACCTGGATTGAAACAATTTAGCAAGGGAAAAAAATGAATTAGAAAGGGAGTCAGTAGTTGCTGTAACAGTAAAGCAATATTCACAAGACCCATGGTGGTTATGAATACTGGTATAGTTGTGAATCACAAAATGTAGCAGACTCTCCACGTGGAGGGCAGAACCAAAGCCTTTATTCAAACACCTAAAAACTGAGTCCCAGAACCAGAAAGTCAAAATCATTTTTTATGAGTATTTGGAAGGCTTTGGGGGCAAGGTCAAGCAAGTCCCTGCTTTTACTCCACCATCTTGGCTCCGCCCCCTCAAAGGATTTAGGATGAAAAATGTTCTCCACCTTCAGAGAAAGAATTAATGGAGTCTGAATGTAGATAGAAGCATTTTTTTTACTTTATTATTCTTGGTTTTTAGTTTGTGTTTTCTTTCATTATACAACTACTATGAAATATGTTTTGCATGACAGCACATGTATAATCTATATCAAATTGTTTGCCTTCTCATAGATGGGCCAGGGGAGGGAAGTAAGGGAAAGAATTTGAAACTCAACATTTAAAAAAAAAAGCAATGTTGAATATTGTTCTTACTTAATTGGAAAAAATTAATCTATCCAATAAATAAAGAATATAAGCTACAGAATAGTTGTAGATATAAACTGGTACTGGGAATTTCCTCACTGAGAGTTCTCTATACCATTGAAATCAGAGCTAGACCTATACTTAAAATTAGATCAGTAGATCCATGATAAATAGATACACAGAGGACCCTACATAAAGCTGGCACTTATTAGACATTGGGGGGAGGGAGGATCCTAATAACAAATCACCTCCTTTACCATTAAGACTAAAGATTATGTATCTGTGGCACAGAAGGCCATAATAATCTCATCTCTAGATGGTGCTTTAAATTTCACAAAGAGCTTTCCATAAATTGTCTTATTCAATCCTCACATGATTGGGAGAACTGTCAGATGGGTCTCTGCTCTCATGATTATCATATTCTATCCTCCTATGATTGCCATTTTACAAATGAGTCAACTGAGGGGTTCTTGTCAAAGTTCACACAGCTAGTAGGTGTCTAAGGTGGGATTTGAACCTAGGTCTTCCTGACTTTGAATCCAGTACTCTCTAGCTACTATGCCAAGGAAGTGGTTGGACAATGAACATACTAAAGGAGAGACATGTGAAAATATTGGGAGGAGGGAGGAAGAAGAGATAAAGACAGCTTTCCAATCTATTCCCAACTGTGGATGTTTCCTTTCCTTCCTTTGCAATGTTCTGCTTAAGCCAAAACAGAAAGGTTTCTGTTTAGAGACTCAATAAAATAATAGAATGGGTGTCATACTCATGTTGAATTTTAAACTGTTAATAAAAACAGCATTATGTATCCTCATTGTCATCTAAGCTTCAATAATCCTCACATATTTACAGGCATGTTGATTTCCTTTGGAATGAAGATGGTATCCTAAATGTACAATACTGTTTGTTAGGTTAATAGCTATTGGAACGTGTGGGTTTTTGTCAATGTACAGGTTCATTAAAAGCAGGGAAACTGCTGTGATGATCTATGAAAGCTCAAGGACATGTAATATTAGCTGTCACACTCCCAGTTTTCATCTAGCCCTTTCAGTCATTGCTCAGTGTAGTTCTGTTGAGATTTTTATGTGATTTTAAATGAAGTGCACAAGTTTTGATGATTATTAGATATGGAAAATGGATCTAAACTGAAGTTCAAGCTATTAAGACCTTTTTAACTCAAATACAAAATTGCTAGACTGAATCTGTAAAACTTCAAGTAATACAATAATAAAACTAAATTTGGTGTTTATTTCAAAGTTACAAAATTTTGAAGATAACTGAATTATATTTTTCAGCTATCTTTGGGTAGAGATGAGAAATTTTGACATAATATTAAAAATGTAGGAACTAGACCTGTGATTTCATTAGTATCAGAACAATAGCTCTCAAAGTGTAGTCCAGGTGAAGAGGGTACCCACTAAGAGGGTTAGGGTTGCTCTGGAAATGCCAAAATATCAACACACAGGATTCTGCCAAATGAATTCAATTCGAGTCTTCTCAGCCAAAGAAAAGTAAAATTTATTAAAAGTTCACTTGCATTAGACACAGAGTAAGTCTGTGCTTGGTCATTCTATGGCGCTCTCACTATTCTATGGCATTCTTTGGTTCTCTCACTCTTCTATGGCAGGACAGGGGGTCTTAGATACAGAAGGTTGTGGGAGGAATCTAGGGATGGTCTAAGGGAGGAGTTTGGAGAGGGTCTTCTGGAGGAGTTAATGAGGTCAATGAGTGATTAAGGGTGGGAAGTATCTGGAGGCCACAGACTATGGTGGGCCAGGCCAACTCAAGGGTGTATTGATATTTTGATAGGCTCAAGGGTGGGAAGTAGATGAACAATGGAGAGCCAGGCTAGTAACTAGTTTAGCAGTTAGTAACTAGGAACAATGTAAGGTTTATTGCCTCAAGCAAATGCCTCATCAAATGAGATGATTTAATCAAAAGTCCAAGGGAGGTTCCCAGAGCCTGTACCTCAAGGACCCAAGGAGAGCTTGAGGGGGTTTCCAGAGCTCATACCTCATCACAGGGACCAATGGGGGTCTCCAAGATACCCTGAGGTGTCATATCTATTTTGTAGATATAACCCATATAAACAAAAGCTCCTTGGAGATCTCAATAATCTTTAAGAAAACAAAGGGATCCTGAGACCAAAAATCTTAGAACCAACTGACTAAGAACTCTAGGGTGAGGAAATTCCCTCTACCAATGCAAATCAGTTCTTTCTCTTCAATTTGCAGACACAAAGAGTTGCCCAGGGCAGTGAAAGTGATTTGCCCAAGAGCAGTGAAAGAAGAGATCTTCAAGGCCACTCAGGCCTTTTAAAGTAATAAATGATAAACGTTTTAGGTATTGTTGAGGCAGCTAAGTGGCTCAATAATTAAAAGTACTGGGCTCAGAGGTAGGATGACCTGAGTTCAAATCTAGCCTCAGAAACTGCTTATCTGTGTGACCTTGGGCAAGTCCCTTAACCTTTGAAATGGCAAATCATTCCAGTATCTTTGCCAAGAAAACACTATGGACTGAGTTGCAAAGAGTCAGATAAGACTGAACAAAAACAATGCAGTATGGTTGGGATAGGGTGGTAGAGACAGATAAATGAATGTTCTTGCATAGAGAAAAATGCTAGGTTCCTAAAGTTCTATGCAATTGTTTCCCCAGATCCATAATTTCCCCAATGGTGAACCTCTGTTGAAAAAATTTCTTCCACTAATGCAGATTAGCCACTGTTCTAAAACATGTACAGTCTAAAAGAGTTGCCTGAAAGGACTGGGAGGTTAAGTTTCTTGCCCTGGGCCACAAAGACAGTATTTGTCAGAAGGAGGATTTGAATAGAAATCTTTTTTAAAATTTTTTATTTTATTTCTAATTTACAAAATAAAACAAACATGTCCATAAAAATAGTATAATTTTAGAAAGATGATTGCACATGAAACTGAAAATCTTTTCTGTACAACTTGCAATTCCTTTTAAATATATGATAAAGTCAGCATGTAAATTTCTTTTTTCTTCCTCCTCTCTCCCGAGATCACTACCATTAGACACAAACATATGTATGGATATATGGATAAGTGGATGTAAAATCATTCTATACATCTATTTATCAATTCTTTCTCTGGATGCAGAGAGAAAATTCCTTCATATGTCCTTTGTAGTTACTTTGGTTATTTATAATAGTCAAAATGACTTATTTGCTCAAAGTTGTTCTTAAAACAATATTGCTGTTGCTGACAGGGACAAATAAATTATGATCTGAATCATTGAAAGAATTGCACATAACAGTCAGTGGGATGGAGAAACATAAAAAGACAATTCTCTCTTCTGTTGTGCTCTGCTGGAACTTCAATCTTTTAAAGGACCACTTGGGGCATGGCCAACTACCTCCCAGTGAATGGCACAGCCCCTTCCATTTCAATAAAGGCAAAGCATGTTCATCTATTCTAAAAGCATAATCAACTGTGGGCACATTTTTGGGTTTAATATTGCATTATCTTTGCTATCCTTCCACGGACCATATCAACTGGGGAGAAGAAGGAAGTCTGTTGGTTAGAGACAAGCTATCATCACTATATATCAATAGCTAGAGCTGGAAAGGACCTTAGAGGGTATCTAATCCACCCCTACTTTGAGAAAATTATACGTTCAGAGTAGTTAAATGACTTGATTCAGGTTACACAGATAGGAAGTAACAGAGCCTGGAATCCAACCAAGCCCATCTGTTTTCAAATTCTGGAGTCCTTCCATTGTACCACGCAAGAAAGACCTATGATTCCATGAATGTTGGAATTTCCTCCACAGGTACAATTTGCAACCTGTCTATAACTCATAATTTTATATTGTTTCCCTATCTCAGAGAGGCTGCCCTACTTATGACTACACAGCTTATAACTGTCAGAGGCAATATTTGAATCCAGGTGTTTCTGTCTGCAGGTCTAATAATCTATACTTTAAACTGACTTTCAGACAACTGTTACTAATGCTATTTTTAAGATAAGGAAAGTCAGAAAACAAAATGGATAGAAGTTTCAAAGAATCAAATTTCATTCTTTCATTAGATGTAGTAGATGCTTTGAGTTTTTCATTCCTTAGACCAAGTTCTGAAATTTCTTAAAAGTAGCTGAACCTTCATTGCTTAGTTTCTTTGGCTATAGATCTCCTCATATCATGCTTATTTTAAGTAGATATTCAGTGGAAACCCATGAGGTCTGCTCTATGGCAGAGCTCACATGCCATTCTCATTTTAAGTAACCAAACAATACAAATGCAGAAATCTGCATGCTCTAGCAATTTTCTTTAAAAATCCTATTAGAAAGAATTCAAAAGATATAGCAGTTCCTAAGCAACTATCATATATAACTCCACCATTCAAAAAATTAAAGGGACCACCATGTTGCCACCAATTCAAGCCCCCTGAGAAAATAAGTAAAAGTGTACCTGAGACCCATAAAATTTATCTCTGAACCTCCCCCTACCACAACACACAGAATGGATTTGACAATATTTAATCACATTTGCTTTACTGACAAAAAATGATACAGCAAAGTTCATTTTTAGCTTACCTAATTTTTATTAGAAAGAGTATTAAACAGCAATACAAACAACTATATTTAGACCAAACAATTTCATCACATAAAGTATAACACATTTTTGGCAACTCTCTCTAGATTTCTATCAGGCTTCTTGGTCCAGTCATTATCAATCGTATTTCCTCATATGATCATGGTGAATGTGTAATGGTTTTACTTCTTTCACTTTCTACAAATTCAAAAGGGGTTTTCCAGATTTCTTTGTATTCTCAATACTTGTTAGCAAGCAAAGTTTATTTTGTTTATTTCCAGCTTTTATAATCAACTTATTCTTATTATTTTCTGGGCACTGTTCTAGGTGCTATGTCAAAAAGATATGCATCACACATAGACCTAGTTATACATGGATTTGCTCCTTGGCAAAACTGTGAAATAAAAGACTGTCTTCAATGACTCCTACTTTCCCTTTCTGCAGTCCTTCCCCACCTTCAATGCCTTCCCTACTTATGGATATCTAATATTTCTCGGCTCACCTTCTTGACCAAAGGAAATTGAGTCAGAATGGTCACTAGTATGTTGGTGGGAGAGGTTGCTAAAGAGAACTCAAAAGAAATAACTTTCTAATGGTATTATTTCAAACACTGATATCCCCAGGCAAGAGAAATTTCTGGGCTTCTGAGGCAGCTAGGTGGTCCAGTGAATAGAGCACCAGCCCTGTAGTCAGGAGGACCTGAGTTCAAATTTGACCTCAGAAACTTAACACAAAAACTAGCCATGTGACCTTGGGCAAGTCACTTGCCCTGCCTCCCAATTGCCCTGCCTTCCCCCTCCAAAAAGAAAAAAAAAAGAAATTTCTGGGCTTCAAGGCCTTCCTATCCCTTCAAATTATTCTAACAGGTGAAGGTTTATCCATAAGTTATAGGTTTTCATGTACACATAGATAACAAACCCTGCAATAACATATTTAAATATAAGTAGGGCAGTTGCTTCTTTAAAAATCTATTATCTATACCTATTTGTTCAACTAACCATAAACGGTGTGATTGTAAAAGGTTGGAATAGAGGTTTAACATCTTGAAAAAATAAAAAATAAAAGAAATAATCAGTAACAAAAAGAACAGAGAAATGAGATTGAGTTAATATGACCTGATTCATATGAAATAGGAAACTTTGGGCAGCAAAATGTTAACACAAAGGTAGGAAGAGAAAATGGAGTGCAAAGACAAACTTCTACTCTTGAAAATGTTGCCTGTAACTTTACTTGTTATATGAATTATTTATTTAAAGGTAGCTAGGTGAGGTGGCACCATGATGGCAGATTAGAGGCAACCCAGCTGAACTCTCTCAACATTTCACTCCATACAACTCTAAAGTAATGCCACAAATCAAATTTCAGAGTGGCAGAGCCAACAAAAGGTCAGGATAAGACATTTTTCCAGACTAAGAAAACAGGAGGTTCACAGGAGAAATTTGTGACACCAGGGTGGAAACCTGTCTAGAGCCCACACACATAGCAACAGCAACAGCAGACAAAGCAAGAGCAGCAGTTTTGGAAGCTTTCAGCCCAGAAACAGTAAGAGGATCAAACAACTGTTCAGAAAGAAATTTTATGGGATTGCTGATACAAGGGACAACTGGCACTGATTGGCAACTCAATTGGCCATACCCATTTCTGGGATACAGTTCCAGGTCAGAGAGGAGGACTAGGGGTCAGTTAAAAAGAAGCAGAGGGCCTGGTCACAGTTTCAAGGCAAAGAAAATATTAGCTTGTGACTGCAGGAGACCAGGAGCCCTATCTGGGTAAAGACCAGAGTTCTAACCAGCAGAGCAATGACCATACTGCTCCCCAGATCATACCACCATGTAAGTACCAAACCTTATAGACCCCCAGAACTAGCTCTGAAAAAAAAAAAACAGCAAAAATAAAGCCCGAAGTTTGGGACAATGCTCTACACTTGAGATGAGCAGAACTCAAATTTTCACACAAAGCTCAAAGATAAGAAATAGCTGGGAAAATGAAGAAACAATAAAACATAATGATTTTACCATAAAAATCTACTATAGTGTCAAGAAAGATCAAGACAAAAACTAAGAGGAAGACAACAATGTGAAAAGAGGTACAAACAAAACCTCAAAGAAAAATGCTATTTGGACCCAAGCCCAAAAGTATTATTCCTATTTGTGAATATGATACATTTAACTGCTAAGAACTTCATCATTATTAGGGCATTTAGAAGTTTACATAGACAGAGGGCTTGGTTGTGAGTTGATTATGTCAGAATTCTCTCCAAAAGAAATGAAGGGATGAAAAATATGGATGCACAGGAAGAAGAGGGGAGAGGTAAAATGTGGAAAATTTTCTCATAAAATAGTCATATAAGAAAGAACTTTTTACAGTGGAGGGAAAAATAAGAGTGGCTGGACAATGCTTGAACCTCACTCAAAAGAACAAAAAGGAATAAAGAAGGAACTTACATTTTGCTAAAAAGGTACCAAACACAATGAAGTAATATTTTTTTTAATTATAAGTTTCTCTGACAAAGTCCTCATTTCTCAAATATATACTGATTATAGAACTGAGTCAAATTTGTAAAAATAAGAGCCATTTCCCAATTGATAAATGGTCCAAGGACATAAACAAGTAGTTTTCAGAAAAATAATTCAAAACTATTGTCATATAAAATATGTTCTAACTCATAATTAATCAGAGAGAGGCAAATTTTAAAAATTCTGAGGTACCACTTCACACTTATCAGAAATGACAAATGTTAAAGAAGATGAAAGAAAAATAGGTACACTAATCAACTAGTAGAGTAGTAAACTGGTCCAACCATTCTGGAGAACAATTTAAAACTAGACTCAATGGGCTATAAAACTATGTATACCTTTTGGCCCAGCAATACCACTAATAAGTCTGTATTCCAAAGAGATAAAAAGAAAAGAACTTATATGCACAAAATTATTTGTGGAAGTTCTTTTTTCTTTTCTGCTTTTTTGGAGGGCAGTTGGGGTTTAGTAACTTGCCCAAGATCACATGGCTAGTTTTTGTGTTAAGTGTCCGAGGCCAAATTTGAACTCAGGTCCTCCTGACTCCTCTATTCATTGCACCACCTAGCCACCCCTGGAAGTTCTTTTTATAGCGGCAAAGAATTGGAAATATAAGGGATGCTCATCAATTGGGGTACAAGTTGTGGCATATGATTGTGATGGAGTACAATTGTCCTATGGGAAATGATGAGAGGAATGGTTTCAGAAAAACATGGCAAGACCTGTATGAACCAATGGAAAGTGAAACAAAAAGAACCTGAAAGTGATTGTGCTTAGTAACAGCAATCTTGTGATGATAATCAACTGTGAAAGACTTGGTTACTCGGGTCAATATAATGATCCAAGACAATTCCAAAGATTTCGTGATGGAAAAAATGCTATCCAACTCTATAGAAAGAACTGATAAACTCTGAGTACAAACTGAAGTATAGTTTTCTCATTTTATTTTTCTCTCTTTTTGAAATAAATATGGCTAATATGGATGTGTTTTGCATAATTTTACATGTATAATTGATATTATATTGCTTGCCTTCTTGGTGGATGAAGGAGAGGTTGGAATGGAGGGAGAGTATTTGCAACTCAAAATTTTAAAAGATGAAAAATGTTAAAAATAAAATTTTTAAATAGTGTTTTTTAAAAAGAAGAGGGAAAAATAATAAAGGCAGTTAGGTGGTACAGTGGTTGCTGTTGTACCTGAAGTCAAGAAGACAGCTTGGATTCAAATCCAGTCATGGATGTCTACAGGCTATATGACTCTGGACAAGTCACTTAAACTCTATGTATCTCAATTTACTCATCTGTAAAACCAGCTAGGTAGTTCAATGGATAGAGTACTGGACTTGGAGTCAGGGAGACCTTAGTTCAAATCTAGCCTCAGACACTAGCTGTGTGATGTTCAGCAAGTCATTTAAATCTGCCCACCTCAGTTTCCTCATCTGTACAATGAACTGGAAAATGAAATGGCAAACCACTCCAGTGTCTTCACCAAGCAAAACCCCAATGGGGTCATAAAGAGTCAGACATGACTAAAATTACTGAACAACAATGAAAGAAAATTTAAACAACTGGAAATAAAACAACTTAACTACCACAGGGGAGCCAGGGTTAAAAGAGTTGATAGGTCCAGTGGATAGGGCACTGGGTCTGGAGTCAGGAAGACCTGAAATTCAAATTCAAATTCAACCTCAGACACTTACTAGCTATTTAACCCTGAGCAATCACTTACCCTGTTTACTTCAGTTTTCTCACCTGTAAAATGATCTGGCAAAGGGTATGGCAAACCTTTCCAGTATCATTGCCAAGAAAATCCCAAAAAGGTCACAAAGAGTCAGACATGACTGAAATGACTAAACAACAAAACAGAAAGAATAGTAGCACCTAATTACCAGCATTCTTCTGAGGAAAAAAAAAAGAAATAATATTTATAAAACATTTTGTTAACCTCAGAAAGTTATATAAATACTCTTATTTAATCTATGTAGTTATTGTTTTGCCAGAAATCTTCATCAGTATAAACAACTATGTTTGCTTAATACCTTTTCATTTAAATTAAATATCTAGTATCAACTCCATTGTTTCAATTCTTCTTTTTTAATTGGGTATTGAATCATTAAGTTATTTTACAATTTCTTGTATTACTCATGCTTACCAATTTTAAATGCTTTCTAGTCATCTCTTATATTAATTTACCACAATTTATTTAAACACTCCCCTATAGTTGGATATCAAGGTTGCTTAATACAGTGTCTGACACTTAAATGCTTTATATTCTAGGGGTTTTTTGTGGGGTTGTAGGGGGAGTTACATATAAATAAAATAATGAAAATCTTGAAGCAGATAATTTAGTTGTTATTTTTGATAATACAACTAGTCTATATGCCTAAATTTGTCAAGTCTGCATTTCATTCTTTTAAATGTTAGAATGTTAGAATGCAGGATTCTACTTTTATCCTTGTTGAATTCATCTTGGTTTCAGCCCCATGTTTCAATTTGCTAAAATAATCTGGGGGTTTTTAGCTGACAGCAAGTTTCATTAGAGTCAACAGCATGAAGACCTTTTTAAAAGGCTAGCACAATCAAAATCTGTATTAATAGAAACATAATGTTAAGATTAAGTCATTATCCCACTATACTCTGGACCAATCTAGAGTATCATATCCTAGTCTGATGTTACATATTAGAAGGGACATTGACAAACTAAAATATACCCAGAAATAGACAGAAAGGATAGTGAGGCATTTAGAAACAAAACTATACTTAGAATATGTGAAACATCTGAGTCTGAAGTGAAAATTAAGAGAAGCCAGGGTAACTCTCTATGTGGAAGGAGGATTAGACTTATTCAATGTAACTTCAGCTTCTGCTGTCTAAAGGAATATAAAAAAGTAATGTTAAACAATTAGGGCTGCCTATCTCCACAAAAATTTCCTAGTCTGCTATTTCACTGTGACATGAAAGTGACCATGGACAATTAGAGGCTAAGAAAAAAAAAGTTAAAGGTCTAGCAGGTTTTCCTAAGTTGTAAAGGCTAAGTACAGGATGGCCCCAAAGTCTTATGCTTTAACTTATTAAAGATTACAACTTAAAGTTTAGAACTAGGATTTTAAGCTATTAAAGCTTAAAATCATGCTAATATTTGTGGGCAACCTTATATAGCCCTGGGAGACAGAGAGGAAAGTACTCTGGCTCCAGAATTAGAGGACTCAGGTTTAAATCTCTTCTTGATGTTTTCTGGTTATGTTACCTGGAACGAATCTTTGAACCTCTGTGGCCTTCACTTTCTTCCTTTGCAAAACCTGGAGGACTGTCTCTAAAGTCTAAAGCCTGTAATGCCTCTACCAGTTTTACATCTGTGATCATGTGATCCATTGCATATCTCCTGTGCAGGAACCAGCACAGCTAAAGTTTCATTAGCAGAAGATGTCTTCTGGGTGATGTTATGTTGCCATAGTACCCTATAAAAGAAATAAGACTATGAGATTGTCATCAGCCTTATGCAACCTCTTTTGACTTCCACATTGACAGCAGGAGAAAATGGGGTAGAGAGAGATCAAAATCATATAGTTTGTCTATTGTCTATAATCATTAGTTTAATTGTTGGTATTTTATATATGAGTTCTTCGGTCAAAGACCAACAAGTTGATCATGCAATTTAAGGAGCTAAATTCACATGAATATTGATGGTCTCACTACAAATGAAATCTAAAGACATGAAGAGCTAAGCTGAGGGACAACTCATAGGCTCATTTTAGAGAGATGAATAAAGGAACAAAAGGATGTGGCTCCATCTTGTCCACAAGGGTCAAAAGAAACAGTAAGAAATGTAGTCCTCTTGCCTTCAAGTACTCATAATAAGAATAAACAAAAAGAACACTATGCAGACAATTGCAGCTTATGTTCCAACATCTGCCCCAAAGGATAAAAAAGTGGAGAAAATTGACAAGGCTCTTAGATCCTACAAATTCAACACATATCTTGATATTTGATGACTTCAGGGAGGAACACTAGGACAGGGAAGAAGAGCAAGATATATATTGTTGAGAGGCAACAGCATGCTGTAGTAGATAGAGTGTTGGACACATAATTAGAAAGACCTAAGTTCAAATCCCACTTGAGATACTTGCTAGTCTGTGACACTAAGTTACAACTCCTTTTTGCTCTAATTTCCTTATCAATAAAATAGCGGAACCTACTTCACTGAATTGTTTCAAGGATTGATCATGCGTTTAGAGTTGGAAGAAACCTTAGAAGACATGTAATCCATCTCTCTTGTTCTACAAATAAGGAAACTGAGGAGCAGAAGAGTGAAGTGACTTACCCAAGGTCACATGGGTAGTAAGTGACAAAGGCAAGATTTGAAATGCAAGTCCAGTATTCTTTCCAATACACCATACTATAAATGAGATGATATGTCAAGCATTTTGTAATCCATAAAGCATAAGTTTTATAATGTTATAAATTATTTTTGTTTGTAAATGGAGTTTGGTACCCCAAAATCAAAGAACATGAAGATTTCATATTACTCAAAAGTGTCATATCTATGTATCATGAATTCATTTATTGAAGAAGCAAGTCAGAAGGTACTGGATATGCTGGTGCTCAATTTTTAAATATCAGCTGTCTATGTTCAATCATAACATTAACTAGTTAGAGGAAAAATTCAAGTTACCACCAAAACACAAGAAAGGATGAAGACAAGGAGGCACTATATTTAATTGTAATATTTCAAACCTGTCTTATTTAAACTAATTGTTGACTCTGAAAATGTGAAATGGAAGAAGACACAAATATTGATTCTGATTATCACCATTTCTTAGAGAAATTAAACCAACATAAAACAATTGTCATAAGTGAAGGCCAAAAACACAAAGATTCTCCCTTAGCTATAAAATATTTGATCTCATCGTCAAGAGGAAAGACATGAAAGCCAATTGCAAAACTGATTTAGAGTCAAGTTCACTGGGAAAAAAAAAAACATTAAGGAGACGTATGGCAGAATGTTACTAGTAGTATGAACTCCCAAAATAGGGGAAAATGGTAGAGGGAAAATGGGTCCATAGAATGAGATGAAAGTAATTCAGATCATTTTTACAGGACCTAGAAGCATAACAAGTATACGTGACATGAAACAAATGTATAAGTGGCATTTTGACTGCATAATGATTCATGAAAATAGTACCACTTATTGGACGATAGTACCTATTGTGCTATATGCAGGAGTGAAATGTCACATAAAATGAAGACAATAACACGGATCCAAACTGAGCTAATTATAATTCTCTTTGTCTCTCTTGGTGTGTCTCTCTGTGTCTCTCTCTTTCACACACACATACACACATACACACACACACACACAAACACACTGTGTTGGAAGCAATGTAATTTTAAAGGAACTAGGTGATCAATTTTCAAGATGTCTCAAAGAGAAAAAAATTCCAAAGGTGACCCAGTAGACTCCAGAAATTATTGATAGTCAGTGCTATTTTCTCATTTCTATAAAACTTTTATGAGAATAATCTATGCACACATTCAAGGTAACCTTAATGGAAAATATGAGAATGAAACAGGCAAGTTTTTATAGGTAACTTTCTGCAGCCTGCCATATACTCATAGTCACACAAGTGACTGAGAAATGTAGAAAATAACAATATCCTGATGAGCTTATAGGCTTTTTTATTACAAAAAAGCATTTGACTTGCTAAATAAAAATGCATCCTTCAATATTCTTCTTTAACAAGGTGTACCTTTGCACATGTAAGTAAGGATGTGCACATCAATATGCTATGCCAGTATCAATATCTACATACCTAGATGTTTATCTAAATAAATTTAGAGAAAGAATACTCAATAGATGATACCATAGGGATAATTATTTTAAATTATCAATTTATTCTATAAAATAGAAAAAATGCATCCTCATCAAAGGTAATAATGACGATCAAAAAGGATTTTCTGAATAAAGTCCAAATGGAAGAGAAATTAGTCAAAGAAAATAGGTTTCTTTGTAGGTGTTTAGTATAGTACCTGATTGTTTGATATAATTCCTCTTTAAAATAATTTTGTTCATACTATAACATGCAACTAAATCTTGGATGCACTGCAAATGACAATTAATAGGCCAAGCCTTCACCAGAAGCTTTAAAAAGGTTAGACTAGGACAATTTTGTAGCCTTTTCATTGATCCCAGTCTGTTCTGTGACATAAAAACAAGTATATTCAATGCCAGTATTTGTCTAGTGATGTTTTATGGTTATAAATCTTGGAATGTCACAATCATTGTTGTATCAAAATTTCAGTTGATCCAAAAGCAGTAGAAAAATATGTGGTGAATATAAATAGGCTCCAGTATATAAAATGACTTGCCTGCAAGAAATAGCATTTTAAAAAACCACAATTAAGGACCTATATGATCAGAGAAGGAAGTGTACATGGAGCATAGGTGATAGTTTATGAATAGCCTCAGTGTTGCTATATTATCTGGAAATGTTTTTTGGGGAAAAAAAACTAAGGACCTCCAACCTACTATATAGATTTTTCTATAGAGATTTTTTTTTTAAACGATAATCCCATAGAATGAGAAGGTATGGATGAGTAACAATCAGAATTGGTGGAAGTGAACCAAACATCAATGAAAATAAATTTACTGAAGTATTAAAATATATGGTCTGATTACCAATGGAACAAGCTCCTAATTAGATTGTGAGTTTTTCATAACTGAAGGAAATTAAAGCAGAACCTGGACCTGGGAGGGATTCTAAAGAAAGACCTCCTACATTAGGCAGGGGGTTAGACTAGAGGAAATCTATGGTTTCTTGAAATACTGGTATTCTGTGTTTCTATGAGATTAATCCCAAATCAGGGAGGGAAGGGGAGAGTTTCAGGCTGATGGAGAATATGGAAACTTAAAAAGAAAAAGAGCAAAATTCATACAATGATATGCCACCACCATCAACGTCTACCTGAGAGATGTTTGCCTGGATGGGTATTATAAAATGAAATTGAAGCATGAATAAACTCAGTATGGGATCCAGTTTCTACAACTGACTTACCTTAGAGTTGGCAGATAATAGAGAATTTTTAATATAGTTTTGTTTCTTTTTAAATTGCGAATTACTATTAACTCATTGTTTAAAAACAACTGTTCTAATTTTTGCCTAAGATGAATCAATTGCAAAAGAAGTGATTTTTTTTAATTGAAAGAAGGCTTTCAATCAAAACATGTCCAGTTACTAGATAGAAAGATAGACTTTAAGGTGAGAATTGATTTTCATATAACTAGGTAAATAGCAATACTATAAAAATTCGGAACCTACAGTTAAGACTTAGATTGTCATACAATGAGATTCATTACATACAACATAGCATGAATTCATAGGAAAGCCACATTATTAAGTAACTAAGGGGTATAGCAAATACAGCTCTGGATCTGGGATAAGGAAGATCTGAATTCAAACCTGGCCTCAGATACTTAACTAATTGTGTGATTCTGGGCAAATCATTCACTTCTGCTTGTCTCAGTATCCTCAACTATAAAATGAGGATAATAACAACAGTCTTTACTTTTTCAATATTATTGTGAAGGACAAATGAGTTAATATTTTAAAGTGCTTATCACAGTGCCTAGCACATAGTAGGTACCTGATAAATTTTAGTTTCCTTCCTTCTAAGTTGCTGGTGTGACTCACTTTATACAAAGGTGCTGTTTCTGAGACATATAGATGAAATTAGATACACTAAGGCAATCTTGGGATTCCATCTGTAAATATCCTTTGATAAGATAAATAATATTACATATATACCCTAAATTTAAACAGCTTATTCAATTTTTTTTTTAATTCAGGGCTTTTTTTTTTTAATATGTAGGATTTGCTTAAAAGTAGAGTACAGCTATATGCCTCAAAATATAACTAGTAAAGAGTTACTAGTTATATTTTCACAAAACTTTGTTGACAAATATGGAGAGGAAAGACTAGAAATAAATGAAGACATATCAGCTTTAACATAAAAAACTTCAGAACTTTGATTAATGCAATGACTAATCATGACTTCATAAGACTTATGATAAAGCATACATCCTACTTCTCAGCAGAAAGGTGGCAAACCAGAGGTATGAAATGAAATATGCATCTTCAAACATGTTCAATATGTTAATTTAATTTACTTGACTGTATATATTTATTACAAGGGATAGTTCTATTGCAAGAAGATTGGAATCAGTGGTATCTGACAATGGTATTTTTTAAATGAAGAAAAGGAGCATCAATGAAATGTAGCAAGAGGACTAGTGTTCAGATCTCACCGCTGACACTCTCTGTGTGACCTAGGAAGGCTGGAAGGAATTGCAGATGGAAAAAAGGAAATAAAAGCAGAAGGAAGAAAGGAAGGGAAAATTGAAGGAAACAAGCATTTATTAACTGCCTATTTTGCCAGGTACCATCCTAGACACTTTATAAATTTTATCTTATGTGTGCAATTCTTACAAGAACCCTGAGAGGTAGGTGCTATTACTATCCCACTTTACAGTTGAGGAAACTTAGATAGACAGAAGTTAAGTGACTTGTCCAGGGTCACACAGCTAGTAAGTATCTGAGGTTGGATTTTAATTCAGGTCTTTATGACTTCAGGTCATCCTCTGTCCACTGCATCACCTAACTAGAGGAGAGTTGAATACTAAAACTCTACTGGATTCATGGGAAACAATAAAAGCATGAGAAAAAAATCTGTACTTAAAAGTTCATTTTCATCTATATTTTCTATTAATTAACACAGTAGAATGATGGAATTAGAGTCATTTGGACAATAAATAAGCATTTATTAAGTGTCTACTATGTGCATTGCAAGTCAATTAACCTCTCTGTGCCTCAGTTTCCTTATCCATAAAATAAAGTGATTAAATTAGATGGTCTCTGAGTTTCCTTCCAGTCATTAACCTCTGAGCCTATGATCCTATGATTGGATGTATTAGATAAGAGACAATGAAATACGTGTTTGTAAAGTAAAAATAAAATATGTCAATAAAACTTTAAAAAGAAAGAGATAGTGGAGAGTCAATATGATTCCAAGATCATGAGCATAGGTGACTGAGAAGATGATCATGCCATTAACAGAGACAGAAAAATTGGGGAAAGGGCAAGTTAAATTGGGACAGTGTAGCAGCAAGCACCCCAGCATCCCCAGCATGCACATAGTAACATCCTCAGATACTTACTAGCTGTGTGACCCTGGACAAGTCACTTAACTTCTAAGTTTCCTCAACTGTAAAGTGGGATAGTAATAGCACCTACCGGCTGCCAACACAGGTTCTTAGATCTGCTTTTCTAAAGGAAAGCAACTCAAAATGGGTTAACAAGCTGACTTTAATCAATCAAACATATCTTTTACCTAGTTCAGGGGGAAAAGGTCAGCACCCTAAACTTCAGAGTACATAGACAGAAATTACAAGACAGAGAAACATATCAAGCAGACAGGCTTCCAAACTGTCCAACCATTACATCCATACCAAATCACAGTTACCAGAGAGGGAAGCATCAACATCTGGGTTTTCAGAGCCGGGGGGCTCTCCCCGGCTCCCCAGAGTTTCATCTCATCAAATCACACAACACTTCTCAAAGTGAGCCCCAAAGCAAAGCCTCACATCAGGGATTATAAAGCCTTATCCTGGGTCAGAGAATGTAGCCACCCTCTTGACCCACTGCCCAATCACAAAGCACCAAGGTGTGGGCGTTCCTGAAAACCAAGCCTCCTGCCACAGGCTCCATGTGACCACATTCAGCCTATTAGGGGGCAGAGTATATTTTCTCTTCTTTATTTTTTTTTTTAAAGCATTTGGGTTAAGTAACTTGCTCAAGGTTACATGGCCAGTCATTATTTATGTGTGGGTGCTCATTTTCAGAGGCTGGAACAGAACCCGGGTCCTCCCAACTCCGGGCAGTGCTTAGTGCTCAGTGCTTTTACTCACTGCGCCACCTAGCCGCCCCTGGGCAGAATATATTTTCAAATCAAGGAAGGTTCTCAGAGTCTCTTAAGCCTATCAAAGGGCCTAGGGGTGGGGAAGATCTTTAAATTTTCATTTCCATTACAGACAGTGTTGAATTAAACTTAAGGCAAGTCTAGTTGGAAGTGGCAAAAGGTTGGAAATATGATGTAGGAGCACTAGAGAGAATTTGAGGGTAAAGATATAATAAATATTAATATCAGAAGCGGATGAGTGTAATGGTAATGAAATTTAAAGATCCCTTTGTATTGGAAAGCTAAGAGGTACTTAGCACCTAGTTTAAATTAAGCCTCTGTTAAAGAAACAGAAGGTATGAACTCCTGTTGCTGACATAACAAGAAGGGGCTGAAAAGGGAGGAGCAATACTGTAAATAAGGAAAAGCCCCAGAGAGAGAGAGTCAGAACTCCTTGGGATAAGCTTCATTGAGGCAGAAGCAGCTGCTGCCAAGGAGGCTGGAGAGGAAAAGCCCAGGCTGTATAGAATGATTTTGATTTTTGGGAACCTGGCTGAAGTGATTTTAATTCTGGGAATCAGCTTGAGCTTCTGCTGGGGAGCTACCAGCTTCTCCTGGGAGCTGCCAAACACTGAGGAAGCATGACTGTGATACTGGTATTTTCAGTGAACCTATTAAGCCTTGACTTCCCAGGAACAGAGACTGTGAAGGACTTAAGGTGGACTGGACACTGTGAGCTTCAGTGTGGAACAGAAATAGCATGGAGAGCTGGAAAAGGAACTGGGAGCTGTCTGCCTTTGAACCCAGGTGACACTTTGTTGCATCCAGGTAGGAGCTGGGACCATGGAAGGGGATCCAGGGAATCTGAGAGACTACCCCAAGTCAAGCTGAAAGAAGACTTTACCTGGATACCGTGTACTACTTGAAAAGATTGTAAGTTATTTGTGACTAAGGGGTGAATGGCCTGTGTATTTTACACTACCCCTTGAGAGAGTGCTGAGTAGTGACTGATATTGTACCTTAGTGTACCCCATGAGTAGAGAACTTTGACTATTGTATTTTGTGACTCTTAAGGAGGCAAGCATCCTAATGGATGATTGAATGACTGAGTTACTAAGTGATTGATTGACTAAATGATTATACTTTGTTCAAAACTGTGTGACCACTGTGGTAAAAACTGTGTGGCCATTTTCTGTGATAAGTTGTGAATGCTATATTTTTTGTTATCTCTGATAAATCATAACATTGTGAATGCTGTGCCTTTATTTACTGTGAATGTTTTGCTCTGATATGTTATTGAATAAATAGAGTGTTCACTATACTATGTAATCAGAACCTTAAAAGCTATTCACATTAGCATTCTTCTGGAAAGCTGCTCTTACTTGGCTTTACAATGAGATCACCAAGGGAGAAAATAGTGAGGAAGGGAAGAAGACTTAGATTTGCTGAGTCTATTCTAGTCCAAACCTCCACAACCAGGGTCAGTTCACAGACTTTGGATTCTTGCAGCTGACAGGAACATTTTTGGTCCAAAAAAGTCCCACTAATTCCACTACCCTCAGCACATACCCAGTACAACATGTGGGCACATTTCTATGTTGCAATAAACAATTCAAACATTAGAAATTAGATGAATGACACATTCATTAGATGCAGTCATTGAATTTTGTACTGAAAAAATGAGCTTGATCCTACTAGTAAGAAAGAAGTAAATTATTCTGTTTTAGGAGTGCATTAATGCTAGGATACCATTTAGAAAATTACCTCTTCCAATGCACTAAATGGTACCCTAATTGCCCAGAAGAATTACTGTACTTCTCGAAAGTGAGCTATTTATTCTTTTCCAACCAGTAGGATAAAGTCCAATTAGAAACAGATGATAACTTCATAGATATTAAAACATAGGTCAGGATTATAAAAGCCAGCTGAGTAATTTATAATGTTTTTTTTTAACTTCTAGTAATATTCCTTCATGATAAGTTCAACTGTCCTTTAGAGATCAATTTTCAATAAAACATCTGAAGATACAATTTGTATCTTGCTCCTGATAATTCACATGTGTGCTCATGCATGCATGTGTAACAGAAATCTACCACGTTCATTTCCTCCCTGTTGTCTGGTTGTCAGTAAAGTGAAATTAGGGTTATTAATTTTATAAGTTATTTTCTAGAGAAGACAAGAGATGGCACAAAATTCCCCATTTGGAAGGGAATTCAGAGGTCATTTAGCCCAAACTTTATCTGACAAATGAATTCCTCTCCATAATATCTCCAATATTCCATTAGATTCTAAGTTCCTTAAGGGAAGGACTGTCTTTTGTTTCCCCAGTGCTTAGCACAGTGTCTGAAACATAGTGGGTTCTTTTATTTTTCCAAAATTTTATTTTAGACTCAAATAGCAGGACACAAATACAGAATAGAGAAAAGAAACAAAAACATATCATAAAATTAAATACTGGAACTTAAATACAAAGTTAGAAAGAAAAAAAGCATGTTGTGTGCATCACAGAACATAAGAGAGGATTCGAAATATGTGACAAATAAATTTTCCTTTCAAAAAAACCTATATGATAAATAATATTCATTATGTTGAGAATTGTTCATCTTTTCTTTGCTTCCTTGTGATTTTTCTTTTGTTCTCTACTGTGCACTTTTTGACTTTGTTCGATTTTTTCCACCTCCAACCCTCCCCCACCAGAAAGCTACAATAAAGTTTAGACATGTTTCTCTATGATTCCAGATATATACATGAACATATACATATACTATATAGACATATGCTTTCCCAAACCTATTGTACTCCTAATCTTTGTTCTTCATGTATGATTATATCCCTTATTTCCTACCTCTCCTGCCTCCTCTACTTTACTTCTACCCACTACCTTGCCCTCCTATAACTTGCCTACCCCCCTCCAAGGATCCCTCCCTGGTCCACCCATTCCCATAAATCTAAACACCATTCTATGCCCCTATTTTTCCTATTCCCTCACCCTCCCCTCTAAAGATCCCTCTCTTGTCCTCTCTCCCCTCCCACTGCTCCTGAATTTAAATCTTCTGAATTTAAAAAACTTGTATACTCTTCTAAATATATATGTATTTTTCCCTCTTAAACCCATTTCCAATGAAAGTAGGTTACCAGGGGGCAGCTAGGTGGTGCAGTGAATAGAGCACCGACCCTGGAGTCAGGAAGACCTGAGTTCAAATCCGGTTTCAGACACTTAACACAAAAACTAGCCATGTGACCTAGGGCAAGTCACATAACCCCAATTTGCCCTCCAAAAAGCAAAATAAGTAAAGAATAAAAATAATAAAGAAAGTAGGTTACCAGAACTACTAGCCCTCCTCCCCAACCTAATTCCTCTGTATCAATTGTTCCTTTTGCACTTCAAATAATTACTCTTTTAAGCTGTTCTTAAATGGTTTTACTTTTAAAATTCATATCATTCTCAGGTTTACCCCAATCTTTCTTATAAACTACCCAATTATTAATAAGAATCTTAAACATCCATTTTACATATATAGAAAGTAAACAGTCTGTCCTTCTAGTCAGTTTTTGTTATGTGCCTTATATTTCTCTTGGTTCTTATATGTTGAATCTTCTATTAAGTTCAGGATTTTTTTAAACAAAGTATTAAAATTCTGAGAGTTTAACAAATGCCCGTTTTTTTCATTCAGGACAATACTTAACTTTGCACGGTATGATATTTTTGGCTGGAGGCCCAGTTCTTTTGCTTTTCAATACATTGTGTTCCAAGACCTGCAGTCCTTTAATGTCTATGCTGCTAGCTCTTGTGTAAGTCTAACTGTGGCACCATCATATTTGAAATGTTTTAATCTTGATGCTTTTAATATTTTTTCCTTGTGCTGGGGATTCAGAATTTGACTATGGCTTTCCTATGAATTTTCCTCATAGGATCTCTTTTAAATGGTTATCAATGGATTTTTTTTCTATTTCTATTTTCCTCCCTTGTTCTAATGCTTCAGGACAATTTTCTTTGATTATTTCTTATATTATTGTACCAAGAATCTTTTTTTGATCATAACTTTCAGTTAGTACAATTATTTTTATATTTTTATATTTTCTCTTCTTGGTCTATTCCCTAAATTTGTTCCTTTTCTTATATTTCCCTTTCTCTTCAGCTTTTTTATCATTCACATTTTGTTTAATCATTTCTTTTTTTATCATTTAAAAAATTTTTTTATTAACTTCTGGTTTACACCATTCATTTCTGCCAGATTTTGAGTTACCATTTTTTCCCCATTTTTCCCCTACCCACCACCCCAGAATAGCAGTCCCACAGGATATCCCCTCATCCCATCTGTTCTCTCCCATATCTTCTCCCATACCCACTTCTACTTTTCCATTAGGGCAAGGTGAATCTCTGTGCCCCAATGCCTGCACATCTTATCTCCCAATTATATGCAAAATAGTATTAATAATAGTATTTATATATATTTGAAACATTAATTTAAAAACTTTGAATTCCAGATACATTCCCTTCCTCCCTTGTCACCCACTCTTGCTAGAAAGACAAGCAATTCAGTATATGTTGTACCTGAATAGCTATACAAAACATTAACATGGTAGATATATTGTAAAAGACTGGCTATATTTCCCTCCCATCTATCCCACTCACCACTTGGACCATTCCCTACTTTGATCCTATCCCTTTTCAAAAATGGGTGCTTCCCACCTCCCTTCCCCCCAGCATGCCCTCCCTTCCATCATCCTCCCCTCTTGCCCCCCTTCCCCCTTACTCTCCTGTAGGGTGAGTGTTTAATCATTTCTTGATCCCTTATAATTTCACTGGCTTCACTTTGCCCAATTCTAATTATCAAAGTATCCTTTTCTTCCTTAAGATTCTGAATCTCTTTTGGTTGACTTTCCTTTCATACCCTTCTTGTTTTTCTTGGATCATTTTTATTATCTTTTTTAGTTTTTAGTTTTTCTTCCATCTCTTTAATTTTGAAGTCTGTTTTAAGATCTATGAATTCTTTTTGGTCAGGTGTCCATTTGACATTATTCTTTAGGGGTTTCTTTACTTCAATATCTTCCTCTCAGGATGACCCCTGGTCATCTCTATTTATATAATATGTTTCTATAGTTGGATTCTTTCTCCTTTGCCTATGCATTTTTTGTGGTAATGGCTTAATTATTTGTAGTCACCTCTAGCCCTGGGGTATAGGAAATGGTGCCTCTTGCCCCAGATCTTCAGTTCTCCTCTCCAGACTGAAACCAAGGTCAAAGCTGCAGTCTTCTGTAAGTGCCCACAGCCAGGGGTTTTCTGCCCCACTGCTTCTGCTCTTACTGGGCCTATGCTGGTTCCTTCTTGCCCTATCTGCTCTTAGCAGCACAGCTGGGTCTGGCATCCCTTGTCAGCAGAGATTCCCTTGATCTTCCCAATCTCAAATGCCCAACAACTCTCACTATCCCCTCCCATGTAAAAGTTCAGGTGACTGGGGCCAAGGCAGCCTCTCCAACCAACTAACCCCAGGGCTTGCTGCTTGTTGTTTAAAAGGCTAGCAGGCTTGCTGTTAAAAGGGAACCTAGCCGGAAGGTGTTTACTCTTTACAAGAACCAAACCTCAACCTGGGATTTTTCTTCCCATCTTCCCAAATTGTTCCAGGAGAACCCCAGTTATGCCCCTGTTCTTATTTATCTATACCCACACTTTGTTCACCCTAAGGTACTATTTTAACTCTTTTGTGGGGGAAAATCTTGAGAGCTTAGAATTTTCTGACCTACTCTCCATCTTCCCAGAATCCTCTCCTATAATAGGTTCTTAATAAATATTTATTAATTGGTTGATTGGTTTGTCATACACCCTTTCCCTGAATAACTCCAGGAATGGAAAAGATACTAACTGTCAAGGCAGCCCACTCCATTTGTCATTTGTCATGGATTTAGAGCTGAGACAATTCCATTTGTAACAAAGCTCTTGCTCAAAGAAAGGTGTTTTTTTCTCCCAATAATTTTTACTCCTGTTTTGTCAATGGTGGAAAAGGAGAAAACATTTAATTCCTTTTCCACTGAAGATACTTCAAATAGTTAAGACAGCAACCTTATTCTAAACCCTCAGATCCCAAGTCTTTCCTCCTCTTTTACAAATATTATCAGTTCTTTTAATGTGTAATAACAGATAGTAATAATTAAGTGAAGGAAAGTGACCAAATTCATATCTCATTCAAAATAAAACATATGTTGTATAAGAAAATATAAATTCATTGTTAAGGCTGAGAGCTAACTACTTAACTATGCTTATTTTTTTTAATATCCAAGTGTCATACAGTGTTTTCTTTCTCATGATGAAAATACTCACAATGCCCTCCCAACATATAAATTTAAACAAAATCAAACCCTCAAAATCTAACTCTTGCTAACTTTCTCTTACCTCAGTTGCCAACAGGAACTATTATAAAATGATTTCTATTAGTTTATATTTGTTTGTTCTTGGGGGTTGTCTTCAATAGATGTTTCTGACAAATTCTTATCCTGTTAGAGCCTCAGTTTCTCCAAATGCAAAATCCAGAAAATGATCAGCATCTGATTTTTCCCATCCCAGTGAGAGCAAAGAAAATTAAATAGATATGACAGAATGGAAATAATAGAAGATTAAATAAAGAAGGTTTCTATATGGCATGGGGTGAGAATGGAAAGTGGTATACATGCAAACAAAAACAATCAATAATTTTTTAAGTGGACAAGAGATAAAAAAAGACACCCAGAATGGAACAAAAAAAGGAAAATTTTTGTTTCACTATCTTGTTAAATTTAAAAACAAACTTCTTATAAAAAAAACTACATTTTCAGGTACAATCTTTGTGTTTATTGATAATTTTAAGTTCAAAATAAAAAATAAGATATGTTTATATAGTACTACTCCTAGAAAATGTTCTAAGTAAAACCATAACTAGCAATTCTAATTCCCAGGTTGAGTATTCCAAAATATTCTTTTGGGGGGGGAATGAGGAGGGTGAGACAATCAGGGTTAAGCAACTTGCCCAGGGTTGCACAGCTAGTAAGTGTCAAGTGTCTGAGGCTGGATTTGAACTCAGGTCCTCCTGACTCCCTGTTTCCTTGCACCAGGATAGTGTCCTAAATCTCTACCTGAATGGGGCCTTATGTACTGAGGTCTGACCTCTCTGATTTCCTCAACTGAATTTGTGTTAGAGAGTTTTAATGCTACTTTCTTTAGGAATATTTTGATAGAGCAAGGAAACAGGGTTTTTGTAACACCATGAAGCCCATTCTGGGAAAAGTGATGGCATTGGGGGGAGGGGAAACCAAAGAAAACCTCAACTGGGGTGATCTTAATAGCTATTCTTGCAAACTAATTATTCATTTCAGTCATTTTTTTACCCATTGGAGGAGTACAAATACTGTCAGCACCCTCTCAATTTTGGAACCCTAGAGAAAAGTTGCCCTGGTTGCTGTTCAAGTTTTGAGTTCCTTATGATTAATAAAAATGCTAAGAAAATTCAGTGTTGTCTTTTTTTATGGTAAGAGTAGCATTTTGCCTTTTCCCAAGATGGTCTTTATAAACATTAATTAGTTTTCTTAAATTCCTGTGGATAAGTAGTCATGCTCATTTCACGAGTGAGAAAACAGATACTGAGAAGTTAAGTGGTTTGCCCTAAATCACATAACCTACAGCAATTAGAGCAAAAAGTTCCTGACATTCAGGGCTGTGATCAACACTTGGAACCAAGCTGAGGCATCCCAATTCTTTAGGAGCAACATGATTGTACAAAGTTAGAATGTGTGACTGAGCTATACAGCTCAGCTAGTGAGTCATTTGCTAATTCCGTAAAGAATTTTATTTTTCAGATACTGTGGTTTTTCAAATTGAAAATTAAAAATGCTGAACAGCAGGCTTGAAATCATAATCCTTGTTTTTAATGGAAATGTGAACTCCTAGCTTTACCTTTTTTTCTCTTCAACTTGGAAACATGCCCTTGGGAGAATCTTCCTTCCTTTAATCCAGATGCTCTAGTGTTCTTTGTCTTAAATATCTGTCTCAGAAAATACCCTTTTAATACACTTACAAACAAAACATAGCATAAAAAAGTTGGTATTGAAATGAAGGGTGGGTATATTGGAATTAAAGTTAAATACAGTCTAACAAGAGACCAGAAAAGAACAAAGGTGGGGCCTCTTATCTGCACTTGCAAGAAAATCTCCTGAATTCCTCCTGGGAAATTTAATGGATTGTTCTTGATAGCTGAGATGGCCTTTTTCTGTTGTTCCCACCTGTTGTAGGCTGAACTGTGAAGCTAAACCCAATCAGGTGCTGCAGAAAGAGAAGAATCAAGGAAAATAGAAGATCAGCAGTGACTCCAAAAGTTATCTCTTGGATTCAAAACTTCTTTAGGGTTCTTTGTCTTGATGTTCCTATCCTTTGGCAAAATGAGATGGGGTGAAAACATGATTGGCAGCAGATATTGATCATCATCGATCAACTAAAGAAGGGACCTCAGCCCATGCTTATGGTTAACTGTTTATGAACAGGTACTGAAAAGTTGTGAATTTGTAATCAAATCAGGAAAAAAAATGGTAACTTCTATAACACACATTGGGAGTTTACCAAATCACTATTCACTGAGTGATATGGGTAAACAGAAGTATGGAATTTAAGAGTTAGAAGGGAGTGCTGGGCTACCAAGTCCAAAAAGGAATCACTACTATCAATCACCCAACAAGTAGTCATCCAGCTTCTGCTTGAAAATCTCCAAGGAGAGGAAATCTACTACCTCCCAAAGCAATCTATTTCTCTGTTGTATAGCTAGGATAATTGAGAAATTTTCCGCTAACATCAACCTAAATTTTTCCCTTTGCACTTTCTACTTATTGCCCTTAGTTCTGGCCCATTAGATCATATGGAAGAAATCTAATCTCTCTTCCACATGATAGCCCTTTAAAGACTAGAAGAAAGCTATCATTTTTTACTTGGGTCTTCTGTTCTCCAGAATAATCATCTCCAATTTCTTCAACAAATCTTCATGCCACATGGACCTTTCATCTCCCTAGAGGTCCTTCTCTGTTCTTACTCCAATATATCAATATCCCTCCTAAATCCTGGTGCCCAGAGCTGAATATAATACTTCTACATGGGCACAGGGACAGTTTGACAAGCTATCACTAAAGTTATATGCAAACTACATGCATGCAAGCACACACACAGGTACATGTGGTGAGTTCAACAGCATAAGTTATAGAACCACATAAACTGTGTCAATTGGAGCAGTAGAGGTTGGGGCAGGAGGGCTATGGAAAGTATATTAACCGCTTAATGCCAAGCCCTATTCACAAAGCCCTGAAGTGATAGAAAAAGTGGAAGGTCTACCCAGTTTAAAATGGGCCTCTGCTGAACATGGAAGAAAAAGACTGAGAGAACTGTATCCTACTCAGAGACTAGTGCATGCTTCCTCTCTAGTTACCAAAGCAAAACCTCAAGATACAGAAAGACAGATAAATAGATAAAAAGAAAACAAATCCTCCTTGTACATAATACTAACACATACTTGCTGACATGAAAGGGAAGAAATACAAATTAAATGAGTATGCCTGGAAAATGTTGGGAATTAAGGGACAGAGATAAACATTACCTGGGAGAGAACTTGAAGTCAAATGCAATTTGCCTACAGACCCTGAACCACCTGAAGTGAGACCAGTGGATGTGCTCTGAGTTACTCTGTTAAATCAATGGACCAGACACGGGTCTCCCTTGGCTGTTACAATGAGTGAAAATTTCCACATAAATACATTTCACTGCTCCTTACTGGGAAGGGATTAGAGGAAATTGAACTTCTGACTTTGGCAAAGGTGGTTGATATCTAGTCTAAAGAGGATAATGAATGGGGACAGGAAAATGATCCCACTAGATGGATTGATGCTATTTATTCTTTTTTACTATTGCAAAGGAATATTTATTTAAACAGTATAATAAGAGCAAAAACACACATTTCCCCTAGCACCTCAGAAGCAAAATCCACCCTCTTCCTGCTACTCCTTTCATCTCTGGGGAGAGGATGGAGATAAAGTTTCAATATCTATCTATTCTATAATCCTGGGCTCCAAAGTTCTCACAGACCAGCCTACCAGGCTGGGAACTCCACTGCCTTCACCTAAAAATGTAAAGGACAAAAGAAACAAGACCAAAACCCGAATCCCCTTTCTTGGGGCCATGGGGCCTAAAGGGAGGGGAAGAAGACCCTGCAGCTCTTCCCCAGCTTACTCTGTGGTATCCCTGCTGAGAACAAATCAGATTATTACCCCCTAGATGTTGCTAGAAAGAGAAAACTTTACTCATTTCTAAGATTCTGATGAAATTTTATATATCATACATCTTTTATATAATACATTTATATAATACATGTTCAAAGTGAATCAATGAAGCTCATAGTAATTTACCAAAGGCTGGGAGGATGGGAGTTGAGCCATTATTTGAATAGATAATCCACATAACAACCCCTAGAATAACACTACCTCCTTTAGTTTAACCCTCAACAAACAGGTCATAGGGTTACTGTGGGGAAGTATTTTTTCCAAAACAAAGTCCTATAAGCATGTGAGTTCTCATGAGCAAATTTTAATCACTATTCAAATGATAAAAGATGTTCTAATTTACAAAGAAACAAAAAAATTAATAAAGTCAACCTGTCCTTTGAAAGACTGGCAGACAAGCTATAGAATCAATATTGGCAGAAGCCAGGAGGTTGTAGGCTCCTCACATAACTCAGGCTACAAATGGAGTAGGGGAGTAGGGCAGCCAGAACCAGTCACATAATGACAGTAATGCATCATTGGTTGTACTTGAAAACATCTCATTGACTCCAAGAGCAGTCCTCTATCTGCTTCAGTATATTGCCTCATGATTACTAATCCACTAAAATCCTACAGTACCTCTCCCCCTCCAATGCTTCATTGTGGTATCCAGGTAATCCTGGATCCTTAGAGGCTTTGTCAGCAAAGTTTCATCTACAGCCAACAAAAATAATTCATACACACACACAAATATATCTGCATATGTGTATGTATTTTACTTACAATATTGCAGGTACTGTGCTAAGTGCTTTACAATTATAATCTCATAAGCCTCACAACAACCCAAGGAGGTAGGTGCTATCATTATCCCTATTTTACAAATAAGCAAACTGAGGCATAGGTTAAGTGACTTGCCTAGGATCACACAGCAAATCCCTGTCTGAAGCTGGATTTGAACTTGGATCTTCCTGGTTCCAGGCCTGGTACTCTGCCACTTAGCTGGCCCAACTAGCTGATCTTGGAGAAGCTTATTGCTTGGTTTGCTGCAGGATGCTTAATGTTTTAGGACAGAAACTCTCAGAGATTCTCCACCAAGTTATAAAGAGGATTATGTGTCAGCAGGGAGAGAAGGGCACACTCACTAATGAAATTATAGGTACTTAATATATTGAAGTATCATTATTTCTGTTCATTTAGCTGGAAGGGTATAGTCAGAAGAGAATGAATAGAGTGATTCCAGGGAGATGTGGAAGCACCTCTAACAATACAGGCCAATTGCTGACATCAGAGTATTGCTAGAAGCAATCAGACTATACCTGCCATACAGCATCAGGCAACTCATTTTAGCCAAAAGTCCCACATAGTCCCTGGAACAAGCAAGCAGAAAGGGGGAAAATAATATAGCTTCCAAAGAGGGATTCTAAGTCAGACACTAGGCACACTGTATTTATAAGGAGCATTACCTGCCATAAGTCTCCCTATGGGCAAGCACTACTTAGATTTCGCCTTTGTATGCCCAGGCCTTAGCACAATCCTGAACCACAAAGTAAGCACTTAATAAAGATTTATTGATTTGAAATCATAGAATAGCAGAGCTAGAAGGGACCTTAGAGACCAGGTAATGCAACTCCTTCATTTTACAGAGCAGTAAACTGAAGCCTAAGGGAGGAAAGTGACTGGTTCAATGAGAGTCACACAGGTAATAAGTGAACACAGTGGGATTTGACAACAGGCCCTCTGATTCCAAGGCCAAAATCCCTGCCACTATAACATGCAGCCTTATTCCTTATTAACCATGAGAATAATTAATGAAGAATAAGAAATTGCCACAAAGCTCAAGGATAAAGTTACTTCTCTAAAACAAATCAGAAATATTATATCAGTTCACAGTACCTAAAAGAGACAGTGTTTTAATTGTAACAGCTCATTAAGAATGTTTGTTCCATTCCTTTTGCTTTGGTCATAGATAATATGAAATTTGATTAAAGTGAAAAAATGGAAAAGTATCATTTTTATCATCCACATTTAGGCTAATAGAGGCAATGGCTATGACCCCAAGGGGACATGTGTTCTCTGTGTAATGCATAAAAAAATCACTAAAGCTTAATGAGCTGATGCTAATTGTACAACAATGGACTTGTATCCCTGGGAGACAAACTGATTTGTGGGTCATTGATTCTAATCCTAGAGACCCAAGGAGGGAAAAATACTACCCTAAGGACTCAGACTTACAAATATGATGTGACTAGATAAGCACTGACTTTTGACAAAAAATATCAGGAAATAAGAAACTAAAGGGACTTAAAGGCAGGAAATATCCACCAATAGTGTGAATAAACTGGAAAGCCAGAGGTCTAAAGAACTTGTGAACTTTTCTGCGTGAGTGTGTGTGTGTGTGTGTGTGTGTGTGTGTATGCGTGCGTGTGTGTGTTTAATGAGGAATCTCAATAACTGGAACACATTCATTCAGATCCATGAACTGATGATAATACAAACAGGGTAAGGCTGTTCTAGGTTAATGTATATATGATATTGTATATATTATATAATATAAAACATTAGACAAATGCCAAGTCATTACTATTAATGATAATTCCATAACAAATTTTAAAAATATAAAAAGATTAGTTGAGGGTAAAGAGTTTTAAGATACTTGAGAGAAAAATTATATCCAAGTCCTTTATTTACAACTGATTTTCATTCAATCACTGTGCTAATTAATTATAAATTAATCTTGTCTACTCATTAGAATTCTGCTGAAAAGCCTGCTACTTAACTATCCTATTATCCAA
This sequence comes from Gymnobelideus leadbeateri, assembly GCA_011680675.1. Classification (NCBI taxonomy): domain Eukaryota; kingdom Metazoa; phylum Chordata; class Mammalia; order Diprotodontia; family Petauridae; genus Gymnobelideus; species Gymnobelideus leadbeateri. The sequence goes on from WOXC01006301.1 coordinate 198,044, forward strand.
GGCCAATTAATATTTATTGATTGAGTAATAGTAGCTAGGTGGTATAGTAAATATAAAGCCCTGGGCAAGGAGTCTGTAAGGCCTGAGTTTAAATCCAGCCTTAGATACCTACTAACTGCATGACCCTGGGCAAGGGACAACTTCTGTTGACCCATTTCCCCATCTGTAAAATGGGGGTAATAATAGCACCTATTTCACAGGGTTGTTGTGAGGATCAAATGAGATAATTGTAAAGTTCTTGACACAGTCCCGAAGACATAGAAATATCAACCATTGTTATCATTATAATGTACTGGAAGGCTTTCACACGTTGTACCCCCATAAAGCCAAGCATGAGCAGCTTTCCAGAGGACTGCTATTGTGAACAGCTTTTCAAGATTCTGATTTCACAGTATAGTGAACTCTTTGTTTATTCAGTAACAAATCAGAGCAAAACATTCAAAGAAAATCAAAATATAGCATTCACCATGTCACAACTCAACAACCTAACACTAAAATGGCCACATAGTTTTCACCAAAGTGGCACATAATTTTAAACAAAGTACATTCATTTAGTAAGTCTTTCATTTAGTAAATCCTTAATTCAATCACCAGTCACTACTAAGCACCCTCTTAAGGCATAATGGAAAAGTACAAAGGCCATCCACCCCTAAGTCAAATTTTTTAAAATTAAATTTTATGTTTATTTTATCATTCATTTCCACATGATTTTGAGTTACAACTTTTCTCCCCGTCTTTCCCCTACGCACCAACCCAAAACAGTGATCCCACTGTATACCCTTTCCCCCAATATGCTCTCTCCTATATCCTGCCCCATACCCCCTCTGACTTTCCAGTAGAGCAAGATGGAGTCCCATCCCCCAGGGCCTGTATATCTTATTTGCCAGTTTCATGTAAAAGTGATAATAATAACACATTTTTTTAAACATTTGATTTTAGAAGTTTGAATTCCAGATTCTTTCCCTTCCTCCTTTGTCACCCACCCTTACTGGAAAGATAAGCAATTCAATATAGGTTGTACATGTACATGTACATCTATGCAAAACATTTCCGTAATGTATATATTGTGAAAATATATTTCCCTCCATCCTATCCCACCTCCCACACAATCAAAAGTGTGTGCTTCTAACTACCCTACCCTCTAAAGTGTTCTTCCCTCCATCATCCCACCTATCATCCCCTTCCCCCCTACTCTCCTGTAGGGCAAGATACCCTATTTAGTGTGCATGTCATTCCTTCCCTAAGCCAAATTCAATGAGAGTAAGGTTGACCCATTCCCTCTTGCCTTCCTGTTCTTCCCCTCCATTGAAACAGTTTTCCCTTGTCTCTTCTATATGAGATAATTTACCCCATTCTGTCTCTCCCCATCTCCTCTCATTATATTCCTCTCTCACCTCTCAATTTCATCTTTTAAGTATCATCCTTTCCTATTCAATTGATCCTGTGCCCTCTGTCTATGTATACCTGTACACATATATACACTCTCACATATGTATTAATATGCCCATATACCCTCCTATATAGATATATATGTATGTACACACACACACACACACACACACACACACACACACACATATATATATATATATATATATATATACACATTTATATACCCTTCAACTATCCTCATATTGAGAAAAGTTTCATAAATTATGATTATCATTTTTCCATGTAGGAACGTAAATAGTTCAACTTTGATAAGTTCCTTATGATTTCTTTTCCCTCTTTACCTTCTCATGCTTCTCTTGCTTCTTGTATCTGAATGTCAAATTTTCTATTCAACTCTGGTTTTTTCATCAAGAAAGCTTGAAAGTCCTCTATTTCATTGAATAACCATATTTTCCCCTGAAATATGATACTCAGTTTTGCCAGTAGGTGATTCTTGGTTTTAATCCCAGCTCCTTTGATGTTAAGGATATCCTAACCTAAGCCCTTTGATTCCTCAGTGTAGAAGCTGCCAGGTCTGGTATTATCCTCATTGTGTTTCTACATTACTCAAACTGTTTCTTCCTGACTGCTTGCAGTATTTTCTCCTTGACCTATAATATTCCTATGAGTTTTCTTTTGGGGATCTTTTTCAAGAGATGATGGGTGAATTCTTTCACTTTCTATTTTGCCCTCTGGTTCTAGAATATCAGGGCAATTTTGCTTGATAATTTCTTGAAAGATGGTGTCTAGGCTCTTTTTTTGATCATGGCTTCCAGGTAGTCCAATAATTTTTAAATGATCTCTCCTGCATCTATTTTCTAGGTCAGCGGTTTTTCCAATGAGATATTTCACATTGCCTTCTATTTTTTCATTTGTTTGGATCTGTTTAATAGTATCTTGATCTCTCATAAAGTCATTACCTTCCATTTGCTCCAATCTAATTCTGAAGTAATTATTCTCTTCAGTGAGCTTTTGAGATTCTTTTTCCATCTGGCAAATTTGTCTTTTTAAGGCATTCTTCTCCTCATTGGCTTTTTGGGCCTCTTTTGCCATTTGAGTTAGTCTATTTTTAAGGTGTTATTTTCTTCAGTCAAGTTGTTGACTCTCTTTTCATTTTTTTTGCATCATTCTCATTTCTCTCCCCAATTTTTCCTCCACTTCTCTTATTTCATTTTGAAAATCCTTCTTAAGATCTTCTATGGACTGCAACCAGCTCATCTTTTTTGTGGAAGCTTTTGGTGCAGGAGTTCTGACTTCATTGTCTTCCTCCTGTTCCATGCTTTGATCCTTTTTGTCCCCAAAAAAGGAATCCAAAGTTGTATTGCTATGCTTGCTTTGTTTCCTTTGCTTGCTCATGTTGCCTCTCAATTATTTGACTTTTGAGCTTTTTGCCACAGTAGAACTCTGCTTCCAGAGAGGAGAGCTTTGTCTCAGCTGCTGGATCTATAAGTTGAGTGCCCTCTCAGAAGGCTTCACTGGCTCTAGCACCTGATCACACCCCCCAGGACCTCCACCCAAGATAGCAATCCAGATCCAAGCAGGTTAAAGCAAGAGCAATTACCCCTCAGACTGGTCTCTTGGTCCCCCTACAATCAGCAGGCCAGGAGCTCTGAAGTAGCCATGCTGCTTCTCCCTCTAGGGGCAGAGGTCGAACCACATTCTCAATCGCCCTGTTCCCAAAGTTGCTTTTGGCATTTATGGATTGATAATTCTGGAAACCGCCACAGCTGCTGATAATCCACTCTCCTGAAGTCCCTCTAGCCATGGCTGGTCAGGGCTGCCCTGAGGCTAAAACTGAGGGCTCCCTCAGCACTGGGCTCTGCTCCCAGTGCAATGCAATGGACCCTTCCTGCTGATCTGCTGGGCTGCCTTCAGCAGGAGTTTTTTTCTCTCTGTCACTTTGTGGGTTCTGTAGTTCTAAAGTTTGTTTATAGTTGTATTTTATAGGTATTTGAGGTGGTTGCAGGGGGAGCTCAGGGAGTTTTCCTGCTTCTTTGCCACCATCTCAACTCTGCACCCCAAGTCAAAATTAAGTTACAATATCATCAGTCATTACTAAGTACCCTCTTAAGGGGTAGTGGAAAGTACCAAGGCCATCCACCCCTAAGTCACAAGTAAGTTACAATATCACCTGTCAGCATTAAATACCCAAGGAGAGATCTTTTCATTTTGACTCAAGGCATGCTTTCAGCTTCCATGTTTCCTCTTCCTTGGTCCCAGCTCCTGCCCAAATCTAACCAACTGCCACCTGAGTTCAAAAGCAGACAGCAACCAGTTCCTTGTCCAGCTCTCCATGCAGTTCCTATTCCATATTGAAGCTCACAGTGTCTAATCCACCTCAAGTCCTTCACAGTCTCTGTTCCTGGGAAGACAAGGCTTAACAAAGCCACAATAACACTCAGCCACATTGCCAGCATCCTCATCAATTCACTTTCTGCTTATGAAATTAGCATAGACCCAAAACAGAAAAAGTACCAACACTACAATCAAGCTTCCTCTGTCAGCTCTGGCTGGCCCTTGGAAGTCTTTGGCAGCTCTGGATGATCCTCAGAAGCTCTCAGCAGAAGTTTTGGCTGGCTCTCAGAAGTTCTGCCACCATAAGTTCCATTTTCAAAATCAAAATCACTTTCTCCATAAGCTCAGTTTTCAAAATCACTTTCTCCAACCTGGGCCTCTCCTCTTCAGCCTCCATGTGGTTTGCTCCAAGAAGTTCTGACTCTCCAGTTTGTGCTTTTCCTTATATAAGTTATTAGCTCCTCCCTGTTCCATCCCTTCCTGTAACATCAGCAACAGCAGTTCGTATCTTCTGTTTCTTAACAGAGGCTTGATATAATTAACTTGAAACTAAGTGCTAAGTACCTGTTTACTTGCCAATACAAGGGGATCATCAAATTCCAATACTGTTACAACACCCAGACCCAGTTTTTCTGACTAGGTCCAAATCTCTAGTACACACAAACTTCAAGCTATCTCTTAGTGTTAATCTAAGCTGGCAAAATATACTTACTATAGTTTCTCCTTGGATTTCTTGACCATTTCCATATCTCTTTTTTTATCCTTTCTGAAGCAATTGTAAAATAGCTGGGCTTCTGTGCTGCCTCTCATTCAGTCTTTTTTTTTAGAGGGGGGAAGGCAAGGCAATTGGGGTCAAGTGACTTGTCCAAGGTCACATAGCTAGTAAATGTCAAGTGTCTGAGACCAGATTTGAACTCAGGACCTCCTGTCTCCAGGGCAAGTGGTACCTAGCTGCCACTCATTCAATCATTTTGAAAATTATCTAGACCTGGAAATTTTCAAGTTCTCTCTCTATCTGTTTTCTCATCAAAAAGGGGCTAATGATACCATCTTCCTCACAGCAATGTTATAAGGATTAAATTAGTGATATGTGTAAAAGGTTTTACAAATCTTTAGAGTACTACAAAAATTCTAGATATTATTATTGTTGGATGGTCTAGCTTTAGGGATGATTGTGAAAAATTTCTTGCTGTTTAATAATAACCTTTAGGATAATAGGCTGTTGATTAAACTGGTCTCCTTCACCAAAGGAGGGAAGAGAAGCATGTAGTTAGCAATAGAAAGAAGGAGTGCTAAATCAATGAAACCCACACCTGACAGAAAAAGAATCTTGCCAAACTCTTTGGTTTATCCTTTGTGACCTACTTGTGATTGACAGATATGACTTTGTTCTTCATGGGTCCTTATCTGATCTCAGTATAAAACTCTGTAGCCACTAACATTTGTGGGCCATACAGAATAAGTATATATTATTCTGAATAGAAATTATTTCCTAGGAACAATTATAAGTACATCTTCATTTCTCAGAGATGTACTAAGATTGAAACCCACAAATGTTATAATAATAATAATAATATTAATATTAATAATAATAATAACTAGTATTTATATTAAGGTTTGAAAAACATCGTACATGTTATTTCATTTCTTCTGACCTCCTTATATGGGAGAGTTTTCTACAGGTAGTCTGAATATTATCAATACACCCTGTAGTTCTAGAGTTAGAATACATCTCTGTTCCTGGAAATACTAAGCTTGATTAACAGAGCCTCTCTTTTCCTTCTATGATTATAATCCTTAATTGGAGAGCAACATATAGATCACATAGGTATTTGCTAAAACCATTTTTTTCTATTATACCTCTTTAGTAGATCCAACACTTTCCTTTGATTTTATGTAGGGGAAATCTAGGAACCTTCAAATCAACCCATGACCATAGCATAACAGATAGAGCACCTCTAGAGCAACTTTCTATTCACTAACTTTGACTTTCCACACTGGTACACTTTCATAATTCATTTTAGTGGCTTCATCAGAGTGAGCAACTATAAGAGAAACTGGGAAAGTCAGTTTTCTGAAAGTAAGGTGAATGATATTGGAAGTTAGTCAAATGTTAGCACATGGTAAAACAGAAAAAAGATAACATTTAATTCTCTGTCACATTTCTTCCTTCCTGATTTAGATTGTGGCATACTCATTTGAAGCATGGTGAGATGATCAGGAAACACTTTGGTGGAAAACATGTAAATATCATCTGGAAGATGATAAAATAATGAATGAGAATAGCATTGAAAGTACCACCAAATTGATGGTACAATTTACAAACAATTTCAAAATTAGAGAAAGAAATAAAGTAGCTGTAATGTGACTTTTTGTAGTTGGCATTTCTAAAACATCTGACATGGTGTCTTCTGACATTTTTCTGGGAAATTACAAATTGACTTGAATATGAGCACTATCAAACAGACTGAAAATTGGATTGAAGACTCTAGGCAAAAATAGATAATGAAAGGCAATGTATCTATGCAGGGAAGAAAGAAGAATACAAATGGACCTTAAAAGGTCAGAAATATGCACAAAACATACCAAATAATGTTTGGTTTAAACAGGCTCTGCTTGTATTTTACAAAGTGCTTATTAACTACTGTGTACACAGCATTGTGTCAGTTGCAGAAAGAAAGAAAGAAAGAAAGGAAGGAAGGAGGGAGGGAAGGAAGGAAGGAAGGAAGGAAGGAAGGAAGGAAGGAAGGAAGGAAGGAAGGAAGGAAGAAGGGAAGAAAGGAAAAGAAAGAAAGAGAAGGAAGGAAGAATGGAAGAAGGAAGGAAGGTGGGAAGGAAGGAAGAAAGGAAGGAAGGAAAGAAGAAGGAAGGAAGGAAGGAAGGAAGGAAGGAAGGAAGGAAGGAAGGAAGGAAAGAAGGAAGGAAGAAAGGAAAGAAGGAAGGAAGGAAGCTCTTCTTCTTCCCTAAAATAGTGGACAGTATAGTTGGAAAGCTGCCTTCATAGCTGTTCTCATCCTTCCATATATATGAGAACAGCTATGAAGGCAGCTGAAGCAGGCACTGTGGAGTGCTTGGAGCTTTGTCAGATGTTGAAAATGCCAAGGTCATACACTATATCTCAAACCATCATCAGTTGTCTTGACCTTTGTCTTGCCACAGGATTTTGATGACTCTAGAAGAGAGAGTGAGGCTGACAATGACTTTGCACAACTCTGCCTCACTTAAACCCAATTTATGCACAAATCAAAAGACATTACCCATACCATTTACCATTTTTTACCTGTACAAATACATAAATATCCTGCTTCCCCTACGAGAATGCAAACTCCTTAAGAAGAGTGATTTTGCCTTTTCTTTGTCACTCCAGTGTTTAGGGCAGCACTTGACATAAAGTAAGTTCTTATTAAATGCTTGTTTATTGGTTAATTTATTGGATATGAGTTCTGAGCCACTGACTGTGATCTTTAAAACAACATAGAGGAACAAAGTATTCCAGGATTAAAGATAGACAAATGTTTTCCCTATTTTCTCAAGGCAGCTACCTCCCAGGGCTGTTTTAAGGATTAAATGACATGTTTGTAAAGTGCTAATTACAGTGTCTGGTACATAGTAGATGCTTAATAAATGCTTATTTCCTTTGATCTTCCTTCTGTTTTCCATAAGAAGAAAAGAATAGAGTCTATCAATTACGGACCTTGGCTTTAATTCCTAGCAAAACACATTATTAAAGAGATAGTGAATAGTTAGGAAAGGAAGGAGTCATCAATAAGAACCAGAATGTCTTTAGCAATCAATAAACCAATCAATAAACATTTATTAAAAGTCTACTAAGTGCCAGGCACTGAATAAACAAAGACAAATGAAAACATCCTTGCCTTCAAGGAACTTACATTAAGGAGAAACAATATGTACAAATATCATATATACAATATAAATACAAGGTAATTTGAAGGGCTTGGTGAATTGCTTAGTAGCTGGTGGAAGAGAAAAGGCTTTGTGTTGGAAGTGGCATTTGAGTTTAACCCTGAAGGAAACTGGGGATTCTAAAAGTCATAGGCAAGGTAAGAATACATCCCAGAAAGTGAGTAAGCCTCTCCAAAGACACAGAGATACCATATGGAACTTCCTGTAGGAGGAATAGAAAGAAAGCTAGTTTGGATAGAATTAAGCATATGGGAAATCAAGTGATACATAACGACTTGAAAGGTAGATTGAAGCTATGTTGTGAAAAGACTTAAAAGTCGAAAGAGAAATCTGTATCTGATCCTCTAATAGGGAGTTACTGGAGTTTACCGAACTGGGGAGTGACAAGTATAGACTTGGGATTTAGGAATATCATGTTGAAAGCTACGTAGGGAATGGGATGGAGACTAATTAGAAAGCTGCTGTGACCAGAACAAGTGAAAAGGAACTGAACTAGGATGGTGGCTATGTGGATGAAGAGAAGGGAATGAGAGAGGGGGAGAGTCAGAGAGAGACAGAGACAGAAATAGAGACAGAGAGGGAGACAAAAGAAATAGATTTGGGGAGGTAGAACTGAAAAGACTTGATAACTAATTGTATATGTTAGGTAAGAGATTGATTGGAAGGCTGGTAGTGCCCTTGACAGAAATAAGAAATTCTAAAAGGGAAAGATTTTGGAAGCAAGATAATTTCTGCTTTAGACCCATTAAATTTGAGAAGTCTATGGGAAATTCAGTTTGATATATCAACAGACCATTCATTACTCAAGCCTGAATCTCAGGAAAAGAGGCAAATGTTAATAATCAATCTGAGAGTCATCTGCAAAGGAATGGTGACTGAATCCATGGAAGTTATTGGGGAAGGGTAGTAAGTAGAGAGAACAGAGAAGGTCAAGACAGAGCCTTAAGGTATACTCATAGTTAGAAGACATAATACAGGTAATGATTCTACAGTGGTGACTGAGAAAGTGTGCTCAGACAGGTAAGAATCAATCCCAGAAAGAATGGTGCCACCCTGAGAAGAGAAGGGAAAACATTAAAGAAACAGTGTTAACACTGACAAATGATGCTGAGGGGTCAAAAAAGGATGAATACTGAGGAAAGAACAGTTTATGGCAAACCAACCTTTTTTTTTCATTTTCTAATAAAAGTACTAATCTGAAATTAGGGGAATGTTGTAGATAACAGTTTAATCTAAATTTTAGCAAAGCATTTGACAAAATCTTTCATGCTATTCTTGTGGGAAATATGGAGATAAGAGCCTTAGACAAGTATTTATATGATTTGGAGCCATTGATCTGCTAGAATCAAACCACAGTAATGGTGTGGTGTCAACCTAGAAGTTTTCTAGTGAAGTGTAAGATGAATGAAAAGCCTGAGAGACAGAGTTTCTGGGTAAGTCATAATCAATGTATTAATTAGGTTAGCAAATAGTCAATAAATTGAGGGACAATGGTCTCTCTTGGTAACCAAAGACAAAGATCATAGAGATCACTGAATGCTTAAATACTTTTGGAAAGGTGGGTGCCCCTGACAGACAGAGATCAACCTTGACTGTGAACAATTTGTGAAGTGTGGACAAGGAGGTGGGCTGAAAGCCTTCAGCTCCTTCTGCTGAAAACCCTAGATCTCAATACTAATAATTGCTTATTAATTGAAAAAGAATCATTTTTCTCAGTATCTCAATGATTTCTGCTTGTCCTGATGCTAACATTTTCATCAAGTCATTAAATATTTACTATGTGACTACTATGTGTTAGGCATTGTAATAAGTTCTAGGAATACAAAATCAAAACAAAACAAAAGTAGTCCCTGATCTCAAGGAGTTCACAATCTAATTAGGGAAATAACATGTAAACAGCTATATAAAAACAAGATACAACATAAATTTGAAATAATCACAGATGGAAGGCACTATCATTGAGGGGAACCAGGAATGACTTCTTGCAGAAAGTGGATTTTTAACTGAGACTTGAAGGAGTCCAGAAAGCCAAGAGGTGGTATACAACTCTAGGCATGCCAGTGAAAATTCATGGAGTCTGGAGAGAGAGTGGTTTGTGTGAGGGACATCAAGGTGACCAGGGTCACTGGATCATAAAGTATGGAGGGGAGCAATGTGTAAGAGGACTGGAGAGATAGGATGGAGCCAGGTTATGAAGGTATTTAAGAGCTGAATAGAGAATTTTATATTTATAGTTTATCAATCATTTGGATAAAGGTATAAATGCTATATTTATCACAGTTACAGATGACACAATGCTAGGACCCTAAGAAGATGACAAAAGCTGGAAACAAAAAGATGTTAACTAGGTAGAATCCTAGGCCAAGACTAATAAGATGACATTTAGTAGAGATAAATGCAAAGTATTACTCTTAGATTTAAAAAAATCAGTTTCACAACTACAAGATGTAGAAGTCCTGTCTAGGTGTAGCAGCAAGCACCCCAACATCCCCAGGGTAGCTGCCAATATAGGTTCTTAGATCTGCTTTTCAAAAGGAAAGCAACTCAAAATGGGTTAACAAGCTTACTTTAATCAAACAAACACACATTACCTAGTTCAGGGGAAAAGGTCAGCACCCTGAACTTCAGAGTTACAGAACTTACACATCACACAGACAGGCTTCCAAACTGTCCAACCATTATATCAATACCAAATTACAGTTACCAGAGAGGGAAGCATCAACATCTGGGTTTTCAAAGCTGGGGGACTCTCAACAACGGCTTCCCAGAGTCTCACCTGGTCAAATCACACAACACTTCTCAAAGTGAGCCCCAAAGCAAAGCCTCTCCTCAGGGCTTATATAGCCTTCTCTGGGCTCAGAGAATGTAACCACCCTTTTGATCCACTGCCCAATCACACAGCATCAAGGTGTGGTCATTCCTGAAAACCAAGCCTCCCACCACAGGCTCCATGTGACCACATTCAGCCTATTAGGAGGTAGAGCATATTTTCAAATCAAGGAAGGTTTTCAGAGTCTCTTAAAGCCAATCAAAGTCTCTAAAGCCAATCAAAGGGCCTAGGGGCAGGGAAGATCTTTAAATCTGCATTTCCATTACACTAGGTTACATTAAAAGAATCACAGATTTTAGGACTAAGGGGTATATAGTCCCATTACACTCTGCCCTTGTCAAAAACCATTTGAAATACTAGGTTGAGTCCTGGGAACTACATTTTAGAAAGGACATATAAGCTAGAGAGTATCCAAAGGAAGACAACCAATAGGATGAATCATTTTAGCCATATGAGAATGGGATGAAGAGCATGTTTAGTGTGGCGAAGAAAAGACTCATGAAATGGTCTTCAAGTATTTAGATGTCTGTCATGTGGAAGAAGGATTAGACATTCTGTTTAATTTCAAGGAAAATAATAAATTGAAGTTAGAGAGAACCTAATTTAGCTAATGTAATTAGCTGTTTTGGAATGGAGGTCTTCAGGAGAAGGTTGGATGACCACTTATGAGTTATAATCAGTTGCAGAGGGGGGTTTCGTGTTAAAATATGGACTGATCCACATGGCTACTGGAGTTCTTTTCAACCTTCCAACTCTAAGATTTTGAAATTCTCTGATATTCTAATTAATGCCTTATTAGTCATTCCATCTACCAGCTTTCTTTCTTTGTCCATTCATCTCTACCCATTCTTTCATATATATGTGTTGTGTGTGTATGTGTATGTGTATAGATATATATAAAGAGACAGAGACAAAGACAGAGACAGAGAAAGAGAGAGACAGCAGCTAGATGGTGCAGTGGATAGAGTGCTAGACTGGAATCAGGATGATTCATCTTCATGATTTCAAATCTGGCCTCAGACATTGACTAGTTGTACGATCCTGTGAAAGTTACCTAACCTGTATGCCTCACTTTCCTCACCTGTAAAAATGAGTTGGAGAAGCAGATGGTGAACTACTCCAGTATCTTTGCCAAGAAAATCCCAAATGAGACATGCCCGAAAAATGACTGAACAACAACATAACAGTGTGGAGCTTGTTCTACTTTCTTTGCTTTATATTATTTCATTAAAATCTTTCAAGTTTTATTTATCTGACTCACACTCGTCAAACTTAATCACATTATAGTAGTCATATGGACAGTGTGATGTAGCGGCAAGCACTTAGAGTAGACCTCTATTCATATGTTGATTTCTAAACATAGTTGTATGGCTATTAATGAGTCATAATCTCTCTGAGTCTAAATTTTTTCATCAATAAAATGTGAATCATAATCCTCTTGAAGCTGTTACAGAGAATCATGAGATTCAATAACATTAAGTAAATAGAGTTTTGCACATCCTAAAGTGCTATATAAATGTGACTCAGTATTTGTGATACAGTGAATCTTACTTGACTGATTTGTGCCTATACCTCACAGATGCATGTAGACTTCAGTGACCTCAAGACTAGTAGTTGTCTTCACCCTCACCAATCCCCATAGACATTTACATTGTGACACAGAGTTAAGAGTCCTGATTCCCTTCCCACAGTTATTCTTCCCTTCTTATGCAATTCAAAGTATCATTCCCATTTCAGTGGTCTAATCTGCCCCACTGCCACACCCCACTGGTGACAGAGTAGTCTCCTATTAAAGCCACATAAGTTCTTTGTCTAAAATTTGAGCCCAAAGCCTATGATTAGAGTTTGCATCACTCTGCACTTCCAAGTCATCAGCCTTAAGCTATTTTGCATCTGTTCTCCTCCAATAACTTCTATCCCTATGTGGCAACTGTTCTTCTGGAACAGCTCCCTCCCTTTTTTGCATTGCATTATTCATTTATGTTAATCAGTGACAATTAACTCAGTCATCCCACAATTATTGAACATTCAATTTCTTTCAATTTATTTTTTTTGTAATTGGAAACAATATTACCATAAATATCTTTGAAAAAACATTCTCAGGATATATTCCCACCAATAGAATTATTGTATCAAAGGAGTACAATTATGAGTATAACTTTTTAAGGGTCCTGCTAGAGTGACTTTCAAAATGATTCCACCAATTTCAAATTCCAACAACTTACAAATATATCCTGCAAGCTAGTTCAGAGAAAGCATGGTGTTTTGCTTTGTTTTGTTTTCTGTCTTGCAATCCCCAGCATCTATTACAGTTCCTGGCACATAGTAAGTGCTTAATAGATTCACGTTGACTGATTTTCCACAAGACCAAGTTTTGTACCATTTAGTTATTTGTTTGTCAATGTTATAGGTGTGGGGAAGGTACTTCAAAATTCCTTTAATCTGCATTTATACTATTCATTTTTAAAACATGTGTTTGTTCTCCTATAAAGTATTTGTATTCAGGGGTGGCTAGGTGGAGCAGTGAGTAGAGCGTCGGCCCTGGAGTCAGAAGGACCTGAGTTCAGATCCGGCCTCAGACACTTAATGCACACACAAATAAAAACCTAGCCGTGTGGCCTTGGGCAAGTTACTTAACCCCAATTGCCCTCCAAAAACCAAAAAATAAAAATAAAATAAAATAAAATAAAGTATTTGTATTCTTTTACTATTTATCCATTTATCTGAGTATGCCCTTGAATAATTTTAACAGTCGTTCTATATCTATTTAAGACTTTAAATTTTGCTCTATTTCCAATGCATCTTTTCACAATCTACTATTTTTCTTTTTATATTACTTGTATTGCTTTCACTGTTTTGTTTTGTTATTGTTTTTATTTTTAGTAAGCTAGCACATCTCTCTTTTCCACAATCATTTATTCCATTTGTTGAAGAGATAAAAATCAATCTCCCCCATCAAAATTTAGATATATTATTCTTTTTTTCCCATTCAACATTTTTTGTGTGTTTAAGTCTATGATCCAGATGAAATTATGTTGTGTGATTCAAGATATGGACCTAAATATTTATATATATTGGGGTTTTTTTTGAAGGGCAATTGGGGTTAAGTTTTTGTGTTAAGTGTCTGAGGCCAGATGGGAACTCAGGTCCTCCTGATTCCAAGGCCAGTGCTCTAATCACTGCACCACCTAGCCACCTCCCTAAATATGTTTCCTACCATATTGCCACTCAGTTTTTCAACTACATTTCTTAAATAATGTGTCCTTTCCCCTGTTTTCTATAAGTTTGTCAAGCACCAAGCTTCATGTTTATTTGATTTGATGTCTAGGATTTTAATTCTGTTACAATAATATATTTTTTCTTGTCCCAAATAGTATTGATAATGACTTTGCTTTATGTTTATGTTTTAATGTAATAAGTTTTAAAACCTAAAGTATAATTACACCTTCATCAACTATTTTTTTTCTGTGTGTCTTTGAGGGACGTCCAAGTTTAAGATTAGATTGATTGACTAGAAACCTAAAAAAAAAAAGTCCAAAAAATCCTGTGCCAAGAACGTATAGGTCTATCAAGAGAAATTAACAAGAGACTATGACAGGAAAAAAGGAGGAATTTCTTTTCTTCCAGTGGCAAGGAAATCATGTGTTATCATTAGTTCTGCATTTGGGATATTATAAATTCCCAGGGACTAACATGACAGAAAGGTGTATTGATTATGATAAGAATTATTGTATGCTAAATTGTCACGCTATTTTAGCAACTCTCCCAATTATTTGCAGGTGCCATTCCAAAATGCTTTTCTTCTTTCAATTTGAAAAGTATTTGTGTGCTTTGGACTATTTGGCATCAGATAGGGAAAAATAAGATGAATTATTTTGGCAAAATATTGCCTGATAAATTTTATTCCAAATGATTTGGCCTTTTTATTCTATAAATATGGATCTAGATTTTTACTACATACAACTCACATTCATGTGTTAGGTAAAATTGAATTCAAGGAAGCTACATCACTCCAATAGATATAGATAAGATATTTTTTCCACTTGCTAGTACAGATGTAGCATAGGGTAAGCAAGAATAATGTATGATTGGCTGCCCGTGCTATTTTCTAGATTTTGAATTTAACTCACAATAAACATTCCTCACAACTTAAAAAAAAATTATTAATGTCTAGGAAAACACTATTTTGGAAATCTTTATTGGAAATTGAGTAATTACTTTACTTTAAAATGAAAATCATCAAATTTTCTAAAGAAAGTTGATGAAACAAGAGAGGTCATCTAGTCTAAAATTTTCAAAAGGAACATAAATTTAGAGTTGACACCTACCTTAGAAACCATCTAGTCCAATCTCTTCTTTTTATGGAAAAGGAATCTAATCTGCAGAAAGGTTGTCTCTTGTCCAAGGTCATAAACCCAGATACTCTAATTCCAAATCTAGTACATTTTCCACTGTACCAGTGTCAGAAAAAGTTAAGAAGATAATATAATTTCCTCCTATTAAAGTTTCCTTTTGATAGAGATTTCTACTTTTTGAAGTATTTTCATATTTGATGTTTTATTGGATTCTCAAAGATTTACTGTTTGTTGTTTTTATTTAACAATAAATAATCTCTGCCCTCCTACACAAGTGTTAACCCTAATAGGCAAGAGGTGTGCTGGAGCCAACTCTAACTAGCTTAGGGGAGCCATTTGTTAAATTGTCAGGACAAGCATTTATATCTCAGAAGTTGGAAATGGCTGCAAATCAGAGTTTGATTTATGATTTTGTTGATTGTCTAGATTCAAGATGGTGTCAATAATGCTAATTAAACTTGAAAGTATTAGTGCAAATGATCTCCTTCCCTTTCCTCAAGATTCGTTGTTAAAATATTTACCAGCCTACTCCTGTATTATTCTATAAATACTGCCTAAGCTCATTGAGCAGGGAGTAGTAGTCTCAGAGAATGAAGTCTTCACAACATTGGAGGTCTGATGACTGTAGGATAATAATAATAAATATTTCTATAGTGCTTTAAAGTTTGCAAAGTACTCCAAATACATTATCTGAACTTCAAAATACTGTAACTCATTCAACTTCTTCAAAAATTTAGATGTTATGCCATTTGATACATATATATTCAGTATTGCTATGACTTCATTACTTATCGTACTTTTCAGCAAGGTATAGTTTTCTTCTTTATCTCTTTTAATTAGACTTATTTTTGCTTTTGCTTTGTCTCAGATCATTATTGTTACCCCTGCTTTCTTTGCTTCAGCTGAAGCATAATAGATTCTGATCCAGGTCTTTATCTTTACTGTGTTGTGTATCTCTCTGCTTCAAATGTGTTTCATGTAAACAGCACATTGTAGGATTCTGGTTTTTAATCCATTTGGCTATCCACTTCCATTTTATGGGTGAGTTAATTCCATTGATATTTATGGTTATGACAACATATAGTTATGACAACATTTAGAAACTATTTAAAAATAGGGCATGGGGGCTCCAGTTGTATTCCAGGATCTTCTTTAGTAGGTGAGTAGTCCTGTTTGTATAAGTAGGAGTCTAAGGGTATAGAGTACTATAGTATGTAGTTTATAGTACAGGGTAGGAGTCTAAGATATGGTATGACAGATAATTGCCAGCAAGTAGGCAGATTTAAGAAACTGAGGCTGAGCGAAGTTGAGTGAATTGTGCAGGGTCACAAAGTTCAAAATTGTTCAAGATAAGATTTTAAATTCAGCTCTTCCTGATTCCAAGTCCAATGATCTATTACATAACCTAGCTTCTCCCTACCATTCCCTTTCTGGTTTTCACCCCAAAGGAACAATATGGTATAAGGGAAATCATATTGAATTTGGAGTCAAAAGACCTGGGTTTAAATGTTGGCCTTACCACTAATTAGTTGTGTGACCAGAGATGCAGGAAAAAGACCAATGGATCTACATTTGGAGGTCCTGGTCTAAATTTCCAATTCTGCTACCAATATGTCCTTGACAATTCTCTCAATATCTCTGGACTCCAATTTCCTCATCATTGAAATAAGAGAGTTTGGAGTAGATGTTCTTGAAGGTCTTTTCTACTTCTAAATGTATGATATTATGCTGATTGATCTCCATTTTATTCATCAGTAAAATGTAAATATAAGAATCTGCTGATCTCACAGAATTTTTAGAAGGCTCCAATTTAATAATGGCTGTAAAGGGGTGGCTAGGTGGCACAGTGAATAGAGCACTGGCCCTGGAGTCAGGAGGACCTTAGTTCAAATCCAGCCTCTGACACTTAACAAAAACTAGTTAAGTGACCTTGGGCAAGTCACTTAACCTAATTGCCCTGCCCTCCCCCCTCCAAAAAAAAAAGCAATAATAATAATAATAATTCCTGTAAAAGTAATTTTATAAACAAAGACCATATTAATATATAAACTTAAAGCACTTTTCCAATCATTGGTTGAACAGAACAAAGATCAGCGTATATACAAAATTCAAAGAATAACAAATTGAAAATACATTAGTAAAATTACAAAAGTTCCATCAGACTTCTTTTTTTAAAAAAAAGTGGGCATAATAAAAATGAAGACACTATCACAATTATATAGAAAAGTTTAACCAACAAAAAAACTGTTGACACAAGAAGGCAAAAAGACCTCAGAAACCACCTTAATTATGAAACATTTAACTCCTTGATAAATGAAGGAGAAAGGGACAAAAAGAGAGACATTATCATCCTCCCCATGTCATAGTTATGTTTCAGACATTCCCTAGTCCATACCTCTGAATGTTTCTGCTACTGTTATTGAGATTACTAATTTAATACAGGACTCTTCAACCAAATACCATTATCTTCTTTCTTTCTGAAAGAGAATGAAATGAGTCATTAGCTTTGGCTTACTTAGTGGAATCTTCTTCAAATTCTCCCAAAAGCTCTGCTCGTTTTCTTCTAATACAATTGTCATCATCATCATCATCATCATCATCATCATCATCATCATCATCTCTGCTAATCTGAAAATCATGTACTGGGAATTTTAAGTACTATGCATAGTGTACTTAGAAGTTATCATAACTCAGGGTGCCAACTGTATAATCTCTTGATGAAGAGGTATTTCTACCCAAGATCCAAACACTGAGCTTTGACTGGTTCTCCTTTTACATCTCTCACAGAAACTTTATAGGTTTTCTTCTCTTATTCCCCTCCATTCTTCTTACTCCTCATTCTTGCTAGGAGACAAAATAGACATATCAGCAGTCCACGCCTTCCTTTTTCCCTCGGGGGCCCTCTTATCAGTCATCCTGTCCCAATTCTTTCCCTCTCCTTCAATGTTAACTTAGTCCTATCCAGAGAAAGGGAATTGCTTAAAAGAAACAAGCTCTAGAAGAGAAATATCACAGAAGACTAGGTCCTTACCATCAAGGGACTTTCAATTAATTGTGTCCTTTAGTAAGTTGGCTTCAAGGATCTACACCAGAGAACAGATTTCAGGGGGTGTCCATTAACTTGAACAGGAAAAAAATTTTATCTTTATTTTCACTAACCTTTGGTTTCATTTGTAATAAAATGCACACACACACACACATACACATAAAAAATTGTGAATTTAAACTTTATTTAGAGAAGCAGTCCACTGACTTCACTAGACTCTCAAAGGGGTCCATGATACACAGAAAAAAAAAAGTTGGAAACGTCTGATTCACAATGGAATAGATTAGGTACACAATACAGACCATAGTAATCTAGTGTTTGATAAAGCCAAAGATCCAAGTTTTGGGGGTAAGAAGTCAACATCTGATAAAAATTGCTGGGGAAACTAGAAAGGAGTTTGGAAGAAACTAGGCATAGACCAATATCCCACACCATATACCAAGTCAAAATAGAGAAATGATTTAGATATAAAGGGTGATATCATGAGTAAATCAGAAGAACACAGAAAAATGTACCTTTCATGTCTATGGATAAGGAAATAGTTTACAATCAAACAAGAGACAGAGGAGATTACAGGAAGTAAAAGAGATAATTTTGACTACATGAAATTAAAAGGCTTTTGCACAAACCAAACTAATGCAGTCACAATTAGAATGGAAACAGGAAATGGGAAGGGGGGGGAAATTGTAGCAAGTTTCTCTGATAAAGGTCTCATTTCTCATGAGTCAAGTTTACAAAAATAAAAGCCATTCTCCAGTTAATAAATGGTCAAAGGATATGAACAGGCAGTTTTAAGAAGAAGAAACCAAAGTAATTGATAATCACATAAAAATTCTCTGACCCACTGCTGATTAGAGAAAAGCAAATTGCAACTCTGAAATACTACTTCACACCTATCAGACTGGTTAATATGACAGAAAAGGAAAATGACAAATGCTAGAGGGGATGTGGAAAAATTGGGATACTAATTCATTGTGGGTGGAGTTGTGAACTAGTCCAACCATTCTGGAGAACAATTTGAAACTGTGCCCAAAGAGTTATAAAACTGTACATACCCTTTGACCCAGCAATACCACTACTAGGCCTGTGTCCCACAGAGATCAAAGAAAAGGGAAAATGATCTATTTGCACAAAAATGTTTATAGCAGCTCTTATTGTAGTGGCAAAGAATTGGAAATTGAGGGGATACCCATCAATTGGGGAAGGGCTAAACAAGTTGTAGTATATGATTGACATGAAATACTATTGTGCTTTAAGAAATGACAAACAAGATGGTTTCAGAAAAACCTGGGGAGACATTTATGTGAACTCATGGGAAGTAAAATTAGTAATACCAGGAGAACATTGTACACAGTAACAGTAACTGCAAGGATGATCAACTGTGAATGCTTTAACTACTCTAATGAAGACAATGATCCAATGCAATACCGAAGAATCCATAATGAAACATGCTAACTACCTCCAAAGAAGGAATGAATGAACTCTGAAAGCAGATTGAAGCATACTTCTTTTGCTTTCTTTATTTTTATTGTTTTATTTTGTTTGTGTTTTCTTTTGCAACATGGCTAATATGGAAATATGTTTTGCATAATATCACATCATTTTCACTCATTTTAGTCATGTCCAACTCTTTGTGACCCCATTTGAGGTTTTCTTTGTAAATATATTGGAGTGGTTTGCCAGTTCCTTTTCCAGTTCATTTTTACAGATGAGGGACTCAGGCAGACAGGATTGAGTGGCTTGCCCATGGTTATACACCTAGTAAGTATTTGAGGCCAAATTTGAGTTCCTGAAGATGTCTTCCTGATTCCAAGCCCAGCACTCTAAGCAAAATCAAATTGTTTGCTTTCTCAAACAAGGGGGAAGGAGGAAATTTGGACTCAGAATTTTTAAAAAATGATTTAAAAAATGTTTACATATCATTGGAAAATATTTAATGAAATATTTTTTTTATTTTTAAAAAAAGAATCTTTGCTCTAGACCAATATATTTAAATCCTCATTAGTCCTTAAGGTTCAAGTAAAAAAAGCATGAATAAATGTTTTAGAAAACATTTTAATCATTTGAAATGTCTCATAGCCCACATGCACCAAAATGACATTTTTCAATTTGCTTCAGAGGGAAGGAAAAGAGTTTAAATGATTATAGAGGAGTAGTTTATCCAGTCTATACAACTTTCACTTTCATAATTTTAATGCAAAACTTCCATATCTTCTAACGATGGATAATTTATGTCCCTGGCTTAAAGTTGATTTTTTTTAAACCCAGAAGCAAAGAAGAAGAAGAGGCTAAATGTGAGATCTTATAGCTAAGGTCTTGCCAGGGGCCTATCCATTTCACATGATCTAGAGTTCTACCCAATAGTTCTCTGTGGGTGGCAATGAGAAAATGCAGGGGAGTGATGAGACACAATCCCTTTTCCCTTGAGCTAATTTTCACTGCTGTCAAAAGCAAAGAGCAATCATTCAGTAAGATATCTGATGGGGGAAAGGTCTGACTTTCATGATGCCCATTTTTTAAGCTTAGTATCTTAGAGAACTAACCCAGCAATGGAAGGAGTCTGGTTTTTTCCTGAAGATTTTCCACAATGAATTTTTATTGTTTTTGGTTAATCATATTAAGCTCTCTGACTTTAAATAAGTGTGGAGAATAAAAAATAAAAGTTTCATTTAGTGAGCACTTTTCCTTGGAATCTTTACAACCTCTGTGACTGAGCAAATGTGTTACCTTCTTGGGATCCCATATTCCTCATCTCTAAAGTGATGGGCCTGAATCAGGATCTCAGGATTTGAGATCTCTTTTTCTAGATCTATAAAAAGCTAAGCAATGCTTCCAAAGTCATACAGGAAGGGAAAGCTGAGCCCAAAGTTGAACCTCATGTTCTTTGATTTCATTTTGTTGCTCTTCCCACTAATCCTGCTTTATTTTATATTAATACTATTCACAGTTTCTATATTTCATCCAAACTGACAACTAGATGACCCAAAATATGACATTGAATCTCCTGCCTCCAAGTCTTTGTACATAAGCTATCCCCCATGCCAGGAATAAATAAATGAATGTGCTAATGAATGAATGAATTAAAAAAAATTATTAAGTGATACCAGGAACTCTGCTAATTGATAGGAATACAAATATAAGCAAGTAAGACAGCCCCTAACTTTAAGGATATTTCATTTTAATGAGAGAAGACTCCAGATAAAGAAGAACCAGAAAATGGGGAGATGAGTAACATACATGGAGGTATGATTTTAAAATGACCCAGAAGAGGTGTGGTAGCCCCAATCCAGGAAAAATAAAAATCTTACCTCTCACAGCCTAGGATTCCAGGAATAAAGTCTGAGCTCTGATTGGTAAGCATGGAAGAGGAAAGACAGAACTAAGGATGAAGAGGGCCAGGAAGCAGACAGCATGGCTTGGAAATTACCAGAACCTACTCCCTCCTCCTCTAGGTTTCTTCAAGGTTCACCTCGGGCTCCAGCTCCTCTGGGAAGCCCTTCCTGATCTGCCCAGATTTTATTGCTATCTCCTTCCTCAAATTATCTTGCATTTAACTATCCATGCTTATGTTGTATTCTGCCTCTTCCAAGTAAAAACAATTAGCATTTATTAAATGCCAACTACATGGCAGACCCTGTGCTAAGTATTATGGAAATAATACAAATGCAAGTTCCTAGAGGTTGGGGCTTTTTTTTAATATTACCTAACCTGGCACATCATAGTAGTTTTTTTTTAAAGCAATTGGGGTTAAGTAACTTGCTCAAGGTTACACAGCTAGTCATTATTTATGTGTGGGTGCTCATTTTCCGAGGCTGGTTTCGATCTCGGGTCATCCCAACTCTGAGGCTGAAGCTCTTACTGCGCCACCTAGCCACCCCAGTTTTTTGTTTTGTTTTGGGTTTTTTTTGCTTTTTGGAGGGCAATTGGAGTTAAGTAACTTGCCCAAGGTCACATGGCTAGGGTTGTGTGTGTGTGTGTGTGTGTGTGTGTTAAGTGTCTGAGGCCTGATCCAAACTCAGGTACTTCTGACTCCAGGGCCAGAACTCTACTCACTGCACCACCTAGCCACCCCTCATTATAGTAGATTCTTAATAAATGGTGGCTGACTTAAATTGAATGCTACCTTATATTTTCATAGCACTTTAAGGTTTGCAAATTGCTTTCTTCACAACAGTGAAATGTGGGGTTCTCAGAGGACTTCGCCAGTGTCATGTGGCTAGTCAGACCAACACCTGATTCCTGACTCAAAATTCAGTGTTTGCAATAAGGCTACCTCTGTGGACTAATTATTCATCTTGATTACTCATGTGAATCTATTTTGCCTGGGTTTAGAATGTCAAGCTTATTGTTTTTTTTTAAACCTGTGTGATTTTCTCAATACAAAGTTAGTCCAGTTAACAGGTCCAATAATAGGACTGAATGGAACATAATCTAGAGTCTGTTTCTTTTCATATATAAAGTGATAAGCTACATCAAGAGAACCCGAGGAAAGCAAATCTTTATACAAATCTATTAATCTCCTTCTGGTGAAGCACTTGCTGGTACAGATTACACTGCTTATGAAGGCTTTGGTTGAGGCCCAAATAGAAGGCTTAGTCCATGAAGGTTTGGCCAAACAGTACTGCCAGACTATGACCCAAAATAAATGGTGTAGCACTGAGCAGCTCCTAGCTCAATAATTTAAGACTGACAATAATTAACTAAGAAGGAGGCGTTCTAATGAAAGGCCTGCTGTGGTGTTTATATTATCTTACACAGCTGCAGAAGATGGCATCACCCTTTTCCATATGTTTTTTAATTTATTGCCTCCTAAATAAGAGGAGGTACCAGTCATAAAAGATACTGACTCTTCAATTCCCTGATAAATCTCAGGACAGTGAAGACCTTGGTTTTAAATTAGCTGTCAAACTTGAGTCATCTCATTCAAAGTGCTCCCTCCTGGGTTAGCAGCAGGGTAAATCTGTTACAAGAGTTTGGTATAGCTTAACATAGTATCTTCCATTATAAATGCACTTTCAACTTAAAAGAGGTGGCATTGTGGCTACCCAATTTACCAGGTTAATCTTCATATCATTAAGCCATTCAAAACTTTCTACTCTTTTTTTTTTGGTAGGGGTGGGGAAGGGAATAGGGAGGAGCTCTAGGCCTTTCATTTTTTCAATAGCAATTTATTGAACACCTACTTTGTGCTAGGCAATAAGCTAGACACTGAAAACAAAAGTGAAAGAACCCCTTTCCCCAAGGAGTTTATATTCTATTGGTGGAAAATCTGTAGAGAGAAAATTCAGTATAGAGTATACTTGAAGAGATGAGGGAAACTCCTGATATGAAGATTCATTCTACCTATGCAGAAAAACCTCCTTCTGAAAATGCAAAATCAGTAACTCATATGTAATTTACATTCTTAGAAAGTTGCCTGGGGTACATGTACCAAAAACAGGACTTGGATCCAAGTCTTTCTGACTCAAAGGCCAGAGCACTAATCCCCTATGCTGAACTGTTAGAGTTTTCTTTTGGATCTTAACTCCTCTAGAAATAAATACTACTTGGCAGGGGAGGGGGTGGTTAAAGGTTGGGAGGAAGGGGAGGAGAAGAATCTAATGGTAAAATCTTCTGTGAAAAGAAAGGGTCAATCTTAAATGTCTGGCTAGTTCACTGTGAAAAGAAAGTCCTAATCACAGTTTAATTTAAAACTCTTTCCTAATCTGCCTAAAGAAAAGAAGAGGGGAAAAAAACTAATTTAGTTAAGCATGAAAAAGTCATACCCAAGGGCAAAAAACCCCAAAGCCAAAAAACCCTTCCTTTAAAGATCTGTTCAGGCTTCTGGATTGCGTGTTGGAATGCTTGGTGAAACTGTGTTTTTGAATAACCACTTGTGTATTAGCTGCTGCTAAGTGGTCAAACTAATCCAGTAGAGATATATTTAGATGATCTTTTCCTTACAAATGATGTCCTTCTTTGTCTTCATATTCATGTTTTCAAATCCTATGAGCAAAAGAGAAAAGAGTAATAACAAAGGCACAACAGAAAAAGTGCTTTATTTTTCTTCTTAAAAACCTTTCTAAAACCTTTTTTTCCTTTGCTTTACCCAAGCCTATTATCTAGGCATCACACTCACATAAGATCCTGTCGATCTGGTTGCTCCAAGAAAGGTGAATCTGTCTTTCAAGTGCTTATTGACAATATTGTCCACTCTGCTTAATTAACCTCTTTGCTGGCAAAAAATTGGATCTTTGTTTACTCTGGTCCAACATGAATAAAAGGAAAAGCTCTTTTAAACCAAAATTATTATTTAATTATCTCCCTATCCTAGGAAACCAACAAATATATAGAGATAAACCAACTTGGTTTTCAGCTAGGCCTTTGCCCCAATCTGAGAGGTGATTGTAGTTCACTCTCAGCAATGACATGGAGGCAAAGAAATATGAACAGTGGGGCAAGTAGAGGATTTTGGATAGTTTTCTTGCTCTTCCTGAGTCATATGTCCAGAGCACATATTTAAGATTTAATTTTAATTCTAAAAATATTTGTGATTGCATAGGTAGACATGACACATTTCAAAGACTTTTTTTTATCATCTGCCCTTTTGTTAGTGTTCCATTCCCTCATGGAGAATTAACTACATCTTTATCATAGATGCTAATGTATGCTCCACATTTCCTTTTAATAACACTGCTAGTGTTTCTAACACTTTTGTACTGTAGCAGTCATTCTGGCAAGATTTGGACTAGCTGGCTTTCATGGGGAGGCCTAAGTTGCTACAGACATTAGGAATACTACTTCTTCACAGTTCAAAAAGAAGGGAGGTAGAATATTATAATATTTGTGTGTGAGGGAGTTTGGGAGGCTGGGGATGAGGGAATGACAGAGGAAAGACAATTTATAACTTTGTATGTGACAGCCTCCCTCAACCCTCAAAAAAAATGCTACTTAGTACATCAGCCTGACACCTATGCAGAATAAATTTGTTTTGGAATCAGAAAGAATGATTCTTGATCTTTGGATTAGAATAACGCTTAGCAACAGGCTGAGAAAATTCCCATGGCATCAATGGACATTTTCCTTCAAGGGTTGGGGCACTCTTGACCTCTCCTTTACCCATTCTACCAGCAAAGTATAGTTTGCTTCGTAGCCCATAAGCAATTAACTTCACTGATGAAGCAGTGCAGTCCAGGAGAAAACATAGCTATAAAAACAGTATCTAGATCATAATTAAGACCAAGGATCATACAGTTAGACATAGAAGTAAACTGAGAGACCCACCTCGTCTAAACACTTTATTTTACAGATAGAAAAACAGACCAGGGAGATCAAGTAAATTGGCCATTTCACACAAGTAGGTAGTGTCAGAAGCATGATTTGCAAATATGTCATCTGATTCCATAGTCAGTACTGCCCCCTCTTCCCTTCCCTCCTCCACCATCATCCATATAAGTAGCTTAAATAACTTCCCTCAAAAACAAAATGAGATGCCACTTCTGAGGGAAGGGTCAAGATGATAGACTAGAGAAGCACTCAGCTGAGCTGTCCCAACATTCCCCTTCAAATAATCTTAAGATTACAACTCAAATTGAATTATAGAGTGGCAGAGTCAACAAATGTCAGAGTGAGATAGCCTGCTAGCCCAAGACAACATAGAAGATCAGAAAGGGAAATCTATGACATGGCAGAGGAGGCTGACCCAGAGTCCACCTGGATGAAGTACAAGTGGACTAGGTGATGGTGACAGAAGCAGCAGTGTTTTCAAGAGCTCTCTAGCCAAAAGGAGCTGGCAACTGGTCAAAATGAGATTACAAGAGACCCCTGTGCTAGCACTGGACATAGGACCAGATGCTCTCCATTTCCTATACCCATTTCTGGGTAACAGTTCAAGGGCAAAGAGGAGCACCTCTGGTCAAGAGGGAATGGAAGTGGGGTGGCTAGGTGGTTCAGTCAGAGTGCCAGCCCCGGAGTCGAGAGGACCCAAGATTAGTTCTGGCCTCGGAAAATTAGCACCCACACATAAAAATGACTGGCTGTGTAACCTTGAGCAAGTTACATAACTCCAATTGCTTAAAAAAAAAAGAGGGAATGGAAGCCTCTGAGGGACAATATCACTTCTGGATCCAAGGGATCAGGGACCCTGAAAAGCAATCTCACTTCTAGTTCTAAAGGAAGTGGGGCTGGAGCAGCAGTTTTGATTTCAGTTTTAAGGGATTAAGAACCCTACCTGGTAAGAACCAGATGCAGACAAAGAGAGTGGTGACCATATCTCTCCCCAGATCACACTGCCACAGAAGCACTGAAAACTCCAAAACCCTAGAACTAGCTCTGAAAACAGCAGTGCAAAAAAACCTAAAGCTTGAGACAGAGTCTCTCCCTGATACACACTGGGAACAGAGTTAAACATTAACATAAAATTCCAAATAAAATAATAAGGTAGAAACATGAGCAAACAAAAAGGAAAGAACTTAATCATAAAAAGCTATTATGATGACAGGGAAGATCAAGACCCAAACTCTGAAGAAGACTATGAAGTCAAATCAGGTACAATCAAAGCCTCAAAGGGAAAAAGTGTGAATTTTACACAAATGCAACAAGAATGCCTGGAAGAGCTAAAAAAAAATTCCAAAATCAAATAAGAGTGATGGAGAAAAAAATAGGTAAAGAAATAAAAGTAGAGGAAGAAAATAATGGAAAGACAATTAATACTTTGGTAAAAGAGGCACAAAAAACTGTAAAAAAAAAAAAAAAACACCTTAAAAAACTGAAGTGGCCAAATGGCCAAAGAGGCACAAAAATTAACTAATGAAAACAACTCTTTATAAAGTAGAATTGACCAAATAAAAAAAATACAAAAACTCACTGAAGAAAATAATTCCTTAAAAATTAGAATGGGAGGCAGCTAGGTAGCACAGTGAATAGAGCACTGGCCCTGGAGTCAGGAGGACCTGAGTTCAAAACCAGCCTTAGACACTTAACTCTTACTAGACTTGTAACCTTGGGGAAGTCACTCAACTCCAATTGCCCTGCCTTTCCCCCTCCAAAAAAAAAAAATTAGAACTGGGCAAGTAGAAGCTAATGACTTCATGACACATTTTTTAAAAACCCAGTAAAACAAAATCCAAAAAATGAAAAAAATAAAAGAAAATGTGAAATAGAAAAACAACTGACCCAGAAAATAGATCAAGGAGGAACAATTTAAGAATTATTGGATTAGGGGCAGCTAGGTGATGCAGTGAGTAAGATGCCAGCCCGGAGTTGGGAGGACCCAGGATCAGTCTGGCCTCAGAAAATTACCACCCATACATAAAAATGACTAGCCATGTAACCTTGAGCAAGTTACTTAATTCCAATTGCTTTTAAAAAAAAGAAAGAATTATTGGATTACCTGAAAGCCATGATTAAAGAAAGAATTTACAAACTGTATTTCAAGAAATTATCAAGGAAAACTGCTCCAATATCCTAGAACCAGAGGGTAAAATAGAAATTGAAAGAATTGACTGATAACCTACTGAAAAAGATCACAAAATGAAAACTTTCAGGGCTCCCAGGTCAAAAAGAAAATATTTTAAGAAGCCAGAAAGAAACCATTTAAATTCTGTGGAGCCATGGTTAAGATCACACAAGATTTAGCAGCTACCACATTAAAGAAACAAAGGGCTGGGAATATGATATTCTAGAAGGCAAAAAACTGGGATTACAACCAAGAATAATCTAACCAGCAAAATAATATAATCCTTCAGAGGGAAAATGGATATTTAATGAAATGACTTTCGAGCATACCTAATGAAAAGACCAGAGTTGAATCAACTAAAAAGTTAGTTGAAATAATGAACAATTGCTGCAAAGTTGCAGGATATAAAATAAACCCATATAAACCATTAGTATTTCTATATATTACCAATGAAACCCAGGAGCAAAACATGGAAAGAAAGGGAAATTTCATTTAAAATAACTACAAACAATACAAAATACTTGAGAGTCTATCTGCCAAGACAAACCTAGGGAT
This sequence comes from Gymnobelideus leadbeateri, assembly GCA_011680675.1. Classification (NCBI taxonomy): domain Eukaryota; kingdom Metazoa; phylum Chordata; class Mammalia; order Diprotodontia; family Petauridae; genus Gymnobelideus; species Gymnobelideus leadbeateri. The sequence continues at coordinate 225,916 of WOXC01006301.1, forward strand.
TATATGAACACAATTACAAAATACTTTTCACACAAATAAAATCTAAACAATTGGGAAAATATGAATTGCTCATGGGTAGGCCAGTCAAAGATAATAAAATTTACTTATCCAATATCACACCACCCAAACAGCACGTCCAAGCCACTTTGCCCCCAGATTACCTCCAAATTATGTAAAAGGGGACTCTGAACAACTTCTGGAGCCCCAGCACCCACAGAATGACACAGAGAAGCTAACCTCCTGCTGAGGACAGCCCAGCAGCCCTGCAGGAAGGACCAGCACAGTGCTGGCAGCGCAGCAGGCGGGGAGCCAAGGATAGGTCCACCTGAGTCATGGTTTTAGCCCCAGGGCGGCAGGGCCAGCAGCCAGCTGGAGGGACCCCAGAACACCAGCAGCTGTGGTGATTCCAGAATTATCAACATAGACATGCCTAGGACAAAGTGAGAAGTTAGTGCCCTATGGACTTTGGGACCAGTATTTGGGGAACGCACCAGCTTCCTCCCCTGGGGGCTGAGGAGACACGCCATTTTGTACTTTTCAGAGGCAGCTCCAGCTCCTGGCCTGCTAACTGTAGGGAGATCCAGCGATCAGTCTTGGGGGGTAATCGCTCTTGCTTTAACCTCCCTGGATCTGGATTGTGGTCTGGGGGGGAGGTCGTGGGTGGGTTTCCAGCTTGCCAGAAATGGAAGTTGTCCCCCCCAACACGTTCAGGACAAAATTTGGAACTATGCCGAAAGAGCTATAAAAGTGTACATACCCTTTGACCCAGCAATACCATTACTAGGTCTGTATCTCACAGACAGAGAGAACCTATTATGCAGGGAAAATGACCTATTTAAACCATTAAAAAATATTTATAGCAGCTCTTTTTGTAGTGGCAAAGAATTGGAAATTGTGGAAATGCCCATCAATCAGGGAATGGCTAAACAAGTTGTAGTATATGATTGTGATGGAATACTATTATGCTATAAGAAATGATGAGCAGTTCGATTTTTAAAAATCCAGGAAGACTTATGAGAATTTATGCAAAGTGAAAGGAACAGAACCAGGAGAACATTGTACATAGCAACAGAAATACTGTACGATGATCAGGTTGGAATGACTTAGGTACTCTCATCAAGGTAATGATCCAAGATAATCCCAAAGGATCCACGGTGAAAAATGCTATCCAACAACAGAGAAAGAATTGATAAACTCTGCATGCACATGAAAGCATATATTTTTTAACTTTATCAATATTGTATCATTTTGTTTGTGTTTTCTTTTGCAACATGACTAATATGGAAATATGTTTTACATGACTTCATATGTATAATCAAAATCAAATTACTTGCCTTCTCAAAGAGCAGGGAGAGGCAGGAGGGAGAGAGAGGGAATTTAGTACTCATAGTTTTAAAGACTGATTGTTAATTTTTTTACATGTTGGGAAATATTTAATAAAATAAATAAAAATACTTAGGAAAAAAAACAAAAACAAAATGAAAGAATTGTTCTCATTAAGCTGGACCCAGAAATAGCAGGGAGTTAATTCACAAAAATAAGGTTGTTTAAAAAAAAAGTAATACTTTCTTACATTTAATACTGTCCAAATAAAAATAAATCCCAGTAAAATTACTAGTATTTAAAAATCTCCATTCTCCATTAGGCATCCTGGCTTGATCTAGCTATTAGGCCTATGTGTTAGAGCTGAAGATCAATGCTGTTACATTTTGCTGTCAGCTGTTAAAGATTTTGCCACCTCACAGGGAGCAGGAGGAAAAGCTAATCCGAGATCAGATGGTCTTTACCAGCTTTTGCCTTGCAGTAGTTTCTGGTTTTGTTTTTGAAGATAAGCTCCCCCAAAGAGAGGCTTACAGCATCTTCTGAATGCTTACCAGCTTAAACAATACCCATGGCTCAAGCTCTGGGTATGTGATTATGCAGAAAAAACAGCAGGGTTGAAATTGAGGTAAACCTAGGGACCCAAAGAGACCGGGGATGTGGGGGAAGGAAATAACAGTAACATGTGATTCTGTATAGTTTCAAATGATAAACAAATAGACTAAGTTCTATTGTGCTTCTGGTTAAAAGAAAGAAAAAAAATCCTACTCTAGCAAGCATAACTTGGATGTAACCTATCTGTGTCTTATTACATCCATGTCAGCCCTGGTTAATTTACTGTAGACTTGAATAGCCTTGTTCTCATTAGATTGGGTTCCACACTGTATCCTCTTCCTCTTGTAAGATGCTAAACTCTGTGTTTCTATGTATGTCAGCACTGCCAACAGCCTGACCAGAGAGAGTCAATTGGGATTCTGACACTAAAGCTATTTACATGAACTAATATCCCAGGCTGCACAACCAAACAAAGGCAGCTGGAGTTCAGTTTGTATTTCCCTGCCAGGCAAAACAGTAAACCTGTATTTCTTTTTCTGAGGAAAGATGGCATGGCCATCCCTGGAGGAGATGAATGGAGCCCCAAAGATGCTGGCTTTTCTCACTGGCTTCTCCTAGTCGAGCAGATGTCCTTTGCCTAGCTCCAGAGAGGAAATATGAGTTTGGTCTTTTAGCTAACCCCCCACTAAACTAAGGTATCCGAGAGGGGAGAATTTAAAGTGTTCGAATCAAATGTTAGGATATGAATGGTATCATGGAATCATTGATCTAGAGCTAGCCCCCAGCATTTAACTAGACCAATCTGCTCTATTTGCAGATGAGGAAGCTTAGATCTAACAAGATTAGGCAATTTGCTCCATGTCACACAGATTGTAAGCATGAGGTAGGATTCAGTTTTGAGCTTAAAAATTGATTTCCTCAGAATGATTCTGTCTATTAAACCTGCATGTTGTTAGAGAGGCAGTGGGAGGGCAGGAAAGGGGATAAAACCTGTGATTTCATCAGTATAGAAAGTCCTCACCCCCACTCCCATCATTCCCGACCCCTATCAGGATACTGCACATCAGTCACTCTTCTCAGTTTATATTGTAAGAGTTGTCTCCTTTAAGGGCACTGTGAGGTTAAAGAATTATACGCATATAGAGATAACTTCCCTATTCCTGAGGCTAGCTTTTTATCCAATATGCCAGCTTCCTCTCTCATTTTTCTCTGCCTTACATTTCTTGCTTATTTATAATTCAGAATTTAAATTTGCAAATGATTATTTGTTGAGTACTGGGGTCTTTTTTCTGTTATTTTCAGTTCAACAATTATATATTGAATAGTTACTATGGACTCAACATCATTCTGTGTGCTGTGGAAGATACAACCACAAACAAAGCATTCAAATTTCAAACATTTATGTAGAGTACAGCCTCAGAAACTAGCACTAAGCCTAAAAGTCCCTGTCCTCAAAGACCATTTAGGATAGGAAATGATGTGATTGGGAAAATCTATTTCCACATAAACTAGCATATAAATATAATAAAATCTGATAATGTTTACCTAGGGAGGGTGATAAAGTGAAAAGGGTACTAGATTTGGAATCAGAGAACTCAAGTTCAAGTCTTAACTATACCACTAACAACCTATGTGTCTGGACCTCAAGAAAAGCAATATACTACAGTGGAAAGGACACTGAATTTATAGTCTGAGGAGTTGAGTTCAAAACATAAATCTTCTACTCAATACCTGCCCAACTCTGGGCAAGTTCATTAACTTCTCTGGGTTTTAGTTTCCTCATCTGTAAAATAACAGGGTTGGTCTAAACAGCCTCTTCAGACCCCATCTAGCTCTAAATCTGTGTTCCTATGAATATCTGGGTGTGAGACAACAATAAAAGGACATATGGAATTTCCAATATTCCACATTCTCCTCACCACCTTTTTTTGGCTGTATTGGATGATATTAATTAAAACATAGATCCTTTCTGCCAAGTATAATTACCTCCCAGCTAGCCTCTGTAATACCTGGGAAGTAAACAATCACAGGAAAGGAGGTCCCATAATGCACAATGTGGGCACCTCCTAGCGATGAATTTTCAAGGGGAGAGATCATTTGCAAGATCAAGTTTAAAGCCTTGCATTTCACACATTTTTAATATTGACTCCCAAAGTTTACATTCAAATGTAGCAAGGCATATAAATCAGGATTGTTATTTTCCCCAAAAAGTTCAAGAAAGCAATGGGAAGCTTTCTATATACCAAGAGAGGTTTAGGCACAGAAGAAGAAAAAATAAAACCATTGCTTAAGTATTTCAAAGAAACATGTAAGATTATTGTTGATTTTGTCTGTTTTCTATATTTAGTATATGGTTTAAATAAACTATATGAGAAGTAGAAAATGAAGAAAATAAAAAAGTGAAGCTTATGGGGAGAGAGGCCAGAACCAATACATAGGAATGAAGAAATGAAGAAAGACCTAAATGAAAACAGGGAATTAAGTCCTACTTCCCCTCTCCTCGAATCTCTCATTCTGTCTTCCTCTGTTTTGGAAGATGAGCAGAAAATTTTAAAGTGGGAAATAGAGGAAGGTTCAAGTGCCAGAAAAATTTTCTATGATAATATTTGCTTTCTACAGTGCTTTGAAATTTACAAAGCAGTTTAGAGGCATTTCTTTTCATCTTGAAAACAACCTTTGAAGTTGACAGAATATTGTTAACCCCACTTTTGATCCAATTCGACTAACATTTATTAAGTGCCTAGTATTTGCAAGACCCTGAGCTAGGTGCTGAAAATACAGAAGAAAAATTCAAAAATCACCAAATCTCAAGAGCTGAAAGTAACCTCAGCTGCCAACTAGTCACACACATTCCTGAAGAAGGATACCCTCTAACTGCATTACCAGTAATCCATCATCCAGCTTTGCTGAAAAGTTTTCAGAGAAAGGAAGCACATTATCTTCTAAGTCAATTCACTCTACCTTTGGGTTGCTATAATTGTTAGGCAGTTTTTCCTGGCATCAGGCCGAAATTTGCCACTTGATAATTTTCATGCATTGCTCCTGGTTCCGCACTCTTGGGTTAAGAAGAAAAGTCGATCTTTCTCCCACGCAATAGCCTTCCAAATTCTTAAATGCATCTAAGATCTTCCCATAAGCTTTCTCTTCTCCAGACTCTGTCCCTAATTCTTTTAAAAGACCTGTATATGGCATGAAATTGACATCTTTCACCACATTAGCTACCTTTCTCTAGACTAGTTTATCAACATGCTTCCTTAATTGTAACACTGGAGACTGAAGGCAATAATACACATGTATGCTGATCAGGAAAGAGTACAGAGGGATAATTGCTTCCCTAGTCCTGGAATATATGTCTCTCAATGCAGTCCAAGATTGCCTTAGGTTTTTCTTGATAGTCATAACACATTGTTGGCTTATATTAAACTTTCAGTCCACTGAAGTGACCAGTCCTTTTTCAGATAAATTGCTGTCCAGATATCATGCCCCAATCTTATACTTCTTTAGGTGATTTTCTGAACCCATTGATGTCTTGATCACTATAAAATTCAATCTTATTTTAATTTTAAATTTGGCCCTCTTGACTGATAAGATCTTTTTAGATCCTGACTCTGTCTTTCATTGTATGACTCATGTCTCCCAGTACTATGTCATCTGAAAATTCCATAAGCATTTTATCTATGCCTTTATCCAAGTCTGACAAAAATGTTAAGCAGCACCAGACCAAATATAGATTCCCTAGGACGTTTTCCTAGTGACCAACTTCCAACTTTATCTTGAACTATTAATGACTACTCTGTGAATGAGGCTATGAAGCCACATTAAATCCACCTAATTTTACTGTCAACTAGCCCAAATCTTTCCATCTTTTTACACTAAAATGAAACTGTCAAATGCTTCACTAAAAATTAATATAAACCATATCTGTAGCATTCCCCTGATCTACCAATCTAGTATCAAAGGAGATTAGATTAGATTGACCTAGTTTTAATGAAGTCATATGTTCTTTGTCATCACTGCCTCCCTTTTGTTGTTGTTGTTGTTCAGTCAATTCAGTCATGTCCAACTCTTCTTGACCAGATTTGGTGTTTTCTTGGTAAAGATACTGGAGTGCTTTGTCACTTCCTCCTCAAGCTCATTTTGCAGATGAGGAAATTGAGACAAACAAGGTTAAGTGACTTGCCCAGGTTCACACATCTAGTAAATGTCTGAGGCCAGATGTGAACTTGTGAACATGAGTCTCCCTAATTCCAAGTCCACTGTGCCACCTAGCTACCCATCTTTTTGTTTTCTTAGATATTAACTAAACATCTCTTTTGTAAAACTTTCTAGAAATTTGTAAGAAACTAAAATAAAGCTCACTGGTCACTAAATGGTAGTCCTTATTCACTCCTATAAAACAGACCAAAAAAGGAGGACTATTTGCTCTTCTCAAATCCTGAGGTACCTCTCTCATCCTCTTCCAAGCTTTTTCAGATATCAATGACAATGAATGGATCAGTATTCTCATTCACTTATTCTTTCCATACCCAAGGCTCATGTGGACTGGGTAAGTGTTTTGAATTCATCCAGGGCAGCTAGATACTCTCTTACTATTTCCCTAATTATCTGGACCATAAATATCATTCTTCTTAGCAGGACCAAAATAAAAGTGGAACAAGTCTGCCTTCTCAGTTGTCTGTAATTATCCCATTAAGCCTAGCAGAAGAACTATGACTATGAATAAAAATTTTTTAAACCCACCTCTTTGTTGTCCTTTGCTTTTCTTAGCAGGATCAGTTAATTCACTAACTTGATCAAAAACCTTCAATAGTTTATTGTTGCATCTGGGATAAAAATGCAAACGCCTTAAAAAAACATCACTGGGCCTAATTTGACCTGACCTATTTGACAAAATTAAGCCAATTTGGCTTCAACCTGCCTTTCCATTCTCCACAAATTCCATGTTCTAGGCAAACTAGACTACTTCTAATTATTCTCTCTAATCTGATCCTGAAGTCCTTCTCCTCTATTCACTGAGCAGACAAGTCAATCATGTCTAGAATCCACTTCCTTTTACCCCATACTTCCTTCCAAGAGCTAAACTGCCCTATTTCCATTTGCCTGAGCAAAAACATATGCTTATAAATGGGGAAAAATTGTCCTTTTCTTTCCTTGTCTCTTAGCTTGGATGAAAATCCACTCTGTGACGCATGTCTTCCATTGAAGTACCAATAGTCCCAGGGGATGAAGAGCCTCTGTTTTTATTTGCATCTATCTAGTTTGACTCATGACAGAATTATGCCCCCCCAAAAGATAACATTTTAATAAGTGTTTACACGCTACAATTCCCCAAAGACTCAGCTGATAAAATTCTACCAGGGAACTAATTATACTTCAAGACAAATCTTCTCTCTATGGATTCAAGGCTCAAAGCTTCAGCCATCCATCTTTAGGAAAGTACAGAGCTCCTCCTTGTGGATATAGTTGTATATTTTGTTTTCTGCACATTTGAAAAAGTGGAGGAAAACATAAGTTGGGTCTTTAAAAATAATAAGAATAATAAGCTGTCTTCTTATGCATTGTACTTGAGATTTAGAAAATACATACCAAGAGAGTATAAACTGTTTAAATAAATCTAGATGTTCAATAATGGATGTTCTTCAAGCTGGGTCAGATACTCACAATAGTTCACTGTCATCTTCAATAATTACTGATTGATAACATCTAGAGAACGTGACATTTTGCTTAATGCTGTGGTATTGGGTTGAAAAGTATATAATGCATTGCAGTTATAACTACATTGGTGAGTACAAATAGCTAAAGGTTTTGTGAATATATTATTTAATATTGGCAAATATTAATCAACTATTTCACTAAATATCTGTTTGCCTCCAATTTTATTCATCTATCTATCTATTCATTCATTCATTCATTCATTACAAATACCTAGTAACAATCCACTAAGTGTAAGACAGAGGCAGTGTGGTATGACTTAGAGTATTGAAATTTGAATTTAGGAAGACCTTAGTTAAAATCCTGCCACTGGCACTTTCCTACCAGAGTAAGCACGGGCAAGTCACTTAATCTCTCTGATCCATAAGCAACTCGCTAAGGCTTATTCATCAAGCTATTAACTGGTTGCTGGTAAACTGAGTTTCAAATCTATTACAATCATAGAAGCCTGACATAATGATAAATTAATATAGCACTCTTTTAGGCAGTGGGAGGTAGAAGAGACAAAAAAAAATGTATGTTATCTTGCATTATTTTTCTACCTAGAACTAGGAAAGATAGCTATGAACCTGAAGAAGTATGTATTAATAACTAGAATGTGGTATGTTATCTATACTTCTCCTCTAAGAAATAAGCCAATGCTTTTATTTGGGATTAAATAGTCCATAGGGTGGAAACAGCTGCCCTGTAAAGGAAACCATACCAAATGCTGTATGATTTCACATTTCTCTTGCCTCTGGACATTTACAGAAACTGTTCCCCATGCCTGGAATGTGCTTTTTCCTCATCAACACTTCTTAGAATTCTTTAGTTCAAGGTTCAACATAAGAGCTACCTCTTCCACAAAGCCTTCCATGATCTTTCACATACATGCACATGCACATACATATGTATACACAAATATTCATATGTGTGCATATAGTTGATATTGCTTTTTCCCTCCTCAATTTTTCTTATACTATACTTACTTATGTATATGTTGTAACTTCCCAGCAGAATGTAAGTTCTTGGTTTTTGTCTTTGTCTCCCCAGCCCACATTGCTTACATAGAATAAGTGCTTAATATGTTTTTAATGAATAGAAATTATCTCCACAAACCCCTATGTATAGTATGGTACTGGTCAGGGGAAGAAATGTTTCACGGGGAAACATGCTCATTAGATAAGGTTTTCCTGGTTTGCTATTTTCTGCCTGACTGTGAAAGCATTTGTGAAGAAATATATTTGCAAGCTGAGCTATGTAGGAAAAAATAATTCTAGATGCAGGAGTCCATTTGAGCAATAGCCTACAGCTGAGATATGAAGGAGTCAAGGAAACAGGGAAATAGGAGTAATATATAAGAGAAGGTAGATAAGGCAGAAACCAAGTACATGAAGAATACCTATTGTTCAGTCAAAAGAACTTGTCCATCAATATGTAAATATTGGTCAGACACTACAAATAGATAGTGATTTGTGAAATTGAAAAGTTCTTTTAATTACCTCAAAAATCAAAGATCCATAGTTTTTTTTTTTTTTTTGCTTTTTAGAGGGCAATTGGGGTTAAGTAACTTGCCCAAGGTCACACAGCTAGGTTTTTGTTTGTGCGTGTTAAGTGTCTGAGGCCGGAACCGAACTCAGGTCCTTCTGACTCCAGGGCTGGCGCTCTACTCACTGCGCCACCTAGCTGCCCCCAAAGGTCCATAGTTTTAATACCAATGTGATTCCTGTGTGGTTGAGTAGCTGTGAATCCTGGAACACTATAGTTCCCAATTAATTAAAAAGGATAATCATTTGAAGGGCAATGGAAATGCATATGACTCCCTCCATGGTTTCCTTTAAGTCACAACTAAAATACCACTTTCTACCGGAAATCTTCCCCAACCCCTCATAATTCTAGTGTCTTCCCTCTATTGTTTCCTATCAATCCTATATATAGCTTGCTTTATTTACATTTCTTTGCATGCCATCACCCCCATTAGATTTTAAACTCCTCTAGGGCAAGACCAGCTTTTGCTTCTTTTTGTATCTCCTGCACTTAACACAGTGCCTGGCACATAGTAGGCAGTTAAGAAACGTTTACTGATAGATGTGGTGGGTATGAGCAGGCTGTAATACATTAACGAAAAGAAACTATGAAGGAAAAAAATAGTTAAAGCATTCATCAAAGGAATAAATTTATAAAAAGGAAGATGGATGGGGCAGCTAGAAGGCTCAGTGAATAAAGCACTGGCCCTGGAGTCAGGAGAACCTGAGTTCACATCTGGCCTCAGACACTTAACACAAAACTAGCTGTGTGGCCATGGACAAGTCACTTAACCCCAATTGCCCTACATTCCCCTCTCCAAAAAGCAAAACCAAAAAAACTCCCCAAAAAACAAAAAGGAAGATGGACTGATTTTGCACCAAGAGCAAGGGATAATTAATGAACAATCCATAGGCTTCATGACATATAGGTCAAGATCAAATGATGTGGACTTCCTATAGTGAACTTGATGGAGGGCATTTATAAGCATTACAAGATGAGTGGGGATAGATGAATTGGGATCTTCATCCTTGAAAGGAATACTCACATTGATAAGACCCACATGTATTTGAGTATTTGAGGAAAGAAAAGCTTTGATGTCCTAAAAAGTGATGGTAGGTATCAATGCTTGATGAACGGGGAAAGAAGGAATCTCTGAAAGAATTCTGTAGTGTGATATAGGGAAAAAGCTCTGGCTCTGGAATCAAAAGAATTTATATCAGGGGGCAGAGCCAAGAGGGCAGCATAGAAGCAGGAAAACTCCCTGTGCTCCCCCCCATAATCACCTCAGATACCTATAAAAATGACTATAAACAAACTTTAGGGGACAGAACCCACAAAGTGACAGAGAGAAACAAACCTCCTGCTGAAGACAGCCCAGCAGGCAGACAGGAAGGGTTCATCAGAGCCCTCTGGGAGCAGAGCCCAGCTCTGAGTGAACCTCCAGTTTTAGCCTCAGAGCGCCCCAACCAGCCCTGGCTAGAGGGACATTGCGAGGGTGGATCACCAGCAGCTGTGGTGGTTTCCAGAATTATCAACCCATAGATGCCAAAGACAAAGTGAGAGGTCAGTGTAGACTTTGGGAACAAGGAGTCCAGAGTGCTGTCTGACCTCTGCCCCTAGAGGAAGAAGTGGCTGAGGTTCAGTGGCCACAGCCACGTGGCTGCTTCAGAACTCCTGGCCTGCAGATTGTAGGGGGACCAAGCAACCAGTCTGAGGAGAAAGTGCTCTTGCTTTAACTTGCTTGGATCTGGATTTTTGTCTAGGATGGAGGTCCTGGGATGTGTGAGCAGTGAGCCAGAGCATGTGGAGGTTTCTGAGAGGGCACGCAACTAATACCTCTGGCAGCTGTGAAAGCCCCAGCCATTTGGGACGAAGCTCTCCTCTCTGGAAGCAGAGTTCTACTGTGGAAAAAGCTCAAAAGTCAAGTAATTGAGTGGCAACATGAGCAAGCAAAGGAAGCAAAGCAAGCACAGCAATCTGACTTTGGATTCCTTTTTTGGGGACAAAAAGGATCAAAGCATGGAACAGGAGGAAGACAATGAAGTCAGAACTCCTGCACCAAAAGCTTCCAAGAAAAATACGAACTGGTCACAGGCAATAGAGGAGCTTAAGAAGGATTTTGAAAACCAAATAAGAAAAGTGAAGGAAAAATTGGGAGGAGAAATGAGAATGATGCAAGAAAATAATGAAAAGAGAGTCAACAACCTGACTGAAGAAAATAACACCTTAAAAAATAGACTAACTCAAATGGCAAAAGAGGCTCAAAAAACCAATAAGGAGAAGAATGACTTAAAAAGCCAAATTTGCCTGATGGAAAAAGAATCCCAAAAGCTCAATGAAGAGGATCATTCCTTCAGAATTAGATTGGAGCAAATGGAAGCTAGTGCCTATCAGATATCAAGATATTATTAAACAGATGCAAACAAATGAAAAAATGGAAGACAATGTGAAATATCTCACTGGAAAAACCGCTGACCTGGAAAATAGATCCAGGAGAGATAATGTAAAAATTATTGCACTACCTGAAAGCCATGATCAAAAAAAGAACCTAGAAATTATCCTTCAAGAAATTCTCAAGGAAAATTGCCTTGATGTTTTAGAACCAGAGGGCAAAATAGAGGTTGAAAGAATCCACCAATCACCTCTTGAAAAAGATCTCAAAAAGAAAACTCCTAGGAATATTATAGCCAGGTTCTGGAGTTCCCAGATCAAAGAGAAAATATTACAAGCAGTCAGGAAGAAACAATTTGAATATTGTGGAAACACAATCAGGATAACACAGGATCTGGCAGATTCTACATTGAGGGATCAAAGGGCTTGGAATATGATATTCTGGAGGTCAAAGGAGCTAGGATTAAAATCAAGCGTCACCTATCCAGCAAAACTGAGTATCATGTTTCAGGGGAAAATATGGTCATTTAATGAAAAAAGAGGACTTTCAAGCATTCTTGATGAAAAAAAACAGAGTTGGATAGAAAATTTGACATTCAGATATAAAAAGCAAGAGAAACATGAGAAGGTTAAACAGGGAAAAGAAATCATAAGGAACTTATCAAAGTTGAACTATTTACATTCCTACATGGAAAAATAATAATTATAACTTATGAAACTTTTCTCAGTATGAGAATAGTTGAAGGAAATAGAAATGTGTGTGTGTGTGTACATACATATATACATGCATACATATGTGTATATAGGAGGGTATATGGGTGTACGAATACATATGTGAGTGTGTGTATATATGCGTACAGGTATACATAGACAGAGGGCACAGGACCAATTGAATAGGAAGGGATGATACTTAAAAAGTGAAACTGAGAGGTGAGAGAGGAATATAATGAGAGGAGATGGGGAGAGACAGAATGGGGTAAATTATCTGACATAGAAGAGGTAAGGGAAAACTGTTATGAATGGAGGGGAAGAACAGGAAGGCAAAAGGGAATTTGGCTTAGGGAGGGAATAACATATACACTAAATAGGGTATCTCACCCTACACAAGAGTAGGGAGGAAGAAGATGAGAGGAGGGATGATGGAGGGGAGGGCAGGTTGGGGGGAAGGGAAGTTAGAAGCACACACTTTTGAAAAGGGCAGGGTCAAAGTAGAGAATAGAATAATTCTAAATAAGTGGGGGGCAGGATGGGATGGAGGGAAATGTAGTCAGTCTTTCACAATATATTCACTATGGAAATGTTTTGCATAGCTACACGTGTATAACCTATATTGAATTGCCTATCTTCCCAGTAATGGTGGGTGACTAGGGAGGAAGGGAAAGAATATGGAATTCAAAGTTAAAAAATCAAATGTCTTATGTATGTGTTTACATATATATATATATATATATACATACAGTGGGATTGCTCTTTTGGGGTGGTGGGTAGGGGAAATACGGGAAGAAAATTTGTAACTCAAAATCTTGTAGAAATGAATGATGTATGGCGTGGCTAGGTGGTGCAGTGAGTAGAGCACAGGCCCTGCAGTCAGAAGGACCTGGGTTTAGATCCGGTCTCAGACACTTAACACACACACAAACAAAAACCTAGCCATGTGACCTTGGGCAAGTTACTTAACCCCAATTGCCCTCCAAAAAGGAAAAACAAAACAAAACAAAAATGAAATGAATGATGTAAAATAAAAATAAACATAAAATTTAATTTAAAAAGTTAAGAAAAATTTTTTAAATTTTAAAAAAAGGATTTATGTCCAAATTCCTCTCTGATGCTTACTACCTACATAACCTCAGACAAATAACTTAACTTTTCTTGGCTTCAGTTTTCTCACCTGTCAAATGAAAAAGTTGGATTAGGTAGGCCCTGAAATCTGTTCCAACTCTAAATCTATGATTTTATTTTAGGAGCTATGAATATAAAGTCATGGGACTAGCTTTCATAAGCCATACATCCATCTGTGAACTATTCAGAGTGCCAGGTGATTATAGCAATGTGCTTTGTTTTTATGTATGGAAATTGTTATTCACAGTTTTTTTTTTTAATTTTAAAGGTCTTTTATAAGATCAAGAAAAGTGCCTTCATCTTTTCTACTAATCAGCTCATATTTCTTTCTTCCCTACTCCCTGTTTTCCCCTAAGTTACCTCATGTGTAATCCTTTTAAAATCAGGTACCTTACCAGAGTAGAACTAGTACTGAGCCTTTGACAATTATATGAGTATCTGGCTCATAATCTTCCTCTCCATTCCATCTCTTTCCCCCTACTAATATGCTAGCCTTCCAGTCATTAATCCTCTCCAACTTGGGTAACTTCTACATCTAATCAATACCAACCATGCACTAGAGTGTATGTCATAATTTAGCCACATCCCCCAATGGATTTTGCCCTAGGCAGTTGAATTCCTACTTGTGTCTTTGCTCCTAATTTTAGGTTCAGGTTTTTTCCCATTTGTACTATTCTAGGTGAGGGATAACCAGGTCTGGGGAATCAAATTTGACAGCAAAGAAAAAAGCTGAAAGAGGTAACCAAATAACATTAAATTTTTTAGAGGATAGGTAAGAATACAGAGTAAAATATGCCTCCAGTGCTCTGTATTAAGGGGCCGAGGGAAATTGTGGAACTGCCAAGAGATGGGGAAAGGGAGAAATGTGAGGGAAAGAGGCAGAAGGAAAGAATTCATGAGAAAGATAAATAGCTTTTGTATGTTGAGTATAAAGTAGCAGAATCAACAGTTCTGAAGGCAGCAGAAATGCTAGATTGGAATGAAGAAGAAAAATTAGAGCATGAGTGACAGAGCTAGTAATTGTCTACACATAGCTAAGCCACAGCGCACAGGAGGCTATACTAAATCAGAATAGGAGTATATACATCCTAAAGCTCTCGTGCTTGGATTCCTCCCATGTTAGATTTTCCTAAATGAAGTGCAGTGGCCAAGAAAATAAAAGGTAGATGGCTAAGAATCTCCCATCTGTGAACTCTGCAGAGTGCCAGGTGATTACAGGGACAAGCCTCTGTTTTTATGTATGGACACCATCATTCACAATTTTAATTCTTTTTCATTTTAAAGATCTTTTGTAAAATCAGAAAAGGTGCTTCATCTTTTCAATTAATCAGATGGATGACATCTTTTTTCTTCTCTGCCCCCTGTTTTCTCCTAAGGTGCCTCAACTGTAATCCTTTTAAAGAAAAATTATTTATCCAACCTTGACATTTTTATCAAGAAATGGAGATGAGCTGGAGACCACACAGGAAACACAACTCATATAAACCTTTACTACTGCCAAGTTATAGAGTCAAATTAGAATGAGATATAGGCAGTGGATGACCATACATTATAGTTATTAGACCCATAAGCATTGTTCCTGTATACACGGAGTTCAATGATAAGTCAGCCATATTAAAGTAATTTATAATTTTTTATTAGTGAGTAACTTATAAATTACCAATTTTTTTTGTTTCTAGGTTACTTTTTTCTCCTCCCTAGGGAAATATAAAATGCCTGTTTTTATGAAAAGACCTAGCAGAAATATTTTGATAACTCACTCCAATTATGATGAAAGAGCTTTTGGCTACCTGGGCCTTCCTGTTAATTGAGTAGTTAACACCAAGAGCACTGTCAGCCTCCATCTGTTCTCTTCCCAAAGTGGTACATCCTGGGAAAAAGTCTTCTGCCTGTCTCGTAAAGCTCTCAATCCTATTTACTTCAAGCAGTCAAGAGTCTCCTGCTCTGCATTTAAAAAGCTTTTTTTTTTTTATTTTCTCAGGAAACCACAAAAGACTTTTGCTTGAAATCGTGACCTCCCAAGCTCATCCCACATAGAATGATATGAATATGATTTATTCCACACCATGCATCCTTTTTGAATGAAATGTCATTCATACCAATATCAAGGTTCCGTCTGTAGGATACAGCACTTGCTTTGACAGGCAAAAAGAACTATCCACATCTTGGCCAGAATGTTTTCTTTCCAAGTATGAGTTAGAGGGATTTCATGGTTTAAAGGAAAGCACTTTATGCCAGCTGATGATACATATATTTATCAGTCCCTTTTCTCTAAATCCAAGCAGCAAAGGTCTGCAGGCCTGAGATTCACACCATTTTAAGTTTGAACCAACTGCTGTGCTTAATACTGATATAAAGTATTGCTGAATTTAGAGAGATGCAAAGCTTTGCTTTAGATTTAGCTCCTGGACTCTCCACATTTCATTCATTAAGTACGTGAGTGGGAAACTTTAAGGTCTTGTTTTGGAAACCACTGAAATGCTATTGGCTATAGAAAAGAATTCTGTAGAAAACAGGCTCACCTTAGAGTTGACTCCTTTTCAGGATACATAGTTACTAAAATGACAAACTTCATAGACATATTAGGAGCCAATTCCAGTGTAACTGCTACATTAAATGAAGACTTTCTCAGACTCCATAATTATACTAGCTTTTCTGAATATTTTAATTGATCTTAGTATGACCTATATGTGACCTTAGTATTACCTAGTTTGACATTAGTATGACACCTTACTTTAAATGATTACAAAGGAAGAACAAACAAGTAACAAAATGAAAACAACAAAGAAGGAAATTTCAGATATTTGGGTAGCAAAAGTAGTTTCTTTTATATTTCCTTTTTGAAGATTCAAATACATTTTCTTGATAAAAAAGGAAAAGAAGTTTAGCTATCAACTGATTGATGACTATATCAGTTCACACACACACACACACTCACACACATATACACACACAGACACCCAATGCACCAGCATCCTGCCTCCCTGTTATGTGCAAGCAAGAAGGCAAACTGCTAGAAGTTTACCTTACTCATTTATTTTTTCAGGTGACCTCCTATAAATCTTAATAGTGACAATTTACTTTTTCACTCTAGACACAATAACATTATTAATCCAGGCTAGCAGATTTCTACCTTAGTAACAATATATTTCACCAGTTATTTCATTAAAAGGAAAATTACAGTGTACAATATCAATTATGTTGAGTTGTGGAATATCACCATCTAGTGGATTTTCATAAATATCACAGGGAAATTAAAGAGCTAAAAGTATTAGTACATGCCCAGCTGAAAATATCTTGGCAATACCTCTTTTTCCCTCTACATATGTTTACAAAGGAAACAAGGGGCCTCTTCTCATATAACAGTCTGTTCTACCTGAGGAAATAGGGTTGATAGCTGACAGGTGATTTTTAAAATCTTAAAGTATAAAAAAAAGATTTCTAGCTGTTGTTCATTTCTGTTAAGAAAACAAATAAGGATTGGGACATCATTTCCATATAGAAGATAGAATTTTAAAAACTTTTTTCTTTAGTATTGATGCTATTTGCTCTTATTTCACATTCATTCCACTTCTGAATATAGTCTCACTTTCTGCGCAGTGAGTCAACACTTATTATAACACATTAAACAAGAAAAGGAAATAACAAGCCACTCAGCAAAACTAACCAGCATATAAACTGTGTCTGATAGTATGGGCAATATTCCACATCCATAGTGTCCCATTCATGCAACGCAATCTCTTGACTCTTTTTTTTTTTTTTTGCTTTTTTTGCGGGGGAGAGGAGGGAAGGCAGGGCAATAAGGGTTAAATGACTGGCCCATGATCACATGGCTAGTAAGTGTTAAGTGTCTGAGGCTGGATTTGAACTCAGGAACTCCTTGATTCCAGGACCAGGGCTCTATTCACTGTGCCATCTAGCTGCCCCCTCTTGACTCTTCTTTAGGGTGAAGTTTGGTCATTATTATTTTACAATATTCAGCTTCACTTTAATGTTCTTCTACAGGGTGTCCCAAAAGTCTTAGTTCAGTTTTAAGATTTAATAGTACTTTAAAATTGCAGTTAAATATTGTTTCCTGGTTTTGCTTATTTTACTACTCTAGATGACTCTGAGAGAGCGAAAGTTGTGATTGCAACTCTGCCTCAATTCAATCCAATTCACTCAAAAGTCTTTGGTCCTCTTTTATATATTATTATTATTATTATTTTACATGTAACTGGGAAATAAGTTATACAGGCACTGGAGCATAGAGATCCACCATGCCCTACTGGAAAATCAGAGAGGAATGGGGAAAGATATAGGAAAGAGCAGATTGGGGGAGGGGATATTCAGTGGGATTGCTGTTTTGGGGTGGTGGGTAGGGGAAAATGGGGAGAAAATTTGTAACTCAAAATCTTGTGGAAATGAATGATGTAAACTAAAAAAAATAAAAATAAATAAACTACAAAAAAAAAAGAAAGAAAGAAATCCTCAGTGTCCTATATACGATTCTTGGTTGTTTCCTCTCAATTTTGAAGTGTTCATTGTGCATGTTATATGTAAGTTCATAATTTCATAAAATAAAGAATTCTAGTAAAAAAAAAAAGAAAATGAAAGACAAATACAACAGTGCCCAGCACACAGTAGGTACTCAATCAATGCAACCTGAGTGATTAATTGACTCTGTATTGGTTCATATAAGTCTTCCTATGCTTCTCTAAATTGTATATAGTCATTATGATATTCTTTATATTCAAATACCACAATTTGTTTAGCTACTCCTCAATCTCTGGGCTTCTATTTTGTTTCTAGTTCTTTGCTAACACAAGAGTGAATACAATATTTAAAATAAGAATGAGGTAGAATTTTCTGATACTAATGGTAAAGAGACATAAGGAGTTGTGTGCAAAGTTGAAGGAGTTCACTCTCAGAAGGATTCTGAATGGGGTACTTTGGTGTTTTAGTGAATTTATAAACCCACAGATATGAACTCTCCAGTATAGATTGGAATAACTTCATAGATCATCAATCAATTCATGCCTATGTCTTTCTATAAACCCATCATAATAGCACAAAAGTTTCCCAGCTGGTTTCTCTACCTCAAATCTCTCCCCTATCCAATACATTCTCACTAGATCCTTAGATCCAAAGATCCAACTACCTCAGCTTCCCTGGTAGCTGGAATTAGAGGAGGGATATTTATAATTGAACAGGGTCAAGAATAAGTGTTATGTATAGGCCATTATGTTTCCTTTCTCTAAATGTTTTGAAATATTCTCTCTTCAGATCCATGGGACTTGCCAGTCTATGTCTAGCTTTCCTTTCCACCTTTAACACTTGTTCTTAGATCAGGTAGTCACTTCTTTTGAGGTACACTATAATTTCTACTTTAGCAACTAATTCTTCCTTTGTGGCTACAAGCCAATCTCACAGAACTGCTCCCTTCTCTGCAGTAGGCTATGCCAATCCCACATTTGCTCTCTTAGGGATTAATATAGTGAGCCATTAGATTACCTAAGAAGGAATGAAATAGTCCATATGGGAAATGTAGCAGGATAAAACTCCCATGCTTATTGGTAGTGGGAGCAGGCCTGTGAGATTAAGTCTTGTAGCCTAAAATAATGCAGGGCACTTAGGAAATGCTTTTAAAAACCTTCATAATCTAACTTCTTCCTACTTTTCTTTCCTATACTTTGTGCCCCTGCAAATACTCTGCAGTCTAGTAACAATGGCCCCTTGGTGTTCCACATACATAATACCACATGTCTCGACATTTTCACTGGTTGTTACTCATACCTGGAGCTCTCTTCCTCCTCATCTCTATCTCCTGACTCTTCTGGCTTCCTTTAAGTCTCATAAAGTCTCTCCTATAAGAAGCCTTCCCCAATCCTGTTTAAATTTGTCTCTCTCTGATACTACTCTCAAATTATCCAGTATGTATCTTGTTTGTACATTGTTGTTCACTTGCTAACTCCCCAATTAGACTGATCTCCTCAAGAGCAAGGACTGATTTGGGGTTTGTTGTTTTCTTTCACTTTGTTCTTTGCCTTTCTTTGTATCCCCAGTGTTTAGCATGGTGCCTGACACATAACAGTTACTTAATAAATACCAATTGATAGATGACACAAATGGAAATGATTCTACTGAGGAAGAAAGGGGTGAAGTATAGTAAATGAACTGGACCTGGAGTCAGAAAGAACTGGTTTCAAACCTCATTTCAGATACTTACTACCTTTTGACCTTGGGGAAGTCAAATATATCTGGGCCTCAGTTTTCTTATCTGAAAATGAAGGTGTTGAACTTAGTGACCTCTAAGATTCCTTCCAGTTCTAAATCTATGATCTATGAAGAACTACAGATCAATATGAATGCACAGGGAACTCACCAGGTAGCTTAGATATTTTTAAACGTATATTTAGAAGATGGAAACAAGGGCAGAAAATGCACAATAAATGCAAAAGATTGGCACAAGGCACAATCCTGTAAAAACAGTGGAGTTGGTAATAAATATCAAGGACAACAAAAAGGGTTTCAAAGAATGCAAGAAGATCAAAGGACTAGGACTGCTGCTTGGGGATGGAGAAGATAATGACAACTGATGATGATGAGCAGGAAAAACAGCTCAACTTATGCTGCTGAAGTTCTGTTTTCTCCATCAAAAAGAATCATGTTTGAACTGGGCAGGATGGCCCAGAAGAAAAATAAAAAGTTAAAAAGGAGCTGAAACCAGTTCAAATAAGACTAAATTAGTTTTCCTTTTTTATTGATAGTTTATTAGATGAGGGGAATGCTATAGAAGAGAGAGTTGGATTTTACCAAAATTTCTGAAAAAATCTTTAAGGCTCTAAACTTGTTTGCATTCTTTGTCCCAATAGCTTCCAATGATTTAAGAGAATTTAAGTTCTTATCATTATATTTTGATAGGCAAAATAGAAAAACATATCCCAGTTAGTTGAATTCAAATGTTTTTGAATGGTTAGACCCAAGGAGTAGTCATGCCATTTGGGGTGGGGAGGGTGGCACTTTTTGCACCAAAGATTTTGGGAAAGTAGATTTTAAAACAATCAGAGAATGGATAAGTAGCCTATAATACAGAGGCAAATCACCTCAAGAGAAATGCAAGTGATTCAGAAGAGGAAGAAAGAAGGAACTAACTCAAATAAATAGAAACAGATCTCCGAATTGCATATTGACATAAAAAATACAAATGAACATTATTTATATTCTACTGTATTTTTATTTATTGTGTTAAATATTTCCCAAACACATTTTAGTCTGGTTGGGGCACATTGTAGAGTTTTGAAGTTTGTGAATTAGATACCTCTGGACTAAACTGAGATTGGTGTGACTACACAGGTTATCATTGGTGGTATTCCCCAGGGATCTGTCCTTGACCCTGTGCTGTTCAACACTTTTATTGATGACAAGGATGAAAGCAGTAATAGCATACTTATCAAATTGGCAGATGACAAATTTAAGATAGAAAGCTAATATGTTGGGTAATTAAGTTAGGATTCAACAAGATCTCAACATGCTAGAATAATAATAATAGCCAACATATGTGTATATATGCATATATGCATATATATACATATATGCATATATACACATATATGTTGTTTACTATGTGCCAGACACTGTGCTAAATGCTTTATACATGTTATCTTATTTGATCCACAACAACCCTGGGAGGTAGATGATATTATTCCCATTTTACAGATAAGAAAGTTGAAGCAAACAGAAGTTAAGTGACACAACTATTAAGTGCCTGAAGTCAAATTTGAACTCAGGTCTTCCTGACTTCAGGCCCAGCCAATGCCACCTAACTACCTCTTGTGGAATGATATACCTTGTAAAATGGTAGTTAATAGAGATAAATATTCATTCCTACCTACTTGCGTTCAAACACAACTTCACAAGGACATGTAGAAAAAGATAATTATTGTGAAAAAGATCAGTAAATGTTAGTGGTCACCAAATTCAGGATGAATCAATAGTGTGATCTAGCAAACAGAAAAGCTAATGCAATATTGAACTATATTTTTTCAAAAAATAAAATAGTATCCAGAAGAGGGAGAACAGTAATCCACTATGCTTTCTGTCTTGAGCAGCCTATATCTAGAGAACTGTTGATTTCTGGGTACCACATCTTAGGAAAGTCATTGACCAACTATACCACAATCAAAAAAGGCTGACTAGTATGATGATAGACTATGCCATATAAGAATGAACCAAAGGACCCAGGTATGTTTAGCATGGAGAAGAGAAGACAGTGGAAACAGGATAATTATTTTCAAATATTTAAAGGACTATCATTTAGCAAGGATGCTGAAATGGGCATTAGGAAGTTAAAGTTCATGACCTTCCTCTACTACTGTAACTTGGGACAACTCCTTTATCCTTTGTGGAACCCAGTGTTTATTAGGCAAATAAAGTGTTTGATCTTTAAGGTTCCTCTAAAAGTCTGTGATTGTGCAATCCTGCTTCATCTCATAGTTTTCTACTTTGACCAGTTTGACTCCAAACAACTGGCTTTTTCCAGGGGAACCTCAAAATGCAGCAAGACTTTGACATGCAGGCTTGCTGATTTACTACTATTTCCATTGTAGGCTGTTGCTGGTCCTTCTTTTCAAAGAAGACCAATGATATGACAGGATGATGTCGACTTGCACATGAACTGGATTTGTGAGGTAGTTACACAAAGTCATTAACCTCATTCTCTCTTCCAGAGTAATCAAAGTCCAGTGGTAAGACAAAAGTCAAGATGACTGGTGATGTAGTGGATGTTCTTGGCACTCCACATCACCTGCTTCCGCCACTTTCATGGCCACTGGAACAAAGTGTTATTATCCACCCATTCTTCACATGCTTGGAATAGACATTTCCCTAACTCACCAACAGGTTTGCAGTCTGTCAATTAAACTCAACCTGGTTTAGCCCATCTGCTGAGATGGTTTGATCAGAGAGTAACTGCTGTACATGCTACAGCTTCTTGGAGCCAAAGGGAAGAGTTGGGTGAAGGTGGACACCAAAGGTGGATGAGCAGCCCTGAAAAGGGCTACTCAGATTATGAATACCATTCACTGCAATGGGATGCTGGCTGACCCAGTCAGCATTCCCTGAAGTGAAGAGTGCCTGCATTTTCACATGAGCTATCATCAGAAATTATGACCATTTCACTACTGTTTCTACTTTTCTCACTAATTGATTGATCTGCAGGTTGTCTGCATCAACTGGGAGGAAAAAAAACTATTAACAATCAAGATGGATTTTGAAACCTGGTGAAATCATTTAGAGGAGCCAATATACCCTGTGGTTGCCTTAACAGAACATTAAGATCTTGCAAATCTGCAGATCTAAAGAAAACACAAACAGAAATACATTATTTTTCATTTTCTTCACAAACTTCCATTTCTGGATCTAGTATGTTGCCAATAACTAGAAATTTTAAAAACCTATTCAGGAGTTAAAATTACTACTCCCTCAGACAGAAGTTTATCAAACCTGCTTGTTGTGTCCTGAAAACTTTGCTGCCCCATTACCCCAAACTAGGCTTAATCATTAATTCACAATCAGTCTATCAAGAAGAACTAATTAAGCTTCTACTAGGTGCTGGGTATATCAAGACAAAAACTGAAGAATCCCTGCTCCCAAGGAGGTTACATTCTATCAGGGGAGATGTGTAAGTATGTAGAGAAAACATACAAAAGAAATGTGAAGTAAGTAGTAGGAGAACACCAGAAGCTGGTAGGCTTTCTGTAAAAGATTACACTGGACTTTTAGAGGAAAGGTCTTTTAAGATATTAAGGTGAGGAGGGAGTTATTTCAGATATAAGGAACAACCAGGGCAAAAGCAAAGAGATGGGAGGAGAGTCATATATGAAGAACATTTAAAAGGCCACTTTGGCCAGTTTGTTGAGAATAGAAAAGAGAGTGTAATAAAGCTGAAAAGGTAGGTTTGGGTCATTATCTGAAGGACTTTAAATGCCAACCAGTTTATATTTGATCCTAGATATCCATTTGAATTTAGTGAATACAGTCAGAAAGGAGCATTAGGAAAATCTCTTTGGCAGCTGGGTGGAGGATATATGGGAGTGAGGAGAGACTTGAAACAGAGAGATCAATAAGGACATAATTACAATAGTCCAAATAAGAGGTAATATCAGCCTGTACTGGTGTAGTGGTCATGTGAATAGGGAGAAAGGGTCAAGTGGAAGAGATACTGTCGAAATAGAAACAATAAAGCTTGGAAAGTGAATGGATATGGGGAGGGGGGTGGTAGAGAGATCAAGGAGTTAAGGATAATACTGAAATTGTAAACCTGGGTAATAGGAAGGCTGGTGGGAAGCCTTAACAGAAAGTCAGGAAGAGAGAAATTCAGAAGAAGTAGGAGTTTAGGGGTAGGGGGAAGATAATGATTTCAGTTTGGGAAATTTTGACTGAGGTATTTATGGGATACAGTTTTAAAAGTCCAATATATAATTGGATATGTATAGCTGGAGATCAGGGAGAATCTAAGATTTGATAAGTAGATTCAAAAGTCATCTGCACAGAGATAACATTTGAATCCATGGGTGGTTACCAAGTAAGAATTAGAGAGAGAAGAGAACAAGCCCCAACCAGCAAAAAGATACATTTACATAAGAACAGGTATAAGCTCTAGTGTCAATGTAATAAGGTCTTTGCAAAGGATAAATTTTGACTGATTTATAATTTTGTCTAGATAGTGTAAGTAAGCACAGATGTTGCCATGTGAAGACCTACATGTGCTACTCATACAGTTGAGTACTGTATGAGTAATGGGAACAGTTCAGACAAGTGGAAGATGATGGTATGGGATCTTCTGAATATTTAGAGGTCCCAGGGAGTAGAAAAAATGCTGGTGTGCAAGTGGTTTGGTAAACACAGACACAGGCTATAATTTGGTATAGTGTATATGTAGTGGAGTCAATTAGGAGGCATGAACCAAACATATTATGGAAATCAGGGAGTTCTTTCAGAGAAGAGATTGTTGGGGACTAGAAAGTACACTGTGGAACCAGTGGTCTCCTTTCCTTGTATTGTAATGTGGGAATATTCAGGGGCATCTATATTAGTAAGTTTATGGTTTATTCTGCTCTAATAATTCCTCATAGCCCATATTTACATAGTACATATGTGGGAAGCTGGTAATGATGAAACTGGCCAGTCATTTCTAGTCTAGCTCTGCCTCTAATTTAGTTTAACCTCTCTGAATTGCTGCAACTGGGATTGCCTCCAGCATCCTGTCCATTTCTTAGTCTTTATCCTGCAAGACTTAACACTGTTAACCATCCCCTTCTTCTAAATACTCGAACCCACATAACTATCCATTATCTAGCTTATATCTCCAAATCTCTTCCAAAGAAATAGGAAATATTTTTCCAAGTGTTTTCTTAAAATCTAGATAAATTATAGTTATAACATTCCATTGACCTATTAGACTAGTAATCCTTTTTCTTAAAAAAGATTGGTGAGGAGGTATAAAGTTAGCTCTGAAGGGGAAAAAGTAAAAGCCTGATCAATGGCATCTCGACTGCACTCCCACCCGAGATTTCTTTCAACATAGCTGGGGAGTCTGTGTTGTCTATATGTCTTGGGAGTGGGGCATTTTACCTTGATGGAGTTTCAAATATAGGAAAGGAAGTGACTATTTTAGATATGGATCCTAAAATCTACAGACCTAGAGATAGCTCCTGGGAAATTATTGCCTACTTCAATAATCATCATTCCCATGCCTTCTGATTATTCCATATTACTAACTACTCCCCAGCTCTCTAATTGGAAGGCAGAGCAGAGAGCTCCTCCTAAAACCTCCATTTAAGGAGGGCACACAGGCCAGTCATCTCTTCATTTCTCACCCAGCTTTCAATTCCACTCTTTTCAACTTCTCATCATGCCTGCTCTTCATACTTTTTCTTCTTCTCCTCCCTTTTCAATTTCTTTTTTGGTGTTATCTTCCCCCATTAGATTGTAAACTCTTTGTAGGAAGGGATTAACTAGCTTTCTTTTTCTTATTTGTATCCCTATTACTTCCCATAATGCCTAGCATTTAGTAGGCATTTAATAAATGTTTATTGACTAATTAAACTTGTTCCTCTCAAAATCTGCCAGAAGTTAGTGTCAATGCTCCTAAGACTGCCCCTCTGTAAGACATATAGATAACATATAGATGGCCCTTCTATGGAGTCTAATATAAAATTAAAACATGTTACCCTGTCCTTAAGTCAGATCCATCCTAAAGCTTCATGAGATCTACTCTGCTTCTCACGTCTTCCTTTGTCTCTATTTTAAACACATCAGTCTCAGACTGTTTAATTCTGCCCCCCACCTAATTCAACATCATTGCCTCTCCCAAACAAACAACTATAGTCTAGCTTAGTTCTTTAAATCCATCTTGCCACAGTTTCCCAATTCAGTTATCCCATCTGGTCTAGAGCAGTTTGTGGTGTTCACTGAACAAACGAGCTCATATTGTATATTG
Source organism: Gymnobelideus leadbeateri (assembly GCA_011680675.1). Classification (NCBI taxonomy): domain Eukaryota; kingdom Metazoa; phylum Chordata; class Mammalia; order Diprotodontia; family Petauridae; genus Gymnobelideus; species Gymnobelideus leadbeateri. Next base: position 251,720 of record WOXC01006301.1, read on the forward strand.
TCTCAGTGTTTAAGAAGTATGGTTAACACTAGAGCTCTACAGCAGCTTACCATCCCCTCTTCTGAAAAGTGCCTCTCATTTAATGCCTACTAGCTCCTACTTGTCTTGACAAAAGCAGATTTTCACCTAGTATGTGTTTTCATGAGATTTTGATTATGCCACGGCACAAAATATAAAGGAAAAGGAGATTATCAGATTAGCTTCAACAATATGCATTGAAATTGAATGATTCTGGGTCCAAAGTGAAGTTATTGTTTGGCTTATATACTGAATAACTTTTGATTAATGTAACATAGACAAAGGGTTGGATCTTTGAATTTTATTCAAACCTCTTATTTGAGGATACAATTGATGAAAAAAAAATTCCCTGACCTCAAGAGGTTTACATCTGTCATCATTTTAAAATCTTGAATAATTTACCATTTCTATATTATTGCTTATCCATCAAACAATCAAACAACAAGCATTTATTAGGAGCCTTCTATGTGCCAGGTATTGAGCTAGGCATTAGGTATACAAAGAATAAAATAATTTTGTTTGTTTTGCTTTTTGGAGGGGGGGAGGCAGGGCAATTGGGGTTAAATGACTTACCTAAGGTCACACAGCTAGTAAATATTAAGTGTCTGAGGTGGGATTTGAACTCAGGTCTTCCTGACTCGAAGGCCAGTGCTCTATTCACTGTGCCATCTAGCCACCCCCAAAAAATAATCTTTACTCACAAATAATTTTATATTCTAATGGGCATACAGAAATGTATATGTACAAAATTAACATCGAGGAAATAATTACAAATAAAAGCAATGTAGTTTATAAAAGGTAGCTTAGGAGAGGGAACTCCCAGGCAAAGGTGCATATGGGGACTTGAGCAGGTTTGAAGGCAAGAGAGAAAGAACTAAAATATAGGGAAAAACTGAAGATTCATTGAAGAGGACATGATTGAAGTTAGAATCTGATGGAGAAGATGGTGGGATCAAAGGCACATATGGAGAGGTTGGCCTTGGCAAGAAGGGCTATCTCATCAGCCAGGGTGGGAAAGGAAGAGAGAATGGGTGATAGTATCAAGAGGTTCCGAGACAAAGAGAAGAGGAGAGGAGGAAGCTCATGTCAAAAGACCTTAATTTTATCATTAAGTAAGAGGTAAGGCCCTTAACTGGGAAAACAGGGATGGTAAAATGTGGGAAACTTGAAGAGAGCATAAAAGGTTTAGAATAGCTTCTACAGGGGAAAAGATAAGGAAACAATTTTGAAAAAAAATAAGAGGATTGCATTGCTGCAATGAGGGACAAGTTGAAGTTGGGTAACAGGAGTTTATAATGTATCCCATCAGTACAGCTGGGTAACTCCCTCTAGCCCCATTCAGTTGAACATGAGTAGCAGTAGAAATCATCCAGAACTAAAGCTTGGTAAGATATGGGTGGTGATTTTGAGATGAGGGGAGGGATTAAGGATTCCAGAGCAGAGAACTATGTGGAGCTGAAATACATAATAAAGGGTCAGAATTGGTAAAATAGGAAATAGAAGCCAGTATGGGAGTAATGGACTAAGATGGTACTGATGGGTGGAGGGATTAGAGATCCAAATAAAGGAAAAGAATTGGTTTAGGAAGCATAAGGCCTCTGGAGTAATGGAATGATAGGAAGCTAGGATCAGATTAAAGAATGGCAGCATCTTTGATAAATGAGGTGGGACAAGAGAGTCCTGGGAGATATGGGTTGTGATCATCCCTGTGTGTGGCTGAGATGGAGAGGTCTAAGTCATGGGTTTGAAGAATACTAAACAATTGAGAGGTTAAAAAGTGTGTGAATATCGAAGTTTCCTAGTATAAGAGCAGGTGCTGAGCTTCAGAGGCAGGATGGTAAACCAAATGTTGAATTCTTTGAGAAACCAGGAACAACAATTTTTAGGACTGGAATGCATTAACCATCATGATCTGCATAGAAAATTTTGATTGAGTAAACTTCAAAGAAGGTGAGTTGCTGAATAATGGTGATAAAGGGAAAGATTGGAAGTGACAATATTCTGACACACTCTCTAGGACCAGTGTGTCAGAAAATGGGAGCAAGGTAGGGAGAAGTACTGCCAGGACTGGAGAGGATGGCTAGGGATGCAGTGTCATAGAGGAGGATCCAGATCTCATTGAGGGATGGTAGATGGAAAGAGTGTAAAAAAAAAGATGCCTGTGATGATGGGAAGTTTGTTTTTTGTGAAAAATGACTTGTCAAGGGCACAGGATTGGGCAGGCTTGAAGTAAAACATAAATGGGATAGGGTTGGGAGGATGACAATAAAGATGAGAGAATAGCAGGCAGAGGTTGGGGAGAGAAAGAGGAGATGAGAGACTGTTTGCCATAAGGGAAGCAGTGTGTGACAGATAAACAAAAAAGCACAGTCTCTAATGGGTATTTTGCCTGGGCTATTCCTCTTGTAGTGGAAAGGGAGAATAAAGAAATATTGCAACTAGGTCTTTCCCCCTACCCAAGGGAATACTGAGGCCTACTGGAGTCTGGATCTCCCCCCATCCTGTCCTCTTCCTCCAGAATAGCTCCGGGATGAGCAGGACAATGGACAGTAGAGGTGGGGAAAGGATGGGGTGGGCCTGTTCCCTATTTATACTAACTTCACATTTTATACTAATTTTAACTTATACTAACTATATATTAGTACACTAATTTTAAGAGCCTAAACTGTTCTAGCCACAATATTTCAGAAGTCACACTTATTTTATTTCCTACAAGAAGTAATTAGAAGTAGGCTTCCAACCACGTCTCTCCTGCTTCCATTTCTTACATTCTTTCCACTATGTACAACACTGCTTCTCTGCTTCATGTAAAGCACTGAACTAGTCATAGAGATTACTATAAAATCTACCTTACTTTGTGTACAAGTGATGGTATGAGGGCAGATGCAGAATGGATTGCATTGATCAACATATATAGCTCCTCTAAGTTTCCATCAAAACAGAGCAGGCAATGGACAAGGAGGTTATGATCTCAAAGCCAGGGTAGAAATGCAGTCATTGAATAGTTGCTAGTACAAAGTATACACCTCAGATCACAGAGCTGGGCATTTACAAACTAGAATTTAGAGGCTTGGCAAGTTCATGGTACTACTTACTAAGGTCTAGTCAAATCTGTTTAATTCAAGAAACATTTATGATGTACTTACTACATGCCAGGTACTATACTAGTCATAGAGACACAAATGGAAAAAAACCAAAACAGTTCTTGTGCTCAAGAGGCTTACATTCTATTGGGGGGGCGTGGGGTGGGTAGCTGGACAAAGGCATGAAGATAGGAGATGGTTTATCTTGTTTGAGAAATATCAAATCACTTTGGCTGGAACATAAGACACATAATGGTGGTGAATAATGTATAAACAGTCAAGTTGAAGATATGTTGCAAAGGCTTTTAAATGACAGAATTTTTTATTTTATCCTAGAACCCATAGGGAGCCATTGAAGCTTCTTGCGCAATGGAATGCCATAGTCAGATCTGAGAAGGAGTTCCAGGATCTAAAACAGTAGCAACAGACCTGGGAAGGACAGGACTGCAAGTCTTATTGATCATCTAGGGGACAGGGTGACGTTATAGGAATCTAGATAGTCAACATATCAAGTCCAAGGAAGCCAATGAAGCCAATGAAGGACAAGCAAGTGCCACAGATTGAAGCAAAAAAGAATAAAAAAGTCTAGAGTCAAGGAGGCATGAAGATCAGCCTTGCATCAGCAAGCATCACTAAAGGTAAATTTTTATTTGAGTGCAGAGTTTGCTTATTCCTTGTCATTTTTTCAATTACTGTTTCCTAATATAGCCAGCCACGGTTGGTCCTACAAGTATTCATTGTAAAGGAGAGCACAGAATTGCAAATGAATCATGCCTTGAGTACTGGGATCACCAGGAGGTCCCCATACTCTAAACTTGGAAACTTGTTCATCATTGAGAGATGTACTTCCTTTTTTTCCCTTTTAAACTTGTACATGAAGCATTATGTAAAATGTCCAAAATTGCCATAAGTCTGACCTCCAGAAAACAGAAGAATGAAAAATACTGATGGGGAAAGGTTAATAAATCAGGTAGCATTTAAAGTTTTATTTCACCATTATTAAAGACATACCTTTAAGCTGGAAATATGCATGGTATGTCTTATGGATTTTATCATCCTTGCATTTTAGTAAAATCATAGTTTTATAGGTGTAAGCCTTCTGCATGCTAAATGAAGGAGAAATAAGCAAATGATCACTTTATTGCTCGACTCAGACAAGATGGGCTTGGCTTTATTGTTTTGTAACTCACCACCAAAAGAATACACATTTATAGTGGTGAATTCTCCCTGACAGAAATGTAGTAACTAGCTTTTCCTATTGCTTTTTCTTCCTAAGTTAAAAATCTATTTGCCAGTTATAGGTTTTGATTTTTTTTTTTTTTTTTTTTTTGCTGAGAGCCTGGAAATAAGGTCAACTTTAGATTTGCCATTAACTAGCCATGCGACCTTGGTCAAATAGAGCTAAGAGTAACAATCATTAGCATTTATGTAGCACTTTCAGGTTTGCAGATTGCTTTGCAAATATTATCCCATATGATCACAATAGCCCTGATAAGTACTGTTATCATCTTTACTTTACATTTGAGGAAACTGAAGCAGACAGGTTAAATAACTTGCCTAGGTTCACATAGCCAGTTAGTATCTGAGACAGATTTTGAATACAGGTTCTCAACTCCAGGTTCAGTGTTCTCTCTACTACACCACTTACCTGTCTCTTAATTCATTTGACTTCTTTATATCTCAATTTCCTCATATGTAGCAGTCACTGAGTCACTGCTCCCACAAGCTGGATATAATGAGATAACATTTTTAAAGTACTTAGCACAGAGCTTGGCATATAGTATGCACTTACTGACTGCTTTCCACATCCATTAGAATTGGAAAGGACCTCATATCAGCAAGATTACACTTATGGAATGTGCTTCTTTTACATATATTCTAAGACTCTTTATGGTCTTAGTATATTTTAGCCTTGGCAATCATATGCCATGGCATATTGCATCCAATAACTCAAACTCTCACAGTCTTTCTTTTAAAACAATAGTGTTCATCAGAGTTTTTAAGTCTCTTAAAGTCATTTGTCTCAGAGGACCAATGATGAAGCATGCTGCCCACCTCCTAAAAGAGAGGTGATATGCTCAAGGTATAGAATGAGATACATATTTTTCAGGAACAGTCAATGCCAGAAATTATTTTTCACGACTATACATATTTGTTACAATGGTTTTGTTTTCTATTCTTTCCAATGGGGGAAGAAGAAACAATGTATTTTATTAATTTTCAAAAATTAACTACATTTTAAAAGGAAGCAAGTGTCAATTTGTTAAGCCAACAGAATTAAAATGCATTAATCCAATTTGAACTCTTATACAGTGATGTGCATCATTGTTCAGCAAAGTGGGAATGAGCTTAATCAGATAACTACTTTGCATTAGGAACTGAGCTGTAATAACATTTAACAGTAAATTACATAACATGTCAAGAAAGAGAAGAGATTTACACAGAAGGGAAATAAAGAGGGCTAAGGTTTTTGAGAAATTCTTTGACACACAGAAATAAAATATTGGGGACAGAAGTGGAAGCAGAAAGTTTCAGAAAAACTACCTCTAATAAGGCAGGGCAGAGAAATTAAAATAACTTTTCCAAAGTCAAGTCATCAAGCATTTATTAAGTACTTACCATGGACCAGGCACTATCCTAAGTACTGAAGAGATAAATATGAGCAAAAAGTACAACAGTCTCTCTTCTCAAAGAGCATAGATTTTAATAGGGGAAGACAACACATATAAGGGAGTTGAAAAGGAGTAAAAGGTGGGGAGGGGGAGGGAAATCACCCAGGAGATACAATTGAGACTCTAGAGTCAGGAGAAGAATGAAGGATGGCTGGCCTGGGCCATTCCTCAAAATGAAGATTATAGGAGGAACTAAGCAGAGGAAGAAGTGAGGTGCCAGGATGAAGGGAACTTCCAAGGAGGGAAGACAACTGAAGCACAGCAGCAAAGTTTTGAGATTCAAAAGAAGAGCTGGGAGAGAAGGTCCCATTTGATGATTTTTTTGCTGGGGTATATCAAAGTTTCTTATAAGGCAGTAAAAGCAAGAGAATCTCTGAAGCTCTGAAGGCTCAGACAACAAGAGAGGGGACTAGGAAAAGTCAGAGAAACAAAGAGAATAAAGACAGAGAGTAACAGATACAGAGGGAGAGACAGCAGAGAAGATTGGAGAGAAAGAACACTGTAATTCTCTCCAAGATAAAGAGACAGAGACAGATTGTACCCTCTGAGTTCAACTCCAAGTCAGAAAGAGAGACAATCCCTCCTCCACAAATAACCAGAAAATTGCCCTTCAAACTACAGAATATATGATTATCATTGGCACCCTTTGCTTTCCAGTTATAGGTCTACAGAGCATTGTTCAAATGTATTTCTTTTCTATATAGACAAGTTATAGAGCCATCCCTATCAGACACTTAAATACCTTCTTTAAAGACAAAATTATTTTTTTTTGGAAGGACAGGGAAAGGAACACTTGGGCAGAATGACTGAAAATTGTATTCTGTTGCATTTGGGTCTGAGAATTACAAAATTATCTTTCAAAATCTGTCCTCTTCCCATTCTTCCTCCCCTTCCACCCCCCCCCCCAACAAGTTGCTTAGAATACTATTTTGGGCTAGGTCACAAGGGTGGGGAACCTGTGACCTCAAGGCCACATGTGACCTTCTAGGTTCTCCGGTGTGGCCTTGATTGAGTTCAAGTTTTAAAGAACAAAACCTTTTATTAAGGGGATTTGTTTTGTGAAGTTTGGATTCTGTCAAAGGGCTACACTTGAGGACCTAGAGGGCCATGTGGGGCCTTGAGGCCACAGGTTTCCCACCCCTTGTCTAGGATAAAGTTTGGTTCAAGAATTACCAATCCTTGGGGTGGCTAGGTGGTACAGTGAGTAAGAGCACTGGCCCTGGAGTCTGGAAGACCCAGGATCAGTCCCAGCCTCAGAAAATAAGCACCCACACATAAATAATGACTGGCCATGTAACCTTGAGCAAGTTACTTAACCCCAATTGCTTTAAAAAAAAAAAAAAAGAATTACCAATCCTTGACTACAAGTCATTCCCCAATTGATAAATGGTCAAAGCATATGAACAGGAAATTTTCAGAGGAAGAAATTAAAGATATCTATAAGCATATGAAAAAATTCTCTAAATCACTATTGATTAGAAAGATGCAAATCAAAACAACTCTGAGGTACCACAATTCACCAGTCAGATTAGCTAAGATGACAAAACATGAAAATGATTAATGCTAGAGAGGATGTGGAAAAATTGGAACATTAATGCATTGTTGGTGGAGTTGTAAACTAATCCAATCATTCTGGAGAGCAATCTCGAACTAGGCCCAAAGGGCTATAAAAAAAGTACATACCCTTTGACCCAGCAATACCACTTCTAGGGCTGTATTCCAAAGAGATCATAGAAGTGGGAAAAGGACCTGTATATTTTTGTGGTGGCAAAGAATTGGAAATCAAGGGGAAGCCCATCAATTGGGGAATGGCTAAACACGTTGTGGTATATGAATATAATGGAATACTATTGTGCTCTAAGAAATGAGGAGCAGATGGACTTCATAATAACCTGGAGAGACTTATATAAACTGATGCTGAGTGAGGAGAGCAGAACCAGGAGAAATCTGTACACAATTACCAACACATTGTATCTGCGCTGACTAACTTTGATAGAATGGGTCCCTCTCAGCAATTTAAGGTTATGACACAACTCCAAAAGACTCATTTATGGAAAGAGATATTCACATCCAAAGAACTAGAGTGTGAATGCAGATTGAAGCAAACTACTTGCTCACTCTCTCTCTTTTGGGTTTTATTTTCTTTTGTTTCTTTTTTCTCATTGTCCACTCCACTGGTTATAATTCTTTACAACTTGACTAATGTTTACTGTGAAGGTATTTATAGAACCTATATCAGATTGCATGCCGCCATGAGCAGGGTGGAGGGGGCAGAAGAGGGAGAAGGAGAAAATTTGGAACTCATAGGATTGTGGAACTGAATGTTGTAAACTAAAAGTAAATAAATAAATTTTAAAAGTAATAATAAATCTTTTCTATTTCATGGGGGGAAAGAACTATCAATTCTTGCAACTTGTCTTCATACTCTCTGAGGGATATATTCAGATATCTGGTGAGGGAAATACAGAATCTTAGAGTTGGAAAGGACCTTAGAAGCTCTATCCAGTTTAATCGGCACTTGAATTTCTCTTTAGGAGTCCTGACAAGGAGTATTTGCTTGAAAACCCACAATGATATGGAACCCATTGCCTCCAATTCCTCTTTTGTAACAATCCTCTCTTGTTATCACACCAAAACTAAATTTGCCTTTTTGCAACATTCATCCAATGTTCCTATTTATTGGTCGTGTTCTTTCATTTTACATTGCCACAGTGCATATTTAGAGGTCAAGGCAGGAGTTTCCAAAGACAAACATCACCTATTTCCTCCTTTTGTCTATGGAGAATTGAAATGAAAGGCCCCCAAAGTCATTCCATGACTCAAAAATGTTTCTAAGATATGTGATGATCTGGTGCTAGTTTATTTTGATATTTTATAATTATTATTAAAAATTGGGTTATTGCTAAATTTCAGGCAACTGGAAAAGATTACAATTCCTCTAAAAATGTTTTTTTTTTTTTTTTGGTGAGGTACCTATTTCTAAAGAAATGTGACTCAACGGGGGCAATGACCACATAAGGGAACAATACTACACTGGAAATCAGGAGGCAGTAGATGGCATGGAGCAGGGAAAAAATTTCTCAATCTGGGACAAAGAAAAAGGTTGTGAAGCACAGCTCTGTTCCTCACTACCTATATAACCTTTGGCAAGTCATTTTTATCTTTAGTTTTAAAATTAAATACACATTTGTGACTTTTTAATACTAGGTGTCATGATGGAACATTAGATCACCTCTTCTGCCCAATGACAAAGAGGCAGGCAAAAACAAAAGAAACAGAAGTATATTTAGTAAACAACAAGAAAAATAACAAAAAGCAACTTTCTCAGTTTTACCAAATACTAAGAACTACTATTTCTCCAGTCTCATTTCCCTTTAGAGTAGTAGAAAGAACAAAGCCTAGTCTTCATTTGTATGGAGTATAGTGATAACCAAACAACTCTTCCTGTTTAGATGTCATCACCTCCATGCCCACCTAATTTATTGGTGCTATGACTCACCTAAGGGCAGGGTATTTTTTTTAATTTAAGATTAATATATTGATCACTGGAAAAAGTGAAGTGGTTACTATTCTGGAATGCTAATTATATTTTAATGTATTATGACCTTTCCTTTGTCTAAAATTCCTCTTACTGTTATTTCAAATACTCTTGGGGCAGAGTTGGACCTCTTCTTCTCCAAGCTAGAAATAGTTTGTGGCTGACATAGATTAATAAAATTGTTTCTAGCAGAGTTGAGCTTAAATCACAGAGTATATCATTAGTATTTTATTAACATTTTTTTCTGCAAGAATGAGGGGGGTGCAACTAGGTGGCACAGTGAATAGAGCACCCGCCCTGGAGTCAGGAGAACCTGAGTTCAAATCTGGCCTCAGACACTTAACACAAAAACTAGCCGTGTGACCTTGGGCAAGTCACTTAATCCCAATTGCCCTCCCCCAAAAAGCAAAAAAATAAAAAGAATGAGAGAGAGAGAGAGAGAGAGAGAGAGAGAGAGAGAGAGAGAGAGAGAGAGAGAGAGAGCTAACTCTGTCTCTGACCCTGTCTCTTAGGGTTGGCTGACAACTGGGACTTTCTTTACCTAGTTCTCCCTTCTCTCTTCTTTCCTCCCACCCCTTCTCCAGCATCAAGAATACTGGAGAGGGTTTAGCCCAACTTGCCTGCTGCTCCTAAATAATACAAGAAAATGACTTGTAAATTATACACCCAATTAGAGAGAGAGACTCTTTATCAAAAAACTGAGGGTTGGAATCCCAGCCTAGCGAAGAGAAGTCTTAAGTTTGCTAGTCAACTTCTTGACCCTCCCTAGCTGCCTCAGTGCTGCAAACTCACACCACTAACCATTCAACACAAACATATTTAAGTCTGGGTTGAACAAATGTTTTGTTGTTTGTTTGGTGTGTGTGTGTGTATTTATAAAGGGAGAAAGCAAACTCAAAATAAAGAAATCGCTTAGCAAAAAATAAAAACCAACCTTTAAATTAATGCTTAATAAGAGAAAAGTGTAATGGGGATCTGGAATATGTGTAGACCCCATCAGTTTGCTAAGAAGGTGTCATCCATGAGAAAAGATAGTAGAGAGCTACCTTCTCTTTTCCTAAGCTCAAAAAAATTACAACTCCCAAGGTCTTTGTGGCCTACCAAAGCTATGCAGAGGTTATGACATTAACTACCTGGTTTGGAAATGTTGCAGTCTCTTGGAAAATAAGTTGCAACCTGCCTGTATTTAGAACCAAATAACAGAGTACAGGTTACTAATTAACATCCCAGGAAGTCACCTTGGAACATCATGAGAAGCAAAAATTCAGTAAAAATACATGCAACAGACATAGAATGATCAAGAGCATCTCTTGACAGGCTGTTCAGTGACTACAGATTTCAATTATATTCAGGATATATCACATATACATTTCACAGCAATCACATACATGACAAAACAAAAACAAACATAAAAATAAATAATAACAGTTGTCAACCTACTAAATAACTCAATAGGCCAAACAATAAAATTAAGCAAGGAATCTCAACTCTTGTCCTTCGGGTTGTTAATGCTGAACTGTTTGCAACATCTGACCTGAATTCCTGGCCTCCATGACTTGTACTCCCTACCCAGATGGGTGATTTCACTCCTGTACCTAGAATGAAAAGTACACATGAAAAGGTCAAAAGTGCAATCCTATTTCTTGAAGACTCCACAACCCTTCCCTTTGCAGCATGCTTCTCTCACCAGAAGCTGAAACTGGTAGTGAAAGAGTTATCTCACTCTCTTAGATGTAATTCCAGTAAAACCAGTCTGTGTTGACTTGGGTTCTCTTAAGAAGCAGACAACACTGGTTACATGGCCTATAGAAAAAGGCTCTTCCCAAGTATGTACTCTGCATGCCCCCATCCTCACAATTCTCCTGGAAGAATCTTCTTAATGTCCTCCACCATATAGATGATGGCACCTTAGAAAAAACTTATGGCATCTGCAGAGATGCCAGACCCCATTACACTATCAAAGTAGAAGGGAGATGTAGAGGATAGCATGGGCCTAGAGTTTACCCACACAATAAGTCTATGCCTCTCTGGGAGCTCCCTTTTTCTGCCTTGCCTTTCCTCATGACCTGGGAAGTGAAAGTACATCTCAGCTTCTGTTATCCTTGGTATTACTGTTAAAAAAAAAAATGTTCCCAGACTGCCTCCGACTCTTCAAGACCACTCCCCAGCCAAAAATTAGAAACTAGCCCACATCATCTGGGTGTGTCCCACTTCTTTGTAACTTCTTATCTCCACCCTCTCAGAAAGCTTTTTCTGTGAGACCATTCTGTCAAGATCCAAAACTACATTTCCCAGGGATTTGTGCTTTTGATACCTGCCCATGGAAAGTCTATCAGGTGCTACCTTATTTAGAAAAACAAATTTCCTATAATATGAGAGGTGAGATAAATTTCTGTTTAGATACACAAAGCTGCTGGATCCAAAAACTATCTATTTAGAAGGACTGTGGTCTTTTCTGTAACATGTAGGCACTTTTCTTACCTGTAAATAAATAGCACACAGTCACTGCCAAGTTGTCTTTATATGTTCACAGACAAGAAATAGCTTGAACTTTGCAGGCCGTCAGTGAACCTTTTTCTGAAGACAGAAACAAACCTATATAAGAAGAGAGTCATACTTTGGTACTATTATCTGATGGTGAATTAATTTTCTTGTGAGTTCCTGATGAGAAACAGCAAAAGCAGAGACTGGGTAGTGCCAGAATAAGGCGTACAGAATCAGGAATGAAAAAGACAATAGTACTTAACATGCAGTCAGATAAGAAGTAAACGTCAGCGTTTCCAGAGCCCTTTAAGACCCTACAAACTGTAGGAACAGATGCTATTCTTGGCTCCTGAGAGTCACCAAGGTACAATGAATATAAAATAGCAGTTATACAAGGTTTAGGGGCCTCCTATTAGCAGAGGAAAAATGGGTCTTCAAAGCATTTCTACCAACAGAAGGCATGACAATTGGTTGTGGAAGAAGCTGAAGACCTTGACGTCATTAGCCATAGCTCTGTATAGATATTTCCCACATGGAGAGTATTTGCTGGTAACTTATAGTCATTATTCCCAGTGCCTCCAATTAGGAGAGGCAGGAAAATCAGATCTGCCTTAATAAACATTCTATAGAGGACACTGGCTTCCTGAAATCATCATCATGGGGGGAGGGAAGAAGGGGGAGGTTGGTCCTTGTCTATTAAGTTACAAACCAATTTAAAATAAAATACCATCTGCCACAGGCAAGATGACCTTTTAGGGACATAGGACAAGCTCACTATCCCAAGGTCATTGCAGAGTAAAAGCTGTAGAGATAGAGATTAGCACAGTCTGTTCCTAGAGACAACAGCGTTTATGAATACCAATATACTTATAAATATTTTCTACTCTACCAAGATTTTGTTAACTCAGTTTTAACTTCATCAGAATTTCTGTTTCATGATAAAAGTGATTATATGTTATATTTATAATAACATAACACAGGACACCAGCATACATGAAAAATAATAAGCATAACCTTAAAAGCCTCATGAAAGCTATGTAAATGAAATGACCAATCTTGAGCCCAAGAAGAGATTGTTTTTAAAAAAAATGTATCCTTTCAGAGTGAGCTTAGGAGGGAGGAATATTCTATAACTTGTTAGAGATGGTCTCTATGTCAGTTGGTTTTACTTTACTGTTTTTCTTTGTTAAAGGGAAGGCTCACTGGGTATGTTGGAAGTAGGACTGATAACATCTATAAATACCTATAGAATAAAAACAAAAGCCTAATAACATTTAATTCAAAATAAACAGCTCAATTAATCAATAAGCACTTATTTAGCAGTCATTACTTCCAGGCCCCATGCAAGATGCCAGGAATGCAAAGAAAAAACAAATTCTTAGAATGTGAGGGAACTCACATTCTAATGAAGTGATTTAAGCTCTTGAGATGATCTGATACAGTAGGTTCTCACAATAAATTTTCCATAACCTCATTGCCCCACTGCCAATCTCCCCACACACACATCCCCAACACACTGCTTTTTGTTGATTTGTGAGACAATATTGCATGTAATCTTCTGTTATCGACATCCTACTGAGTAGTATTTTGTAGCCTTTGTCTGCTATATCTCTCCATTTGGCAAATGTTAATCATTTGAAGCAATTTTGGGGGTTTTATGGCCTCCTTATTGTAGAAATGGTTTCATATTAGTTAAGAAATAGTGATAATAAACATTAATTCATACTTCCTAGTAATTTATAGTCTACATCAGTGATGTCAAACTCAAATAGAAATGGGGGCCAGTAAATCATACATAAGAATCCCTACAGGTGCCAAATGAAATTACTGAAGGATTTGATCAAGAATGACACAGGATGAGCAGTCATGGCTAGAAAGCGATCTGTATTATTGGGGGGAATGCCCACATCAGTGAAATTGCAACTCTAATGGTGTATTAAAGAATGATGGTTTATGAAAATGAAAGAATGCTTCTCAATTCTTGACAGAAGTGCAGAATGAGATGTACATTTTTAGACATGATCAATACCTGCATTTATTTGCTTGATCAGAGAGAGTTTCTTTGGGGGAGGGGGAAGGTTAGAGAGAGAAAGGGAAACTAATGATAGGGATGGAAAGAAGGAAGGAAGGAAGGAAGGAAGTAAGGAAGGAAGGAAGGAAGGAAGGAAGGAAGAAAGGAAGGAAGGAAGGGAGGAATGAGGAAAGAGGGAAGGAAGGGAGGGAAGGAGGAAGGAAAAAAGGAAGGAAGGGAGGGAGGGACAGAGGAAGGAAAGAAGGAAGGAAGGAAGGAAAGAAGGAAGGAAGGAAGGAAGGAAGGAAGGAAGGAAGGAAGGAAGGAAGGAAGGAAGGAAGGAAGGAAGGAAAAAGCATCAATGAATCCCTTTTTAAAATGTATAGAGAATAATATAAGGAAGTTCAGAGAAAGACATAGGTAAATATGACAGCTTTGGAACTAGTGTTCTGAATTTCTTATATTAAAACAAGCTTTATATAATGGATATTCATGGTTTTATACACAGTCTTCTTTTTCCGTTCTTTTATATAGAAACTTGTTTGTTTATATAGAAAGGCTGTTTTTTGGTGGTTGTCAAGCTCAGGACAATTTTTTTTTTTAATGACAGTCTATAAAATATGAAAACTAGAAGATTTGGAATCATTACAACAGTGGAAAACTCATGCCAGGTTTGGAGACAACCAATTTAACTCTTTCTGGAATTTCACTTACTATGTAAACTTCAAAGCCTTATTTGAGAGAGAGAGAGAGAGAGAGAGAGAGAGAGAGAGAGAGAGAGAGATTAGGAACAGTCAGGAAGAATTTTCAAAATTTACAGTACTAATTCATTTCTTAAAAAAAAAAAATAGACCAATGGATGAACTTGCAGGAAAGTAATAAGGCTAGCTTCTCTTTCTAATCTGATCTAAAACATTAAGCAATCTTCTACAATTTAATGATTGTTATTCTCTTTACATTAACAAAATATTACTTCACTTTGCTAGTGTTGAAAAGTTTAATTCCCAGACTTAAACTGACTTTCCTAACAATACTACCAAAATATAATTTCTTTTAAGGCTCAGCCTGATCTTTCTTAATTCTGATTTCACTATCTGACTTTCCATCAAGATTTTACATCAAACAACAATAAAAATTGGTAATCTCATAAAAGACAGAGAAACTAAATTATGTTTAAAAGTATCAAAGACAACAAAAGTCTCAATACTAAAAAAAAACAGTATTAAGTAAACATGTATAATATGTATCTATATGTTTATACACATGATATGGCATAGTACCTAAGTTCTTAAAAAGAAATACTAGCCAGTCATTGCTAGTAATACAACAATCATAAGAAACTAATATTCCTCATTCAGAATTTGATAGATTCAAAAAAAAAGTTTAAATGACCTGAAAATATTTCATCAACATGAATAAAAATGTGAAAGAAAATTCATTTTCTCAGCAATTCATGATACTTTTACAAAAACTGATCTTATTTGAGGGTATAATGGTTTCATAAACAGATGTAAAAAATGCAGAAATTCTGAACACTTGCTTTACAGATCATAATGCAAAGAAAATACTAATTAATAAAGGAAATATAAAAAGAAGATACAGACATAATGAATACTAAGTAATGACATTGTGAATAATAGATGGACCAATGAGTACAACATAGACACAAATATGCGTGTAAATACATATGCATATGTGTGTTATTAATAAATACCTTTTAATAATGAGACAACCTACTGGAATACAGTTAAAATAGACCACAAAGGAAAATGTATGTACCTGAAAAGTTATATTAACAAAACAGCAAAAATGAATCTCAATGAACTGTGTGTAACTTTTTAAAGGATTAGAAAATAACTAAAACAAGTATAAAAATCTTGATAATTAGAGGAGAAATTAAGTAATCTCAAAATAGAACTATAGAACCCCCCCAAAAAAACCGCAAAAGCTATTTTTCAAACTGAAAAAACTGGCAAGGTTTTAAGATGGAGGGAAAGAGAGACAGACAGGGAGAGAGTGCAAGGGAGGGAGGGAGAGAAAGAGAGAGAGAAAGAGAGAGAGAGAATAAAATAGCCCAAATAAAAATCCATCAGGATGAATTCACAACCAAACAGAGATTAATTTTTAAAAACTACTATATATAATTTATGCTAGCAAAATTAAGAATTCAAAGAAAGTAGATATATACAGAAATATAAAATATCCCAATTGGCAAAAATAAAGACAAAATAGAGAGCTAAAACAACCCAACCTCCAAAAACCAAAAAAGTAATAGAGCAAGCCATAATTGAACTGCCAAAGAAAACATCAAGATGACAAATGAATTTACAAGTTATCACACATCTGAAATGTAATTAATATCTAGGCTATAAAATATCATCAAAAAAAGAAAAAAGGAACAGAAGCCACTTCACCAAATTCTTTTGATAAGACAATTATTTTCTTGACACTTGAACCAATGACAGAAAAGGCAGAAAAAGAAAATTATATAGCAATTTCACTAATGAATACTGACCAACATTTTAAAAAATAGAATTCTTTAATGGAGACTAGAGAAATATACCCAGAAAATAATTCACTATGATTAAGCTGCATTCATACCAGGGACAAAAGGATCATTCAACCTTAGGAAAACAATTAGCCAAAACAATCATATAAAGACAATATAGGCAATATGCCTGTAAGTATATTCATACAAGGAATATATAGACAATTTATTCTATCCTCAATTATTTTTTGCAGTTAAACTCTTTTGATTATATTTGTAAGAATCAGTATAGGGATTGGACCTATAATTTCATTGTAATAGGAAATTCCTGGGTGCAGAAATGAACACTATCAATATAGGCCAACACTTTCTCTGTAACTTAGAGTCTAAGGTTACAAGTCTGTAACTTGCCTAAAGATCTGAGAGTAACAATATAAATAATAAAAATAATAAAGCCATATCATTATCTCAATAGCTGCAGAAAAAGCCTCTGACAAAATACATTACTGATTTATTTGGAAAAAAATAAAACCTAAAAAGCATCCATGTGGAAGGATTCTTCTTTATTTATATCAAAAGTATATATCTAAAAAGGAAGCTAGGTGACTCAGTGGATAGAACACTGCCTTGAAGTCAGGAAGAACTGAGTTCAAATCCAGCCTCAGACACTTACCAGCTATGTGACTCTGGGCAAGCCATTTAACCTCTGTTTGCCTTAATCCTCTAGAAAAGGAAATGGCAAATCACTCTAGTATTTTTGCCAAGAAAACCTGTGGACAACCTTGGCATGCTATAGTCTACAAGATCACAAAGACTCAAAGACAACTGAACAACAAATATATCTAAAATCAAGGTGGCATTATTTACAATGGGAAAACTCTAGAAGCTTCCCCATCACAAACAGGAGGAAAGCAAAGATATCCCTCTCTCACAAAATCAAAAGTTTAAATATTACCAATAAAGATGCAAAATTATCTCTATGTCCAGATGACATTATGGTATACTTTAAAATACCATAGCAGTCAATAAACTAATTTGGATGATTAATAGTTAAAATAAATCATTCTTGTTATTCAGTCATGTCCAACTCTTCATGGACCATATGATCCATGGGTTTTCTTGGCAAAGATAGTGGGATGGTTTACTATTTCCTTCTCCAGTTCATTTTACAGATGAGGAATCTGAAGCAAGTGGGTTAAGTCACTTACCCAGGATCATACAACTAATAAGTATCTGAGGCTGGATTTGAACTCATCAGGTCTTCCAAGTTCAGGCCAAACACTCTATCCATTGAGCCATTTAGCTGCCCCTAAAATAAATTAAATAAATCGGGGTATAAGGGTGTTTTCAACTAGCACAACTAGGACCTCCAGTGTACAGGCTTGCTGAAGCCCTGTAAAGGGGTGCTTATCCACTTTTGGGGTACACCTGGCACTCAACTCTCACCTGTGGCTCCAAGAAGCTGTGGCATGTGCAACAGTCGTACCCAAGTAAATGATCTCAGCAGAAAGGCTAAACCAGGTTGAAGATTACCAATGAGTCACAAACCCATCAGCAAGAGAGAGGCATCTACCCCCAAGCACGTGAAGACTTCCCCCAGTGGAATGGGCAGTGATAACAATTTGTTCCAGTGGCCATGAAGGCAACTGAAGCAGGCACTGTGGAGCACTGAGAGCTTGATCAGACATCAGAGTCCCCAAGGTCTCCCCAAATGCATTGAAGGTCATCACCAGTTATCCTGACTTTTATCTTGCCACTGTACTTCAATGACTCTGGAAGAGAGAGTAAGACTTTGTTTATCTTTGCCTTACTTAATTCCAATTCACCCATCAGTCAAGATATGACCCTGTGATAGCATTGGTTCTCTTTGAAAATGAAGGACAAACAACAACAAATAAATTCGCTAGATATAAAATAAATTTCATTACCAATTCTATATAGTACTAACAAAAACCAAGAAGAAACAATAAAAGAAATTATATTAATAAATAAGTATATGATGCATAAAATATAGTTAACATATTAAATTTATACAGTTGCAAAATACCACTTACAGGAATAAAAATATACCTAAATAAGTGTCAATAAAATAACCAAGGAGATACTTAATAAAGCTATAGATTCTTTTGTAGGAACAATCTGCCTAGAATCTCAAGAGAAAGAATGAGGGAAAAGTATATATGAAAGGGGGCATAATAATATTAGCTATCAAACTATATTATAAATATTCACCAAGACTATTTGTTACTGGTTAAAAGATAGAAAAGTAGATCAGAAGAAAGGACTAGATAAAAAATAATCAGAAGCAATTAAAATAGTAGGTCAGTTATTTATAAGACCACTAATAATAATTACTGGGGGAAAGAATTACCTTTTTTACAAGAATGGGAAAACCAGAAACCAGTTTGATCAAAGTAAAGTTTAGGTATATTACATATATATTTGTATTATATAATATATCTAGTGTGAATATATAACATATGTACTAAACATGTTACATATATTATATATTACATACATACATGTTTCCCAAGAGGCTCAAAATAATCAACTTTAATACAAAAGGCTATATCATAATTTTTTTTAAATTAAAAGAGGAGGAGAGAAACCTTTCATATATATGGCTAGGGAGGGAATTCTTAAGCAAATAAGAAATAGAAGTGAATATTAAAAAATAGATAATATTGAATGCATTAAATTTTTTAAAGCTTTTGTATAAATAAAATAAATTAATATAGAATAAGAGGAAAAATATAGAATGGATTAAATTTTTATATTACCAATCCAACTATGTTATCCAAGGTGAGAAATTAAACACTATATGCAATAGGCTTCAAGTATGGTCCCAGCAATAAACCAGTCCTTTCAAAGGCAGAGTCCAGCTAGACACAAAGAAGTTTGTCACAAAAGGACAGATACTAAATAATGAAATTTTTCATGATAGCAAGAATAAATTTGCCTTTTTGTAACTTCAAACTCTGTATCTCCTGGCTCTGCGGTTTGCAGTCAAATAGAACAAATCTAATCCCTCCTTCACATGATAGCCCATCAAATACTCCAAGATAGCTATTCTATCCCTCCTTTCTCCTCTTCAAGCTAAACATTCCCAGTTCTTTCAACTAATACTAATATAACATGAACTCAAAACCTTTCATCATCCTGGTTGTTCTCTTCTGGACTCCCTACTGATTATGAGTCTTTCACAAACTATGATGCCCACAACTGAGCATAATATTGCAATTGTGGCCTGGCCAGCTCACAGGACAGAGGATTATTGCCTTCAAGAAGCTGGTCCTAACTTAAGACTGTCCATGATCAGCATTTTTAGATGGGCCATCACATTGCTGACAAATTGATTTTTTTTTCTCTTTTTGGAGGGCAATTGGGGTTGTACTTACCCAAGGTCACATGGCTAGTTTTTGTGTTAGGTGTCTGAGGTCGGATTTAAACTCAGGTTGTCCTGACTCTGGGCCGGTGCTCTATTCACTGTGCCACCTAGCCACCCCAGACAAATTGATTTTCAATCCACTAAAACATCCAGATGTTTCTTTTTAATAGCTCTCTAAAATATACCATTACAACCCTTTACTTGTGAAGTTCAATTTTTGAACCCAAGTATAAGACTTCACATGTATCCCTACTAAATTTCATCTCATTGGATGAAATCCAATGTTCTGGCCTGTCTATATCATTTTGGGTCCCAACTCTGTTATCCAATATGTTAGCTATCCTGCACAACCAGGATGAGGACTGGACCTATGATTTCACTGGAATAGGAAATTCTCTCATCAGTGCAAGTCACCAATTTCTTTCTGTTTGTCACATAGCAAATATATGTCAAAGACAAGAACTGAACTGAGGTCTCTTGAGATTTGGGGCCAGCTAGGTGGCATGGTGAATAGCGTATTGGATTTGGAGCCTGAATTCAAATCCTGCCTCAGACATTTATTAGATGTATGACCCTGGGCAAATCACTTAACCACTCTACCTCATTTTCCCCATCTGAGAAATAAAGATAATATAGTACCTAGCTCACAGGGTTGTTGAGAGAACCAGATGAAATTATATATGCAAAGTGCTTTATAAACCTTAGAGTACTATATAAATTATTAGCAGTTTCTATTCCATGCTGCCTTTATAGTAGGCACTTATATGTTTGTAGGTTGATTAGATTTCATAAGGATTCTTCTTACCCAATATCCTTGTTATTTTCACCTGGGAATTATTGGATACTATCTCCATCCACTATGCTGCTTCTTTATGATACTTAGCTTATCTGTGTTACATAGCATTGCAGCTTTGTCAAGGCATTTCCTTTGTCCATACAAAAATCCAGTTTAAAGTATTTTCTAGAGAGTTAGAGATTTTGGAACCATATTAACTTAACCTAAATCTCTCCTCCAATAACTTAAACTGCTATCCCCTTGTTCTGTTTTCAGGGGTCATAGAGAACAGCTGGTCACTGTACTTTGTAACAAAATAAAATGTTATATAATCACCAGCTTACTGAATTACTTAACCTCTTTGGAATAGATCTCATCAGAGTATTCCCCAGTATCATGAAAGCCTTCTTTAACATCTTCACAGCAATACACTTTTTCAAAGCATCAAATTCACTGCTTACTGGAGCAGCAAATGAATCTGTTCAGCAAAACCTTAAGTTACTTGATGGGCTAAAGTGTTTCAAATAAATCTAAACCAACCAATGGTGCAAATGCATTAATGAGATAGATCATTGTAAGTATTGTAAGTAGCTTTCCCAACCCACTAAATAAAGAAGCACCAGGGGAAGTTAAAAAAAAAAACTCTGAAGAGGTAAATTCAGTCACCTTCTCAGTCAATCAATAAACATGTATTAAGTGCCTGCTATGTGCTAGGAACTGTACTAAGAGCTGGGGAGACTAACAATGGCAAAAGGTAGTCCCTATTTTCAATGAGCTCATAGTCTAATGGAGGAGACAACATGAAAACAACTATGTACAAACAAGATATACAGCATAAATCAAAGATAATTTAAAGAAGGAAGGCACATCAGAACCAAGGAGAACATTGTACACAGTAACAGCAACATTGTATGATGAAAAACTGTGAATAACTTAGCTGATTCTCAACAATACAATGATCCAAGACAATCCCAAAGGACTCATAATGAAGCATGCTATCAGCCTCCAGAGAAAGAACTGATATTGTTTGAATGCAGACTGAAGTGTTTTATTATTCTCTTTCTTTCTTTCTTTTTTTATTCAAGTCTTCTTGTACAAAATGACTAATATGGAAATGGTTTACATGACTGCACATGTATAAACTATCTTGGATTGCTTAACATCCTAGGGATGAGGGTGAGGAGGAAAGGAAGGATGAATAGACTTTGGAGCTCAAAACTTTTTTTTTTAAAGTTTTAAAAATTATTTTAATACATAATGGGGGAATAAAATATTATATTAAAATAAGAGGGATTGGAAATGGCTTCCTGAAGAAGGTGGGATTTTAGCTGGGGTGTTAAGGAAGCCAGGGAAGCCAAAAGGCAGAAATGAAAAAAGAGAGAATTCCAAGCATGGGGGAATAGCCAGTGAAAATGCCTAAAGTTGAGAGAGGAAGTCTTGTGTGAAAAACAACAGCAAGGTAATTGTAAGGGGGGAGAGGCAAAGTTTAAGAAAACTGGCAAGGTGGGAGCTGGGAAGTAGGTCATAAGGACTCTAAACAGAGTATTTTATATTTCATCTTAGAAGATATAGGAAGACACTAAAATTTATTGGGGTGGAGGGCAGTTGACAAGGTCAGACCTTTTAGGAAGATCCTTTTAATAACTAAATAGAGGATGAAGTGGAATGAGGAGATACTTGAGGTAGGGAGAACAGCCAGTAGGTTAACAGTTCAAGCATGAGATGAGGAGGGCCTGCATCAGACTGGTGTCAGTGTCAGAGAGGAAAAGAGCATATATGAGGAATGGTTACAAAGGTAAGATCATTAGACATGATAGCTTACATATGAAGAAAGAGAGAAAGTGAGGAATTAAAGATGACACCTAGGTTACAAGCCTGTATGATAGGGAAGGTGGTGATATACTCAACAGTAATAGAACATTTAGGAAGGGGGAGAGAGAGCTTAGTTTTGGAGATGTTGGGTTTAGGAGATATAGAGATATAGATGTGAAACAAGTATTTGGAAAGGCAAGGCTCGAAGTCAATGGAGAGGTTAGGGTTGGATCAATAAATTTGAAAATCATCATCATCACAGAGTGATCATTGAAGCTGTGGGAGCAGATAAGATCACCAACTGAAATAATATATGTGGAGAAGAGAATAAGGCCCAGGACAGAGCTCTGTAGGACACCTAAGGTTAGTGAGAATGACCTGGATGAGAATTTAGCAAAAGAGACTGAGGATTGGTCTGATAGGAAGGCAGAGAATCAAGAGACAATGGTTTCCAGAAAACCTAGAGAGAAAAGAATATCAAGGAAAAGAGAGTGATTGATAGTCTCAAAGGTTGAAGAGAAGTCAATAAATGGTTGAAAAATGTCTTTAGATTTGCAAATAGGATACTATTAGTAAGTTTGGAGAGAGTGGTTTTGACTGAATGTTGGGAACAAAAGCCAGACTGAGAGAAAAGGAAGCATCAGTGCAGCCTTCTCAGTGAGTTTAGCCAAAAAAGGTAGAAGAAATCTGAGATGGTAGCTAGCTGGGATACTGGATCAAGTATAGTATTTTGAAGATTGTGGGGAAGGGGCATGGTCATGTTTATAAACAGTAGAGAAGCAGCTAGGAGTTGAAAATGAGTGAGAGTAGGGGATAAGCAACTAGAGAACACAGGATATAATGAGATCATCTGTGCATGTATAGGGGGTTGGCTTGGTGTGGAGAAGGGTCACTTCTTCATGTGAGATGGGTAAAATGGTAAACATAATGGCAGAAGGTTTCTGAGTGATATGAGATGAGGAGTACAGAAGAGGGAACTCTTCTAGGAGACTGGCATTTGCTAGAATGGTATCTCTGATCCTCTGCAGACCTAGACCTGCAAGCAACAGTCCCTACTCTCTATCCCCCCTCCTTCTCTCTACTCTTCTTCTCTCCCTTTCCCTCTTTTTCTCTCTGTCTCCCCCTTCACTTTCCCTTGTCATCTTCATCTCCCTCTCATTCCTCTTTCTCATCTTCTGTAGGCAGGAAGAGGACAGTTTAGAGAATGAAACACTATAAAATAGTATGTCTGATGGTATCTCTTTGATGCCCTGCAAGCAGAAAGAGGCTAGACTAGAAATAAAACCAGCACCAATGACCCAAAGCCTCTTTTCCCACTGTGTTCCCTTTTAATATGAATTGGTTACTTTTCCTGAACCTTGAACCATACCTGAGAGGTCCTCTGACTTCTAAAACCAATGCCAGGTCATTATTTACTGCCTTCCCCTATGCCTGGAATTCTCTCACTAATTTATCCCTTGACGTTCCTTCTTCCAACATTAGAGTTTTGTTTTTAATATGACTTTTCCCTGACCTATTTTGCCCTACTCCTTTAAGCCTTCCTCTCTTGTTCCTGTGCCCTCCTATTTCCCTTCTGAGTTTAATGTATTTCTACATCAAGATCTCTATGTTTGTGGTGGGGAAAAGTAGGTAAAGGGTGTCTTATTGTATTCAATCTTCCTTTATCTGATTCAGACAAATATTAGGTTCCCTAGGATACAAATTCCCCCAGCCCCTTCCTCTATATTTAAATATTCTTCACCTTTCCACTTCTCTTATGTGGTAGTGATTTCCCTTCCTTTATTCCTTATTTGTTCCACGGTATGTCCTCTGTCCCTCCCATTTCTGACATCTCCTGAGACCATCAAAACAGAGGAAAATAGCCACAGTCCTCTATCATATTTATCTTTCTCTACCATCTATAAAGATTTTGGGGTTCTGAGAAAACGTTTGTTTCTTATCCCTCATTATCATATAAATAAGTCATCCCCACATATTCTCTTCCAATAGAACAAATGTCTTGACCTATCTTTGTTTCTCTTGGCTCCTTGCATTTCCACTGCAAAATATCTACTCAGTTCTGGTCTTTTCATCAGGAATAGGAAAGGAATAAGAATTTTCTGTAGCTCCTACTATGAGCCAATAATTTCATTGGATACTCACAACAAGTTTGTGAAGTAGGTGATGTTATAATCCCATTTTACAGCTGAAGAAATTAAGACAGCACTAAGAATCACATTGTTAGTTAATGTCTGAGGTCACTTTTGAACTTGGGTCTTCCTGGAAATTCATTTCATTAAGGGTCCACTCCCTATCCCCACATTCATTCCCCTTAAAGGATTATGGACAAATTTATTCTATGGCATCTGTTCATATTGGTTGAGAGACTTGGTCAGATACTGTGGGGGAACTTGAATAAAACTAGGAAACTGGTCTGGAATCAGAGATTAGAGTGCCTAGCAGCTTAGTGGTTGGTAGAAGCCTCTGGTCAAGGCCCTGAGAAAGAATTATTGAGAAAGAGAGAAAAGAGCCACAGCCTCTACCCACAACCTACCACTCCTTAAACAGAGGAATACACTTAAACAGAGGAGTACCTCCCCCCCAAAAAAACATGAAATTGGTCACATACATACATCTGCCTAAATTGACATTCTGTGTGACCGTCTTACCCAGACAGCGTGATTGACCTTGCTTCACTACCTATGGACAGACAAAAACTTTGTTACTGTGTATTCAGGGAGAATGGGGAGAATAGCAACTCAATAAATCTGGTTAACTAAGAGTTCAGATTGCCTTTAATGCACCCCTTTTGGCTCCTTCATGTAGCGTATAAATGCACTAAACATGAAAATAAGCTTTGTTTACAAAAGCCTTCAGAGGCAGTGATTGAACCTCTGCCTATCCTCCCTACTCCCCAATATCCCATAGGAGTAGGAAACTAACCCTATAGCAACTCTCCCTTTGTCTCTGGAGGCATCTCTCACAGCATTAACATCAGGGAGTGAATGCTGAAATTTCACTTTAAGTCTTGGGCAATCAAAACTGAATACATTGGATTAAAACACTACAGCACCAATATAAATATATAAGATTGTGAAAGGAATACTGAAATTGTAACTAGACTTGTTGCATGATAATTATATCAATTAGATATTGAGACATTACAATAATTATAAAGAGCAAGGATGAATTAACTAAAACTATTCAGAATAGGATAAAATAAACAGATTTTTAAAAGAGAATGCTTAAAGTACTTGCTAATGACAAGTGATATTCCTCCAAAAGAAATGGGTTTAAAGTAATTAAGCATAGTTGCCTATTGGGAAGGGAATTAGGGAATTAGATTAATTAGAGAGTATGCATTCTAGACTGATCTCCATCCTTGCAAAGTCTTAGTATTTTCTTTAAATTTTCTTCAACTCCACAAAAATTTATTAAAGCACTATTTTGTACAGAGCTGGCCTACAAGATAGAGCTGGACTCAGAGGCTACATATGTTGGGTTCAAGTCCTGAAGCATATTAGCTGTGTGACCCTGGTAAATCACTTGACTTCTCAGTCCACCAAGCCACACTTAGACTATAATTTGAAGAGCAGGTACAGATTGTATCAATAATTTTCTCACCTGTTGTCTTATATGAATGAAATCACAGTTTCAAAGCAAAAACACACACAAGTCCTATGACCCTGGGCACTGGTGATACAAAGACAAAACAAGACATAGTTCCCTATGCTCAAGGAATTTATAATCTGTTTGGAGGAGGGGAGAAGAGAATGACAAATGCAATTAAGTATAATACATAAATGTTAAGTATAAGTGTATATATATATATATATATGTATGTATTTACATATATACTTTATATATACTTAATATATATTAAGCATAATGTAATATGATAAGCAGGACATCTTCACAAGTTCAAATCCGGCCTCATATACTTAATAGCTGTGTGATCCTGGACAAATCACTTAACCCTATTAGCCTCAGTTTCCTCATTCATAAAATGAACTGGAGAAGAAAATGGCAAAATAATATCTTTGACAAGAAAACCCCAAACGGAGTAAAACATGACTGGACAATAAAAACAAATATGATAAGCATATAGGAGAGGCCTAAATAGAGTAATAAAAGTTATTCAAGAGACCATATCTTGCTGAGAGGATCTGGGAAGCTTTCCTGGAAGGGGTGGCACCTGAGTTCAGTTTCCAATTGAGGAAAAGATTTCAACATGTATAGAAGTAGGGGAAAACTACCCCAAGTCTTTTGCAAGTGCAAAGGAACTGAGGTGGGAAAGGACAGTACAAGATGAGGAACAATGCATAACAGTTTGATTGAAACATAGAATATATGCAAGGTATAGTATATGGTAAGGCTAAAAACAAAAATAGCAACTAGGCAGATTGTGAAGGGCCTTGAATGCCAGGCTAAAAAGTTTTTCAGGAAGCAATGGGAAGCACAAGAATTTTGAAGAGGGAAGTATATAAGGAATACAGTAGCCCTCCAACCTACTAACAGAAGAAGTCTCAGATAAGCTCTAAAATCCTTGACAGGGAAATTAAATCACCCTGTCAGAGTAAGAAGTAATAACCCCATCACTCCTTTTCAGCCAGAGAGGAGGTTTGAATATCAACTAGCTTCCAATTCCCCAGTAGTTTTCCCTCCCCTATATTCCAAAGTCTGAATCATAACATGTCCTAGATCCAGGGTCCTCAATCTTTTCCCCTAATAACCTAATCTTTCTACATCCAAATAAGAATCCCAAAAAAATCTATAAGACGTTACTAGTGGTTACTACATTTCCTCTGTATGCCCAGTTCCACTGAGATAAAGGGGATGGTCAGTAGATTTAATCAGTATTCACCATTCTCCCTAACTGGTCATTCATTTTTGTGACTATCACCCCCATTAAGTAAACCTGTATTGCTTAACTGTCATGTAAGTCCAATGTGTCCTTGTATGACATTTTATTTTTTGGAATCTTCCTAAATCTGTTAAGACAGTCAGCTTTGTAATCTTGAAAGATTACTCTGGAAGCAGTATGAAGAGTAGGTCTGAGGGGGGAAAGGCTGGAGATAGGAAGACCGTTTAGGAGGGGGCTATTACAATAGAACAGGTAGGACATTAGAAGGGTCTGACCTAGGGTACTAGAGCGGGGAGTTGAAAAGACACGGGTAGATTTGAGAGATGTAATGTAAAATGAAAGGACAGTAAATACTGAACCTGGATGAATGAGGTGAGAGGAAACAGTCAAAAAGAACTTTGGTAAAAACTGGTGCTATCAACAAAAACAGGTGTTTAGGAGGAAGAGCATAGATATAGTGGGAAGATGGATTCAGCTTTGAGTGACACAGGACATTTCAGTGGAAATACAAAACATTGTGAAGTGATGTAAAGGAAGGGGTTAAGATCACCAAGGAATAACAGGGGAACAAAAGTAATGAAAAGAAGAGGAGGTGATCAGAAGACTGGGGATCTGAGCCTTTATGGGTCAGAAGGAGGTAAAGGACCAAGGGGAAAAGAAAAGAAGCAGACAGACAAGAGAACCAGAAGAGTTAAGTCTAACAGTAACCAGAGAATAAGAGCTCAAGAAGGAGTTGGTGACCCATTAAATGTAGATCACCATCTCTAAATTATGTTGTTTCTGCTTACTCCATTCCCATCCCAAGATCCAGAGAAGCACAGAATTTCAGATTTGGAAGGGACCTCCAGTCCAATCTATACCTGTAAGAGGATTCCCTCTACAACACAAGGTAATAGATTTAGAGTTTAGAGATCATATAGTCCAATCCTCTCATTTTACAAATGAGGAAACTAAAGTTCAGAGAAGTTAAGTGATTTGCTCAAGGTCACAAGTAGTGAGGCCATGATTTGGCCTAATTACTCTGACTCCTCTTTGAGCCCAGTAATAAATTCCTCTTCCCACTGTACCACACTGTCTTAAAGGTGGTCATCTATCATTCTGCCTTTGCCAAAATCTATTTAGGAATTCCATTCCACTCTGGGGTAGTCTACTTGCCCAAAATTTGTTTATTTTAGGTAGTCATCCATTGCTCCTAGTTCTGAAACCTAGGGCAAAGCAGAACAGATCTAGCACTATAATGTGAACTACAATTGGTGGTGTGGAAATGCTTAGCAAAATGCTCTCCAAAGATATGTGTGTATGTGTATGTGTATGTGTGTGTGTGTGTGTGTGTGTATATAGACACAAATATGTATATATATGTTCATATGTATGTACATATATGTATACAGATCACTCTTTTAAGTTTAATTTGCATTAACATTTTATCATTATTTTTTTAAGTTTAGACAATCAATAAAACAATAAATCAAGTCCAGATTAGTGACATTCATTATTTCCAAAGTATAGATGCTCACACTGAAAATTTAACAACCAGCTCTTGTGCCAGGTTCCAGATGGCTCTAGAATATATTCCTGTCCCCTCCACAAATGAAGGTACCTCTTGTGGTGCCTTTCACAAGACCAGTTCACAAATAACTAATGATGAGCTCTGTAGGTTCCTGAAACCCTACTGAGAGGAAATGGTGACCAATTGATTTCCCTTTTTCCTTTCTAGACTTTCCCCAGAAAGTTTTTATTTCCATTCAATGCTTCAGGAATTCCAAGACATTGTATTCAGTTGTGGATGGAGGTAAAGAATGGTTCTATAACTTGATGTGCTCTTATTATATACATTATTTTTGCATCTTCATTAATTGGTTTTGCTCTTAAATTGATAACTATTACATAGTCTAGTAATATTGTATTATTGGAAAGTACCTTGGACTATGATTTGCAAAATTGATTAGCCAACCAAGCTACAGCCAACCTGGGAAAAGTAGCCAGGGGACACATAGCTACAGGATTCTCAGAAATTTCACCAATTTTTACAGTGAAGATTTTGAGTTTGTTTGGGGGAATAGGAGAAACCTTGAGAATGTTTCTATGCAAAGAAGCAGCTGGGGAGAAGAGAGACAGACACAGAGACAGAGTAAGGCAAAAACAAGTTTTATTATCCCCATTTTACTGGTGAGTAAATGGTTTAAGCTGACAGATGTGCACCATAGTCTCTGATCTAGGTTTCTGCTCCTGTCTTCCTGCCAGCACCTTCTCCCCTTTTATACTCAGTGGATTCAGTGGGAGTGGGGAGGGGAGCGTTCCATATAAGGGCACAGCCAGAGTCGGGTCTCTCCATTGGCTGGCTGCCTTTCTAGCCTGGATCATTCTAGAACCAGCAGCCATGTTAGGGCACACGTGACTGACACAGCTCCCTGGCTGGCTGCAGGGCAAGGCCGGCCAGGGGTCACCTCAGAATGGACAGATGGAGCAGCCTTGACCCTAGGCCGTCCACTGTGAGGAGGCAGGCAGGCCCAAAAGGGGAGGTAAGGACTGAGAATTTGGGGAGGGCCCCAGCCTTTGTGCCTCAGGACCCTCAGGGTGTGAGGCTGTCAGGACCTGACAGGAGAACTCCCTGAGAGAACTTGTAGAACGTTCCCTTTGGGAAAGCCCTCTCCTTCAGAGCACCCTCTGTTATTCTATTTGTGGCTTTTCCTCATAGTTAAATCCATAGTGTAATGGAGAGCACAGATCTGGGGCAGATTACAAGTATCTAGTCCAGCCCCCTCACGTTGCAGAGGCATGGGGCAAGCAGGCAGTAGGGGTGACTGATTTGTAGTTATTCTGTGGCAATAGGAAACTAAAGAGGATACATTGTATAATAACGACAAAACAAGAAGTGCTTTAAGATTTGTAAAGCACTTTTACACACCTTGTATGGCTGGATCCACACAACAGCCTGCGCAGTGTGTGCTTTTGTTACTTCCATGTTATCAATGAGGAGGCAAAAAGCACAGAAGAATGAAGCGACTGATCCATAAGGCATTGTTTTAAGGGGACAGGAGAGTACCATGAAATAATAAACATTAATCAGCAAATGATGGTAATAAATATAAGGCTTGCAAAGTGATTTTACATTCTTCATCTCATTATATCCGCACCTCCCCTCTGTGAGGTTGTGTTATCTCCTTTTTAGAGTTAAGAAATCTGATCTTTAGAGAGGTAAAGTGACAGAGCTATTCTTCTGTGGAGATATGAAAATAATGATAATAGGAAATACTATATGATAATAATCATAATGCCAATTATAACATAACATTTGAAGGTTTACAAAGCATTTTTGTATGCCATCTCTCACCTGATGGCATATCACAAATGGCCTATTGTTATCCCCATCTTATGAATAGGGAAAAGGCTGAAAGGTTAAATCACTTGATCAGTAATATTGCACAATTAGTAGGTGTCAAAGGCAGTACTTGAAATACTTTCAGAATCAATCCTACATTCCAATACTTGTTATAAAATAGCTGATATTTCAGTATGCAAACTGAAATCTTTTTGGTAGTATGAAACTTTTATTTCAGAGAGTATTGGATGTTGGCTTGCTATAGTCTTGCATTAATTCCATGGTATATCATGATTTTCTCTTTTAAAAAGTAAGTTTTGTTGATATTTTTTGTTTTGATATTTCTTGCTTCTGGATTATCACCCCACCCCCTATAAACACCCTAACCCCTTACAAACAAAGAGTCAAGGAAAAAAATGCATTGACTTCATCTGATAGTATATATAAAATTCTGCCAAAAAGACTCCCAATTCTGTCCCTGAGGAGGGAAGATACCTATCATTATCCCAGGGCCAATACCAAAACCAGGATCTACAATTACTCAGAGTTCTGTCTCATTTTTATGTTCTTTTCATCCTCACTGAAGTAATTTCATTTGTTTTTCATCTGGTTGTTCTTACTTTATTCTGCATTACTTCACAAAATTCTTCTCATGTTTCTTTGAAATTCCTTGTAGTCCTCTTCTTTTACAGAAAAATATTACTTTACATTTATATGCTATGGTTTGTATAGCCATTCAATAATCAATGAACACTCATTTCATTTCCATTTCTTAAATATAAGCTCTTTGAGGACAGGAATTGTTTCATTTTTGTCTTTGTATTCTCAGTGCCTTTCACAGGGCCTAGAAAAGAACAAAACAAAAGTCCCTTAATTCCTTTTGCTTGAATTTTTCCTAGGACTAGATCAAAAAATAAACAAGCATTTTATTAAGGATATATATGCCAAATACTGTGTTAGACTTTAATTATAGACAAATGAGATAGTCCCTGCCTTCAAGGTACTTACATTCTATTGGGGAAAACCACGTGTACATAGATACATGTGGGTATATACAGATTATATAGAAAATAATTGCAAGGTAGTTTTGGAAGGGAGGCACTAACATCTGGTAGAATCCGTAAAGGCTTTGCATATAGAAGGTGTGCCTTAATCTTAGTCTTGAACGAAGTAGAGAGTCTACCAGGCAGAGGGGAAAAGGAAATACATTACAGGAATGGCCAGTGAAAACATACTCGATAGGGGAGATGAAATATTGTCTGTGAAAAACAGGAAGAAGGCCATTTTGGCTGGATTATAAAGTGCAGGAAGGGAAATAATGCATAATGAGTCTGAAAAAGTAGGTTAGGGCCAAGTTGTGAAAGGCTTTAAATAGAAAACAGACATTTATTTGTATTTGTATTTCTAGCACTTAGCATAGTATTTGACACATAGTAAGCATTAAGCATTTGCTGACTTGACTTGTTATCTTAGAGGGGATAAGGAGCCTAAGGTTTGAGCAGGGGAGTAGTATAGTCAGACCTGTGCTAAAGCACTTTAGCATCTGTGTGGAGAATGAATTAGACTTGGGAGAGGAGTCAGGAACACCAAATGGGAGGCTGTTATAATAGTCTAGGCAAGAGGTTATGAACATCCAACTGTGTACAGAGTGAAGAGGACTGGAAGTGAGAAATGTTGTGGAGGGACAAATTATAACATCTGGTAATTGATTTGTGAGGGAGAGTGAGGATAACTAAGTTTGCAAATCTGAGAGCCTAGAAGGATGGTGGTACCTTCAGCAGAAATAGTGATATTTGGAAGAGGAGTAAGTTGAGGGTAGAGGAGATAATAATCAGTTCTGTTTTGGACATGTTGAATTTATGATGTCTGTGGAACATCCAGTTTAGCATAGTCAGAGGGTATGAACAGTTTAGTTACTTTTCCAAATTAGTCCAGGGGTGAGGAACCTGTACTTGAGGTCTTCTAGGTCCTTAAGTGTGGCTCTTTGGATTCATTTGAGGCCTTGTGCACTCTCAAGGCCACAGGTTCCTTCCTCCCCTGCCCCCCAGGCCATTTCACAGCTCCATTAACAGGATATTAGTGTGCATTTCTTCCTATAAATCCCTCTGACAATTACTGTTTCCAAGGGTGTCATTGTTTATGACCTTGTCAATTTGCTGGATGACAGGTGAAATCTCAGAGTTGTTTTTTTTTGGATTTCTCTCATGATTAGTGATTTGAAGCCTTTATTCACATTCCTGAGAGTGTATTTCTTTTGAAAACTATTCATATCAGTTGTTTTACTGAGGAAAGGATCTTGGTCATAAAAATGTTTATATACGTTTTCTAGATATCTTGAATTTGATTTTATCAAGTGGTATAAATTGATTTCATGAAATGCATTCAAGCTTTCATTTCACTGATATTAAACAATAATAATCCCTAGTTTTGTATATTTTCTCCTTATCAATGCTTCTTCTAGTATTATGCAGATTTTCTAAAAAAGAAAAAATCTTGCTATTCTTTTTTTACAGGGGGAAAAAGTTTTAGGTGTTCTAGATAGCCATTAAGTTGAAGGTTCTTATTTACATCATGACCTATTATGACATCTTATCTCTAAATCAGGAGTTCTTAACTTTTTCTGTCATACACACCCTTTAGATGGTCTAATGAAGCCTACAGAAGCTTTCTTAGAATATTGTTTTTAAAAGTATAAAGTACATCAAAAGAAACCAATCATATTGAAATACAGTTATAGAAAAAATTTTTTAAGTTTACAAACACATGTTAGAAACTTCTGCTGTAAATTTTTGAAGTAATTTCCCTTGACTAGTTGAGATCTACATCATTTAATAGTAGTATAAGCAATGTGGAATATAGACATACTTTTCCTCACAAACTTGTGAGGGTTTTCACACCTAAAGTTCTTAAGACAAGCATAGTTTTCAATTGTTTACTCTGCCCAAGAGAACCTAAAAAAGGTTGCCTTCAAGCCAACATTTTTCTTGCCTCCCTAGGGAAAGACACTCAAAGCAGCAATCTCATAGAGACAGACTAGATGATGCTATCTCTTGTATTTGTGTGAGGCAAAGTCCAAGAATGGAATGGAAAGTTAGGAAAAGCCTGCTCCCATGAAGGATGGAGTAGCTGCACATTCTTCCAGTCCTTGAGTCAGATCATCATATGATAGGGCTGTTCCTTACAATCAGGTTTTTTTTTCCTTTTTGGAGGGCAATTGGGCTTAAGTAACTTGCCCAAGGTCACATGGCTAGGTTTTTGTTTGTGTGTGTTAAGTTTCTGAGGCTGGATCCAAACTCAGGTCCTTCTGACTCCAGGGCCAGCGCTCTACTCACTGCACCACCTAGCTGCCCCCTACAATCAGATTTTTTTTTTTTTACAAGCAATTGAGGTTAAGTAACTTACTCAATGTTACATGGCTAGTCATTATTTATGCATGGGTGCTCATTTTATGAGGCCGGTTTCGATCCCGGGTTATCCCAGCTCTGAGGCCGGCACTCACTCACTGCTCCACCTAGCCACCCAGACAATCAGATTTTTTAATAACTGAAAAATAACCTGAAAATATGATCTAGTTCAACCATTTCATTTTAGAGATAAGGATGCTGAAGTCTAAAGAAACTCTGTCCAATGGCAGTTTAGATAGTTAAATGAACATTTATTAATAAGTACTATGTGCTAGTCAGTGTGCTAGGTACCAGAGATACAAAGAAATCAGTCCCTGTCCTCAAAAGGCTTATATAGTCTCATCATTCCTGAAACTTCTCATACCACTTTTTCATCTTGTCAGAGAATTTTTTTGAGAAAATAAAGGGCCGTTCATCTTTGCCCTAATTTACATATCAAAATTATTTAATCAATGGACAAAAGTTATTAAGCACCTAAAATAACAGGCATTATTCTAGGCCCTGGGGATGAAAATATGAAAAAGGAAAAAGTACAATCAAGGAGTTTACATTCAAATAAATGGAGGACACTTTATACACACACGCACACACACACACACACACACACTCATAGGTTGATGTGTGTATATATATATATGTGTGTGTGTGTGTGTGTGTGTGTGTGTGTGTGTACATATATACAGAATAAATATAAAATTAATAGACATAAAGTAGTTAAATAGGGGTGGCTAGGTGGCACAGTGAATAGAGCACTGGCCCTGGAGTCAGGAGGACCTGAGTTCAAATCTGGCGTGAGACACTTAACACAAAAACTAGCCGTGTGACCTTGGGCAAGTCACTTAACCCCAATTTCCCTCCAAAAAGCAAAAAAAAAATCTGACTAAAGTAGTTAAATACCAAGTAAAGATCTGACTTGACTTCATTCTCTATTCTCACCTCTTTTAACTCTGGTTACTCATAAAGAACTGGTCTCGTTTTCTAGTCAAGATGAAGGCCTTGACTTCTTATCATTATCATTTTTATTACTATTATTATGGTTTACATCACCATCATTTCTCAGTATATTCTTCCCCTACCCAATAAGTCATCTCTGTAAAAAAAAAAGGTGGGGGGGAAGCAGTTTAGCAAAACTAACCCACATATAACTGAGTCAGTGTGTCCAATATTCTACACCCATAGCTCCCACCTCAGCAAAGAAGCAAGGGAGATACATTTTCTCATTTCTTCTTTGGAGCCAAGCTTGGTAATTATAATTATACGATGTTCAATTTCTTTTTGTTGTTCTATTTACATTATTGTTGTATTTGTGCTGTTTTCCAGATTCTGCTTGATTCCCTCTCTATCAGTTCATATAAGTACTCCCCAAATTCTTCTTATTCACTGTTTCTTACAGTGTACTAATATTCAAATACACTAAAATTCAAATTCTCAACCAGTGGGTATCCATTCTTTTATACCACTAAAATGTTGCTGTGAACATTTTCTAGCACCTCTGTTTGTGTCCCTGACCTCACTTCATCTAACAGATTGCCTTATAATCAACCCTCTCTCCTTATTTTTGTTGTTATTGTTATTCAGTCATTTTCAGTCTTGTCCAACTCTTCATGACCCCACTTGGGGTTGGGGTTTTCTTGGCAAAGATACTGATACCATTTCCTTCACCATCTCATTCTATAGATGAGGAAACTGAGGCAAACTAGATTAAGTGACTTGCCCAGAGTCACACAGCTATTTTCTGAGGCCTGATTTGGACTCATGAAAATGAATCTTTTTGATTCTAAGCCCAGTGCTCTATCCTCTGACCCACCTAACTACACCTATCCTTGTTTTCTAGCTTATTTTCTACTGCCTTAAATAGCAGGTGTCTTCCATCCTTGAAAACAAATTAAAAAATCCTCACTTCACTCTACCATTTTCTCATTTCTTCTCTCTTTCACAGCCAGATTTCTGGGATGGTGGGGAGAGGGGAGTTATCTATCATTTTTGCTTTCTCTTCCTCCCTTCCTCCCTTCCTTCTCTTCACAATTTGGCTTCCACTCTCATCACTGTACTGAAACTTCTCCCTGCAATGTAACCATCATTTCCTAAATGACAACTCTAATAGCCTTTTTCAATCAATTAACCAAATATGGGTTATGTGCCCAGAGCTGAATAGACAAAAACAAAAATGAAACTCTTCTTTTCTCAAGAGTCTTGCATTCTATTAGGGAAGACAACATGTACATAGATATGTATATATAAAATATGATGGGTTTTTTTGTTTTGTTTTCCTGAGGAGGCATTAGCAGCTAGGTGCATCTGTAGAAGGTGGTGGGCTTAACTTTGAAAGAAACTAGGGATTCTAAATGGCAGATATGAGGGAGTGCTTTCTAGACTTGGGAGATAAGTGTTGGTTAACTGGATCATATTGTTAAATCTGAAAAGGGAGGTTGGAGCCAGATTGTGAAGGAATTTAAATGTCAAACACAGAATTTATATTTGATCTAGGATGTGATGAGGTCCAGCTGGAGTTTATTGAGCAAGAGAGTGACATTGTGGGATTCCTACTTTACAAAAATGGCTATGGCACTGTGTGTAGTATAGGCTAAAGAAGAGGGACTTGAGAGAACCAATAAAGAAAATATTGTAATAATCTAGATACAAAGTAGTGATGAGGGCCTGAACAGATAATAATTGTGAGAGAGCAAGGGATGAATATGAAAGATACTGTAGAGCTAGGATCAACAATTAAAGATGTCCAGAGGGCAGCTGTGATATAGGACTAGAGCTAAGAGAGACTAGAACTTGTTATATAGATCTAGGAGTCATCTGCACAGAAACAATAAACTCATGAGAGCCAATGAGGTAACCAAATGAATACATATACAGAGAGAGAGGGAAAGAGAGACAGAAACACAGAGAGAGAGACAGAGAGAGAGAGAGAGACAGAGAGACAGAGAAAGAGAGAAACAGGGCCAGGACAGAACTTTGGGGGTACACCTAACCTAATGGGGCATTATTTGGGTGATGATACAGCAAAGGCATCTGAGAAGGAGCAGTCAGTCAGGTAGGAGGAGAGAATCAAGAGAAGGATTATCCAGTAGAAGAGCATAGTCAGTTTTGTCACATGCTACAAGGAGGGTAAGAAGGAAGAGGAGTGAGAAAAAGCTATTTAATCTGTCAATTAAGAAATCATTGGTAACTTGGGAGAGAGTACTTTCAACTGAAATCTGATTGGAAGCCAGACTACAGGGTAACAGAATCCTTTCCTGATCTCCCCTTAATTCTAGTGCCTTCTCTCTGTTAATTATTTTCCCTTTATCCTATATATAGAATATATAGATATAGGTATAAATACAGAGATAGATAGATATAGCATTGTTTATCAATAATTATTTACATGTTGTCTATTCCCCCTCCCCATTAGACCTTGAGAGCAGGGATGGTCTTTTGACATTCTTTGTATCCCTGGGCTTAGTACAGTGACTGGCACATAATAGATAATAAGCTGATTGAAGGGAGGAAATGAACTCAAGGAGAATAGACAGCTGAGAAAGGGAGGAAACGATTT
Organism: Gymnobelideus leadbeateri; assembly: GCA_011680675.1. Classification (NCBI taxonomy): domain Eukaryota; kingdom Metazoa; phylum Chordata; class Mammalia; order Diprotodontia; family Petauridae; genus Gymnobelideus; species Gymnobelideus leadbeateri. Next base: position 289,108 of record WOXC01006301.1, read on the forward strand.
GACAATAGCTTGAGTCTCTATAGTTGAAAAAGCACAGAACTTGGGAGTTAAGTTACCTCTGTGGTAAGTCATTTAACTCAGTCACCTCGTTTGTAATGTGAAGGGGTCAATTAGATGATCTTTAAGGTCCCTTCCAGCTAGAAATCTGTAGCCCTACAGTCATGAGCTTCTGAGATGGGGTGGTAGGGTTTAGTTTTTTAAGGAGAAAGACTTGTGACATTTGTAGGCAACTGGAAAGTAGATAACAGAAAGGAAATTATAGATAAGAGAAGTGATGATAATGGAGGCAATCTGCTGGAAGAGAAGGGTGTGGTGAAGAGGTTACCCACAAAGACAGTTAGGGTTTGCTCTGGAGACCCCAAATACCAACATCCCAGGTCCTGCCAAATGAATTCGACTAAAGTCTTCTCAGCCAAAGAAAAGTAAAGTTTATTAAAAGTTCTCTTGTGTTAGACACAGAGTAAGTCTGTGTTAGGTCATTCTATGGCCCTCTCACATACATGGAGACAAGATGGCGGTCTTATATACAGAAAGTTGTGGGAGGAATCTAGGGGTGGTCTAGGGGAGAAGTTTAGGGTTGGGTCTTCAGGAGGAGTTAATGAGGAAAATGAGAAAGGGTGGGAGGCCACCTGGGAGAATACAGACAATGGTGGGCTAGGCCAGTTCAAGAGTGTATTGATACTTTGATAGGCTCAAGGGTGGGAAATCTAGTAAGGCTTATGGCCTCATGCAATTGCCTCATCAAATAGGACGATTTAATCAGAGTTCAAGGGGAATTCCCAAAGCCTGTACCTCAAGGACTCAAGGAGAGCTTAAGGGGGCTCCCAAAGCCCATACCTCATCAGTGGGAGCAACAGTACTACAAGTAGAGATGTCAAATAAAATTTAGACAAGATGGCATTCTGGGGTCCTTTCATTCTCTAATTCTGATTCTTGCCTTTTCTTTGATACAAAATAACAGAAAAGGAACCATATATTAGGGTGGCCAGTAAAGTGAGTCTTTACTAACTCCCAGACTTCTTCCCTGTGTATGGACATGACAGTTTTTCTTTCTGGTTAGGATTCTGCGATCATGCGACATTTTCCCCAGTCTAATCTAACATTTCTAATGCTACACCGTCTATGCTCAAGTACTAGAAGTATGGCAATCCTTCGAGTACTTGGAGGATCTTGTGCGGTTTATCCTATTAGCATCTGAGCTCTTAGCCCTCTTCATGAGTTGCATTTTGGCAATCCCCAAGGCCCAGATGTTTCAGCACCAGAAATCTGCAGGCAGAGTCCCTCCCATCTTTCCCAGACAGGCAGCAACTCCTTACCCCGCCCCCACAACCTGCGCATGCACAACTGGTGAGGGCGGGTGGGGGTGGGGAGTATGTGCGCAGGGGGCCACCCGGCGTGCCGGGTCTAGTCTCCCAGCCCAGCCGCCACGCAACCATGCTTCACCTGCCCGTCTCAGGGCAGCAGGCTTCGTTCTCCATTAGTACGCATGTGCGTATCTGCAGGGCGAGGATGTTCCACGCACGGTGGGGGAGTGGTCAAGGAAAGGACTAGGACTAGCGCGCAGGCTCGGATATGCGCAGAGCCAAACCCGAGGCAAAAATCTGTCGATTTGGAAGTTCGGGGAGGTGACGCATGCGCAAATCTGCACTGTGCCGGGGAAGAGGGGAGCCTGACGACTAGGAAATTTGAATACCACAGTAGCATGGAGTGTGACCTCATGGAGACTGACATCTTGGAGTCGTTGGAGGATCTGGGGTAAGAGTCCCGGTCGCTTAACCCCTGAACCTCGCAATCTCCGTTATCCCGGCCCTTCACCCTGGCTGGGCCACCTCTTTCCTCCCGGTGCCGCGCCCCGTGGCTTCTCAATGCTGCCTCCTCCCTCCCCCCACACTCTACCCGCCAGCTCCCCCTATCCCACCCCCTATCTCTGAACTGCTCTTCTACCCCACTACCCAGGGGGAGACTCCTTCATCTCAATTCACCCCTTTCGTATCAACCTCCTTATACCTAATGGGGTCCCATCACGTCACTAGGGCTTCAGACTTGGACCCTGGGAATTTGTCAGTCATCCTTGTCGTTGTCTCCGCGTGGGCCTGTTGTTCCTCCCCAACCACCACCCCTGATCTCACCCTGTTCTCCCATCCATTCAATGTTGGTTGAATCCTAGAGCCCCAGTCCTCCTTTCCCTGTCTCCTGGATGTGTTCACTGGGATCGTCTTCCTCCTTCACTTAGTTCATGTTTTGCCTAGTCACTAACCTGTTAAATCTTATTCATCTACTCCTATTCTTTAACCTTCCTGCCCCTTAATTTCCTAAAACCCAGACCATGTTCCTTTATCTCTACCCAGCTTTGGCAAGTGCATTCTTCAATCACCTTTAGTAGTCAACCCACCTCCTGTTCTCAGCTAATCAATATCACTGTTGAAACCATTGATAGTTTCGCCCTGACTTCTTCTCTACCACAAATTGGGACTACTTGTTGGTCCTCATTCACCCACTAAGGTTTTCTTCATATTTATTTTACATCTACCGGGGCCACCTCCTGCCAATAGTTGTTAGCTTTTCAGAACCCTTATTCAACAATAAATAAGATAAAAAACGGTTCATGTTATCTTATTAGACCAATCTGATGTATGACCTGCATTAAAACTTGAGAATAAAGAAACACTCTAAACTAAACATGGTTTAAGAAACTATGTTTAAATGTGTACTTAAAGATAGTGACAAATATCCCTTTACTGCATTTATAAAGTAACAAATTATTTATCCATATTTTTACCACCACATGGTTTAGGGAGCTTATTTCTGTCAGAAAACAAAACAAAAAAAGTTACTTGGTTTGATTTTATCAGTTTAGAGTGGGCTTACTATCCTGTTGGGAATTTTTGGCAAAGATAGTGGTATTATTTGTTACTTTGTTTTGCTTAAAGTATTAGTATTATCAACTTTTTTTCCTTCAGTGTTCTTTTTGAATTTTCTTGGTTTCCCTTAGTGTAAAGATAAAAGTATTCCTGAGAAATACCTGTTTCTCAAAGAAATCACAGACTAAATCACATCAAACCAATTAGCTAGCAAGATGTCTTATTTTTTACCCTTCTCTAAATATATCCCTTCCACATAGATGATCTTTCTTATTTGCAATAGAAAGTTTCTTCCCAACTTTTTTATCCTCTTGCTCAATAATCATTTTGGGCCATCTGTATAAATAAGACTACTTATTATAATATTGATGGTCATTGCAATTCACCAGGATGTGCGTTATAATGCACTTTTGAGATTCATTTTTTTCTGAACCTGATCTGGCTAGGGGAAGGTGTTCAGGCATTAGTATGCAGCATTGCCTGGTGATTTCAGTATGCTATTGAAAGATTAACTGGAGGAAAAAAAATCACAGGATTTAATTGCTTTTCTAAGTATATTGAACCCAGACCATATTTATACTTTGTTTCATATATGGTCTTAATTCTAGATCCAGAAAACCTAAATGTCATGCCACACAAGAGGCCAGACAAAATATAAGACCACTGTTGGAAACTTTCCATTGTTCATTAAATTTGGAAATCTCATCTCTAGCCCTGTGATATTGTTTCAATAGCATTACTTTTAAAGGAAACAAATAGTGACATTCTCAAGCCCCTGGAAAACTTATGCAGGCTTCTAAGTAATGTAATTATTTAAGCTTAGTGGTCTTTAAAAAATGCCTACTCACATTATTTTTTCTAGGTTTTTGTTTTTCCATTAAACCCCATAAAATGATCATTTATGAAGGCCGTGGGTTCTAAACTTGTGATTGAATCCTAATCCAAAAATACAGCATATCATAGTAGTCTGTCAAGATAAATCTGACAATAACTCTACCATGCTGCTGTATTATTTGTGCTCTCAGTTCACTGAAAGTATAAAAATAAATGGAAAGTTATTGATATCTTTTTTAAGGAACTAAATGCTTGTTGATGCAAGACGTCTTGTTAGTGCATGAAGAGCTAGCCTTACTCAGGAATGTCTTGGTTCAAGTAGGTCTCCATCATATTCTGGCAATATGACCCTGGACAAGTAATCATTTAACTTCACTGCCTTCAGGCAACTCTTAGACGATAACAAGGTGCCAAGCTACCGGCTGAATTTTGTTGCTTAAAGGAGTTAGTTAATACAATAGATTTTCTTAGAGCAATGAAATCCCACTTAAAAAAAAAAAAGATTCCTTATTACTAGTTCATAGAATCAGAGATCTATAGCTGAAAGGCCTTCAGAAGTCATCTTCAAATCCTTCATTTTTTGTAGATGAGGAAAATGAGACACAAGGAGATTAAATGTCTTGTCCAGGGTTTCACAAGTAGTGTCAGAAATAGGATATGAACCCAGGTCCTCTGGTTTCAGAATCAGCATGCTCCTTTAGTTTTTCTAAGCAGTTTCTGTCTTTCTATGAAGAAAGGACTATACTCAGTGTTCTACAGAAATAAAAGCAATGATTAAAAAAATGAGGCTAAAATAAAAGCATGAGTATGTGGTATTTACTTTATAATGAGATCTTAAATGGAAAATTCTGAGCCCTCCAGAAATTAAAAACCCTATGTTAAGCAGTGTTTTCTTTTAGGGAGAGGATTGGAAATGACTGACTAAAGTAGCAAAGACTGATTTTCTACATCATGAGGCTACCAGTTGAAATGATAAAAAACCAGTTTTTGTCTTACAGCTATGAATTTGTATGACATTGTATTTTGTTATGGTTTTCATCTACCATTAGAAAACACATTGTGTCTTAAACAACATCTGCGGAGACAGTATAAATAAATATGTTTCTAGTTAATAGCAAACCACCAAAAATTTCAGTAGTCAAGGTAAGTTATGTAATTAGGAATGGATCCTTACTATAAGTCATAGTTTCTTCATTACATTCATAATCTTTTCTATTACACGTACCTTTTTTTAAAGCCAGTTAAAATGTCTTCAGCAGTTCATACCACACCCTTTGACTAACCTATTCATTTAGTTAAACCAAGTTGCCTGTTCACACGAAATGGCCCCATTAGAGTTCTGTCTTGTTAGTCAACTAGTCAACGGGAGAGACAAAGAAGAAACCATGGAAAACTTGACTTTAGAAATGAAAAGTTCTTGCTCTTAGCTAGGCAAAGGACTGGCCCCACAGGTGCTGAACCAAGACTAAGAATATTGTAAACATTTTTCTAATGAAACAGGCATAAGGGTTTAGTAGAAGTCTTATTTTTCTGTTAGGAAAATTATGCCTCATTACTTTAACAATAATGAAAGATTGAAGACTACCTACTTTATTAACAAAATAGTATCAGTAACTATGCTTTGAATCAAAAGTCAGAGAGAAAATTAAGCTGCTCTGTTGATAAATGTTTATAACTTTGAAATAAGGTTCCTTAGTCTTGGAGGTAGAATCACCTCTAAAACTGAATTTTTGATATTATAGATTCAAAAAGGCAGTGACCTGTCCAATGGCTTTATTTTCTTGATGCATTCTGTCAACTGCATGTTTGTAATCCAAAAGAACTCCCTTTCATTAAAAACTATATTTACAGCCTTCTCAGTTTCCATAGTTAATAGAAAGATAATCTTGGTTTTACTTCTGAAGTAACTATAATTTTATTAACTTGTCCATTCAAGTTTCAATAAATGTTTTAAGAACACTATGTAATAGTATCCTAGTAGTTTATAAAAATAGGTTGGTCTTATAGAAAAATCACATACTTCAGTATTTTTATATGTGATTTGTTTAAACTTTTAAGCAAAGTCACCAAAATTATGCCATAGAATCCTAGATGTTTAGCTGCAAGGGACCTCAAAGGCCATCTAGTCCTAACTCTTTAGTTAAAGAAACTAAAGCTTGCAGAAATTAAGTGACTTTCCCAAGGTCATATTGGTAGTAATCAGCAGAGCAAGTATTCAAAGCCAGATCCTCTCTTCAACCCCTGTCCTTCCTTCAGTACCAAGCTTCTGAGGTAACCTCCATGAAATCTTCCCCTATTTCTGCTTTTCCCTCTCAAGTTTAATATCACAATCTAATCTCTCATTAATCAGTTTCTTAACAGTTATTTGTATGGCGTGCATACAAATAACTCTCCCTTCTTTTCTCCCTTTGCCTCCTCCTTTCCCCCAACCCCAGTAGATCTTGAGCTCCTATAGGAGCTATTCTGTGTTGTTTTTCATCTATTTACCCCTTGAACTAGGACCATGTAGAAAGTGTTTAATAGATTGATTGTTAGATTGAAATGACTAGCTCTCAACCACCTTTCATGAGCCTTCAAAAACCTGGCATATGAAGAATGAGTAAAGTGTAGCCTCTTTTTGATTAACCAGGGACTGGCCTTCTTCCTCTATTCCTCTCCACTGCCTGGTGCTACCCCACTAGTAATGGATGCCCACAGCCATAAGGATTAATTACAGAGAAGAAGGCACAGAGTGAAGTTAGGTGGAGAACTAGATTGCCACATTTTCCTTACCCTCCCAAAACACACCCAGCTCCATGACTCCATTGTTACTGCTTACTCCCCTGAAGTAGTATAATTTCCTAAAACTTCAATATAGTCACATTTTATATCTTATATTAAAGTGGCTGTTTACAGTTTTTACATTTAAATTTGTTATACTTGTAAGTAAAGTAAATATATTATCTATGATTTATTAAAAGTTATTTTATCTTAAGAAGTTTAATTTCTTTTACCAGTTACAAAGGTCCTTTGTTAGAAGATGGAGCTTTGTCTCAGGCAGTCACTGATGGAGCCAGTTCCCCTGAATTCACCAAACTCTGTGCTTGGCTGGTATCTGAATTAAGATTGTTCTGTAAACTGGAAGAAAACGTGCAAGCAACTAACAGTAAGTAACATGCCTATTTTTAAAAAGTTAACATTTATTTTTAGATGCCTAATATGAAATGAAATTTAGGTATTTTGATTTGCTAAACCACTTTTTTCTTTGCAAATGTTAGTACTCCTAGGTAGAGCCAATCAGTAAAAACAGACATTTTGTAATAGAGTTGGTTTCCTTGTTATTGTTTCCTTGCTGTTTGGGAGCCATAAACTGTAAAAAAAAAAAAATACCTATTTAAAGAAAAGACAACTCAGAAGCTAAAGTCTAGAAGATATATTTTAAAAGTTAGACAAAAGCTTCCGCAGATTTATGTAACTTTAAAAATTACAGGAGTTCATTATTGTCCCTTTACTTTTAAACTTCCTTTATAAGCTGAGCAAACAGGATATAAACACCTGTGTAGAAGCTTAACATAAACCCAGTACAATTTCATTTAATGCTCTTGTTGGAGTCTTTGAGGGAACATCCTCTTTGAAAGCTTTCATTACAATAATGTGTATTACTATAAACAAAGTGAATGTGATTTGAATTCCATTATAATCTAGTCCATAGAATTGAGAAGTGCTATAATGGAGTCTTAGTACACTAAGTTTTAGCACCTACATTTTCTTCTTGGCAGATGAGCTTTTGCCTGAAACCTAACACTTTACTAGTCAGTTTTTTTTTTTCCAGACATCAAAGCCTGCGGTGTCTAAGGCAAAATGCCTAACCTTTACCCTATATGAATTGTACAGAGTAGCATACTTTGAGGATTTCCAGTGTCTTACATAATGATTTCTAGTTAACAGTTAGACAACTACATCCTTTATTAGCTCTGATTGGCATAAGGAAAACAAAATATATCATTCTCAGGTGGAAGGTACCTTAGAAACAATTTAGTTCTTAGACTTATATTTACTTGGAATTTAGAAGTTAGCCCAAATACTTATGAACCATTAATTTATTAAAATTACTGTTTTTAAGTGTTTTCAGATGGCTAAAAGTATCTTGATTCATGCATATAGTCCAGGGATGGGAGGAGAGGCATCTGGACTGAAATGCAACCTGACCTAGAGCCAAACTATAAAATACTGGAATTTCCCCCTTTCTACAATCCCATTTTCTTAATCAAACCTGAAAGAAGTAGTCTAACAGGGTTGTGATATAGGAAGGGATAGAGACCCTAAGGGTTTCCCAAACCCTTCATATTCAGGCAGACAGTTCTCTTCCAGTAGTCTCTCTTCATCTAATCATAAAGCGTTGTTGGAAGGTCAGAGTAACTGGAAGAGGTGGAAAGTGAGAGAGGTTAGAGTATAGGCAAATAGTAGTTGATGCTATAGATCTGTGTGGTATATTGGAGATTTTTTTCAGGGCAAGAAGATTCTGTGCAGGTGGAGGTATGTTTTGTAATTAGCATCAATATAGTTAAGAGAAATTCAGTTTCTGTCCCTTTACCCTCTGTTCCATTTTGCTTCTTACTGTATATCTTATGCCACATTGTGATTATGTGGGAAAACTGTGTGAAAGCCTTCTTGTATAATATCCCTCATGGTTGCTTCATATTGCTGCCAAAAAAAGATTCTTTTTCCCCACAAAGGAAAAATTCCATTATTTTGTGCTTAGTTCGGGTCAAATTGCAGTTCACCCTAAAGACTCCCATTGCTACCACCCCAACTATATGCATGAATTAAAGCACGTTTAACCATATGAAAGCACTTTTTAATATGACATTTAATACATTATTCTGGTTCCTAAATATTTGGGCTGGCTGTTAGATTTAAAGCAAAAGTATTGAGCTGAAGTTTAGATTACCTCTGCAGTTCTTTCCTACTCAAAATGCTATGCTTTATCCTCATTTACTCTAGCCCCCAAGACTTTTTCAGATCTGGCTGGTTTAACTGCTCTCATTGGCTAGCATAGGAATATAAGTGAGAACTAAGCAGCACTGTCTATCTGCTCTGACTTGGTTCAACTCCTGGCAAGAGCCAGAGTCATTATACTACCTCAGATGTGTAATAAACATTCTAATGCATAGAATTCATTATGAAAATTTACACATGAAAGTTCATATTACAGTATGTTGGATATTATTAAAAACCATTAGGTCCCTAGATGAAATTTCAGTTCTCCAGGGTGTTAGCACTCAGGGTTTATTGAGCCCTGACCTAATTGAGTGCCTCCTTATTTTACACATGAGGAAAATAATGCCCACCTGAAGAAGATATGCTGTGTCTAACAGCAGTTCCTTTCTACTGTACCACACTTGGTAGGGAATCATTGAAGTAGAAGAAAAGAACAACATAAATTTTAATTTAGTTCAATTGGCGAGTATTTGTTATGTTCCTCATGTGTATTCAGCCGTTAGATTCTGAATATATAGAAGAAACTTAAAACATGACCCCTGACTTCAAAGTTTATAGTATATTTGGGCAGAGCAGATCACATGAAGTAATTAGAAAGCAATGCAAGGTGGTATTTCAACTCAGATATTTATTGTACTTGATGCTTAAGCAAGTCACAGTGAGGAAAGTGGTTCTTCTCTACTAAACTCAAATAGAGTATAATTGAGTGCTAAGTTATGTGGTGTGCACTATATACTGCTGTCAACATTTAAAAGATGGGAGAACAATGAGGTTTGGAGTAGGCAAGGAATGCCTTACTGAACTAGATCTTAAAGGATTTGGATAGGCAGAAATGAGAAGAAAAGTGATTTCTGTGAAAGAGACAACATGAGAGAAGGCATGATGACTGGTGTGATTAGAGTAAAGGATGTGTCAGAGTGGGGGAAAAAAGATTGGCTAGGCATAAGGAAAAATAGATTACAAAAATACCAAGAAGATCTAACATGATAGAAAATAGGGAGCCATTAAACAATTTTGAGCTGGAGAGTAACATGATGAAAGTGATGTTTAAGAATGCATGGATCTGGGGCAGCTAGGTGGCTCAGTGAATAGAGTACCAGCCCTGGAGTCAGGAGGACTTGAGTTCAAATGCAGCCTCAGATATTTAATACTTACTAGCCATGTGACCTTGGGCAAGTCACTTAACCCCAATTGCCCCCCTCCAAAAAGCAAAAAACAAAACAAAACAAAACATGGATTTGTGGTATAGGAGTAGGAAACTGGAGGGAGGGAGCCCAGTTAAAATTAATTTATATGATATTTATTTTAGAAATAAAACTATTATTAAAAGTATTGCTTTGTTGTTTTTTAAAGGCCCAAATGAAGCTGATGAGTTCCAGCTTGAGGTGAGTGGGCTACTTGGGGAAATGAACTGTCCATATATTTCACTGACATCTGGGGATGTGACAAAGCGCCTTCTCAACCAGAAGAATTGTCTCCTGTTGCTCAGTAAGTTCAGGGCTACCTTTATGTGGCATTTTACATGTTCTTTGACTGATACTTGTTTTAAATGGGAAAAAAAAGCTTTTTAAGGAAAAATATTCTTAAACTTCAAAATGAGAGGGTTTTAATGCCAATGCATAGGGAACATTGTTTCTTGTGTAACTGATAGTTTTTCTCAGTTTAACACATAGTGACAATTTTTTTAAACTACTAAACTCCATTAAGTGTAATTATTGTTAATGAAAGTGGAAGTCTTTCATTCATTCAGAATTTACTCAACATCTGTTCTTTGCATTATACTGCTAGCAGCTGAGGGCATTTGAAAGAAATGTAAAGAAAAAATAACTCCCCTTCAGCCAATTAGGGATGATAATGCATATACAGAAAAAAATGCATTATATTTCATAGAAACTGCATGGAAAGAGAACAGTTATGTGATCGTGCTGTGCACACAGTAGATAAGAAACGTTGACTGCCAAAAAACCTAATGTGTTAAAGCTAATACGTTAAACGAGCTATACTTCCAGGAATAAGAAGGTGATATATGCTGTATGCTGCTCTGATCAAACTGTACACCTCAAATACCGTGTAAAGTTCTATGCTCTACAGTTTGAAAAGGGTATCAATAAGCTGGAAAATTTCCAGAAGAAGGCAACCAGAGGGGTAGGTAATATCAAATACTTGCCCTATAAACTAGTGATGTTTACCTTAGGGATTAGGGGTGTGAGTTGGGGGAGGAGAGGAGGGAGATAATATCATTCTTCTAAGTGTTTGAAAGAGTATCATGTGAAAGAGGAATTAGACTTGTTCTGTTGGCCTTAAAGGGCAGAAATTGGAGTAAAGAGTAGGAATTATAAGGAGAATCAGCAAGCCTTTGTTAAACCTGCCATCTCATACAAAGAGAAGAATGAAGACAAGAATCTCTATTCACTGAGTTTAACTTCAAAAACTTTTAAGAAGTGAATACTGCTTAACAACTAGAACTTTCCAAAATTAGAGTGAGATGTTTTGGAAAACAGTGGGTTCCTCTCATTGAAGATCTTCGAGCAAAAACTAGATGACCATTCCTCAGAAGTGAATTCTTTTCTGTGTATGGGTTGGAGTAAATGACCACTGAGATCCCTTGCAGTTCTGAAGTAAATTCTGTGTTTAAAACACATGAAGACTATTACTACTCTCTTATTGCTATGTAAGACAGATTGGATTTAGAGAGAGCAGGTAAAGAAGCCACTTGTGAGAAGTGAATAATGTGCAGAGCTAGGATAGAAGCCAAGAGAGAAAAGAATATAAGTAATGTTTCAATGTTGCCAAGAAGTTAAAAGAGAATGAAGACTGAGAAAAGGCTTTTGGATTATAAATTTAGGAAATTATTGGTGACCTTTATGAAACCCACTTTTAGTGGTTTGATGGGGATAAAAGCCATATCAAAAAGTCCTAAGATCCCTTATTCAAAGATCTTCATTGCAGAGATGTAGTGAAAATGGTAATAAAGATTTGCACAGTGGCTCTAGAGGATACTTTTTTTCTTAAAGGGTTGTATATGTATATAGAGCCTTTGGAGAGGGAGATATTGAAAATGTAAAAGAAAAATTGAAACTTGATATAATTAAGAATCACAGTATAGAAAAATAAACATTAGCTGAAAGAATCACCTCTACCTAAAACAACAGGAATAAAGAAAAGTGATGAGTGAACTCATGCAGCTGCCACATTTACTTTTGTGCATAGATTTCATTATATCCCAGTTGTTGTGAATCCGTCCAGTAGTTCCTATACTTCCAGCTTCTCACTGTTTCCCTTTACATAGATTATACTTCCATTAGTTTGGAAAACTTGCCATCCCTGGTACATTTTTTATACTTTTTTCTCTCTTTGTTCAATGTGTTTTCTGTGTGTGAAGTACCCTCTTAAAGTGCCTGTTGAATTCCTACCCTTCTTTAAATTCCTACCATACCGAACTCACATTTTACCTCCAGGAAGCTTTCCATGATTATACCATCCCTCCACTTCAGTAGCTATCTTTATTTCCTTCAATCTCTTGTAGGACTTTGCTTATGTCTGTAATGTACTTGTGAATTTTATACTTTAATTGCTTGCCATATGTGTTTTATTCCCTCTAAACTGTAAACTCCCTGAGGACAAGGGACTGAATTATCTAAACTTTGTATCTCCTCCAACACCTAGTATAGTGCTCTGCACAAAATAGAAACTTGTTTGAATTAACTTGAATTGAAGACCCAATTTTTGAATGAGGAGAAGGGAAATGAGGGAACTCTTATACTAGATGGCCTTGATCTTCTCAGTAAAGTAGGAGGTGAGGTTATTTGCTGAGAGTCTGGGAGATAAAGGTCAGTTTGGTACTTGACATTTCAAAGTGGCTACAACAGCAAGGACCCAGAGATTATATAGTAGAAAATTATAACTGTCAATTTATTACACCCTTATCTTTTGAATGTAGGGAAATTAACCAATAGAATGTGATCATTTAGTTCAATTGAGTTTTAAATAATATGTGATAAATTGGTGTATTCCTTCAAACTTATGTTATTTTAATGATAAAAGAGTTTTGTTTTTATACAGTGGCACATACTGTAGAAAGACTTAACTTTTTTTTTTTACACATATTCACATATTTATTCATATGACCCTTCTTCCATTATTTTCATACTGAGAAAGATTTCATCAGTCATAGTTATTGTTTTTCCATATAGGAATATAAATAGTTCAACTTTGATAAGTTCCTTTTGATTTCTTTTCCCTGATTACCTTCTCAGGCATCTCTTGCTTCTTGCGTCTGGATGTCAAATTTTCTATTCAACTCTGGTTTTTTCCTCAAGAATGCTTGAAAGTCCTCTATTCCACTGAATGACCATATTTTCCCCTGAAACAAAATACTCAGTTTTGCTGGGTAGGTGACCCTTGGGTTCATTCCCAGTTCTTTTGCCCTCTGGAATATCATATTCCATGCCCTTGATCCCTCAGTGTAGAAGCTGCCAGGTCCTGGGCTATTCTGATTGTGTTTCCACAATATTGAAATTGTTTCTTCCTGGCTGCTTGTAGTATTTTCTCCTTGATCTGGGGATTCTGGAACCTGGCTATAATATTCCTGGGGGTTTTCTTTTTGGGATCTTTTCCAGAAGGTGATCGGTGGATACTTTCAACCTCTATTTTGCCCTCTGGATCTAAAACATCAGGGCAATTTTCCTTGAGAATTTCTTTTTTTTTTTTTAATTTTTATTTTTTTTTTATTTTAAACAAATGTTTTATTAACTTCTGTTTTACATCATTCATTTCCGCCAGATTTTGAGTTACAATCATTTTCCCCCCATTATTCCCCTACCCAACCTCCCAGAATAGCAGTCCCACAAGATATCGCTTCCTCCAATCTGCTCTCTCCCATACCTTCTCCCATACCCCATCGACTTTTCCATTAGAGGAAGATGAATCTTTGTGTCCCAATGCCTGCACATCTTATCTCCCAATTATAGGCAAAAGAGTATTAATAATAGTATTTATATATATTTGAAACATCTAATGTTACGACCTCAAATTTCAGATCCATTTCCTTCCTCCCTTGTCACCCATTCCCTCTTGGGAGATAAGTAATTCAGTATATGTTGTACATGTCTAGCTATGCAAAACATTATCATGGTAGATATATTGTACAAGGCTGCTTATAATTCCTCCCACTCATCCCACCCCCCACCTGGTCCATTCCCTACATGATCCTGTCCCTCTTCTATAGTGGGTACTTCCAGCCTCCCCTCACCCCAAGGATGCCCTCCCATCCATCATCCCTCCTCTCATCCCCCTTCCCCCTATCCTGCTGCAGGTTGAGATATCCCATTTAGTATGTATGTCATTTTCTCCCTGAACCAAATTCAATGTGAATGTGGTTTTGCCTTTTTAGCCTTCCTTATTCTCCCCCTCCTTTGCACCACTTCCCCTACATGAGATAGTTTACCCTACCATGTCTCTCCCCATCTCCTCTTGCCACTTTCCTCTCTCACCTCATAATTTCATCCCTTGAGTATTCTCCCTTCCCAACAAATTCAACCTATTCCCTCTATCCATATATAAGTGTAACCATATACACACACATTCACATATGTATTCATATGACCACACCCCCTTCTTCCATTATTTTCATAGTGAGAAAGATATCATCAGTCACAGATATTGCTTTTCCATATAGGAATGTAAATAGTTCAACTTTGATAAGTTCCTTTTGATTTCTTTTCCCTGATTACCTTCTCAGGCATCTCTTACTTCTTGCGTCTGGATGTCAAATTTTCTATTCAACTCTGGTTTTTTCCTCAAGAATGCTTCAAAGTCCTCTATTCCACTGAATGACCATATTTTCCCCTGAAACAAAATACTCAGTTTTGCTGGGTAGGTGACCCTTGGGTTCATTCCCAGTTCTTTTGCCCTCTGGAATATCATATTCCATGCCCTTCGATCCCTCAGTGTAGAAGCTGCCAGGTCCTGGGCTATTCTGATTGTGTTTCCACAATATTGAAATTGTTTCTTCCTGGCTGCTTGTAGTATTTTCTCCTTGATCTGGGGATTCTGGAACCTGGCTATAATATTTCTGGGAGTTTTCTTTTTGGGATCTTTTTTAGGAGGTGATCGGTGGATTCTTTCAACCTCTATTTTGCCCTCTGGATCTAAAACATCAGGGCAGTTTTCCTTGAGAATTTCTTGAAGGGTGATTTCTAGGTTCTTTCCTTGATCATGGCTTTCAGGTAGTCCAATAATTTTTAAATTGTCTCTCCTGGATCTATTCTCCAGGTCAGTGGTTTTTCCCATGAGATATTTCACATTGCCTTCTAATCTTTCGTTTGTTTGGATCTGCTTAACAGCATCTTGATTTCTCATAAAGTCACTAGCTTCCATTTGCTCCAGTCTAACTCTGAAGGAATGAATCTCCTCAGTGAACTTTTGAGATTCTTTTTCCATCTGGCAAATTCGACTTTTTAAGGCATTCTTCTCCTCATTGCCCTTTTGGGCCTCCTTTGCCATTTGAGCTAGTCTATTTTTTAAGGTGTTGTTTTCCTCAGTCAGGCTGTTGACCCTCATTTCATACTTTTCCTGCATCCTTCTCATTTCTCTTTCCAATTTTTCCTCCACTTCTCTTATTTGATTTTTAAAGTCCTTCTTAAGGTCCTCTATGGCCTGCAACCGCTCATGTTTTCCCCTGGGGCTTTTGGAGCAGGACTTCTGACCTCACAGTCCTTTTCCCGCTCTATGCCCCCAAAATAGGAGTCTAGGGTTGCATTTTTCTGTTTCCTTTGCCTTGGCATGTTGCCACTTAATTGCTTGACTTTTGGGCTTGTTGCCACACTATGGCTTTAAGGCCAGATAGAGGAATTTTCGTCCCGAACGTGTGGGGGGCAACTTCCGTTTCTGGCAAGCTGTAAACCCACCCACAACTTCCACCCTAGATCACAATACAGATCCAGGGAGGTTAAAGCAAGAGCGATTACCCCCCAAGACTGATCGCTGGATCTCCCCACGATTTGTAGGCTGGGAGCCCGAGCTGCCTCTGAAAACTACAAAATGGCGTGTCTCCTCAGCGGCTTCTAGCCCCCAGGGGAGGGAGCTGACGCATTCCCTGAATACTAGTCTCAAAGTCCATAGGACACTAACCTCTTACTTTGTCCTAGGCATGTCTATGTTGATAATTCTGGAGTCGCCACAGCTCCTGATGTTCTGGGGTTCCTCCAGCTGGCTGCTGGCCCTGCCGCTCTGGGGCTAAAACCTCAGCTCACGCAGACCTGGGCTCGGCTCTGCTCCTGCGCTCTGCGTGCTGCCGGCTCCCAGACCGCTGCGCTGGTCCTTCCTGCAGGGCTGCTGGGCTGTCCTCAGCGGGAGGTTAGCTTCTCTGTGTCGTTCTGTGGGTTCTGGGGCTCCAGAAGTTGTTCAGAGTCCTTTTTTACATAGTTTGTGGGGAATCTGGGGGCAGAGAGGCTTGGAGGAGCTGTTTCTACTCCGCCATCTTGGCTCCGCCCCCCCGAGAATTTCTTGAAGGGTGATTTCTAGGTTTTTTCTTTGATCATGGCTTTCAGGTAGTCCAATAATTTTTAAATTATCTCTCCTGGATCTATTTTCCAGTTCAGTGGTTTTTCCCATGAGATATTTCACATTGCCTTCTATTCTTTCATTTGTTTGGATCTGCTTAATAGCATCTTGATTTCTCATAGTCATTGGCTTCCATTTGCTCCAATCTAACTCTGAAGGAATGAATCTCCTCAGTGAACTTTTGAGATTCTTTTTCCATCTGGCAAATTTGGCTTTTTGAGGCATTCTTCTCCTCATTTCCCTTTTGAGCCTCCTTTGCCATTTGAGTTAGTCTGTTTTTTAAGGTGTTGTTTTCCTCAGTCAGGCTGTTGACCCTCATTTCATATTTTTCCTGCATCCTTCTCATTTCTCTTTCCAATTTTCCCTCCACTTCTCTTATTTGATTTTTAAAGTCCTTCTTAAGGTCCTCTGTGGCCTGCAACCTGCTTATGTTTTCCCCTGGGGCTTTTGGAGCAGGACTTCTGACCTCACCACCCTCCTCTCACTCTATGCTTCGATCCTCTTTGCCCCCAAAGTAGGAGTCTGAGGTTTCATTTTTCTGTTTAATTTGTTTCCTTTGCCTTGGCATGTTGCCACTTAATTACTTGATTTTTGGGCTTGTTGCTACACTGTGGCTCTGGTGCCAGACGGGAACTTTCGTCCCGAACGTATGGGGGCGGGGGGCAACTTCCATTTCTGGAAGCTGGAAACCCACCCACGACCTCCACCCCAGATCACAATCCAGATCCAGGGAGGTTAAAGCAAGAGCAATTACCCCCCAAGACTCATCGCTGGATCTCCCTACAGTTCGCAGGCCAGGAGATGGAGCTGCCTCTGAAAACTACAAAATGGCGCGTCTCCTCAGTGGCTTCTAGCCCGCAGGGGAGGAAGCCGGCGCATTTCCCAAATACTGGTCCCAAAGTCCATAGGGCACTAACCTCTCACTTTGTCCTAGGCATATCTGTGTTGATAATTCTGGAATCTCCACAGCTGCTGGTGTTCTGGGGTCCCTCCAGCTGGCTGCTGGCCCTGCCGCCCTGGGGCTAAAACCGCGACTCAGGCAGACCTGTTCGTGACTCCCCACGTGCTGCGCTAGTCCTTCCTGCAGGGCTGCTGGGCTGTCCTTAGTGGGAGGTTAGCTTCTCTCTATCATTCTGTGGGTGCTGGGGCTCTAGAGGTTGTTCAGAGTCCCCTTTTACATAGTTTAGAGGTATTCTGGGGGCAGAGTGGCTTGGACGCGCTGTTTCTATTCCACCATCTTGGCCCCGCCAAGACTTAACTCTTACAAATGTTATTTGAATTTTTCTTGTACTTTCCAAAGTACTTAAAGATGATTTTCCGTATTTTCTGAAAGAATATTTTTTTCATAATTTTTGAGCATGTATACCACCACTCTTGGTTTTTTTAAACTAAAGGAAATAGTGAATAAATCCACAACTTGATATAAATACCAGAATTTTTATAGTACATGGCTAGTTTAGAAAATACGGTTTTGATGAACTCTCTTCATTCAATAAACACTTATTTTTTTTTTTTAAAAGCAATTGGGGGTGTCTATGTGGCGCAGTGAGTAGAGTGCTGGCCCTGGAGTCAGAAGGACCTGAGTTCAGATCTGTCTTCAGACACTCAACACACACAAACAAAAACCTAGGCGTGTGACCTTGGGCCAGTTACTTAACCCCAGTTGCCCTCCAAAAAGCAAAATAAAATAAAAGCAATTGGGGTTAAGTAACTTGCTAAAGGTTACATGGCTAGTTATTTATATATGGGTGCTAAGTACTGAGGCCAGAACCGATCCTAGGTCCCCCCGACTCTGGGGCTGGTGCTCTTACTCACTGTGCCACCTAGCCACCCCTCAATAAACACTTATTAAGCAGTGCTATATGCAAGATACAATATTGGTACTGTGAAATAATACAAAGATGGCATAATACATAATTCCTACTCTTAGAAATCCTATGAGCTAACACAGGGGTGAGGAACCTGCAGTCTCACGGCTGCAGATTTCCCATGCGTGGGCTAGTAGAACTAGTAATATTATACTTCTTGCCATGATGGAAGGGCCGTTATAACATTTGTATAGTCCTGCCTATACCTGAATATAGGATTATTATAGATTTTAAACTGGAAGGGACCCATAGAAACCCAGTTCAAATTCCTCACTTTACAAATGAGGAAACTGAGGTACAGCAAGGTTATGTGCCTTGACCAAGGTCATACAACTAGTAAGTCACAAAGCTTAGATTTGAAACTAAATCCTCTGATTCCAAATTCAGCACACAATCTACTCTTCCCCACTGCCATAAGAGTCCCTTCTACAACGTATGTGTTAATGATTATCTAGCATTGCTTTCAGGCCTAAAACTATAGATTACCTCTTGAGGTAGCCTATTCCTTTTTTTTTTTTTTGATGGCTCTAATTGTTGGGAATTTTTTCCTCGAGTCAAGCCCTATATCTGCTTCTTTATAGCTTCCACCTGTTACATCTACATCTACATTCTAGAGCTAGAAAAAAAACATACATAATCCTTCTATAATCCTCATCTTTTAAAAGATAGTTTTACATCATTCCTAAAGTCTCCTTCAGGCTTAAAATCTCTAGTTTCTCTGAATGATCTCAAACTTAGTACCCAGAACCAAACAAAAATACCCCAGATGTGTTCTGACCAGGGCAGCGTATATTTGGGGATAGTCACCTGGATGCTATGCTTCTTAATGCAACCCAAGATTGTGTTAGCTTTTTTTGGCTACCAGATCACACTGGTGGAAGTGTGAGAAGTTGAGTAAGACATCACCAAAGAGGAACAGGAATAAAGAACATTATCAAGTCATTGTAAGATAGGAAGAAAAGATAAACTGGTCACATGACAAGAATGGATAAATGGGTGAATGGATGGATGGACAGGTAGCTATAAAGCTAAAGCATAAACATTTCCTATGTGCCATTCATTATGTTAAACCTTATGTATACCCATACAAGCCAGCAATAGTCCCTGCCCTCAAAGACCTTACAATATAACAGAAGAAGATAACAGTAGAGGGATACTAGGAAGGGAGGGTAAGGAAGTATGTGGTTTTTTTTTTCTCATGGTAAGGAAATATCTGAGAAAGTGTTGTGAATACATGAGCCCTCAGCAAGATCCAGTACCTATCAGAGCTGAGAGAACTGGGGTGGAATCCAAGGGTCTGGTGGGAAGAAGATGAGGATGGTGGCTGAAAAGTAGATAAGAGGTAAACATCCAGGTTATTCCTTTTGGTACCCTCATCATATTGGGAAAAAATAAAAAAGGCATGGTAGGTGTTCCATTGTAAAGCCAATCATGAGAAGCTCTCCTGAGGATTGCTACTGCTGTGAATAACTTTAAGGATCTAATAGCAGTAAACTACAGCAAAACATTGAAGAAACTAAAGCACAGCATTAACAAAAATATAACCTAACAACTTATTATTAAGGTGGGACACATAGTCTTAAAACATGATTCAGTAAATCACAATCTTCTCAATCAATGTAGAGTACCCAAGTAGAGTAGGCTGGCTTCCAATAATCCTTAATCCAATTATTCTTAAGAGGTAGCTGAAAGTACAAACATCATCCACCCCTAGGTCACAATAATTCACAATCTCATCAGTCAGTTCAGAGTACCCAAGTAAAGTCCTTCATCCTAACTGGAGGCTGACTTCCAAACCCCAGGGCTCCTCTTCCACAGGCTGTCCCCAGCTCTTGCCTGGATTCACACATAGGCAACTCTCTGCTCCAGTTTTATTCCTCAGCTTACTGCTCCACTCCAAGCTCTTTGAAGTTTTTGTTTCTAGGAAAACAAAGCTTAACAGAGCTACAGTATTCACACGCATTGCTGGCACTATCATCTCAATTCACCTTCTGATAAAGTAACACAACTCAACAGACAAGGCTTCCACCTGAGAAATCAAACACAAATCAACAGTAAAGTCCCAGGACTTCTGTAAACAGCATTAAAGTCCTCTTTCAGGACTTCTGTCTGAAAACAACGGACAGGATGCTTTTGTCTGACAGACCAAAGGACAGAGTGCCAAAATCACAAGCATTTCCCTCTCAGTTCTGCTTGGTCCCAGCCTGTACTTCAGCGTTTCTTTACTCTGCTCCTTCCTATTTCATCCTTCCTGTTCCCCTCTTTTGGCAAGCTCCTCCCACCATGGTCTCCTGTGATAATGTTAGTCCTATTAAGGGCAACACAATGTATACTGTTTCCAACAAAGACTTGATACAATCAAATGTGAGACTCAAAAGCACTTGAGTAGCTGAAACAAGAAGTATAGTAGTGCTTTGCTTGCCATTCAATGCATGTACAGCAAACTTTAAGAAAAACGTGGGTGGACAAAGGAAGCACAGGACTGGCTGGCATTGATGGGTCTGTACTGTTGGAGAGAACTCCTGAATTAATGAGGTTGTAGATCCATTTGAGTAGAACACTGATGACTCACAGACCACTAAAGCATCCAGAGGGTTTTCAGACATTGCCTTTTTGTCTCCCATGGCCTGCTCCTTATGAATCCCTGTAAAACAGGCACACCTTTCTCCCTACATGATAGGTACATCTTTCTGTTCATACAGCACATCAGCATTCTCTTACGTTGCTTTTGTGCCCACTGTATATTTTTCCATTGTCCTTAAGTTGATTTACAATTGTAACTCTTCAGAGATTGTGGTATTTCATGATTTGCACCCATCTGGCACTACCAGAATCAAAGTGATGTTAAAATGAGATATTTGTAGAGCACTTAGCACAGGGCCTGGCACATAGTAGGCTCTAAAAAGTGTTCTTTCCTCCTCAAGTAGGAGCTTGCATCATTTAAAGTACTGAAAAGTTTTCTAAAGACAATCTAACCTGCTCAATTCTGGGCCCAGGTCATCATTCATCTGTTATATATGAACAGTACAAGATAGGTTTATTGATGGACCATTTTTGTTATGGGCTGTTCATCCAATTGCTTATTATATCCTTAGTAATAAGCATTCTTAGTCCATTTTATTTTTGTTGTATGGAGGGTGAAGTCAAGTTCTTCAAATGACAATGGTTACTTTTTAGGGGACTTTGCAGTGTTCTAGGTTATGATATAATCAGCACATAGTTATCCACTAAAAGGAATATCAGTAAGTCTTTATCATCTATGAAAAGGATTCTAACCGTTTTTGTGTCGTGGACCCCCTTGCCAATCTGGTAAAGCCTCTGGATTCCTTCTAACAATTTTTTTTAAATTAATAATTGAAGGAAAAGCTAAATTTCAGTTAAAGATTAGTGAAAATAAAGATTTAATTCCACAGACCATAGGATAGATAACTTGATCTATAAGGAATCTCTTCTGTTTGAATTTTGTACTGAATATCTTCCATGACAATCACTTTTGGCAAGCATACCTCTCTCTGTTTTATGTTTGATATTAATAGTCAGAGGGTTGTTGAACAGATATTTCTTCTTTTTTTTTTTAAAGGCAGTCAGGATAAAGTGACTTGCCCAGGGTCACACAGATAGTAAGTGTCTGAAGTCACATTTGAATTCAGATCTGGTATTCTATCCACTGTGCCACCTAGCTGCCCCACAGAGTTCTATTTCTTAGCTGCTTTTAAAGCTGTACCGGATACAGTAGAAATACCATTGAGTTTGTAGACTGACAACATAGATTTGAATCCATTTTCCACTGTCCACTGTTTCATTACCTGTATGGGATCTTGAGTCACTTTGAGTATCCATCTGTAAAACGAGAAGAATTGAACTAGATCACTCAAAGTCTCTTCCTGTTCTTCATCTGTGAGCATGTAATTTTGTAGCAGCTGTGACGTAGTGAACAGAGCGCCAGGCTTAGAGTCTTCCTGACTCCCATCCTCAAAGACTTAACTGGGTGACCTTGGCAAGTCACTTAACCTCCGTATGTCTCAGCTTTCTTAACTATAAAATGGGAGTAAGGATAGCATTTACCTCCCATTGATTTTAGAGGATCAAATGAGTGCCTGGCACATAGACAGTGCTATATGAACACTATTATTATTACTGTTATTTTAAGTGTTCTTGATGAGTCTTTATGATAGCATATTGTTCAACCTGATCAAAGGGTTGGTTTTTTTTTTTAATATTTATCAAACTGTAAACAGAGTGATATCTTTTATTCTCTATATCTCTTAGTCAATTATGTGACTGTTAAAGATTTGATCTTGGGGCAGCTAAGTGTCGCAGTGAGTAGAGCGTGGGCCTTGGAGTCAGAAGGACCTGAGTTCAGATCCAGCCTCAGACACTTAACACACACAAACAAAAACCTAGCCATGTGACCTTGGGCAAGTTACTTGACCCCAGTTACCCTCCAAACCCCCCCCCCCCCAAAAAGATTTGATCTGCTATACTATATTTGTTATAAAGCCTGCATCTTATTCCTATCTGATACCTTCATCAAGGATGTCTTTGATATGAATGTCAGTTATTCTTATTAAGATTTTTATACAGATGAGAAAGTAAGCACATGGGTCACTAGTAAATGATAGTTTCTCATCAGAGGCTCTCTTGCTGGAGTTGGGGCAGAGGTAGAGGGTCAGTATTCACTCTTTGAGAGAGCTTGAGAATTTATTCCTCAATACTCTCAAATTGCATCACTTCCAGTGCAGACCTACTCTGCACATCCTTGGATCTGATCTAACCTCTCTTTTAAATTCACCTTTCACTAAGTTTTATAACACTTCTCTGTCTTCATTCTCTTACTACATGACAGACCAAGCCTTTTCAGTCTCTTGCAAAATCATAATCTATGCCTTTGCCTCTATGCATGGATATACCTTAGAACTCTGCCCTAGGCCCTCCTCACTCTCCCCCAATTCTCCCACTCTTTCTTTGGTGAATTCAACAAGTGCCACGGATTCAACAATCATCTCCATACAGACTATTCTCAAGTAAACATAACACACACCCCCATCTCTCTCCTGAGCTCTCTAGTCCCTTATCTGGCAAGTCCATGCAAGATGTCTCTCAAAATAGAACTCTAAAATAGAACTCAATTGCTTTATCCTTAAACCCATATCCAGATAGTTTGCCAAAGTTGCCAAGTCTGATTATATCACCTCCTTTACATCTCTTACATCTGTCCCTTTTCTTTACTTGTACCATAACCACTCTAGTTCAGGCTGCATCAGTTCTTGCCTGGACTGTTGCATTAACCTTAAAATTAGTTTGCTTTGAAGCCAGCTTCTCTCCTATCCAATCCAGCTTCAGCACAGTTGCCTTATTTGACTGCATAGTTTTAACCATGCTACTCCCAATTCAAAAAACATTAGTTGCTTTTCATTGTCTTTCAAATAAAATACAACTTCCTCTTTGGCATTTAAGGCCCTTCATTCTAACTCCATCCTGTATTTCTAGACTGAGTTAACTTGCTGTTTCCTGTGAACTATATTCCATCTTTTATACCTGTGCCTTTTGCATAGACTGTTTCAAGCCTGAGATGCTCTCCCTCCCTATGTTTCCTTTTTTAATTTCCTAATTCCCTTCAAGGCACACCTTAAGTAATGCCCTCTTTAAAATTTCTTGCCTAATATATCCTACTTTTTGGTCCTCACCTTCCAATCACCATTTAGTTTTACTCTGTACTCTTCATATTTTCTTATCTGTGAACATATAGATTCTCTAGCATAATGCCTGGCACAGCACGTTACTTGAGTCATCTGTTTTCTCTATCATCTTTTCTTCCTCATATAGCATATCAGAAACTCTTATGTTAGAATCTAAGATGACTTCACTGTTAGTGAAGAAAAGTTTGTTGGGGCGGCTAGGTGGCACAGTGAGTAGAGCACTGGCCCTGGAGTCAGAAGGACCTGAGTTTGGTTCCAGCCTCTGACACTTAACACACACAAACAAAAAAAAACCTAGCCGTGTGACCTTGGGCAAGTTACTTAACCCCAATTGCCCTCCAAAAAAAAAAAAGGCAAAAAGAAAAGTTTGTTATGAGAATCTTAGTATCTTTTCCATTTTTCATCTTTTCACTTCTAATATCATCCTTAAGTGTTCTTGGAATAATTGGTTTAATTTGGTACCTGATCAGGCCTTTTGTAATTTGTTTTACTTCCACTGCTTCTTATTTTTTTGTAGTCCTTTACCATCCTTAAGATCATAGACATAGACCTGGAAAAGGACCTTGGGAGATAAAACCACAGTGGGCCATAGATGTTTTATACTTCAAACATTCAGGAAATGGTGAGCTGGGATTTGAACCTAGGTCTTCTAACTTAAAGTCTGGTGCTCTTTTTTTCTACATGAAGTTATACAAATAAATTTATATTCTAAATTGACCCTTTACCTACCAATTCTTTGTAGTAGGCAAAATGATTGAGTATTTATTGGACTGAGGCAGTTTTAGGGGTCGCTGTTGTGGCTACTGATTTACATTAGGTAAACTTCCTTATGAAATGAAGTTGTTCTATGTCTCTTTCCCATTTTTCAGCATTCATAGCTTGTTTTAATAGATTAAGTTAGAACTCTTAACAGTATATTACAGAATTTTGCTAGGAATCACTCTGATTCATTAGTGTATGGCTTGTTTACTTCTTTCTCTTCTTTCTTTGAAATTTAGGACTCTTGCTATTTTCTATTCCTGAAGTACCTCTTACTAATCTTCTTTCAAAAGATATCAATAACTGCAAATCATAATCATCAGTTCTTTTAGCACCCTAGGATATATATATAGGTTAGCTGAATCTGGTGCCCAGAATTCGTCAAAGACGGCTAATTGTCTACTTGTTATCTTCCAACTTATTTTGGCTATAAAGTTAACCATTTTGGTTCTATCATGTGCAGCCTAAGTTCTCAAAGTGTGCTTAGATCTTAATTTTACCTTAATTCCACAAAACCAAAAAGCACAACCCATCTAATGTCATTAATTGATTCTGAAATCTCTAAAGTACCTAAGGCACAAGTCAACAACCAACATTCTGTACAGGAATCTCATATAGTGGGGACAGGTAAAGTGGCACAGTAGATAGAGTACTGGGCTTGGAATCAGGAAGACTCATTTTCATGAGCTCAAATCGAGCCTCAGACACTTAATATCTATGTGACCCTGGCAAGTCACTTAACCCTATTTGCTTCAGTTTCCTCATCTGTAAAATGAGATGGAAAATGAAATGGCAGAATCTCATATGGTAAAATCTTGGATATCTGGTATCTAATCAGTGAAGTAGTTATTCTGGATAACTCATTGTTCTAGACAATTGAAAATGTGTTCATTTCATACCAGAACTTTTGTTTTAGGGGTGAGATTGGAAGGTTGAAGAGATATTTTAATTATTTTCCACAGAAATTTCTCTGCAAAGAGTACAATAAGATTTTCCTTGGCTTTAGGTTATCCCTATATCGTTATATAAACATAAGTTTTCATAGTGGGCTATAAAATTTTGTAAGCTCCACTAAGGTATAAATGAAATAAATTTTCATCTTTCTATGGCTAGTGCCAAGCACAGTACACTAACTATAGTGGGCTCTTAATAGGTGTGTGTTGAACTAGATACCCTCATACTGTATTCAAGTACTTAGGAATTTTTGCCCTTACCTCTGCAAAGAAAGGAGACATATACATTTTCTCATCTCTTCTTGGTCATGTTTAGTCATTGAAACTTTTTTTTTTTTTTTTTTAAAGCAATTGGGGTTAAGTAACTTGCTCAAGGTTACACGGCTAGTCATTTGATTTATGCGTGGGTGCTCATTTTCTGAGGCTGGATCTGATCTCGGGTCATCCAAACTCCGAGGCCACACTCTTACTCACTGCGCCACCTAGCCGCCCCTTTAGGGCAATTGGGGTTAAGTAACTTGCCCAAGGTTACACGGCTAGGTTTTTGTTTGTGCGGATTAGGTGTCTGAGGCTGGCTCCGAACTCAGGTCCTTCTGATTCCAGGGCCAGCGCTCTATTCACTGAGCCACCTAGCCGCCCCTCATTGAAACTTTTTGTAACAACTTTTTGTGATTTTTCTTTCTACTCTCTTGCTGCAATTAGCTAATTTTACATAAGATTTCTATATAAAAACCTTGTTATAATTTTGTCATTTAGAAGTAAATAGCCAGGGGCGGCTAGGTGGCGCATTGAGTAGAGCGCCAGCCCTGGAGTCAGAAAGACCTGAGTTCAGATGCGGCCTCAGACACTTAACACACAAACAAAAACCTAGCCGTGTGACTTTGGGCAAGTTACTTAACCCCAATTGTCCTCCAAAAAGGCAAAAAAGAAGAAGAAGTAAATAGCCTGTGAGTAAGCCCAAGAGGCTATCCTTTGAGAGGAAAGTGAATAACTGAAGCACGAACTGAGAAATCTTTAAGCTGCTCAGAGGTCATCTTTACTTATTCCCTGGTTCAAGTTGTGTGTCCTAAATAGTTAAGCTTAATTATCTCTTGATGATAATATCCATAAACTAGTAAGTATCATGAATATGTGTTCCTTTAACAAAATATCAGAGCCCATTTACTTGACTGTCATAGATAACTTAAAATCTTCTCATATGTTCATAAATGCTTGTGGCATTCCTAAAGATTACCACTTGATTTGACCAATGAAAATTTTGCCATTAAATGCGGGTCTAAATAATAAGCTTGGTATTTCTCAAATTAGTTGTGTCAAAAACTTTAAAAACTGGTGGCATTTTAATTTATAGATCCCCATTCAGAGGTGGTATGTGCTCTCATAGTAAATAAGTATAGAATATTGTACACAAATTTGTTAGAGGTTCTTAAATATAGCCTTAAAGAACTTTCCTCCCAAAATTTGGCTATCTTTTTCTTTCTACATCAAGGTTTGGCAAACTCAAAATTGTTATGTCAAGATTCTTATCTTTTATTCTCTGCATTTCTTAAAATATCTGCCCTAAGGGCTCCTCACTCCTTCTCCCCCTCAGACTGAGGATAAGGAGAGCCTTACTCAGAGTTAGTGATAATTTAATAGTGAACAGTTCATCATAAAGCACTTTAAGGTTTGTAGAGCACTTTACATATCTCTTTTGATCCTCACAGCAACCCTGTGAGGTAGATGCTATTATCCATTTTAGAGATGATGAAGGGGAGCCTGAATGAGGTTAAGCGATTTGCCTTGTTACCTATCTAATATCCAAGATAGAATTTAAGCTCCAATTTTCTTGGTTGTAAGTCTGACACTCTATCCACTATACTACATGTTTAAGAGTTGTCCTTACTCTTAGATCCTCATGGTAAGAAATAAGGGACCAAGAATCTTACCTAATTTTTAAAAATTTTACTTAGTGTAAAATCCTACCAATTAAAAGTTCATTTGGGTTGCCCTCTTTTTAAAAGCCCTTCTTTTCAAGAATTAAAGGAAGACTATCTCATGAGTATAAATTATTTTAAACAGATTTCTTTCTTCTAACACATAGTTGAGTTCAGCATACCAAAGAAGGAAAGTTTGGATTTGTGGGGAGTCTAAGTCACAAAGCCTTGGGGACATAGGAAATAACACAAAGGGAGGTAGAAAGGTACAAAAGCGAACTTTGCCACCTCTGACATTTTGTTCAGTGTTAATATAATATGCCTCTGTGTGTTTGGTAGGGGTTAATCACAAGAAGTGGTGAGAGGTTATGATTCTTGTGCACAAGGATTAGTTGCTGACTTGCGTTTTAGAAATTTAGTTGTAGGAGTCACAGATTTTTAAGAATAGTCTACTTCTAAAGTCATAAGCAACAAAAAGATTGTTTTGAGAGTTACTGGAGTCTTCCAAAGTAGTTCTCTTAAGTTCCTTAGAGTTCTGACCAAAGCGTAATCATGCTTGACATAATTATCTTGTTGTGAAGTTTGGTTTTGTTTCTTTCAGCATACCTCATTTCAGAACTAGAAGCTGCCAGAATGCTGTGTGTGAATTCTCCCCCCAAAAAAGCACAAGAAGGAGGTGGTAGTGAGGTTTTTCAAGAGTTGAAGGGCATATGTATTGCTTTAGGAATGTCCAAACCTCCAGCCAATATAACCATGTTCCAGTTCTTCAGCGGCATAGAAAAAAAGGTAAGAGTTTTGTACCAAAACACAATATGTTAAAGGAAACCTGGTTGTTTGTCTGAAATGAATTGATTAATTTTTTTCCAGAGACTGAATTTTTTTTTATATCTTTTAGTGAATTTTGGGTTCAGATGTTAAAAATAAGTTGTTATTTTTGTTGTGGTTCTTATAACATGAATGTTGGAGTTACAGGGTTATTTCTTTTTCAAAATCAAAATTCACTGATGTCCTATTTTGCAGTGTTTTGGTTTAGTGGTCATCTTCATTATTATAAAAGAGTAAGACTTAGGCTTTGAAAGATTTTTTTTCCCCTGCATATTGTAATTTTTAAATTTATAAAGATAAAACGTACAAAAAATCTTTTTTGTTTTCTCCTTCCTCTCAGGTAGAAAAAATTAGGATGTTCATACTTAAATTTCTTAATTCAATCACTGTTGTGTCTTATGTGCTTTATTTATAAACAGGGTTTTTCAAATAATAACAGTCTGGTCTATAAGCAAATGTATACTTAATGCCACAGAACATTTGTATTAATTTATGAAGCAAAGTAAAGATTGATATCACACATTATTTTCTCCATATGCTTTTCTTAATGTACTACTTGTAGTCTGTAAATTAAGTATCAATAAGAGTACAATAAGGAGTACCATAATAAAGTAATGCAGGAGTGGTTTCTAGTACAAAAATGGGCCCTAATTTATCCATGTTATAGATTATACATATTCTCTGATAATTGTGCAGGGAAATAGATAGTGGTGTCACAGGGTAACCAGTTTTCTGAATCCCCTCATTCCCACCCAATCTTCATTGATTTTTAGTTTAATCACGACTACCTTTCTGTTATCAGGATCTTCTGATATATGGGTATGTGAAGAAGCTTTTTGAAGGTGGGAAAATCTTCTTTAACTCATTTTATTTTTTTACTTATTTCAGTTAAAGGAAACATTAGCAAAAGTTCCCCCTAATCATGTGGGAAAGCCTTTGTTGAAGAAAACAATGGGACCAGCTCACTGGGTATGTAGGGGTTAATTTGGAGGTGAATTGGTACATGACAAAAATAATGCTTTTTGAACTTTTTTCTTAAAGTATCTTTTTTTTGTTTTTTGTTTGTTTTTTGTTTTTTTTTTAAGCAATTGGTGTTAAGTAACTTGCTCAAGGTTACACGGCTAGTCATTATTTATGTGTGGGTGCTCATTTTCTGAGGCCGGATTCGATCTCGGGTCATCCCAACTCCGAGGCCAGCGCTCTTACTCACTGCGCCACCTAGCCGCCCCCCCCCTTTTTTTTTTAAAGCAATTGGGGTTAACTTGCTCAGGGTTACACGGCCAGTCATTATTTATGTGTGGGTGCTCATTTTCTGAGGCCAGACTGATCCCGGGTCATTCCGACACCAGGACCAGTGTTTTACTCACTGCGCCACCTACTCGCCCCTCTTAAAGTATCTTTTAATGAGTACTGAATCTAAATCTAGTCTAAAGGTACTTTACTTTTGTAAAAGTAAGGATTTTCCCCAAGCTTTTTACTATTTTAGCATTAAAAATATATGCCTAAGAATGACATCAGACAGTAAAATTTTGTATAAGTTTAATTTGTCTAGACCTCCTAAGATTAGGAGTTTAAATTTGAGGTAATAATTTTAAAATATTTTATCAGGTCAATTCAGTGTAAGAAATTTTAAATCAAAATAGGTTATAAGTTACTTGTTTTTTAAGCCAGAGTGTTTACAAATTAATAACAAACATAAAAAATCTAATTTTATTTCTCTTGTTTGAAGTTCAGTGTTCTCGTTCTTCAATATTTGTCATCGAACTGAGAGACAGTATGGTGTAATAGAAAGAGCAACATGTTTGAAGTTAGTATAGTAAACTACCAGTTGTGTGACTTTGGACGAGTTACTTAGCAGTGCTTAATACTAACCAGTTCACAAGGTATGGGGAGGATAGCTCTTCCGTATAAATTGCTATATAAATGTAAGCTATTATTATCTTGTACTTTGAATTTAGCTGGAAGTGTAATGATAATGTAATTTGTTAGGATTTAAATTACCTCATTTGATCTGTTAAAAGGAGAACATTTTTTAAAAAGTTAACTTCTAGTATGATACAAGTTAACATTAGGTAAAGTTGAGCATTTCAACTGATATTGACTGTTTTGGTTTTTTTCTAGGAGAAAATAGAAGCGGTTAACCAAGCCATAACCAATGAATATGAAGTTCGAAGAAAGCTTTTAGTGAAACGTCTGGATGTCACCGTACAGTCATTTGGCTGGTCAGACAGAGCTAAGGTATATATGGCACTATAAAAGAACAGAGTTTTGAAAGATACAACCTTAAAGTATGATAGCCAATTTCTTTATATTATTATTATTATTATTTCTCTTCAAAATAGATATTTGCAAGTCAGAATGGAACTATTTAGAGGGGGATAAAAATGAGTCAGTAGAAGTTTCTTTGAAACTGTTTAAATTTTTATTTGATTTAATAATTGCCATTTAAAACATTAGTAGTGTGCTTTTGTTTGCAAAGATAATCTGGGGGAATTTAGGGGTTCTCTTCCTCCATACAATGAATTGGGAATGCATTATTGACTCACACATGAATTTTTCCAAATGTATATTTTCTTAACTCTTGCCAATACATTAATTAGTTTTCCTCTCTGAAAGTGAACCAGCCTACTAAGAAGTAGGGATTATAGTTATCTTACTCTTAGGTTATTTTTTATTTAAATATGTAAAGCCTTCATATAACTACATTTATCTAATTGTTCAACAGTTAAGCCTGGATATTTATAGAATCATAATAACTTGAAGAGAACTTGGAGATCATCTAGTCCAGTTCCCTTGTTTTACAGATAAAGAAATCAAAGCCTAGAAAAGTTAAATGAATTGTCCAAGGTCAGGGAGTTAGTTAAAGCCTAATGTTTGATCCCTTTAGTTTCTTTTTTTGTTTGTTTGTTTGTTTTGTATGGGGGAGAGGTGGCAGGGAGTGGAGGGATTCTTTTGATTGCTAACAGTCTTTCCTAGGTTGGAAGTTTCTTCTGTTGCATTTAACAGACATGTACTGAGTACTTAATCTGGAAGGGCAGCTGGGTGTTACAGTAGGTAGAGCACTCAGCCTGGAGTCAGAAAGACTTGGCTTCAGACACTTTATAGCCATGTGACCCTGGGCAAGTAACTTAACCCTGTTTGCCTCAGTTTCCTCATCAGAAAAACAAATTAGAGAAGGAAATAGCAAACCACTCTAGTATCTGCCAAGAAAACCCCAAATGGCCTCACAAAGAGTCTGACACAGCTGAACAACACTTAATCTGGGCCTATCATTATGCTATGCTATAGGGGCTTTCAAGGAAATATAAGAACATAGCCTCAAAGTCCAATTCCATCTATTGAGAAATATAGTAGCAGGCATATTAAAATCTTAAATGATTTCATAAAGATAGTATGATCTTCATTAAGTAGAGTAATATCACATTGATCAGACTTGTGACAACACTCAGCTATTCAGGATTCAGCTTTTAACTAGTAATGAAAACCTTTATTCCCATTATCCTTTTGTCTCTTACTCAAAGCATTTTGTTGACTCTCAGTCCTTAGTGCAAACCTTAAAGCATTATGTAAATATCAGTTATTATTATTATCTGACATGAATCTTTTAGCAAAATTAGTTATCTGGTATCCCAGTCCACAGATGGTTGGAAGAAGCAAACTAGAAGTGGGTTAGGTGCTTTTGTGATAATAGCCTTAACAGAGAGGAAATTAAAAACATAAAGACAGACAAAAAAATGATATTGTCTTGCAGTAAAATAATGAATGTTCATTGTGATGACCCTGAATCATCAAGAAAAGACTAAACTGTACTAAATCTGTTTTTTTTTTTAAAGCAGTGGAAATCAAAGCTCCTTTGTGCCCTAAGAGGTGATCTTCATGAGTTGCTGTGGGTGAAAAAA
Organism: Gymnobelideus leadbeateri; assembly: GCA_011680675.1. Taxonomy (NCBI): domain Eukaryota; kingdom Metazoa; phylum Chordata; class Mammalia; order Diprotodontia; family Petauridae; genus Gymnobelideus; species Gymnobelideus leadbeateri. Next base: position 321,265 of record WOXC01006301.1, read on the forward strand.
TTATTTTCTCCCAAGTTTTGGTATTGAGCTTGTTTAGACTTAACTAGACTGGTCCTTCCATCCAAAGAAATGTGTTGGGTAGATATACTGAGGCTTTTGAGGTTAATGTACATATATCATCCAGACCTTTCTTCCTACCACAATGAGACATCACAGTAGGACTTTAGAATAGAAAAACCTAAAATGGAGGAAGGATGAAAAATAATTTTGTAGTGTCAGATTGTATACCATACCAGAACAAGAATTCATGACAAAATGAGAGTAGTTTCAAGTGCAATTTTGCACTTTTACATATTTTGTGTGCAGGATATGCTTCGGTGCTTTGAAATATCTTCTTAAAAATCCATCAGAGGAGGAATTTTTAAAAAACATAATGTACATAAAATCTTTAAGGGCTCACATGTGTACATCATGTTGAACAGTATACACAGATTGTAAAATAAGAAATGATAAAATTTAGCCTGGGGATAAGGAAAACTTTTGCCCTTCTATTTGAATTCTTTCTTTGGGATAAATTTGACTAAAATCCCACTCTTTACAGAAAGTCTTTCCTAGTCCCTTTTAATTCTAGTGCATTCCCTGTTAATTATTTCCTTTTTATCCTGTATAGCACTCATTTTTCCATATTTGTTTTTTGTCTTCCCCATTAGACTGTGAGCTCCTTGAGGACAAGGACTCGTCCTTTTTTTAAATTCCTAGCATTTAGCACAGTGCCTGGCACTTAGTAAATGTTTATTGATGGTCATCAAGAGGTTGGTGGAGTAGTAGGAACCTTAATTCTTTGTGGTAGAATCTCAGATTAGTACTTTAGTGATTCTTTCTGTGATCTGAAGAAATGGAGACAGTTTACCTGTTTGAGACTACTCCTCTCCCCTGTATTAAAAGAAAAGTTTAACTTTCCTAATTTATTATTTCATGCAAATCAGTGGAGTTGCAGACTTGTATGGTAGTATGATTTGTTGTTAAATCAAAAGAGAAAATGGGTAGGTCTAGGGCTGCAGATGAGGCATCAATGATTTGCTTAAGTTTAATGTATTTATTTATAAAAGAAAAGATGCATGCATTTTAAAATTAGACTATAAGAAGAGTCTTACTGGTAAAAATGGACCCTGCGTTGTTATTAATTATTGTTATTTTAAGGTAAGAAAATGTAAAAGAGGTTTTGTGAAACTGATGAGAATATATATATATAAAAGATACTTTGTCTACAAAGTGCTGTATAGATGTGAGTTACTTTTAACAACAGTGAGATCTATGTGGTCCCTTCTGAAATTATCTACTACTTCACAGGAACCTAAAGATCAGAGAAAAAGAAAAAAATTGTTTGGAATTGTGTCTGTATCTACATAGTATATGTATATGTACATTAGCAGGGCTTAATGGGAGCAGCTAAGTAAGAAGGCTTAGTTAAAACCTGCTAATGACCTTGCTGGTGTATTAATGCCAGCAGGGGGCAGAAAACACAAGCAGTTACTATAAAAATGACTAAAGCTCTGGGAAAACAGGCCAAGTCATACAAAAAGTCGGTTCTCTTTTACTCTCTAAACTTTAACTTTTTAGTATCATATGGACTCCCAGCCTAGTTACTGGTCTACCAGCTCATTTCAGTCTTTGTATCTCCACATATACATGTTTACAATCTGGCCTTGCATTTTTTGTTTTGTAGTAGCTCTCCTTCCAGATTGTACCTTCTCAACCCTGATGGAAGTCTGCTTTTTCACCTGCCAAGGAGATATCTTATTGCTGGTTCATGTTAGCTCTCTCTCACATTAGCTAACACTAAATGTTATCTGACTCTAGGAACACATTGCTTACAACTGCAATGGCAAATCTGCTTTCCAAAATTCAAGGTCCAGTACTGAAGCCATGTTATTTATTGTCTCATACCTCTAGCAAGTATTTGTGAGATTGATATCTAAGTTAGGCAAGTCTTAGGAGAAGCGGCCCTAGCCCTGGATAGCACCTAAAATTCCCCATATTCCTATATCAGGTAAGCTAAGAACTTTGCAGGATTCTTTTCCATTAGAATTTCTTCATGGGTCTCCCATCTCCAGCAGAAATTTCCCACAGAGTTAACCAAGGCTTTACTCTATGGCTTCCTATCTGATAGGTTAGACTAGCCTCTGGACAACTTAGAAAAGGGAATTCCTTCAAGAGCTCAGGGAGAAATTTGATTCTTCCTTTTCTTTGCAAATAACAGATTTTTAACCAGTAGATTTGCTGTCTCCATCAGGGATTATGGGTCCTGATATCAGGAATCATGATAGAAAATGTGATCCCCTTCTGTAGCTTGTGTCAGAACTTTTCCTATACTAGAGGATCAGGTTTTGGTGGTCTTGGCTGTGACTTTCTGGAATTAATAAGCCCCAGTATATGTGGCCACCAAACTGCACAATTATTAATCAATGTGTGTACACTTAATTATACCAGTGATGGTGATGGTGTAGCAGTCTCTCCATACTCTTCCAGCTCAACCCCAAAAAACTAATTCTTCATTTGAAACTTACATTCTAGATCCAGTGAGATCTATATGAATATTAGACATTTCGATTTGAGCATCCTGGCAGTTTTTCAAAGGTTAACAGATTCAATATTTCAAGAATTACTAGATGAGTTGGTTGGTTATTTGTCCTTATATTATCCTCTCTACTTCTAGCAGTCCTACATACCATGTCAGATTAGTCCAAGTCATCCTTTACTATCTACACCAAGACAAACTCTTTGCCAAACTGGAGAAATGCTAATTAAGGAAAGGGTAGAATTTTCTAACATAGACTATGTCATAAGCACTACTCTCCCCCACCTCTGCCAATCACACACCTCCTCAAAAGAACTCCAGCATTTTCTTGGTTTCAAAAGGTTATCCCTTGTAATGCCTCTTATTTATTGCCTGAAATGCCCCCCAAAAGCTTTCCAGTGAGCACTAGATTTGGCAGGCAAATTTAGTGTTCTGAGAAATTGATGCACCTTAGCTCTTTAAATATTCAGATACACAGTAACAATAGCCAATTGTGGAGAGTTAGATCCATTGCCATATTGCTCTGTATGACCCATACCTGTGCCTTCATCTCTGGTACAGAAAAACAAATTAATAAATGAATATAAATTTATTAAATACCATAATTATTAAATTATGTTAGACCTTGAGTATACCCCCAAAAATGAGAAAATCATTGTTCCTAAGGAGTTTGTGGTTTGATAGGAAGATATAATTCATATAAGGAAATGGTGGTCAGAGAAGGAAGTTTTGGTCTAGGTAGTTGTGTACATTATGAATGGAGCCATAGAATAGCATATTGTTAGACCCTTTCCAGTGGCAGTGACAAATCATTTTAATTGCTGTTTTCAGAGCAAGACCTGGAAAATGGGGGATATTGGGGTATGCATGCCTGGTGGCAAGGTAGAGGTACAAAGATTGCACTGGGGTAGGCCTTGGTGTCCCTCTGGATGTCCAGTTGGAATGTAAAACATGATTTGGGGCTAGCCATATATAGTGGATTAGGTGAGTTTTCATTCATCCACTGACCAATCCAGGTAGCTCAGTCACAGAACACAGTCCCAAAGCTGAGTGGACTGAAGAATTATGTAGCTTGATAGGAGCTGTGTATAATAAGAACTGTTTTTTAGGTGTGGAAGGATATGACAAAGGGATGCAGTAATGCCCCTTTATTGTCCACAGTGACAATAAAGAGTGAATGGCATTATCTCTAATACCTAGTAGAATGACAGAGGTAAACTTCCCAAAGAAGTCTTAGGAGCCAGCAGCCTACAATGACCTGGCATTGACAGAGGCTTTCCACTGTTACTACTCCACTCACTAATCCTTGACATCTAGGGGTCCATTATGGGGGCAGAAATGCTATCTAGGTAACCCCAGAGAGGTGATTGAATAAGGATGAGGTGTGATCGACATTATTCATAAGTACACTGGTATCCAGTCAGAAATGCAAGGAGTGGAAATACACCAAAATTTAAGGGAATCAGGCGTTAATGCCATGATACTCCAAAATAATATCATGTGAGAGGTATCATGGTGTAATATTGAACATGTAACTAGACCTGGGTAGAAATCCTGCCTTAGACATTCATTTATTTATTGGCTGTGTGATCAAGGAGGGGTCATTTAACTCTTCTTGACTTAAGTTTCTTATCTTTAAAATGGGGGTAATAATAATCATTTTATTTTCCTCGTAGGATTATTTTAAGACTTAAATAAAAAGTAAAGTTCTTTGCAAACATTAAAACACTATATCAATTATTGTTAGGCTCCCCCAGGCCTGTATCACTAATCTAGAACTAGTCTTCCTACTCATTTTAGTTCATGGATTTTGGTATTCTGACACCCTACCTAGAATTTTGGTTTGTATTTGTCCTCCTAATTCAAACTATACCTTCTCATTCCCAGAAAGGTATTATCCCTACCTCTTTTTTCCCACTGTAACTTTGGGAAAGTCACTTAACCTTTATGGATCCTGCTTTCCTCATCTATAAAGTGAGGAAGTCAGACTAGCTAGATGATCTCTGAGAATCATTCTAGTTCAGACCTTCTCTGATTCCGTGCTGTTCTTTCAGTTGCCTACCAACCTTGCCCTTAAAAAGTTGCTCATGGTTTAATATTCTTGTGCTTTTTGGACATGTGTAACTTTTTTTTTAATCATGTGGTTCTTTAGTACAGCTGTTATTTTGAAAACAAATTTGTCTTTTTCTTTTCTTTCAACAGAGTCAAACAGAAAAATTAGCAAAGGTCTACCAACCAAAACGCACACTCTTATCTGCTAAAAGTACTATTTCTGTTGCTCATCTCTTGGCTGCTCGGCAGGATCTTTCAAAGATTTTAAGGACAAGCAGTGGCTCTATTAGAGAAAAAACTGCCTGTGCCATCAATAAGGTAAGGTGTTTGTGACAGACTTTTCTCAAAATAAGTTATTAACATAAAGTATCTTTTTTTGTCATTAAACTCTTACCTAAGATATATTGTAAAAATTATATACATTAGGTGATTCCTGTTTTTAATTGACAGCTTATAAAATGTGGAAATCAATAGTTTTTTGTATTTTGAAAATGCTTCATGATCTTACTGCTTTTTATGGCCTTGCTGTTATAAAAATATATATCTTGAAGGATTTGAAGGATCAAATTCCACTCATAAATAAGATGCTACCATAAGTCATTTAGCATTCCCATTATGGTAACTTCCTTTCTAAAATTATCTTATACTCCTGTATATCTGTGAGTTCCTCTATGTGAGTATCAGTGGTACAGATTACAACTCTTCCTCATTCCCATCATAGTGTGATTCTCATCAGTGTCCTCCTTAAATCCTTAATGAAGAATTTATGAATGTAATGGAGGCTTTTCTCTACTGTTTTAGCGTCATGTGGGTACCAGTGCAGCACTTGAACTGTCCATCTGTTATCCCTTACTCTGACTATAGGATTGGCCCACCTCCTTTTACAGTTATATATTTTCTGAGAGACAGCTTTATTTGCATGACTTACACATAATTGATCATTCATGATGCTATTGCATGTAGCATGGAATAGTAGTTAAAAAAGAAACATTGGATTTGAAATAAGATAAACATGGTTGGTAATCATAGCTCTGATACTTAATACCCTATATGGCCTTAGGCAAATCATTTAACCTCTTAGGCCTCAATTTCCTTATGTATAAAATGGGGTAGGAAGTATACTAGATGTGCTCCTAAGGTTATCTTCTAGCTCTAAATTTGTGACTCTGTTATCTAATTTTTTTCCTACCATACATCTTTCCATCTGAGACACTTAGAATTTTGATTCTCTAGAGATTATGGTGGTACATGATTTTTAGCCATATAACATCACTGGGAGAATACTGGTTTTTAAAGATGACTTTTTGTTTCAGGGAACATCTTGGATTCATTGAAAGTGATGCACAATTTCCTAGTTGCAACCTATTCTATTCTCTTCCTCCTATTTAATTCTGCACTTAGTTCACATTTGCCCAAGATACATGTACTGATAAACTAACTCAATAAGTGGTCTATCCAATTGCATATTTTAGTCTGGTCACTTTAAAAAACTCACATTTTCATAGTAGTTTTGAGGTTTACAAAGAACTCTATTCAAAATGACTCTGAGGTAGTTAATAACGTCATATGTCCCCATTTTTCAAAGGGAGATACTGAAGCACAGAGAGCTTAAAGTGACTTGTCCAGGGTCATATGTGTTATATACAGTAATTGATACTGTAATTAGATACAGTCCTCCTGATTATAAGAACATTTCTCTTCAGCTATAATATTCTATCTCCAAAAAAATATTTTTTATCCATTTAGTTTCTAGTGTATGGGTTGTTGAGCCAATTTTTTTACCTTTGCATGTAAGAAAGTTTATAAGGAATCATTTTTTTAAAAAATTATTAGCATTTATATTGTCAGAAAAATATCAAATTATAGTCTCACCTAAGAAAATTTAAGGGAATTTTTATTCATCAGATACTTAAAAAGAGGCTGTGGGCCACCCTTCTTCATCCCAAAAGTCAACAAACTAGTTTTCTATCATGATGATAAATTTAACCAAATGACTCCTTCCCCACCCCTCCTCTGCCTTGCTCTCTATGAGTTCTGAGAGTATTGTTTTAGAACTCAGTTATTCATTCTGCTTATGAAATATAAAGTCCTTCATGGTGTAGTGAACAGAGGGAGAAACGTTAGACTTCATGGTAGGCAAACCTTAGTTCAAATCTCACATCAGATACCTGTTAATTATTTGACTTTGGGCAGGTCACCTATTCTTTCTCAGCTTATGTTTCCTTATCTATAAAATCATGATGATAATAATAACACCTACTTCACAGTGTTATTGTAAAGATCAAAGAAGATACCTATGAAAACTTTGCTAGCCTTAAAGTACTCTATGTGTAAGCTGTCATTGTGATGAATTTCAGTATCAAGAATGTAGGAGCTAGCATGGTGAAGATAACCACTAAAGTATAAATTGATCATTTTTCTTAATAGCCATCTTCTGTTTGTGAAATAAAATAGTTTACAATAATGTTTTATTTTTAGGTGTTGATGGGCAGGGTACCTGACAGAGGTGGTAGACCCAATGAAATTGAACCTCCACCTCCAGAGATGCCACCATGGCAGAAAAGACAGGATGGACCTCAACAGCAAACAGGAGGCAGAGGAGGAGGAAGAGGCGGTTATGAACAATCATATGGAGGACGTGGAGGTCATGAACATTCATACAGAGGACGAGGAGGTCACGAACAATTATATGGAGGACAAGGAGGTCATGAACAGTCATATGGAGGACGAGGAGGTCATGAACAGTCATATGGAGGACGAGGAGGTCATGAACAGTCATATGGAGGACGAGGAGGTCATGAACAAGGAGGAGGAAGAGGTGGACGTGGTAGTTATGACCATGGAGGTCGAGGGGGTGGAAGAGGAAATAAACATCAAGGAGGCTGGACAGATGGAGGGAGTGGAGGTGGAGGAGGTGGCTATCAAGATGGTGGTTATCGAGATTCAGGTTTCCAAGCTGGTGGCTACCATAGTGGCAGTGGTGGCTACCAAGGAGGTGGTTATGGTGGCTTCCAGTCATCTTCATATACAGGAAGTGGATATCAGGGTGGTGGATACCAACAGGACAATAGATACCAAGATGGTGGGCATCATGGTGAACGAGGTGGTGGTGGTCGTGGAGGGAGGGGTGGTCGAGGAGGCAGAGGTCGTGGAGGTCAAGGCGGAGGCTGGGGAGGAAGAGGGGGCCAGAATTATAATCAGGGGGGTCAATTTGAGCAACATTTCCAGCATGGAGGTTATCAATATAATCATTCTGGATTTGGACAGGGAAGACAGTATTCTAGTTGAGGCTACTAAAGATTACATTTCAGCAGAGCTCAAGTAATAGAAACTTTATTTTAGAGGCCTGGTAAATATCTAGTTGAACTAATATGTGACCACATATGGCCAGAAATTCCTGCTTTAATAAGCACAAAATTATAGGTTGATATGCAATTCTGTTGTTGTTTTTTTTTATGGATTTAGTTAATGCTCTTTATTTGAGAAAAGTATACTTTTCACCAAAATTTACCAAAAAAAAAAAAACCACATAAATAGCCATGATTAGACTAATAAATAGCAATGATTAGACTAATATCACAGTCAGAACCTGCATAATGTTTTAAAGAAATTTGGAAAGAATTTTAAAGAAACTTGGAAAGTACCAGCAATGGTTTCAATGTGCAGTTCTAAGAATAAGCATTCTCCTAGATTCTTTATAGATTTTTCACTAGGAAACCCTCCCTCTTTCTTTATATTACTAATTTCTTTTTATGTATTTTGCTTATGTATTCTGGCACATTTTTCAAACACAGTTCTGCTCTTAATTATTGGCCTTTTATATTCAAAGCAAAATTATACACATTTGCTTCACTATAGAAGGGATAGGTGTTTCTATTATATGAGCTCTTCTGCTTATAGCACATTCAGTAGCCTTATCTTCTGTTAATTAAAAACTACCATTTGCTCAACTCTAAAGACCTTGAACATGGCCAAAATCTGCAAAGATCATTAAATCAAGCTAAGTTGTGAACTTCTAGTATGTAGGCATATAGTTAAGTATAGCAATTCAAACTGACCTGCATCCATCCAAAACAATTTCCTCCTACAACCTTATTGTTACTTGAAATTGACTAGAAGGATCAGCAAACTGAAATTTGTGTCCTGCTCGAGTTTAATACCACTGGCTCAGCAAATACAAGATAGTTTGTTTTGGGCAGGTGCCTTTTTGTTTTGTTTTTGTTTTTGTTTTTGTTTTTTTGTAACTGAAGAAATGCACTACCAAGTAGGAAGATGGATGTTGCCTAAAGGAGGAGGCCCTTTATTATTGCTGCAGAAACAAAAGCCTGGCTGAGTTGATTTACATTATTCTTTACTGAAATCCACATGATGCTTCTTGCTGGGTTTTTGTGTACATAAACATTGTCAAGCTGTGAAAGAAAATGGCTGAAGGTGTGCTTTGTATGAAAGGTGAGCAATAAAGTATCCGTGTGTTCTCTGTTTTGTTTGAGATTTATTTGAATGATTAGTTGTAGTTAATGGATTCTTTTGAAACAGTTACAGAAAACATTAGAGATCCTAAGATCCTGCATAAGAGTACATAGCATATTAAGTATGTCGTATGTTTCCTTTAGTTATAATAATTGAAATTTATATAGCTCTCTGAGGTTTGCAAAGCAGTTTGCGTAGATTATTTGAATCTGACAGCAGCCCTGGGAATTTTCCAGATGAGAAAACCAAGGCTCAGAGAAGTTAAGTAGCTTTCCTACACTCACCCAGCTACTAAGTAATACAGTAGGGATTTGTACTCAGATCTATCTTCCTCACTCTATCCACTCTTCCAAGCTGCCTTTATTATACATGATTAAAAGTGATGCATTTAAATAGATAATTATTATCACAAGGTTCAAAACATTAAGTTTTGTTTTTAATGTTGATTCCACTTGATTGACTGAACCATGTTTGCCACCATTATATAATAACACCAGTATAAATTTTTGTTACACAGTCTTCCAAAGATATAGTCAAAAGTATGCATTGCTTCCTAGCCAACCTTTTGGTGATGACCTGTTCCAGGGTAGCTAGACTGGTCCATGTACAATAGATATCCAGTTTATTTTTAGTCTTTATCCAATTTCTTTTCTAGGTCTTTCTAAAGTAGAATAATCTAATAACTGCTTTGTGGCCACAGGGTGTAGCTATCGATACATGTCAAGCAAGTGTAATTATAATTATTTTAAGTATTTTTTGTTTTCTCCAAAGATTTGCTAAATACAGTGCATTACATTTTTCCAAGTGATCATGACTTGAAAAATCTGCAGATGTATGACTTGTGGAAAAACAGCTTGACCTTGAGCCCTGTATTGAGCCTCCAAAATTTTTGTCTCAATATTTTTTCATTAAATACTTAAAATTTTATTTACAGTTGAAAGTTTTACATTAGATATAAAACTTACTTAATTTCATATGCACTTATGTTGACTGCATTACTCAACTGGGCTTGCAGTTATCTCCTCTCAGATTCTACAACCTACCCACTAAACATAAAGCGTTTTTCTAACAAGTAACATCTTTAAAGAATGATGTGTCTTATCTAGTTTTATGGATAAAGAAACTAATATGGTATAGTATGTGTTACAAATGTGAACAACATTTAAGAAAAATGATCAAGGTTTTTATTTAATGATTGAAAAATTTATGTCTACAGCTCCTGTTTTTCAACAGAAAATGAATTGTGTTCCTATTATTTTCTTCCATTTTTATATAGCTCCAGTTCTGTAAAAATAGTAACTCTCTTCAAACTATTCAAGGTCTTCTTTTCTTGTCAAATTTGTTTAATGTTGTAGAGTACATATATTAGTATTAGGGAATAGTCTTGAGGAGCTTTATATTGTAGTAAATAAAATTTTCAGAAGAAATACTCATGAGAAAACAAAAAGTACGTATTTCCCAGTAGGAAGTCTTTGAAATGTGAAGCCTTAAATTTTTTTTTTCTCTTGAACAAACATGAGACCAGGACAAGCTGAACCTTTTTGTTCTTTCTTTTTTTCTACTAACACCAATGATTAAAACAGGATGCTAACATTTTATATGAAAATTATTTAAGAGCTAAGTCTGCTTGCTTTCTCATTTCTCATAGCCAGCCTAACATATTGACAGCACTTTGGTACAATGCTAGGCACATAGTAGTAAACACTCAGTAAAAAACTTATTGAGTGACTGATGTGAGCTAATTCTAAGCAGAGATAATAAAATTCAGGCAATTTCCATGTTGTTTCAATTCCATGTGGTTTCAGTGATATCTTAAGTTTCATCTCATCTACATGTGGCCTTGAAGCTGCAGGTTCCCCATGCCTTTAGAAGTTCTGAACATATCTCTGAGAAAGGTGAATGGCTAAAATGATTTATTATATCATCTGTTAAAATATTTTTATAGCAAAGCCCCTGTCTTAGGGAGAAAAATCCATGTTTTTGTTTTTCGCTCCAAGGAATTTCCTTGAAAATTTATTATACTTTATGAAATTAGACATTTCTTCTACAGTATGTGAAGTTGCATGTGTGAAAAATCTTTAAGTAAGCAAAATAATGAAACACAGATGCTACATCCATCTATCTTCAGGAAAAAGTATGGAAAAAAGAATACAGAAAATAGTAAGGTTATACAATGAACTCCATTAAAATTTGATGGGAAGAAATTATTGTCCTTTGAGAATTTACTGTCTATAGAATCTGAAGTGGAAGACTATCTTATCTAATCTATACTTAGAAATAGTTTTTCAGGAAAGTAATAATTGAAGATTTTAAAGTACCCTGAAATGTATGAGTATACTTATTTTCCACTATATTTAGATTATAAAGTCAGGGGTTTTTTTTGTCACTTTTGCTTTCATTTTAACATCATTGCTTCTTTCTCTCTCTTTTTTTTGGTGTTTATTTTTGGACGGGAGAAGGCAAGGCAATTGGGGTTAAGTGACTTGCCCAAGGTCACACAGCTAGTAAATGTCAAGTGTCTGAGGCTGGATTAACATCATTGCTTCTTAATCAGATAATTCATTTTGGTTTTCGGCAGACGTTACAAATGATTAAGCTGTATCTCAATACAAGAAAAATAGACAATAAAGTGAAAGACTTTTGAAGTATTTTGTCATGTACTGTAAATCTCTTGGATATAGCATTCAAAAGGCAGAGCTCTTTTGCATTTGAAAGAATTATTTTCGAATGTCACAGAAGAGAAGTGTCTTCAAATGTTTCACATAGGAGGAATCGGGTTTTGTCCAGATAACTTCTTCAAGATGGTGGCAAGGCTTCTGTTCTGCTTTATATACAATTAGTATATATTTGGAAATTCATTGGCAAAAATAGATTGGCTATTTCCCATGTCTGATATGTATTAGCCCCTCAATTTTTTCTCTTCAGTTTGCCTTCCTTAAAGGAGGAGCTTCTGTACTGCAATGTACAGCTTATGGACCACCCACCACGAGGGAAACATTTCCTGAGTACCCTAGTTCAGGAGTGGGGAACCTGTGGCCTTGAAGCTACACTTGGCCCTATAGGTCCTTGGGTGTGGCCCTTTGACTGAGTCCAAGTTTTTGGAGTCAGTCAAAGAGCCAAACTTGAGGACCTGGAGGGCCTCCTGAGACTTAAAGGTTTCAGGTTCTCCACCCCCGCCTAGTAGTTAGTTTTATCTTGCATGTTGGGTAGGATTAGATGTGTTAAAGTAGGAAAAATTATCTTAACTTCTAAGCCACCAGTTTGGGAAAGTTTGTGAAGATGAAAAAAAATAAAGGAGTAGTTCAAAATAAAATCTCAGACATTAAAGACTTTAGGGCTTATAGAAGTCTGTATGAACTTGGGCCATTTTCTGGGGGGAAAAACCTAAATTAATAAACTCTTTAAGTGCTCAGGATAAGGTCATACTTCCAGTAACCATCTTGTGAATATCAGGAAATGGCAAAATAGATTGCTAAAAAATATATTGTGAGAAATGTAAATTTTAGTACCTTCAGAAGCTCAGTTCTTCTGCAAACATTCCATCCCAGTTCTAAAAATGCACCAAAATGAATAATGATAAAAACCAAGGAGAATGAGCTATAAACTCCATCTAATCCAAGACTAAACCAAAAAAAGAAGAAAAAAAAAGATTTTAGGAATCCTATGAAAATGCAGAGCAGAGACAATCCAGGGTAGAAAGAAGGCAAAATACAAAAGCAGAAGACAGGGCCAGACCAGCAACCCTCATAAGAATATAAGAATATCAGGGCTCCCCTTCTTTGGCAGGAGATAAGATCAGACTAGTCCCTAGCACTGAGCAATGCAGGGGAATCCCCCGCCCCCATTTTTATAGCAAGAGATTGGGCTGGTAGCCTATGCTGAACTCAGCATGCTGAGACCTTAGCCACAAAGACAGATCTATACACTTTCTGCAGAAAGTGGAGCCTACATTTAGCCACCAAACTCAACATCAAGCAGGACCTATGCCAAGGCATCTAGGTATATTGGAGCAGAGTTTGACTTAAGCACAAGCCCCTAATCCAGAAATTGAGACTGGAAATAAGAATAAACAGAAGAAATTACCAAACACAACAAATACTTTAAGACAGAAGGGTCCAAAGGGTGAATCAAGAAAAAGAGTTAACTCCATAGCAAATCTGTCATCCTCTAAGAACATAATGGCCTGTCAACAAGGACTGTAAGAGATGCCTGGAAGATATTTTATATTTCATAAGATACAACATGAAAGCAAGGAGAGGAAGATAACATAAATTGACACTTTAGAAGAGATAATGGTAACCCTTAGCCAAGAATTGAACTCCCTGAAAATTAGAATGGATCAAACAGATAACAAGGTCTCCATGAGAAAAAAAGAAATAGTAAGACATCAAAAGATTTTTTTAATGTAAGTTATATGTTATTTTTAAAAATTGACCTAGAAAACAGGTTAAGGGTAATTAAAAAATCATCAGACTACCTAAATATCAAGACAAAAAAGAAAAAAATTCAAATACTCTCTTTTTTTTTTTTTTTTAAGCAATTGGGGTTAAGTAACTTGCTCAAGGTTACAAGGCTAGTCATTATTTACTTGTGGGTGCTCATTTTCTGAGGCCGGATCTGATCTCGGGTCATCCAAACTCCGAGGCCGGCGCTCTTACTCACTGCACCACCTAGCCGCCCCTTTAGGGCAATTGGGGTTAAGTAACTTGCCCAAGGTTACACAGCTAGGTTTTTGTTTGTATGGATTAAGTGTCCGAGGCTGGCTCCGAACTCAGGTCCTTCTGATTCCAGGGCCGGCGCTCTATTCACTGCGCCACCTAGCCGCCCCCAAATACTCTATTTCAAGAAGTCATAAATGAAAGCTGCTAATGTCTCTTAGAACCAGATGGCTAAATGAAAATGGAATCCAATAGTTATCCTCTTATAGAAAGCCCAAGATGAAAATTCCCAAGAATTTCATAACCTAAATCCAAAGCTTCAAGTTAAAAAGAAAAAATACTGCAAATAGCCAAAAAGAAGGTTCAATGAGCTAAGACTTGTTTAAATGTTATATACCACCCTTCTCCAACTCCCCCATAGAATGTAAGCCCTTAGATGATGGGCCCACATTCCAAAAGAAATGATAACAGGCTTACTGCCAAAAATAACCTATCTATCATAAAACAAATTTGGGGGGAAGGGGGGAGGGAATGTTTGAAAGAATCTTAAAGGAAATAGTCTACCAAGTAATCCTGATGGAGAGCCCAGAGGTGAATAGACAACTTGGAAATGCAAATCCAGCAGACAAGAAAAACAGAAAAACAGACTTTTTTTTTTAATTTGGAAGTCATTATGTTAAGAAGATGAAGGACTGATGCTAATAGAAGATGAAGAAGCAGGTTCTGTCAAAGAGAGCTCTGTCTTCAAGGAAAGTTCAGTAAGACAGGCAAAGGGCCTGTTAGTTTCAAAAATTTACAACTGAAGGAGAAGAAATGGAAACTTTAGAAATTATTATATGCCAATAAAACTGATAGATAATGAATACTTTAAGATGTAAAATATTGAGGTTAATAGAAGAAAGATTAATCTCAGATATTTAAAAATTATCACATTTTTATCAAATAAAAACATGAAAAGTAAATTGAACAACCTACAAATGAACTACTAGTAAGTGGGTGAGGACTCCAGGACCAGATAGATTTATAAATTAATTCATCCAACATTTTTTTTTTTTGGAGGGCGATTGGGGTTAAGTAACTTGCCCAAGGTCACACGGCTAGGTTTTTTTTGTTTGTGCGTTAAGTGTCTGAGGCTGGATCCGAACTCAGGTCCTTCTGACTCCAGGCCGACGCTCTACTCACTGCGCCACCTAGCCACCCCAATTCATCCAACATTTAAACAACAATTCCAATATTATGTAAATTGTTTACAAAAAATGAAGTATAAAAGCAGAAGAAAAAAAGAGCACACAAATATCTACTATTGACCCCAACTTTAATCAGATTTTGAAGTGAAAGTACTTGAGCTCTTATTTAAATAGATGTTAGTATTAGATCTAACATTACATTAGTATTACTGAACATGATGTTTTTAATGTTAAGTGAAATAGAGATATAAAGAAAACAGTTTAAGATGTTTTATCATTTCTAGACTTGATTTTTTATGTGTACATATATAATGTATGTATATGTATGTACACATATGTGTCTGTGTATAAATAGGAAAAGTACCAAAATGCATGATTGCAAAAAAAAATAATAAACTAATTGTGTGGTAAAGAGCAAGATAGGAAATGCAAAGGCTGAGTGCTACACTGCTCTGTACAGAATGTCTAAAGATCTGGAGGGGAGGCCTTGAGAGAGTTGGGAAGATCCTTTTCAAGATCTGTGAGTGAATGGAGCCCGTGGCAGAGTAGCAGGAAGCTGAGCAGCAATCTTCCCACCATAAAACTTCTCCAAACATATCTAGAAAATACACCAGACCAGATATCCTAAATACTCCCCCCAAAAAATAGCTAAATTGTTCTTACCCTTAGACCTGACTATATGACTGCTAGATTTATGCCAAAAGAAATCAAAGAGAAAGGTGACCAATACATACAAAACCAGCCACTTTCATAGCAAAAAGCTGGAAAGTAAGGGGTGCTCAGATACCAAATTATGGTAAATGAATGTAATGATGTATTATTGTGCCCTGGGAAATGATGAATGGTTTCAGAAAAAGTTGAGAAGACCTCTATGACCTAATGCAGCTTTTAGGAAACAATTTGTACTGTGTATGAATGAATGAAAAGATATTTTTAAATGCCATGTGCTAAATGAGCAAGCCGTTCCCTACCCTCCAGGAACTTACATGTTAGGGGAGTTAGACTTGGAAAGTGATGGAGCAATGGAGTAAAGAATGTGAGTGGCCTGGTAGTATGATGCCTGGGTCCAGGAAAGATAAGGTGAAAGCTCACCTATCAAAAGCCAGCATCCCAGGGACAGATTGAATTTTGGTGATGGGAGAAGAGTGGCAGAGTGCAGGTGGCATAACATTGTAAAGAAAAGTAAGTTTGTAAGATTTAAGAACTTTGATCAAGGCCATGAGAAACCACAATTCCAAAGGATCAGTGATGAAACATGCTACCTTACCTCCTGACAAAACTGATAGATGGTAGGGGCAGATGTCACATCATAATACTAGGGCACACTTAAGCATGTTTTCAAATGATGAGGTGTAATGGGAAATTTAAGAAAATGCCAGCAACAGTAGTGAGATTCATCTGATGCACAGAGACTAGAAAGAGAATGTCCCCAGGGAAGTTGAGGAAGTAGGGAACCTTAACGAAGACAGAGAACTGCAACACAGGACTGTGTCCCTTGGGTACAAATCAGTACACTAAATTCACATTGCTCAAGTATGACATTGAAAAAAGAATGATAGAATATTTTTTAATCCTTATCCATAAAAGGACATGGCAGTTGTCATGTGTCATTGTGATAACTTGATATTGATCCCAGTAAGTGTACATATTTCAGGCAAAACAATACATCATAATAGATTATATAGTTATCCCTTATTTTAGAAGAAAAATAGGAATTTTCTATTTAAATTACTTTATTTCTTTTTACTGACTAGTTTTCTGTAAGTTTAACACTTTTCACATATCTATTCCTTCTTACTAATTCATTCTAGTTAAGAAACAAAGCAAAAAGTGAAAGGTTGCAAGTACTACAGCACTCAGAGTGCTTCTTTCCTTAAGTGTTTATGAATTAGGTGCTTATAGATCCATAATATTCATTTTTAGTTTTATCAAAAGAAACCTAAATAATTTTCTTCAATTTTCTCTTTCTTGGAATCTTTTTAGTCCAAATAAATCTATTATATGCATTTAAAATTTATTTTCAATAATTGAAGCTATTAAATCCATAATGTAATTGTCAAGAAAACAAAAAAAAATACCTTCAGCAAAGGCAAATTTTTTTTAAGAGATGGAC
Organism: Gymnobelideus leadbeateri; assembly: GCA_011680675.1. Taxonomy (NCBI): domain Eukaryota; kingdom Metazoa; phylum Chordata; class Mammalia; order Diprotodontia; family Petauridae; genus Gymnobelideus; species Gymnobelideus leadbeateri. The sequence goes on from WOXC01006301.1 coordinate 338,263, forward strand.
ACAAATAAAAACTTTTTTTTATACTGGAGGCATTAAACATTAATCTTGCTTAATGTGTGAAAGGAAGTGTGTGTAGCATAGTAAATAGAGAAGCAGCTTGTGAGTCAGGAAAACTTGGCTTCAGGTCTAGCCTCTGAAACATACTGTGTGACTCAGGGTAAGTCACTTCTCATTACTAAAAGCAACTCTTTATACTTTTGTAAGTTGTTGAGCAGGTGCCAATTTACATGGATTGAGTTTAGTTCACAATTTACATCATGTTTTGCCTATACCAATTAAATCACAGGTACAGTCTCTCTAGCATATATATGTACTGATGGACTTTGGGTTGTCCATCTAACTAGACACCTGTGATAGGGAGAATATTTCTTAGGGGCCAGTCTATACTCCCCTGCCAATAGGTTGACATAGCTTTTCCTGGGGCTTTTCCTTCATGCAGGTTAAGGTACAGCAAGGTCTCAATTAGTGCAAATAATGAATACTCTGAAGTGGTTACATTATATTAATTTGCAATACATACTTCCATTGGGCTGGAACCAGTTATATTTTACATAATTATAACTTCAAGTACAAATTTGAACATGTGCAACCACTTCAGGGGATTCATTATTTCAATTAATCAGGGACCTAGCTATAGTTCTTTTTCTTAAAAAGTATTGAAACTGTCCTTGAGACTTGACTGGCTTAGGGGACTAAGACCTGGCATTTTGACAAGGCTTCCTGGTCAGCTGAGAGCAGTAGGCCACAAGGAGCTCCAGCTCTCTTTCTTTGTCTTCTGATCTTGGAAGAACAGCATGAACATCACTGGAGAGAAGTGCTCAGCTGAATTAATATGGCATCCTCATTGAATATTTTTGTTGAGTATCCTCTATGACTAGAAAAAACATGTTACTTGCTAAGTGTTCCATGAATGTCTCTTCATTCAATCATGAACCTAAACCCCCAGAATACTAGCCTCAGTCAGATCATAGTCTGGACAATAATTACTCCATCTGTTTGATTTCTTCCTTGTAGATAGTTAGACCAAGTTTTTCGAGTGGTTATAGTTTCCATTTAATAGACTGCAATGTTCTGGAACTTGATGCAATCATACAATAGGAGCACTTGAAGGACCTCAACACATATATAGAATCACTCTTCCAGTTGATGAATGTTTTCCATGATAGCAACAAACATCTTTAACCAACGTATTTCTCCCTATTGTATGTTTTGCTTGATATAAATAACAGGGTCATCAGTTATCTCCGAGGTTATGTCTTTGCTAAAGTGGTTCAGTAAGAAATGTTGCATTTGGTGTCATAGAGCACAGATTTGAATGTCAGTTGTCCTACTTACCATCTTTGTAAAACCTTGGGCAAATCACTCACTCTCAGGTCTCCTCTAGAATTATGGTCCTGTGATTAAGATTGCTCGCCGTCTCGGTAAAAAGCAAATTCTCTTAAGAAAATCATCAGAGCCAATCATTTGGCTCCCTTCCGGGGTACCTGGAACCCACTTTCCCCAAATCCAGTCTCAAAAACAAATTAACCTTTAGTTCTTTTGAGTCATTGACAATTATAATAATCAAGATACAATGCTTCAGGTGTCTCAATACCTGTATTATTCAAAGATTCGTGATGGTGATGATTAATGAGGATCATCTCTCTCCAAAGACTAGTTTTTATTTATGGGTATTACATAATCAGTTACAAACAAAGAACACTGAGATTCATCTTTCAGTGACCAAGAGTTCTTTTTTTAGCAACAAGATTCCTGGAAGAAAAAAAAAAAGTTTGCTTTCATTGTCATTGTTTTGTCTGTAGCTAAGGTTTTTTTTTTCCTCTCTCAAATTTCATCATCTAAGACTGGAACATTTCAGTACTTTAAAAAAATTCCAAACCCAGCCTAATTGAACAGTTAATTTTCCACTAAAATAATCATGCTATTTTATAAGGTACTGAATATATTTAGGGCGTTCTTCCAGACCATATCTTTGACTTCCACAGAGGTTTAAGAAGCTACATCTTAAAGTGATAGAAAGGTTTAAAAAAAAAAAAGGACAAAGTAAACTTGGTAATACCTGTGATGACAAGTGCATAGAGGAAATGCTATATTCCAGGTTTTGCTGGTTCTGTTCTAGGATTCTCCAATGAGGAAGCAAAAAATTCTGGTGTCTCCCAAAATGAATATTAAAAGGGCATGTGGTAAAGGTTTCCACCCAGAGTCTTCATGAGGGTGGAGTGGCAGGAGTATTATGACCAGAGCCAAAATTTAGAGTGTGCTGAGTTTATAAGTTAATAAGTGAGTGTAGCACTTATTTAGCAAAACAAATTGATTAGAATAGGAGATTACCAGATCATGGGTTGACTCTCTAACCTAGGCAACTCTACCCCTAGTGAATTCTTCCTTGGCCCTTTCTTACCCTTTTCCCTATCCTGGCAGTGCTGCCTTCCCAGTACTAATCTCTTCCATTATGGGAGGGCCAGCAATTCAAAAGTCCCTTCCTCACTCTACCCCACCCCACCCCAGCCCACTAGAATTTTATTTGTCGATTACCCCCTCGTCAGGATTGCTAGGTAAGACCTCTACTTCAATTCACAGAGATTTGACACTTGTTTGATCTCTACCCTTACTAAGTTTATAAAAATGATAAAAGAATATTTTCACAGAAAAAAATACAATTAGTTTAGAGAATGGGTAGTGCATGCACAAATAGCATTCTTTTCACCCACAGACAAATGGCTTCAAAGAAAGAAAAAACAAAGAGTATTAGAGTTGGTATATAGCAGTCTTCATTGTTGTTTCTGAAATGCTTAACAGATCAGTCACTGGGGGTTAGGGGGAGAAATAAATAGTACATTGATTTTGTGCTGCACTGACAGGGACCTTCCATCACACTATTGGGACAGGATGACCTGATGAGTTCACAAGGCAGGAATATTTTTTTGATCATTTTCCCAGACTTGGAACATAGTCTTCAGGATTCCTCATCTTGCTTTATGCAACTGCCAAACTCATTAGACATTCAGTTTCCCCATTCAGGGGTCAGCCATCCTGCAAACCAAATGAAATACTGATTATATTAGTGAACCTTATTAACATAGTAGATGTTTTCCCTGAAAATTTTGTTTAAAAATTTTTTAGAAAAAGATGTTGAGTGCCCAGGGCAATACTGGTCTCAGTATTTTGATAAATTTTTGTCAGTGACTTCCATCATAATTAGAGATTGGGAATGGATCTATAATCTCAGTGATATAGGTGATAAAACTCCACCCAAGTACCTGTTGTTATTCAGGAGTTTTTCAGCCATGTCTGACTCTTTGTGACCTGATTTGGAGTTTTCTTGGCAGAAGTACTTGAAGGGTTTGCCATTTCCTTCTCTGGCTCTTTTACAGATAAGGAAACTAAGGCAAACAGGGTTAAGTGACTTGCTCAAGGTCACATAGCTAGTAAGTATCTGAGGCTGGATTTGAGCTCATGAAGATGAATCTTCCTGACTTTGAGCCCAGCACTCAATCCACTGTGCCACCTAGCTATAGGTCAGCATTTTATAGTTGTAGAAAGCTGCCTAGAACCCTAAGGTTTTAAGTGACTAGCCCAAGGTCACACAACCAGTATGTGACAGAGGACTTTAATCCCAGTAGTTCCTGACTTTGAAGCAAATTCTGTAGTGGCTAGAGTCCAGCTGCTTCACCTGTCAACTGTCCTATGTTATAATTAGAGAAGTTCCCAGGAAACAGTTATAGTTTCTTTCTGTAAAAATGCTATTCTGTAAGAATGCTATAATCAGTCAAATATAAATTTCTCCTATCAGTAGAAAGGTAAGAGGCTAGGGAACAAACTGCCCCACACATTGTCAGCATGGATCCCTACAAAGGGTGGGTTTAACGTTTTGTATTTGTTACAAGGGAAGACTGGATGAGAGGATGTATACATGGAAATAATTAATGGAAGATCAATATATATTATATATTGCTTAATTATAATTATGTATAAATGATGAACAAGTAATAATACATAATCATAAACATTTTCTAAGAGAAAGGACTGTCAGACTTTCATATACAGTCCCAATCTCACTACTCTCCTCCACCCTAGTACCTAACAGTGCTAGAAATCTTTGAGGTGACTGGTTGACCTCCATATACTTGATGGACAGCTGGAAGATTCACAGCCTCCCACAAACAAGCAACAGTTCAGTAGTGGGTGAAATGTCCAGATCCCCAAAATCCATCAAGTGTTTGAAAATCAGATGACCTCTCTCCACTCAAGACCCACCTCCTCTGATTTATACACCCAAGGCTTGATAGAGAGTGCCCTTCTCACTCAAAGCTACATTTAGAGCTCATGGAGTGAGTGGCAGGGCAAAGTCATTGAATAATGGATTTCTTTTTATTTGAAATATTTTCAGGAGAACAAAAAACAAACCCAAGATCTCTTCCCAAACTGTGCTGAAGGCAAAATCAATAAATCTTACACCAGCCTGATAAATAAAAGGACATCTGTCTGGCTGAGAGAAAGGGCCTGCCCTAATTCTCAGACACTTTAAAATAAACAGGCTATAGCTTGGCTTAGATCTGGGGGACAAACAGAAAGGAGGCCAACAAAGAGAGGGGTGGGGACAAAGGAAAGAGCAGACAATAGAGCTGTGTGTGTGAGCAGACAAAGGAGACTTCACATCTAAGACTGGCTTGTTTGTTTGTTCCTGCCAGTGAAGAAGGATGACATTTGGGGAAGTTAAGTATTTTACACATTGATTATTTCACATCATAGGATATTCAAGTCTATTCACCAAATGCTTATTAAACTTTGGGCCTGTGTGCCAGGTACAACATTAGCTCTGGGGAGAAGAAAAACAAAAGGCAAAAATAAAATAGTCCTTCCCTAGTTGAAAGGAACTTTAAAACATGATAAATTTTAGGTGTAAGTACTGTACTTCTCCTTCCTCAGCTGAAAATATCATAATATCAGAAAACATCTTACTCTACAAGCAGGAAAAGTGAAGACCAAAAATGTCCAGGAACTTGACTCCAAGAGAGTTCTCTTTCCGCTGTGCCATGCCAGCTTCCAACTTCATGGGTATATTCTCACTAATGGTAAGTCCATGGGTGGTAGGGAAATTCAGAGACTAACCTCAAAGAATATGGAATGATAAGAGGCATTGTTGTATAATGGTCAGAGTTATGGGTTTAGAGTCCAAAAGTCCTAGATTTTCCAGCCCAGAGACATCCATCTCTGATACTCATTAGCTAGAATGATTAATCAATCAACAAGTATTTATTAACTCCCTGCTATGTGTCAAGCACTGCATAAAGTGCAGGAGATGGATTGTTTTCATTCTTCTTATTTCTATGAGTGCTTAGTCTTTCTGGGTCTCATCTGGGTTTTTTCATCTATAAAATGGAGCTAATAATGCCACTAGCAGCTGCCTCACAGGGTTGCTGTGTGAAATTCCTATAAGAAAATGTATAAAAAGCAAAAGTACTTCACAAATCTCAAAGCATTCTAGAAATGCTCAATTATTATTGAGTGCATCCTAGAAGGAGGGCTCATGTTAGGTCACATGGTTCTGATCCTCATTTTTCTCAATGCCTCAAATGAAGCCAAAGGAAGTCTGTTTATCAAACTTGATATGAAGCTGAGACAGCCAGCCATTTGAATCACAGAAACAAGATTTTAAAAGATCCCAACAAGATAGAATAATGATAATCAAAAATGAGTAAGATGAAATTTACCAGATACACTAGATTCAACAACCTGTATTTACATTTCTAAATAACCTAATGCACAAATACAGAGCAGAAGATAGCATGGCTTAAGTGCAACTAATGTGAAAAAGACTTGGAGATTTCAGACATGGCTATTTAAAAGACTTAGGCAAACAAGCTGAATTGATAGTAATTTCATATCTATATTAAGGGAGGCAATATTCCTAACATACTCTATTGGCCAGACCACTTCTAGAATACTAGACTTAATTCTGGTAGTCACAATTTAAGGACACTGACAAACTGGATTGTGTCCTGAAGAGAGGAATAAGGATAGGGAAGGGTCTAGAAATCATAAAAGAACAGAATATTTGTGGGGATTTCAAGGGCCATCTAATCCAATCTATAACTGAACAAGAATTCCTTCTATGTATGTAAGAATTAGTTATTTAACCATTATTGGGGAGGGAGAGCCTCCAACATTAAACTTTTGAATCACTCTAATGGCTAGGAGAGCATCTAAGTGGTACAGTGGATAAAGCGTTGGGCTTGGAGTCAGGAAGACCTGAGTTCAAATTTGGCCTTAGACCCTTATTGGCTGTGTGACCCTAGGCAAGTCAATTAACTCTGTTTGCCTCAGTTTCCTCACCTGTAAAATGAGCTGGAGAAGGAAGTAGCAAGTCACTCTAGTATCTTTGCCAAGAAAACCCCAAATGGGATCATGAAGAGTCACATACCTGAACAACAAACTAGGAAACCTAAGATTTGTGTTCATTTTGTGACCACCAGACTCACGTTGAGCTTGCCGACCACTAAAACCTCTACATTTTTTTTTTTCATATGAACTGCTCATATCATAACAGGAATGGTTGAAAGGACTGGACATGCTTATACTAAAGAAAAGAAGATCAGAGAGGGCTCCTGTCTTCAGCTGTCATGGCATGGTACAGTGGAAAGAGAATTCCCTTGGAAGCAAGTTCCTAAGATCTTCAGTTTCCCTGCTTATAAATTAAATAATTTTCTGATATGATATTTTTAGCTGGGGAAGCAGAGGAAGGAGAAGTACAAAACTTAGCTAAAATGTATCACGTTTTAAAGTTCCTTTCAACTAGAGAAGGACTATTTTATTTTTCCCTTTTGTCTTTTTTTGTCTCCCCAGAGATAATGTAGTTTCTGGCACACAGGCCCAGCTTTTCATTTCAAGAACTATCATATGAAAAGCTAAATTTATTCTCTATTTTTTCTAGAAAGCAGAATTAAAACCCATTGGTGGCAGAAATTATAGACAGGTAGATTTTGTCATAAAACAAGGAAGAACTTTCTAACAATCATTCCATTCAAACCATTCCACAAATGCACTGAATTCCTTTCTTTACCAAAAACAAAACAAAACAAAACAAACAAAACAAAACAAAACAAAAACAAAAACAAAAACAAAACAAAACAAAAAACCTTACTTGACTCCAAGGGAGGCAATATGCATTGTTCAAGGAGACTTTGCCTTATCATTAGTCAGGCATGAGTTACTGAAAGCATCCTTAGCACTTATCTAATGCTTTAAGTTTTTCAAATATTATCTTATTTTATCCTGGCCCTGCAACTTACTACCTGTGTGACCTTGGGCACACAACGTGTGACTTAACCTCTCTAGGTCTCAGTTTCCTCATCTGTACAGTGGAGTTAGACTTAGATAGCCTCAAAGCTTCCATCCAACTCTGAATCTATGGTCCATCTCACAACAGAATCAGTGTCCTCCTTTACTGTTCTCTAATGACAAAAAACATTGAACTTTAGGAATAATGATACTTGAGTTCCTTCTCTTTATCCTTTGTGGATCTATCATTAATTGCTTTATCAATATTCTTTTTTTTTTCTTAAAGCAATTGGGGTTAAGTAACTTGCTCAAGGTTACATGGCCAGTCATTATTTATGTGTGGGTGCTCATTTTCTGAGGCCAGAACCGATCCCAGGTCCTCCCGACTCCGGGGCCGGCACTTACTCACTGCACCACCTAGTATCAATATTCTTCTTGAACTAATTTCAGTTTATGTTTCCTCATGGGATAATGAGTTTTACATGCATCGTCTTTTGTGGATAATTTAGGAGCAGTCCTATGTTGCAATGAGCTGACCTAGATATTTTAAAGTCTTTACTCCCTCTTACATTCTCTGATAGCTGCCTCTTATTTCTACAGGATGTTAAACCCTGCTGTATCCTTTTGGGGGGTAATTTTTCCCACTGCCCACCCCCATCTATCTGTCAATCAGAAAGAACTTATTAAAAATTTACTATGTTCCAGGCACTGGAGAGAAAAAGACAAAACTGAGTGTCTCTACCCTCAGGAAGTGCCCTATGTGCCCCTTGTCCTGGGCCACTGCCACCCCCAGATCCTGTACCCTGCTTCTCACCTAAAACAATTTGGTTACATGTTGGTTTGGGGAAAATATTAAAATGCACATGATAACTAGTATTTATATAGGAGCTTAAGATTTGCCAAGGGCTTTGTATAAGTCAGGTCATCAAATCTTCAAAATGACCCTAGTGGGGTAGGTACTATTATCTTCTCCACTTAGTAATTAAAGAAACTAAGACTGAGATAGGTTAACCTGCCCAGGGTCATCATACAGTTAGTTAATATCTGAGGCAAGATTCAAACTCAAATCTACCTGACTTGAGAATAAGGTCATTCATTGCATAAAACCTACATGACTGTCCTTAGAAATCTACATGGTTAAAAATCCTCTAGTTCAATCCTCTTAGAATCCAGGTGAAGAAAATGAGACTTAAAGGGTAATTTGTTTAAGGTTAGTCAGTAAATGGGCAGAGGGCTAGAACTCAGTTATCCTTATATTCTCGTTTCCTTCATATGAAAAATCTGACTAGCATTAGACTTGGTATCAGAGTAATTGGGTTCACATCCTACATTTGTCACTCACTTATTACCTTGGGCAAATCATTTAATCTTTCTAGGTCTTCATTTCCTTATCTGGACAATGAAGGGCTGGTGCCTGCTTATAATCCCTGCTACCACGGAGACTGAGGCTGGTAGATCTCTTGAGCCTGGGATTTCTTAGCTATAGGGGCTAAAATGATCAGGTGTCTGCACTAAATCAGTATGGTGAGTCCCAGGGAGTAAGAGGTGAGAGGGAATGAATGGGGGCATTAGGGTACCTAAGGAGGGATAACTGGCCTAGGTTGGAAACGAAGAAGGTCAAAGCTCCAGTACCAATCAATAGTGGGAACAGCCCCTAAGGAGTCCCTGGATTTCCAGACTGGATGAGATAAGGAGCACCAGTCTTAATTGTTTTTATTTTAAGAATAAAATAAAGGAGTTGGGCTAGATGGCTGCTGAGGTCCTCTCTGGCTTTAAAGTCTATAACCCTATGACTTTAATTCTATTTTTATACATCATCAACACCAACCTCACATTCTTGGTTGGCTTCATTGGTGTCTGCTCCATTCTGGTCCAGTTCATACTCTGTGCTCTGGGTCACCATGTTCATGTTGACCTGCCCCCCAGGCTTCTCATTCTCCCATCGGGCAAAGCCTTTGTCCTTTCCAGCTTTGCCATGGAACTTGGATTTCATTTTGGGGAAAGTATGAGATCCTGAGTCACCCCATCCAGACTCAGGCCACATGGGTTCCGTCTGAGTGGCCTGACTGGTGGTGGCCCGCTGAAGGCGCACGGAGATCTTTCGAGAGGAGCCTGTCACCAAGGTGATGGCTCGGCTGTCCAGATCCTGATGTCCAGCAGCAACACCAGGGAACTCAAACACCTCATCCTGAACTGTAAGGGGAAAGGGGTCCAATGTTATTTAATATACAGAATCACAGAATTATAGAATTTTAGAGTTGGAAGGGACCACCATAGCCATCTAGACCAACCCATACCAGAATAAAGAATCCCCACTACATCACAACTGACAAGTGATCCTCCAGTGAGGAGGAACTGGACTATTCCATTTTCTGAATTGAGTTCAGGAAGTTTTTTCCTAACATCAAACCTCAGTTTGCCTCCTTCCAACCTCTACACATTGCTCCTACACATTCACCCTCTAAATATAAATAGAGCATGTCTAATCTCTTGTTTTAAATCCACATGATGTCCTTTCAAATATTTGAAGATAGATATCATGCCCCTTTCTCACTATCCCCTTCTCTTTTGTGAACTTGATATCTACAATGCCCTCAATTGCTCCTCATGGGACATGTTGACTCAAGGCTCTTTATAATCCTGCTACCTTCCTTTAGATGCTTTCTAACTTATACCTGGCATCTCAGAAGTGAAGACACACAAAAGTCATACTTTTAAGTCCCAATACTCTGATACCCACAAGATTGGGTCCACAAACCAACATCATGCTACCATTACTAAAAGTTTACAATATACTGCTGTTATTCTAGACTGTAGGAGTTCTTAACATGGGATCCATGAATTTGATTTTTTAAAATATTTTGATAACTGTATCTTTTTGTAATCCTATGTATTTTATTTTCTGCATTTAAAAACATTATTCTTAGAAGGTGTCCATAGTGTTAGCAGATTGTCAAAGGAGTCCAAAACACAAAAAGATTCCCTGTTGGGGTGGCTGGGTGGCACAGTGAATAGAGCACTGGCCCTGAAGTCGGAAGGACGTGAGTTCAAATCAGACCTCAGACACCTAACACTTATTAGCCGTGTGACCTTGGGCAAGTCACTTAACCCCAATTGCCCCACCCTCCCTCCTCCAAAAAGCAAAAATAAAAACAGTTCCCATTTCAGAGTATTGGTCTGAATATGAACTTCCCCTAAAATTATGTCTCTTTGAAAGGGAAAAAATACATGCATATATAGGTATATATAAGTATATACTGGGGGAAAAAAGACATTCTAGATTACTCTCAGGTCCTATATGAGCCAATTGAAGATGGAAAATGTAGACTATATGGACCAATATGTTGTATATATATTGTGTGTATATATATACATATATACACATATTTATTGTATACACATACACATACACACACACACACATATACACATACATGCTACTGGGATCTGGGTGATTGAATAGGCTTAGATCTAGATACCAATAGAAATAGAAGTATACTACCTGGAGGCAATGATGGGCTGCCTGGAAGAGAGCCATGACCACTTCCCATGGAAATTCCCCTTGCAAATTTCCTGCATGCCAACACAAGGAGGTCTTTGCATTGCTTGTGACAGTTGGCTCCACAGTCTGTAAAATTTCAACATGAAGATATCATTCCTTCATTCAACAACCACTTATTTAGTATCTGCTGTATTCTAGACACTGGGGACATAAAGGCAAAAACATTTCCTGCCCTCAAAAATATTAAATTCTATTGGAGGAAAGAATAAGGAAATTAAAATTTTTTAAAGTAAAATCAGAGTAATATGGGGGGAGGGGAAAAGTTTCATTAATGTGCCTCCATTTCTATTGAAGCAGTATTTAATTTGGCTTTTAAAAAGCCCTATTCATGGGAATGGGGGGTGGGGAGGGGAGAGAGGGGAAAAGTTTCATCTTCTAAAAGATAGCTCTCAAGCTGTGCTTTGAAGGAAGCTAGGGATTCCAGGAGATAAGAGTTAGGAGAAGTTGAATGATAAGTGTGAGGACCAGCAAAGCAGACTGGTTTGGCTCCAGTTAGAGGGCATACAATGAGCCCAGAAAGGTGGGCTTTAACATCACTATGTCCTACTGCCCCATAGGGCCAAAAAAAAAAAGCAGAAGTTTGCACTCTCCCCTTGCATACTTCACTGATCAAGTGACTCACAAGCTCTTATTGTCTTTGATCATAGCCAGAGCCAAATTTAACCAGCACCTCTGCCACATACCCAAGAGCATTATAGATGAGACTAACCCAGTATTAGTGCAAAAAGAAAGAGGTGTTTTATATAGCTCTCATTCTCTCCTGAACAATAATAACTATAATAATAACTTAGCCTGTATGTATTTTATGTAAGTATTTTTGTTCCTGTGCAAGGACTGGATCTTAAGTGTTTTTGCATCTTCTCATAAGGCCTCCTACTTTTTTCCTGTTATGTAGAGAGCCTCTTAAAAAAAAGTATTGACTGATTAGCTGGATACTCTTTCTAATAAGAGCAGAAAACAGTGAAACTGTAATCCTGTTCTGTGCATTTGCTCAGGAAGCCAAATTAAATACTGCATCAATAGAAATTGAGACACATTAAGTCAATTCTTTGAGTTACTGGGGATTTTGTTGTTGAGTCACATCTGATTCTTCATGACCCCATTTGGGATTTTCTCGGCAAAGATACTAGAGTTGTTTGCCATTTCCTTCCCCATCTTGTTTTACAGATGAGGAAACTAAGACAAACAGGGTTAAGTGACTTACCCAGGGCTACAAAGCTAGGAAGTATCTGAGGGCAGATTTGAACTCAGGAAGATGAGTCTTCCTGATTCCAAGCCCAAAACTCTATCACTGGGGTACTAATTAGTAATTAAGTCAATAAACCTAGTGCCTGAGTTAACACTCCACTGAAAACATATGTAATCTGCTCCTGGTTACTAACTTGTCAAAACCAAATATGGCATATGTACATGTTTGCATGCATGTCTATGTGTGCTTCCTTCAAGAAGCTTTTCTTATAGTCCCCCAGTTGTTAATGCCCTTGTGTATTCATGTTGTACATAACCTGTACAAAAACCTGTGAGGTAGCAGTGGTGGCCTAGTGGATAGAACATTAGAACTGGAGTCAGGAAGACTTGAATTCAAATCCAGCCTCAGACACTTACTAACTGTGTGACCCTTGGTAAGTCAACTAACATCAATTTTTAAAAATGGATAATACTAGCCCTACCTCCCAGAATTGTTGTAAGAATAAAATGAGATAATATTTGTAAAGCATTTTGCAAACCTTAAAGTGCTTTATAAATTCTAACTATTATAATCTGTGAATTATATATTTCCCTTATAAAGGGATTCTCAACTTTTTTGTATCATGGGTCTCTGTCAGTCTAGAAAAACTTTTGGACCCCTTCTCAGAATAATGTTTTTAAATGCACAAAGTAAAATACAAATATATATATATATATACATATATATATATATGTATATGTGTGTGTGTGTGTGTGTGTGTGTATGATTATGAATGAAGCCAATCATATGGGAATACAGTTATTAAATTTAAAAAATCATGAATGCCATTTTAAGAATCTTATATTATGTAAGATACTTGAGGACAAAGACAATCTCATTTTTGCCTTTTTATTATAGCACCTGACACATAGGAAGGCCAGAGATGTGCTAATGGGGCCCAGACATTTATGAAATACATTATAATGCACAAGTCACTTAACCTCTCATCTGTACAATGGGGATAATAATAACTGTACTACACACAAGACTGTCATGCAGATCAAACCCAATAATGTATATATAGTGCTTTGCAAACTTTAGAATACTATATAAATGTGAAATTTTGTCTGTTTGCTTGTTTTAGTCTAGACCTATGATTTCTTGGGGGGAAGGGGAGGCAAAATCTCAGTATGGAAGGTTTCTCCAAGTATGTAGATCAGCACCTCATCTATAACTATACTCTCTAACTTCAACAACTACCTTGCTGCTCACATCAGAATCCATGTCCTGGAGGCTTCAACTTTTCTATCTCTGTCCCTCCAAAGATCTTGATGTCCTGATTGGTGATTGCCTCTACTGGCCCACTATTTCAGGAAATCTCTAGTAATGTTTCATTTAACAATTTACTCTCTGGCCCTCTCTTCCACAACCTCTACAAGTGGGTTCTATGGGTATCCTACTCCCTTCGGGCCAATTCAACTTTGTCATTGTTCCTGGATGGTATAGGTCAATCTGCTCTCTCAGCCTTACTCTTATCAGTAATTGTCTCCTCCCATTAGAAAGTAAATTCTTTGATCGAAAAATTTGTCTTTGCTTTTTTTTTCCTTTCACATCATCAGTGCCTAGTACAATACTTGGCCCATAGTAAGTGATTGACAAATGCTTCTTTATTCACCCATTGGCATCAAACCGAATCCTTTTGGAACATTGAACTTCTGGCTCTTCCCATGATTGTCTGTACCTGTCAGGCACCTGGCACCAGCAGGGCTGTAGGTATCAATGGCCAAAATACTCACCCTTGATGCCAGAGCATTTTGTGTTTGGCTGAACAAATTATACTCCTGCCAAAACACAGCAATCTTGAAATGTTACTGGAAGTTTAAAATAAGAATAACAACAGCTTTCTGGATTGCCTGGAAAAGAACATCCATCAATTTTTTCTTTACCTTTGCATTTGTATCCTTGCTTGATTATGCCCCAGAGCTGCAATGAAAGACAAAATAAAGTCAGGGAGTCAGAAAGGAAAGCTGGAACAGAAACAAGGTCACCCAGGAGGAAGCACCAGGAGCTTCTAAGCACAAACAGGATGTATGCAGCTACTCTAACACCCTTCCTGTTGAGGGAGGACTCATTCCCCTCCCATTCCATTCCAGCTGTGGGAGATAACACTAGCTCCCCTTCTCTTTGATTTTCTGCAACTATGTGAGTAGCAACCAGGATGGAAAATTGAAGCTGGAAGAAAAACTGTATTTTTTGTTAACCCTGGGCAAAGTAGTGAAGTTGTGCCTCCAAGCTCTTATTCAAGAACCACCCCATCCCCACCCCACCCTTTCACCCTAGACTAGGGGTGGAGAACCTGCGGCCTTCAAGGCTACAAGTGGCCCTCTAGGTCCACAAGTGTGGCTCTTTGCCTGAGTCCAAACTCCACAGAACAAATCCCCTTAATAAAAGGATTTGTTCTGAAAAACTTGCACTCAGACAAAAGGTCACACCACTTGTGGCCTCAAGGCCTCAGGTTCCCCACTCCTGCCCTTGACAATCCTACTAGTGTCTTGTGTTGGAGGAAAGTAATATGGGGGGGCGGGGCATACTCCTTTCTTCATAAGATCAGCAGTCTAGAGACAGAAGAAACCTTTCTCCAGTTCACTTTACAGTCCCTTTCATAAAAGGATCATTTAAAATGTCTTTGATCTGATTAAAAAAATTTTTTAAAGAGTAAAATGTAAAAGCTATATAGTTGTCACTAGTTGTCATTAGGAAATATTTCTTTAACCCCATCATTCAATACAAACTGTTCTAAGTTCACTCATGCCCTCCTAATTATAAAATTCAATGAACCTTTCTTAGTCTAAATTCCCTTTAAGTTCTCAGCATTATTCAATACTATGAACCAGTCCCTTCCTTACAACTCTTTTCTTTTGTTTTCCATAACACAAACTGTCCTGGTTCTCCCCCAACCTTTCTTAAGTCATTTAAAATCACTTGCCATCCTCCTCAGTCTTAAAACCCTTCCTTTAACTTCTTTTCAGAAGGTTTTAATGATATCTTTTGGTTTGATATCACAATCATTTCTGACAATATTTTCATCCCTTCTATCCCCCAGCCTCTGAACTGATTCCTCTTTTTTTTAACAAAAGAAAGAAAATCAAGCAAAACACACAATACAGTGACCATATCTGACCACATATAGTTCCCTTCCTTTATGTCAGGAGGTGAAAGTGTATATCTCATAGTCTACCTTCCATTTAGTAATCATGACGTTTCTACTGTAGTTGCTGCCTATATTTTTCTTCTAGTTCTGTGTATTTCACTCTGTCTGCATCTATTCATATAGCTCTACCCATATTTATCCTTATATTATTCATTTATAACTGCATAATAATATCCCACACTCATTTGGTCCTCAGTTTGTTTTGCTGCCATAAAAAAAAAATGTTGCCTTGAATATTATAGTATATCTTGGACTTTCTTCCCCTCCCAAAGTCAAAGAATATAAACTACATGAATGTAAGTTGCTGTGGTTGTTATTCAATAATGTAGAATTTATAGGCACTAGGTCTATAGTCCAGTGATGACTTCATTCTCTGAGCCTTCTACTACCTCCTGCTGACTTCAAGGAGTATTTATAGAGCAAAACAGGAGTACACTGGCAAATGTGTAAAAAACTCACACTCCCAGAAAAAGTATGAATTATTAGCCCTTTCATAAATCTAAATGATCAACAATATAGTAAACTGGCAATTGTTTACTAGCAAAGAACTAGAAATTGAAGGGTTGCTCCTGAACTGGAGAATGGCTAAACAAGTTGTGGCATATGATTGTTATAGAGTAACTATTATGCTATAAGAAATGATGAGGGGGGAGGTGGCTAGGTGGCTCAGTGAGTAAGGGTGCTGGACCCAGACTTGGAAGGACCCAGGAGGACCTGGGATCGGTTCCAGCCTCAGAAAATGAGCACCCACACATAAAAATAACTAGCCATGTAACCTTGAGCAAGTTATTTAACCCCAATTGCTTAAAAAAAAAAAGAAATTATGAGGGAAGTGGTTTCAGAAAAAAATAGCAAGATCTATATGAACTGATGCAAAGTAAAATGAGAACTGGGATATCATTGTTCATAGTAACAGCAATGTTGTAATGATGATCAGCTGTGAAAAGACTTGGCTACTCTGGTTAATACAATGATCCAAGACAATTGCAGAGGACTTATGATGAAAAACTGCTGTCCACATCCAGACAGAGAACTGAAGAACTTGGAGTACAAATTGAAGCATAATTTTCTGGCTTGGTTTTTTTTTTTAATATAGCTAATATGGAAATATTTTGCATGATTTCACCCTATAATTTGTGTCATATTGTTTGCCTTCTCAGTGTGAAGAGGAGGGGTAAAAGGGAGGGAAAGAATCTGAAATACAAAATTTAAAAGAAAAGATTGTTAGAATTAAATAAATTTAAGAAAGAAAAACAAACAAACAAACATTCAAACATCAGATTTTCCCTAGGTCAGAACTGGCTGCATACACTTGATTTAAACTCTGTTTGGCCAAAAGCATACACTTGATTTAAACTCTGTTTGGCCAAAAGCCATCGGCCTGAAAGGATCTCATTTACGATCAGACACTCCATTGATCTGGTAATGTCATTTCCAAGGAAAATGAGAAAGCACCACAGTCAACTAATCTGAACTTAACTGTACTAAAAGTTATATTATCCATTCTTCTACCTCTGCATAGGATTACTAGCAGACAGACATGGAAAAACCAGTGTCAATCTAATTAAAGCATCTTCTCATTCTATGGGCCTCATTATTTATAATGCGGTGTTGGAAACAATAGAGACTCGGAAAGAACCTCTAATTCCAAATGCCCTCACTCTATACCATTGGACTCAAAAGCCACTGTGGCTTTTGGAAGGTAAAACATACGGTTACTTATTCTAGCCTTTAACGTATCTCATCTGTCAGCAAGCCCCCATGTACACATCGCATAATCACAAAATCTCTGAATTAGAAGAAACAGGTCATCTAGTCTAAATTTTACCTGATCAAGAATTTCTTCTATTGATCTAATCAAGAAGTATTTCTTAATCCACTAATGCCAGGCACTGTGTGTTGAATGGCCCTCTAGACTTCAGTAGAAGTCATTCAAAAATTTAGGGATGGGAAGTGGCTAGGTGGTGGCGCAGTGAATAGAGCACCAGTCCTAGAGTCAGGAGGACCTGAGTTCAAATCCAGCCTCAGACACTTAACACTTACTAGCCATGTGACCTTGGGCAAGTCACTTAACCCCAATTGCCCAGCCTCCCCACCCCTTCAAAAAAAGCAAAAAAAAAAAAAAATTAGGGATGGAAGAAAACTTAAAACTAATAGATTTCAACTCTTTCACTTTGAAAATGAGGAAACTGAGGTCCAGAGAATTTAAGTGATTTATCCAAGGTCCTGCAGGGAGTAAGTAGAAAGGCTGGGATTCGAACACAGGTACTCTGTCTGAGGTCCAACATTCTTTCCATTGGGCCATACTGCCCTGAAATGCTCAAATTCTTCCTCAGTTGTGAACACATCTCTCCATGGCCCAAGGGCTTTCAAGGTGTTCCCATTGTCTGAATAATGTCTATACCATTAAGCCTGGTATGTGACGCCCAGGGCAGCTAGGTGGCATGGTGGATAGAATGCCAGGCCTGGAATCAGGAAGACTTCTCTTCCTGAGTCCAAATCTGGCCTCAGATACTTCCTAACTCTGTGGCCCTGAGTAAGTTACTCAATCCTGTTTGACGCTGTTTCTTCACCTGGAAGAGAAGGAAATGGCAAACCACCCTAGCATCTTTACCAGAAAAAACCCAAATGGGGCCATACAAGTCAGACACGACTGAAAAATGACTAAACGACAATAAATGCAGATAAAGCTTAAAATTATATGTATGTTTTGTTTTTTTTTTCTCAGAGACTTGGTTTTTAAACATGTACCAGCATACACCTGGGCTTATTCTTTACTAAAATCCGAAAATCTTCATAGACAATAGACTAACTACTCTCTAACCATATCTCCTCCATTGTGCCCTTGTACATGTTCTGTCCTTTCCTGTTTCATTACCTGTGTTAAGACCATTTGCTAGGCCTGGAATGTCCTTCCCTCACTTTCTGCTGCAGAGACCATTGCTTCTCAAGGCAGCCCATTTCACTTTGTGATAGCTTTAATTGTTAGAAAGCTTTTTTTTAGATTGAATTGAAATCAATCTCTCTGTAGTGAGCATGCTTGGTCACTGTTTCAGTCCTCTGAATTCCAGAAGAACGAGTCAAAAAATCCTCTCCTTTATGGCAGGCCTTCAAATACCTGAAGATAGCTCCCTCTCTACCTCTTCTCATCAGGCTTAATATCCACATTTCCTGCAGCCAATTCTCCTCAGGAATAATCTCCTGGATCCTAATTATCCTGATTACCTCTGCACAATCAATTTGTTTGTCAATGCCTTTCCTAAAATGGCACAATATACAGCACTCTAAGAAAGGTTCATTAGGAAATACAACAGCTTTACTTCATGCTGAATTGTAGATATATTTTTGAAAGTGACAACCTGCCATTTCATTTCATATTTGTCTTCTGTGATAAAGCAGCTATATCACTGAGGAGCTAGTTCACTGCTCCTTCTCCCCACCCCACCTCCCCATGGCAAAAAAAAAAAAAGCCAAAGCTAAAGGCTTGTTAACGTAAACTAAATAGGTCTTATTTATCGCTGCCCTTGTCAACAGCCTTTCTATTGACTGAGAATTCACAGAGATATAAGACTATGGGAGGAACACACACTGCTCTATTTTTAGTTGCTGAGTTGTATCTCTAGGATTTTAGTTCAATTGCTCATAGCTCAGGGCAAAAAGAGTGAAGGAGTCATTTTTATAACTTCACCAATTATCAGAGATTTGTTTGTTTTAGTGTCTACTGCCCACATTATCTACAGCAGCTCATATGGGCTTTTTATTCTTGGAATGGATTTTAAACATCAGCCTTGGCTCAGGCTTCAGATGTCTGGCTTCTTGTTTAACACCTGGGAAAGGAGAATAGTCAAGTTTTAATCAATCAGGGAAGAATTTGACTACAGAGTCACTTGCAAAAAAAGAATGGTCATCAATCTTTCTTTTGAATATGCTTTCTTTTGTAATGCTTGGAGGCTTTCACATACAATCCTTCCTCTACCCAATCATGATGATGATTGATCGATGATTAATCAATCAGTTTATCAACAACCATTTATTAAACATCTCTTATGGACCAGACGTTGTGCTAGATACTAAGGATACAAAAAAACAAAGAATTAAACAAACACTTCTCTCAAGGAGTATAAATTCTACATTCTATTAAATAAAATATGATTCAAAGGGTATGGAGAAATTTAGGCCAACAAGGGGAATTAAATTAAATATTAATCACGGACCATTAAAAATGCATCAGATTATGGTACCTGTAATGACCATTTGACCAGTTTCCTGGGAACTAGGCAGAAGGAGGCTGGTCTTTTTTTTTAACCCTACTCTGTAATTATAGTGGAGAGTGCCCTTTCAGGAAGAGACTGACAAGTAACGCTGTTTTTTCTAGGCTCCAAAGCTATCCAAGAAACTGATGTTCCAGTTTTATTTCTCTGCCTTCCATCTTAAAAAACAACCAAACCATATCTGTGATTTCTATTATCAATGCAGTGTTACTATGTGTGTGGTACTGGGGTAAACACTAGGGATATACAGACAAGTACAAAGAAAAGCATTCCTTCCTGTCATGGAGTGTGCCTTCCTACCAGGCCCCTTTCCTGGATTTCATCATCTCCAGAACGTCATCATTCTGCAAAATGAAGTCACCTCAGAAATCTATACCTTTTCAGGGCCCCTGCCCCTGGGCCCACTCCCTCTCTGACTGGAGAGGGTGAAGGGTGGACAGCAGAGAGCTCTTCTCATATCTGCTACCACTTAAGGAGGCCATCCAGAGAATTCACCTCCTCATTTACCACCTGGTTCTCCTGGCCTTCACGATATCTCGAAACTCATCATTCTGCAGGATGAAATCAACTCTGAAACTCACCTCTCCCGATCATCTCCCATTGCAGCTACAGGCCTTCATCATGCTGTGTGAATGCATCCTTCTCTTTCTCTTTTCAACTTCCTTCATCTGTCTTTTCTTACTAGACTATGAACTCCTTGAGGAGGCTGTCTTGGGCCTTTCTCTACATCTTCATTCCTTACTTAGCACAGTGCCTGGCACACAGCAAATACTTAACAGATGTCTATTGACTCTTAATTCTGACATCACACCAAAAAAAGCTGTAAAATTGTATATGAAAAGTTCTGATTTTTTAATTTCTTTTTGTTAATTTTATCATTTGAGGACAGGAAGTCAGGACCATTTCTCCTAGTTAGGCAAATGAGCTGACTGAAACCTGTGCTATGGGTTGTAAAAATTAACATAAGACCTCAAACATTCTTCAGGAAAAAAGGCCAAAAAAGGGAGCCATGGCTTCCCAAAGTGATTTGACTTACCTCACTTAAGGAAAGGATTCTAGTGATGCTAACTGTACATACATACATCTCCCCCTCTCCACCCACTGTGAATTTTCTAAATATAGTTTAATCAGTAACCTTAGTTTACCTATCAAGTCTGTTTATCTAGGATTGTTTCCATAAGGGATGTATGAAATTATGATTCTGTTTTATTCAACTTCTGGAATTAAAGGAACCGTGGGATTATGAATGTCTTTTTTAACTTTCATAGCCTAAGAAAGTATGATATTGCAATGTGTAAAAGAATTTCTTTTTCTGTTTCTCAGACGTAACTCTCTATTAAAACTTCTCAGAAACTCCAATCAGGGTTAGTTTTTTTTTTTAATCTTGAACCTGTGTTTAGTCATTATAAAACCTAGGTTTCTACCTCTATAATTCCTGCATTGTGGTAGTTTTATTCTGGCAGCATAATAACTCAAAGAGAAAATAGTATACCGTAGGGGGAAGATAACCTGGTGGCATGATTGCAAAGAGCATCGAGTCAAGCAGCACAGGGAGAGGGGTGAACCAATGTCCCCCTGGATCCAGAGGAAGCTCACCAATGGGAGAAGAGATCCAGCATAGACAAAGGCTATTTCAGAGTGAGAAGACCCTCTGTGTCAAGGGGAATGCTAGGGTAAGAAGGCAGTATGGTGATGAGGTCTAACAAGTCAGAGGCATACTAGGGAGGGACAGGAAGCATGACCCACTTGGGGCCAGTCCTCAAAATGAAGGTCCCTGAAAGGAACTCACCAATGGGAGAAGGGAACAACATGGTGGAAGCTTCCAGTGTAGGTAACTTCAAAGAGGTATTCCCTCTACCGATACAAATTAGTGTTTGCTCTGCAATTTATATTTAAGAGAGTTGATAGAGGCACTGAGAGAGAGGACAAGTGCTTTACCCAAGGCCACACAGACAGTCTGTGTAGGACTAAAAACCTAAGATATCTACTACCAAGTTCAGTTCTCTAGCCACTACTCACTGCCTCTTTATCATAGAAATGTTAAGATGCCTCTGCTTAAAAGACTTCAGAGGGGCAGCTGAGTAAGTACAGTGGATAGAACAGCTCTAGAGTCAAGAGGTAAGTTCAAATCTGGCCTCAGATACTTACTAGCTGTGTGAGTATGGGCAAATCACTTAACCCAATTTACCTGTTTCCTCACCTATAACATGAGCTAGAAAAGAAAATGGCAAATCACTCCAGTATCTTTGCCAAGAAAATTCTATTTGGGATCATGGAAAGCAGGACATGACTGAATAAAAACATCAGAGGAATCACAAGAAAGGCCCAGATCCTATTATATGTGGTAAAACAACAATGGATAATTCTATGCACAGTGGAAATGTGCATAGAATGGGTTGCCTTGGGACTTCCTTAAAGTCTTGGGGAGGGCAGAGTTTGGGTTAAGTGACTTGCTCAAGGTCACACAGCTAGTATCTGAAGTCAGATCTGAAGTCAGGCCCACCTGACTCCAGGGATGTACTACCTAGGGACCCATCCTTGGAGTCTTTTAAGCAGACTTTGACCCTTTGTCAAAATGTTGTAGTAGCAATGGAGAGGCTTCATGTCAGGTACAAATTGGGCCAGACCAGATAGCCTCTGAGGACACTGAACTTAAAAATTCTGGGAAGATCTGATTTTTCAAATTTCTCTGTTTAAAGCAGGAGGTGGGGCCAGAGTGTGAGATAGTTATAAAAAGAGAAGAAGGGCCTTGGGAATCATAGGAGGAAAAGGGTGAAAGAGAAGGAGGTTCAGAGAAAGAGGAAGCTGAGAACAGGAGAGGGAAGCATGGTGTAGTACAGCAAGTCTCAAAGTGTGGTCCAAGGTCCCCTGGAATTCCCCAGATTCTTTTCTGGAAGTTCACAGGATCAAAAACTATTTTCATAATACTAATATGCTAGTTGCTTATTAACATACCTCCTTACTTTTCCAACTACATATCTATGTGAAGCTGATTTTCTTCATATTGTTGTTCAGTCATATCCAACTTTTCCTGACCCCATGTGGGGTTTGCTTGGCAAAGATATTGGATCGGTTTGCCATTTCCTTTTCTGGTTCATGTTATAGATGAGGAAACTCAGGCAAACTGGGTTAAGTGACTTGCTCAAGGTCACACAGCACCCATCTGAGATCACATTTGAACTCAGGTCTTCCTGACTCCAGGGACAGCTCTCTAATCACTGTGCTGCCTAGCTGCCTTTTCTTCATATTCCACAACCAAAACATTTTACAACAGGCAATGCTGTAGGACATATGAGAATTCAGCTATCTTCTATTAAGCCAGACATTAAAAAGATTTATGAAAATATGTAAGGCAATGCTATTCTCATTTTTTTTAATTTTGGAAAATAGTTATTTTCATAAAAATATGGCTTATGTTAATATGCAATGTATTTTTATTGTTATCTTTAAATGAATAAATATTTTAAAATTTGTTGATATAATCCATATAAACAAAAGCTCTTTGGATTCCCTCAGTACTGCCGAAGAGTATAAAGGGGGCCTGAAACAAACAAAAAAAAAAAAGCTTGAGAACTGCTGGTACAGGGTAAAGCAACCTAGGTTTCTATTCAAAGAAGCTGGGTATGAATCCCAACTCTCTTACTTTTTCTGTACCCTAGGGCATGGTGTTTCTCTTCTCCGTGTCAGTTTCTTCACGTTTTAAATGAGGGTATTGGTCTACATTACCTGCAAGTTTTCTTCTTGATTCAAATCTCATATGTATTGCTCTCTCTCTCTCTCTCTCTCTCTCTCTCTCTCTCTCTCTCTCTCTGTCTGTCTCTGTCTCTGTCTCTGTCTCTGTCTCTGTCTCTCTCAGCAACTAGCCTACACACCATAGGAAGTCAAGGATTGTGCCTTAAGAGATTTTTAATCTATTCTTCTTCCCCTCCCCCTAGAGGATTTATAATGTTTGTGCATAATTGTTGTTGCTGCTGTTGTTTGTATTTAGTTCTAGAAGAGGATCTTGACATCAGGAAGTGATGCCATGACTTGCAAATGAATTGGATTTAAGTGAGGGAGGGCTGTGCAAAGTCACCATTCTCACTTTCTCCTTGGGAGCTTTCTGGGTCCACTGGCAAGATATAGATCAGGAAGACTGGAGATGGCCCCCTTGTACATAGTAGTTATTCAATTAATACTGGACTGACTGACTGATTTCAGTTCACCATTTGGCTACCAGGTGTTTATTTCTAAATAGGGCTGGCCCTATGAACAGTTAAAGTAGGCTGCTGACTCTGTAGTACTGTCATAAGTTTTAAAATTTCCTTTCTGTTTGGTTCTAGTATGGCCATTTTAACTATAAGGAAAATCACATAACCAGCTGATGTATACCTTATAGTATGTAATTTAGCTGATACTTCCAATCATTTTAACCTCCAAGATAATTTCAGCCAATTATTTTAACAGTATAATTTGAAGAGCTTTAGGAAAGCCTCTTTCCAAAATGATCTTACCTACCACCTAATATTCCATCATTAGAAATTCACTCCTTTGGCCCATAAAAGCCTTTTCAGCACCCAAGAGTACACTTTACAATAAGAAAGCAAAAAGAATCTTGTAGAATTATTGGTGTGAGAGCTGAGAGGTAATTTGGACTCCATATAGCTTAATTCTCTCATTTTATAAGTGAAGAAAGTGAGGCCCAGAGAGACAGTGCAAGTTGTCTAGTTAGATGGTGGCAGAGCCACATCTAGAACATAGGCCTCCTGACTCAAAGCTCAGTGCTCTTCCCATCAAAAGATACTGGAATTAGTCTCACTTCCTCATTTTGCCAAAGGCTGGACCTACTTACCAATATGCATGCTACTGTTTACTGTGATTACCCAATTTACTTTCATTACCCAATAGCCTTCACTTTCAGCCTTAGACTAGAAAAAGGCCCTATCCTGGAACTCAGCACCACAGCAAACGCATGCTCAAGACATGTGACTTTCTAAATATAGTGCCTGCTTGGAAAACATTATTCTATATTTAGGACCAACTTGAGCCACTTTGTGCTTGGCATTCTGTTGACAGCCAGCGCCATCCCATCTTAGCCCTTATAGGCCCATGCAAGAGCCCAGGGCATTCCCCTCTTATCAAGAACAGAATGAATAGTGGGGTCCACCCCCTTTGTCCTAGTATGAAGGAGGAAATCTAGGGAAAAAGAGGACCCTAGGGTTCTGGTATCCATAGTTAAAAGAGACTCTAGAGATAATTTATTCTAATCCAGTGGTTTTGTATATGTGAAGGTACTCCTCTCTTTCCTTCATTCTCATTTATCTCTAACATGTAATCATTTGGCATGTTCAGAACTGATTTTTTGGGGGGAGGTGTTCTATTTTCCCTTAGCTCCATGTAGTGCTGAGTAATCAAAACACATGAACAGTGGTTGAGTGAACTTGGGTTGTATGTGTCTACTTTGTCCATTCATTTCATTAAGCCAAAAAGGAGTCTGTGAATCAATCACAGAATCATGGATTTGGAATTGAAAGGGCCCCAGAGATCCTCTAGCATCTAGTCCAACTCATATTGCTGATAACAAAATTAAGGTCCAGAGTGCCTGAATGCCCTGTTTGTTCAAGGTCATAGAGGAAGTAAGTAGTAGAACTGACATTCGAATTCAGGTTCCAGGATTCCAAGGCCAGCAGTGAAGCTCAGCCCTCTTCCCTCTCTACCACACTCCTCCTATTCTGAACCATTTGGCCAGAATGATTAAAAGGGCTAAGGAAAGAGGATCAGACTGAAGTCAGAATGAGAGAGGTAGGCAGAGCAGGTGGATAGAGTGGACATCTGACCTAGAGGCAGGAAGACTTGGGTTGAAATTCAACCCCTGATACTTAGTAGCTGTGAGACTCTGCATAAGGCCTTTCACTTCTCTTTCCTCATCTGTAAAGTGGGGATAATAACAGCACCTGCCTCTGAAGGCTGTCCTGAAGATGAAGGGAGATATCTGTAAAGCTCTTTCCAAACTTAAATGTACCACACAGGTGCCAGCCACTTGAATTGTTTGAGTCTCAGGCCTATTATTTGCTATCTCTAGGTATAGGAGCAAATCATTTCATCTCTCTAAGCTTCAGGTTCCTTCTCTGTATGGAAACCAATTTTAACAAGCATTTATTTAACTACCGCAGGCTAAGGCCTGTGTAAGCGTTGGGAAAAAAGATATAAAACAAAATATTCTCTGCTCTTTTGTTCTACTGGGGGGAGACAACATGTGCATTTTAAAAAATAGAATATATAAACAAGGGGAATGCAAATAATGACAAGAGGGGAAAACCCTAACAATTTAGGGGATCAGAAAATGTCTTATTGGGAGACTAAGTGGCACAGTGCATAGAGCAGCCCAGCCCTGAAGTCAGGATGACCTAAGTTCAAATCCAGCCTCAGAAACTTAACACTTACTAGCAGTGTGATCTTGGGCAAGTCACTTAACCCCAGCTGCCCTCCAAAAAGCAAAAGAGAGAGAGAGAGAGAGAGAGAGAGAGAGAGAGAGAGAGAGAGAGAGAGAGAGAGAAAATGTCTTATGCAGGAAGAGGTATTTCAGCTGAGTATTTCTGGGAGCCAGGAATCCCAAGAAGCTGAAATAAGAAAGGAAGAATATTCTAGACATGGAGACCTGTACAAAGGCCTGGGGTGGCAGATGGAATGTCATGTATGAGAAACAGTTCAGCCAGAATAGAGTGAGCATGACACAATGAATAGAACACTGGGCCTGGAGTCAGGAGGATCTGAGTTCAAATCTGTCCTCAGACACTTCCTACCTGTGTGACCCTGGGCAAGACACTTACCCCGGTTTGACTCAGTTTCCTCATCTGTAAAATGATCTGGAGAAGGAAATGGCAAATCACTCCAGTATCTTTGCCAAGAAAACGCCAAATGGGGTCACAAAGAGTCAGACAGGACTGAAAAATGACTAGACAATAATAACAAATGTCATCTAACATGAAGGGAAAGAGAATGAATGCCTTGGTAATAGAGACAAAACCTTTTGATGTAACAAAGGCCTTCATATAGAAACCAGCACTACAGAGCTCCTTTCTAATTGAACTGCAGGACAGTATAACAGCATACACTTTGGGAGCTATTTTCCCTGTTAGTACTTTGTTACTTTTCATTTATTTTGTATTTACTTAACTGTCTAGATTTTGTTCCCCAGCTTCAAAGCAGAATGTAAGCTCCATGAGGGCAAAGATTGTCTCATTTTTATATTTTTATTTCCAGGGTCCTACAACATTGTTACTGTTGTTTTTGTTGTTCAATAATTTTCAGTCTTGTCCAATTTTCATGATCCCATTTGGGATTTTCTTGGCAAATATATTGAAGTAGTTTGTCATTTCCTTCTCCAGTTCATTTTACAAGTGAGGGAACCAAGGCAAAGGGGGGGTAAGTGACTTGCCCAGGGCCACATACCTAGTAAGTGTCTGGGGTTAGATTTGAATTCAGTGAGATGAATCTTCCTGACTCGAGGCCTGGCACTCTATGAACCATGTAGGTGACCCACTGGAACATATTAGAAATTTAGTAAGTGCTTGCTCAATTGAATTTTGTTGAATATCTGAGAGTATCTTTTTTTTTTTTTTTACTTACTACATACCCATTTATATGTAGGGGAAGGAATGTCATACAATGGAAGCAGCACTGGGCAAGGAAGGATTCAGAAAGACATGAGACAGAAACTTTGGACACCCATCTTTGCCACTTATTTGCTGTGCATATAAAGGCAAAAAACTTACTTAGACATCAATTTCTTTTTACATTAAATGGCCATGGTGATACCCACTATAAAAATCAAAAACGGTTCTACTAACACAAAGATATCCTTATTTGTACACAATTATGGACAAAGTCCAGTGTGCTAAAGTTATCATGGCAGCATAATATGATAGAAAACGTGTGAGTCATTCACAAGACCTGTGTTCTAGACCCAGACTGGATTTAGAACTGAATGAAACCACAGAGATCACTGAGTCCAAGTTCCACAAACTTGGTGGTGCAGTGACTAGAGCACCAGCCCTGAAGCTAGGAGGACCTGAGTTCAAATCCAAGCTCTTGATACTTAACTAGCTGTGTGATCTTGGGCAAGTCACTTAACCCCAATTGCCCTGCCTTCCCCCCTCAAAAAAAATTAAAAAACAAAAGAGAGAAAACCAAAGCCCAGACAGGTGATTTTATTAATCAACAACCATTTATTAAGCACCTACTATGTGCTAGAATTCTTCCAGGCAGTAACACAATGAGGAATCAAACCCATATCTACCTATTCATGTGACATTGACTTCACTTTTAAGAGCCTCCTCAATTGCCTGATCTATAAAACGAAGGGCTTGGATGACAAGACTTTATAGCACCCTTTCACATTTCACATTCTGTGAAGGATTTATTAACTTATTCTATAAGACCAACTTTATTTCCAATGTCATTATCACTTCTTTCCCACATTTCTCAAACATGAAGTATTCTCCCATATCTGTCAATTAACCAATAATGAGCAGGCAGGGCTCCCTTGTCTCCGAGTTTATCTTCACTTATTTAGATGATAATAAGGTAGCTCAGAGATAGTGTGTTATTTTGGTAAATAGATTACTTTGGAATCAGGAAGAACTGAAATCTAGTTCTGCTTCTTATACCTACTGACTGTGTGACTGAACAAGTCATTTCAACCTTTTGGTAACTAAGGCCAACTTTCCAAGGCTATTACAGATGAGTTACTCATCACCAGTGGAGGGAATTTCTACAATTTAATTTCTCTAGACGAATGATACCACAAGATCAGAACCCCATTATTAACTCCCATCCAAAAGCATGGAGAAACCACACTTTGACTTCATATTCTCATTAGCTTATTAGCCCACAAAGAATTTTCAAAATATAGGGACAACAAAGTACACACTACCACTACTTTCATTAAATTTTACTACTTCCTCAAATAATTTTTTTTTTTTTTTTTGCTTTTTGGAGGGGAGAAGGCAGGACAATGGACTTGCCTAAGGTCACACAGCTAGTAAGTGTTAAGTGTCTGCAGCCATATTTGAACTAAGGTCCTCCTGACTCCAGTGCCAGGGCTCTATTCACTGAGCCACCTAGCCACCCAATTTTTTTTCTTTTTAAATTTGGAAGTAACTTTGAACTAGTGACCTTTGCATTGAATCAAAAGACTGGCAGTATGGGACTACACAAAGTAGATAACACAAATAGTAGCAATGTCTGTGTATTTGTTCAATTGGTGCATTTCTCTAAAATTAAGATTTCTAGGCAAACCATGATGCTTTTGTAGGTAGGCCTCACATGCCTGACCTGCTTTTGTGAGTTACATATTTCAGAAGCACACATCTAAAACATAGCATCTTTCATTGGTCAATAAGTTATTTTCGAATTACACTCTTGCCAAGTCTAATGACTTAAAATTTTTAAATTTAAGATGCATATTTCAAAATATTTTAAAATAATATTTTCCTGTTTTCCCTAAATTCCCCAGACTGCAAAGCAAATTACCATAAAAAAAAGAGACAGATATGGAGTAAGGAACAGGTAGGGAGACAGAAATATACACATAAATGGGAAAATGGAATAGATTTTTTAAAAAAAGACAACTTACAAATCCTGCGCAATGTTCACAGAAAGTTGGCTTGAGATAGGTCACCTCTTGAAAATTATGGACAAATCCTGGTCCCATTTTACACTGGAGTTGGGATTTAGCTCTCAGGAAATAAGCCATCATTTCATCTTTACTAATTAGGCCATCTCTGTTAAGAGAATTAGAGAAGGGAGGAATCCTATTAATATAATATTAACAATTTAAGCCTTCACCTTGCTATGTTTCCATTCATTTCCCTCCTGCCTCTGGTGATTGGATCAGTTGGGAGCAGTTACACTCTCCAGAAAACACCTGAGAGAGGGTAGTGACTCACAAAGATATGAGGAGTTGTCCATGTGTGTCACTTTGTGTGTTTACATGTGTGTCCAGCAAATGTAAAACCCATTTCTAATTCTAAATAGTTGTACCAGCTGTGTGGGGTTCTTGGGTTTCCAAAAGCTTTATTTCACTGTGTTTGACCACAGCATTTGGGAGTTCAGGGTAGTGGGAATCATGAAGAAAATAGAGTAAGTTGATGAGTCCATTTCACATTTATCCAGTCTTACTTCACCTGGTACTTTACTACTCCTTGAAATCTTTATTCATTATTGACTTACTATTGCTTCCCTACACAGGTCCTAGATACTGCTCTAAGCCATTGATACCTTCCTTGTGTAACTCCCAAGCCTATTATCTCCCTTGCTTTCTTCTTAGCAGACAAATTTGCCTGCAGTTTACCGAGGAAAAGGTTAGGAAGAATAAACTGCCTCATTTCCCTCTTCTCTGCTACAAGGTCTCTCCCTAGACACATCTTCCTTAATGTTTTTATATTTCTCATCTTCTTCTCCTTTCCAGCTGTCAGTTCTCCTATTCAAGACTAATCAATCTGCCTGTCCTTTTGATTCCATGCCTTTCCATCTCCTCTAGAGACCTTGTTCAATCAATCCCATCCCTCATGCCTCATAAATTTCTCCCCTTCCACTGCTTCTGCTCTGTCTGCTTAAAAACATAATCAGTTCTCTACTCTTAGAACAACCTTCCCTTCATCCTTTTCTTTAATTCTTGCTGCCTGCTTTTCTCTTCTTCCTTTCATTGACAAAATATCCCAAAGGGAAACTAATTCCTGCCTCCATTTACTCTTCGACAAATTACTGCTCAATCCCTTTCTGTGTGACTTCTGACCACATAACCAGGGGTACTAGGGAAGGAAACAAGCATTTATTTATTAAGCACCTACTAGGTGCTAGGCACTATATTAAGTGCTTTACAAATATTATATCATTTGAACCTTCTAACAATCCCAGGAGGTGAGTGCTATTATCATTATGCTTATTTTACAGATGAAGAAAATAAGGCAAGCAGAGGCTAAGTGACTTGCCTAGATCCATGTAGCTAGTATGTGTCTGAAAATGTATTTGAACTTTGGTGCTGCTGCTGCTTACTAAAATTATATAGAGTCTTAGGGTCTGCAAAGTTCTTTTTATGTCCCTTCTCCTATTTGAACCTGACACACCCCTGGGTAGCTGCCAGTTTTTCTTTTCTTCCTTTCACTATCAAATCTTTCAAAGGCTATGTTCTATTATCTTCATTTCCTTATCAGCCAACACCAGTAAATCCTTGTAGTCCAACATCTGACCACACAACTCAACCAAAATGGTTTTAAAGGTCACAAATGGCTTCTTACTCATCAACCAGTGGTTTTATCTGAATCTTCATTCTCTTTCACTTCTCAGCATTCAATCCTATTGGCCAACCCACCAACAAGTTCGTTCTCTCTCTCTCTCTCTCTCTCTCTCTCTCTCTCTCTCTCTCTCTCTCTCTCTCTCTCTTGGCTTCTGTGATACAAAACTATCCTAGTTACACTTTGATATCTTGAACCATCCTGTATACAGTTCCTATTTTATTTCCTCATCCTATCCTTTTAAGCGTAAGTGAGTCAGTTTCAGGCCTCTTTCCTTGTTCTCTGTCATTTCTCCTTGGTGAATTCATCTATTCTCATGATTTTTCCTTTCACTTGTATAAAGATAAATAACTCCCAGATCTATTTTTGAGCTCTGAAGAGTATTCCTAGAATCTAATATAGTGCTTTGCACAAAGAAGATATTTAATAAATATTTGTTGAATTTAGTTGAATTAGGATGATCATATGAATATGCACTGTTGGCTTTCATTCCTACTAAAATTTAAGCTTTTCACTACTGTAATTTGATTTATGTTTGAATTTTGTTAGATAAGTATATATATGTATCTACATACATTTATGTGTATATGTTATGTATATAATTAATAATACCTAATTTAGTTCAGAATTCAATTAGTTGATTTCTGATTTTAAAGATCTATGTAATCATCTTTTTATAAACTTTAGCATATTTAAGCTAAATAAATATATTTAGCATATATGTTTAAAAGATCCTAACAATTCATTGTTTTTATACTTTCAAAATTAAAAAGTAGTCTGACATTCAAACCATCTTCACAAGAACAAAATGATTTCTGGAATTAATAATCATGCTAATATACATAATGAACTTGGTCTCTTCTAGGGGAAATGAATGAGCAATAAGGATAATGATATCTGTTTGGGTTTTCAACCTGGAAGTCCAACAGTATGGCTCCATTTCCCCAGGGAGATTGTTACCTCCTCTGTCAAGTCAGGTCAACAAGAATTTATTGACTTGACTTTCTGCTGTATTTTGTCAGGAGCTATTCCACCAGAAACCCTTATCTGTGCTTTCAAGATGGGTTATGTGGCTCCGAAAATTGTGTCCTATCTTTCAGGCTTAGACTGAATCCTCTGGAATCAACTATCACTTTCACCAATGTGTTCTGATCCTGTCACATTCAAAATACTGGAATTTGAGGTTTCAGCTGGGGAATTCCACTGGATAATGGGAAAAAGCATGTAATTGTACTCAAAGCTCCACTTTGAGCAAAAGGTGAGGAGGCTGAGGGACAGAAGTGATGAAGGATGTGGCAGACCATTAAGTATTCTACTTTGGCTCTCAGGTCAAGGATACTGCTGCATCAACTCTCTTAGCTGGCAGCTATGGTGGTAGGTATTTTTTCATGCCTGATAGGATATTCTCTATTCCATCCAGGGAAGGAAGAAGTATGGAAAGTGATTTCCATTCCATTTCAAAGTAGATAATGAACCAAACTTCAATGTTCTATAAAGTATTTAATGAACCAAGCAGTCATATCCTATGAGATATATTTTCTTTACTGTTTATTTTAATATTAAATACTTCCATCTATCAAATGAGTTGTTCCACACTTCAAATATCAAATGATAAATCTGAGGTTTAATTAAGATATACTTGTGATGAAATGTCAAGATTTTTGTTTTATTTGTTAAATAAATTCCAAAATGTTGTTCTTTAATTGATTAGCCCTGTCTGACTCTTTGTGACCCCATTTGAGGTTTTCTTGGCAGAGATACTGGAGTAGTTTGCCATTTCCTTCTCCAGCTCATTTTACAGAACAGGAAACTGAAGCAAATAGGATTAAGTGATTTGCTCAAGTTCACACAGCTAGTTAGTGTCTGAGGTCAGCTTTGGACTCAGGTCTTACTGATTCCAAGGTCAGCACTCTATCCACTGTGTTGCCTAGCTGCTCACCAAATTCTAAATCATGTTTTTGAAAAATTTTACATTAGGAAAATTGTTGAGGGAATTGTATTGTAATATATATTGGATATTTCTCCAATAGAAATTGCTCTCTAACCCCAAAGTACCTATAGAGTTATTTTATTTCTCAAGAATCAGTTGAAAATGAAGATAATTCCCTTTTCTTCTTGAGAAAGTCAACCATTATTTCTTGGCCATCTATGATTATGAAGGGCAGATAGGACCCGAGTAGGTATGTTCCACAGATTAGCCTAAAATGTCACATATTTGGTGACTGTGATTCATCCTACACCATTATTCCTATTTTGGCCTATCTGAATTTCATCTGAAAGCTCTTCTGATAAAAGTTGTGAGATCACTGAAATAGCTGAATTCATCAGGAAGAAAACAAAGAGAAAGTCTTGAGCCCAGATAATATAAAAATTGACTACTTAACATCTTTTTTTTTTTTTTGCCTTTTTGGAGGGCAATTGGGGTTAAGTGACTTGCCCAAGATCATATGGCTAGTTTTTGTGTTAAGTATCTGAGACTGAATTTGAATTCAGGTCCTCCTGACTCCAGGGCTGGTGTTCTATTCACTGTGCCACCTAGCAGCCCCGACTACTTCACATCTTGACAACAAAATCTGAATACACATCAAAAAAACACATGGCACAATTTAGATGAGAATTGATTCCTAAGTACCAGTGGCAAACCAGACTGCAAGCTTGAGTCCTCTCATTAAGGTGTTACATATAAAGCTATAAATACATGAACTATGAGTGAAAGAATCTGTTCTGGTCTCTAAAATGTTTGAAGAGTGAGGAGAAGGACAGAGTTAAAATTAAAAAAAAAAAAACGCAACTCACTGGTCTTTGTCCAACACACAGAAGGAATCCAAGAAAGGAAAGTTGGCGGCAATGCTTTCAAAGTCCTCTTGGGAGATATACCCATCATGGTCATGATCATAGTTTCTAAAAACAGACTGCAAAGTAAAAACATGTGTGTTTACCAGTGCCAACCCAATGGCAACAGGAAACCTAGCTGAGAGGTGAGCTCACCTCCCAAACTGGGGGAGTTTCAAAATGTACTTCTTGAAACAAACTAAATTGACTATTTGTTCTACTGCCTGTATGCATCTATATATTTGTCTGGTTTGCCCTTGGAGACCAAGGATATCACAAGTTACCAAAAATTCAATGAAACCCCATTTAACTCTTTGAGTTCCAATAATAAAACAATTCAGCATGCACTTTTATTGCCTGAAAATAGCCTGACATTTATACCTTTTATACACTAATGACAGAAGTACATTTGTATTGGTCATTCAAATATTTTGTGTCCATAAGTCCATTTGATCTCCTTCTTAATGTCATGCCTCATTAAAAATTCTCTCCTTAAAGCCTCAGATATCAGGATCAATCTCATCTAGAGCAGACACAGATGAGAGGCTCTCTTCTCCCTGTCCCTCCCTTGCTCCCACCCCCCTCATAACCTGTTCTTCAACTTTAAATAATAAATGCCAAAGTATGACCCTCAAAAAAAATCTCTCCTTGCACAACCCTCAAAAAATTTTTTCTTCCCAAGTTCACATTCACTGAGATTTTTCTTTCAACACCATTTTAAAAATTGAACAATATTCAATACCTTTTTTGTAATATATATATATATATGTATATATATAATGAAAGTATCCTTTATCCCAAAGACTTAACCTTTCTTTCCAGAGTATATAACAATCAATTAAACCAAGTCCTTTATCATCACATGGTTTCCAACTCCAAAGATGTCTCTATTTTCTCTGTTGCTCACATAGCTGTTAGAAAACAATGTAGCATCAGCAGACCATAGTAAACATGTATAGAACGTCATCTTTCATTTAAAGTTCTTTTTTCTTGCAAATGGCATTTATGTATAGTAAACCCCAAATGTAAATAGCGTAAGCTATTCAATTCAATAAGCATTTAAGAACCATGTGTATAAGGCATTGTGCTAAGCACAGGGATGCACAAAAAAATTTTTTTTTTCCAAAAAGAAAATCCAGTATTTCCTGCCCTCAAGTAATTTATGTTCAATTTGTAGAAATTAAGAGACTTGTCCACTATTTTCTGATTCAGATAAATTAATCTGTGAAATTTCTATAGAATGTGTTCTTTAGTGACGGTTTTTTAAAAGTTGTACTTAGCCCCCAAACAACCCTAGAATTCTGAGCCTCAAATGTTATCACCTAGTGACCAGTGACAGTGACTTGGACATTGAAGATAGTATTCAAAACAGGAACTGGAAAGAAGCTATGGGAAAAAAGAGAATGAATGGGTGGGTGAAGTTGAAATGAAAAGAAACAATGAAAGAGAAAGGTATACTCAAGTTCTGAAAGCCCCTCTTTAAAGTCATGCATGACTTGGCATCCAGAAAATTGATGTAACCTGTTCTGAGGAAGTCTCTTACCATGAATTACTCCTATGCCTAAAAACTGACAGAAAGTTTGGAGGAGTCAAAGGAATTTGAATAAACTGTGTATTTTTGTTACTTGGCAACTTACCTCGACTAACTTCCTTATGTGCTTGTTAATAATGGTCAGGTCAGGTTTTGGCATCACTCCCGATGCCCACTCCAATGGCACTACTGGCTTGTTAGGAGTTGTAGGAGAGGTAGGCTACAAAAAAAAAATACATTTTTCAGTGTGAACTGTGGTACAAAAACAAGTTTAATTTCACCACTAGGATATAGAATCTTAGAAGCATAACTGCAGACCTTAGAATTATTTTAATGATCAAACAAGACTATGTGTGAATTAAAATATGAAGCAAAATAGAAATGGCGCTTGGAGGATTATTGAATAAAATGTTCTCTTGTGAGGAGGACACCATAAAAACATGGGGTCTGAATATATACATAGGCCTATAGTCAACTAGAAGCAAAACTGGGACCTCTCCTCTGGACATGTGCCTGGGTTCATATGTGTGGGATGTGGTTATTTTCATCTTTTAGATTTAAAATATTACCAGACTTGAAGTCTGAGAGACTGACTTAGCAATATATCCAAACAAAATTTGACCCACTACCTGTTTTTGTACAGCCTATAGGCCATAGTTTGCCACTTCTGGACTAAACTGAATTATTTGCCCAACCAATAGCATGCTGTTAGGAAAGCAACATGCATTCTTATACTTTATATTTTATTTTCTCTGGATGTAACTAAAATTTAATCCTAAAGAAGTATGAAGAGATGAAGTCTATTTGAAAATATGAACAATGATAGAATCCATGCCATATTCCTGACACTAGGAGGAAAGTGGCTGCTTAGGAACAGAGGGAGGCAGCTGTGAAAATATAGGTGTAGAATGAGAGGCAGCATTTTTTATTAAAGCACTTTGCTCTAACCCAGCAAAATGAGGAATGATTGCTTTGTCCTTGCCACGGAGAGTTAGTCAAGGAGTTTAAAAATCAAGGTAAGAAGCTTTAGCAATTCTTTTCAATGCCTTTGTAGCCTTTTCCACCTTTATCTCACTCAATGAATGAGGCAGACAAATGGATAGAGCTCTGGGACTGGAGTCAGGAAAATCTAAGTACAAATCTGGCCTCAGAGACTTATTAGCTGTGTGATCCTGGGCAAGTCACTTACCCCCTGTCTGCCTCAGTTTTCACAACTTTCAAATGGAGATCATCATAGCACCTATCTCCTAGGATTGTTGTGAATAACAAATGAAATATTTGTAAAATATTTAGCATAGTGCATGACACATAGTATACATTTAATGTCTTTCTCCTTTCTTTCTTTCTTTCTTTCTTTCTTTCTTTCTTTCTTTCTTTCTTTCTTTCTTTCTTTCTTTCTTTCTTTCTTTCCTTCCTTTTCTCTCTCTCTCTCTCTCTCTCTCTCTCTCTCTCTCTCTCTCTCTCTCTCTCTCTTTCCTTTCTCTTCCTCCCTACTCTCCCACTTAAAGTTAGGCTACCAGGGCAGAAGTTAAGAGTGATGAGGTAAGTTTCAAACTTATACCCCAATAGATTTATAGAGAGGTAGCATGAGATAGTGAATAGAGTTCTGGAGTTGGCATCTAGAAGACTTGGATTCAAAGTCAGTCTCAGACACTTATCAGTTACAAGATTAGCAAGTTAACTGACCACTTGGTTTCTTCTTCTCTTAAATGAGATTAATGATAGCACCTACCTAACAGAGTTGCCTGGCAAAATGAGATAAATGGTGCTTGAAATATTGAACAATTTGTACCTAAAGAAGAGGTGAGAAAATGTACCTTCCATCCTTCATTGAAGAGATAAGAATCTCTGAGGTGGAACATGGTATATACTTAAGTGATATGTTGGTTAGTTTTGCTGAGTTGCTTTTTTCTTTTTTCTATTTTTGTTATAAGGACGAGTTCAATGAGTAGAAGGGAATATATTCAGAAGAAATAAAGGTAATGCAAATGCAAAAGATAACATTTTTAAATGAAAACATTTTATGTGTGGATAGATAGATAGATAGATGGATAGATAGATAAATGTGAGTTTTCATTATAGAGATATACATCTAAATCAGTTTATGGGAAAGGATCAAGAACATGAGAATCTTTGCATTCATGTTATCTGGCTGTATCTGTGTAGCTAAGGCAATTTATTCAGCCATAAAGGCAAAATATCACTTAACCCCAATTGTCTTGCCTTCCCCTCTCAAAAAAAAGGCAAAATAGCTTTCAAACTGCTTGGTCTGTAGAATGAACCCTTGGAAACTAGCATATCATTGACAAGAGATCTGTCTGGTTGAGAGGGATAGGGTTCCCTCCTCTCCCTTTTCTATTGGTTCTATGGGCCACTTCTGTAGTCTCTAGCACATGTATGTAGCTGTGCCTGGCAATGTTTCCTAGAGCCAGAACATGAGAAGGTCAAGAGGGAGGGGTAAAAGAAATTGGAGTGTGGGAAGAGATTAAAAATGAGTGAACCAAACTTATACTCAAAAAATTTCAAAGTCTGAAGGGACCTTGGAGGTCATCTAAATCAAACTCACCCTTTAAGGGTGACTATGAAATGCCATCTGACGTGAGTGTCTACATTCAAGGAGAGTTCTTAGAGTCATTGAATTGTCACTCAATCACTGCCATTCATGCAAAAAGCAGTATAACCATTATGGTGCTGCTATACTGACAAATACTGACCCTGGAAACAGGATGATGAGATGTAACTCTCTCATTTCCTTCTGATTCTTTGGGGGTGGATAGCAGAAGGGATGCTGAAGGTAAAAAATATTGTATACACTAGTAGATATGGTTGCTTGAAAGACTGTCTTTATCACCTTAAGGATCAGGGAGTACCTCTATTAGATATAACTCTTAAGGTCAATGGAAACAGTCTCAAGGAGCAATGGAGACAATCATGGCTCCTGCTTTTCTCTACAAGCCTGCAATAGTCACCATTCAAGGAAACTAAACCATCCCTGAAACTATTCAAACATTTCAAAGATTTGAGTTTTAGAAAACTTAATGCCCTTATGACTTTAATAGACAAAAACCAGTCCTCCATCACAATTTCTTTAAAAATTCAGAGATAGAGTTGGAATCCCATGTTGGACAGGAGTGGGGAACTATCTATCACACAAATTCCTCACATCTTAAACATTCTGTCTTAGCAATTTTATAAGAATTTCCTAATTTCAAGGAAACTTCCTGCTAAAAGTGATAGTTGACTCCCCCTCTCACATGTTATAGTTAATTTTAAAATTGTCTTATGTGATAACACTTTATATCCATATTTTACTTAACAAGCTTATTATAGAAATATTCTGAGAGATGATTTAAAGAAAATAATTAATTTGTATCTTAATTGATAATATGACTTTTCTGCTGGGAACAACCTTATGATCCTACTCTATTTCTTTTGATATATCATTTACCCTTTGTTCTTTCTATTTGAACAGATCATCTGGTTTTTTTTCTAATTATACTTTTTTTTTCCTTGGGGGGGGGGGAAGGCAAAGCAATTGGGTTAAGTGACTTGCCCAGGGTCACACAGTTAGTTAAATGTCAAGTGTCTGAGACCAGATTTGAACCAGGGCCTCCTGACTCCAGAGCCCGTGCTCTATTCACTGTGCCACCTAACTGCCCCTAATTATTCATTTTTACAGAAATAAGTATTCTAAGAGATGATTTAAATAAAATAATTAATTTACATCCTAATTGATAACATGAGTTTTTTCTTCTAGAAAACAACCTTCTGCTTTTCAACTGAGAATTTACTTCTTCCTTCCACATTCACACGTAGCATTATTTCATGTGATCCTACTCTGTTTCTTCTGATATGTCATTGATCCTTTGCTCTTGCTATGTGGCCAGACCATCTCTTTTTTTTCCCTAATCATACAGTTCTTTGGTGAAATCTTTTAAACTTTTCAGTTTTATTTCCTCTTTTGTAATGTGTTCCAACCTGCTTCTGCCACTTCACACTTTGTCCTTTGCTCTGTGGGTGAGCCTGAACTGCAGTTCTTCAGAGGCTGTGCTATTCTATGACCAACTGTGCAATACCACAGAATAATTTGTTCTTGTTGTTGTTCAGTCATCTCAGTAGTATCAGACTTTTGGTGACCCCATTTGGGGTTTTCTCAGCAGAGATACTAGAGTGGTTTGCCATTTCCTTCTCCAGATCATTTTATAGATAAGGAAACTAAGGCAAACAGGGTTAAGTGACTTGTCTGGGATCACAAAGCTAGTCAGTGTCTGAGGTCATATCTGAACTCAGGTCTTCCTGACCCCAGGCCTGGAGCTCTACCTACTTTGCCACTGAGCTATCCCAGAATAATACTGGCATTAAAAAAGGTGGACCTTTATTTCAAGGAGATGAATAAGGCTATTAAAAGCAACTTTCAATTGCCTAAAGATAAGCCACTCAGTTATCCTTTTAATTATGGGCCCAGTTCATCAGCCATTCTTCACGTCTATCCAATTATTATTATATGAGATGTTAGCCCCTTTGTCCTTGTATTCCAGAGAAACTATAGGGGGCAAAGGAGTAAGTATTAAAAGGTAGGCAGACCAGGATTTTAAAACCTTGGTGTACTCTGCATCCTTGGTAGGCTCAGGATATAGAGTTGGTTTCTCCTTTTCGTTGCTTGCATCATCCCCTCACTTATTTGCTAACTCTTAGGTGGGGTACCACAAAATCAAACCACAGCTGCGCAAAGCATCTGGTACTTACAAGAACTGTCCAAACTAACAGCAGCAGCGCCACCCCCAATGACATCAAAACTTCTTGAATTTTGAGAATAGTGATTTTTGAAAAATAATTATAACAATCTGAGTTGGCTTATTTCCTTGACTCACTTGAACCCAAGAGAACTAGAAATGAGTGTTTGGAAAAAAAGGTCGAAGAGTCTTCTGTCCACCCTTATATTGTCCCTCCCAGAATATTTTTCTCAATATTTACAGTGGGATTAGAGGAATTCCCTCCCACCCCAACCCCCAAAACATGCACTACAGTATGAAGATACCCTAGCCAATTTGAGATCACATTCCTTGCTTGCTATCAGGATAGTAAAGGTCATTGTATACTATACAATTAATAAACCATAGATTTATAGAATGCTGGATCTAGAAGAAACCATAGAGACCATCTCGTCAAAGCTTTTCATTTCAGAGAAGGGAAAATTGAGGCCCAGAAAGTTAAGTGGCATGTATGGTAGTGGGATAGTTCCTAGAGTTAGTTAGCAGACTTTCATTTCAATCACAATTTGTCTAAAAGGCAACACAAGAAATAGGATGCAATTATAATGATCAACTTTGGCAGTAGGGACACGATAAGGACATGTTTCTCCCTCCTTTCTGGAAGGGATGGGGACTGGAAGGTCGAAAGAGGGTGGAATAGAAAATGAAAGAGATGGTACAAAATATGAAATAAGCAACATTATAAAAATTATTCATGAAATTATCAGCATTAATAATAAAATCTTTCTGAAATCCTGGTGTGATACATTCTTTTTCTTTTGCTTTTCGGAAGGCAATTGGGGTTAAGCGACTTGCCCAAGGTCACACGGCCAGTTTTTGTGTTAAGTGTCTGAGGCCAGATCTGAACTCAGGTCCTCCTGACTCCAGGGCTGGTGCTTCATTCACTGAGCCACCTAGATACCCCTGGTGTGATGTATTCTTAATGCACACCCTACTATTGGTATAGAATGCATTCTTTACTACAAGACATATCCCCAAATCTTCTTACTTCCCTAGTCCCATGAACTTCCCACTACAGCAAAGGCCATATAGCAGATGATATCAAGGTGATATAAGCAAACATGCTGGAAGATACAATTAACAAATGTAGACACACATTTAAAGAAAGGATGGGCAAATTTTGCCACTATAGAGCAAAAGATAGGTCTTTCTTTCTCATTGTCTAAACTTCATCCCCAGTGTCTCTCATATTCATAAGAGCCTTTATTTGCATATCACCAGAGATTTAAATGTGAGTTTAATTGTTAAAACCACTAATGGCCATTTTGTGAAATAATATCCTTAATTATATTATATATTATTTATTCACAAGCATTCAAAATTCAATGAAGCAAATTAAAGAGAAATTATCTATGCCCTATTCAGATTGTAGAGCTGAGACAAAGTCACTATTACAGAAATTTGGGAACTATAATCAGTGGTCACTAAAAAGGAAAACAATCTTGTTTTATTTTGAGAATTTAAAAATCCCCTCCTATTTGAAAGAAATATCCCTGTCCCCTGAGGACATGCTGCCTATTCTAATGAACAATTAATAAGTTTAACACTAAGAAATTATAGGTTTTCATCTTTTTTTTTGGCATCCCATTCATATGATTTCACAAGATTTAGAGCCAGAAGTTGCCTCAGATAGCTATTTCTGTCCTCTCCCTTCCCCTCCCAGCCCTACCTCGCAACACACACACATTTTACAGAGGATGAAATGAAAGACAAGAGAGGTAAATGACCTGTTCAAATTACTGTTACTAATACACAGGTAGTACTAACACAATTAGGAACCCGGCATCCAAGTATTCAGAATAAAAAAATCTAGGGTCTTGCTTTATAATAAAAGGCATCACAAATATAAGTACTGTATAAAGTAGAATAATAAAGAAAGAACTTATTCTTCAAACTGTTTGTTCTCACGTTTTCCAAAAACTATTATCTGTTTGGGAAAAATCAAATTCTTAGTTCTTCAGATCTCAAAGCACCATTTTAATGGCCAACAACACCAAGTAAATAACACTATTTTGTACTATACCCTCCTTTTAAAAATGTCCCTACCGATTTAGAATTCCTGGGCTCCAGCACCAATGAGAGTTTGTAAATGTCATCTTCTGTGTGATAAAGGTCGAGAGAAAGCTACAAAATAAAGAAGAAAAAAAATCAATAATGTTAAGCTATAATTCTAATACTACTGAAGGATGAATATAGTTTTTTTCTTACATGACTGAGATTTGTTTTTTCGATATAGGTATCTGAGTCATAAATATTCAACACAACTTATTCATTCTGCAAGTTAAGAAGATGATACAGTGGCAAAATATGAAACACCCATAAATATAAAAATTAATCATGGTATTATTATCATCAGTAACAATAAAAAAATATCACTTGAATTTCCAACTGTACCCTTACTAGGGACTGAGATACAAATCAAGCTAAAATAATATTTTAAATGCTTTGAAAATCTTAAAGTGTCATTTAAATGCTGGATATTATTACAAAGACAATCAGACACAATTCCTGCCTGTGGGAGAGTACACTCTAGTTGGGGAGATGTCATGTACATAAGTAAAAAATCACAATCATAATACTCAAAATTAGGAATATAGTAATAGCATTTATATAAACCTTTATAGTTTGCAAAGTACTTCACAAATATTATCTCATTTGATCATTACAACAAACCTGAGAGGTAGTTGCCACCATCATTATCACTTTATAGATAAGGAATCCAAGTTCAGCAGAAGTAACTCACCCAGGGTCACACAATCATTATGTGAGAGGTGGGATTGAAACTAGGTTTCCCTGGCCTTGAGGACAGCTATCTACTATGCCATATTGCCACACTGTTAGCAATAATAATTGTAATTTATATTGCATGTTAAGGTTTGCAAAGCATTGCATTTTATCTTCATTTTGACAATACTGCTTTCAGTTAAATAAGTAGAAATTATTACCCTTATTTTCTCAATAAGGAAACTGATTTATCTATACTCTCATAACTAGAAAGTTTCAGAAGGATGCTAAGTGCCAAATGAATGGTTCCATTAGAACAAATTCAGAGTAATGACCTGGTGCTGGAGAAGCGTCAAAAAGAGGTATCATGACTTTTTCTGGGCATTTGATCATGGAAAGAAGGAAAGAAAAGGGGCCTTCCAAAAAGAGGAATGATCTAGTCTAGTAGTCTCAAACTTTTTGGTTTCAGAAACCCTTTATATTTTTAAAAATGATTTAGGGCTCCAAAGAATTTTTGTTTATGGCTGTTATATCTATCAATATTTACTGTATTAGAAATTAAAACATATAAATTTTAAATTTTTAATAGTTTAATCATTTCAAATAACAATCATAAACCCATTACATGTTGATATAAACATCTTTTAATGAAAAATGACTTTTAAAAAATTCTCTTTAATGTCTAGCTTAATAGAAGATAGTTGGATTCTCTTATAGTTGGATTCTCTTAACTAGTTCTAATATTCAGTTTATTGCAATATGTTATTTTGGTTGATGTTTATAAAAAAAATCTGACCTCACACAGAAATGTAGTTAGAAAGGGGAAGAATGTTTTAATAGGCAAATAACATCTTAATGGTGCTATTATTAGATTTGTTTTAATGTTGTGGACTCCTTAAAAAGTCTTGAGGGTGCCCAGGGGTCCATGAAGCATACTTTTAAAACTGTCCATCTAGAGCAACACTTTTGAAGTTCTGTAAAAAAAAGTGTCCATTACCTTCAGAAAGGGTTCACACTTTTGTTAAATTACAATGGGTTCATCATCCAAAATCTGCTAAAACAATTTCCACATGTAATTATTCCATATGAAATTCTTTCTCTAAAGTCCTACTTTAATACCTCATCATAAAGGCAATGCTTAAGTCAAAGACCATGGGAAAGATACACAAGCTCTGGTTGGTCCTACCAAGATGGAAAGGCTCTGAGTATGGGCTTAAGAGTGAATGAATGGATGGATAGATGAATGAATGAATGGAAAGCTGTTTATCAAATGCTTCCAGCTTCAAGTACAAAGGAAGACCCTGTGGTCCTTAGGATACAGTAGTAATGCATCTTCTTTAGTGTCATTTCCATGAAAACAATACAATAAACATTTATTAAACACATCTTACTAAGCACTGGAGACACAAATAAGAAAAGATAGTCCTTAGCTTCAAGAAGCTTACAATCAATCTAATGGTTAATTACTAATTAAGTTAATGATTGATAAAAATCATATCCATTTCTTAGGTTGAGTCATTTGATACTGCCAAGGATTTTAGTGATGAAAACTTTTCTGAGTCTTCAGTAGCTATGCAGCTGAGGAGATAGAGGCAACAACATATACAGAGACAGTTTACCAGGTCATATCTCTGGAAAAGATACTTCTCTAGATGGTGACTGCCAGGGCCAGTGCTTCTGTGTTGATCCTGAGCTGCACCAATTGGGACAGAAAGTAATGGTGAAGGTTTGACCTCCCCTACACCCAGTATATGCCACCTCCTCTCTCTCCTTTGATACTTCATCTAGGCTAGCTTGCCTGACCTACCAGTGGCAGTTAATTGGCAGTTGATGTTGATGGTGATGGGAATTCTTTATAGGGGTTGCTTTCTTGGACAATGGCCTTGGAATTGGCTTTAAGTAGGGCTGGTAGAGGAAGAATAGCTGTTGTTGTTTCAGAAGGTAATGGTGGTGGGAATGACAGAAGGGCTCTTCTCTATATAAGTTGTTCCCTTAGATGATGGTTTTGGTGGCCAGGCTAAAAGAGACAGTGATCTGGAGGTCACTGCTGTTTCCAGAGCTCTTGAGCTTACTGCCCCTTATCTTGGTACCAGTTGTTCATCAATCAGTATTGATGATTGGTAACCAGGATAAATTTTACAAAGGAATATGGGGGCAGGTAGGTGGTACAGTTGATAGAGTGTTGGACCAAGAATCAGGAA
Source organism: Gymnobelideus leadbeateri (assembly GCA_011680675.1). Classification (NCBI taxonomy): domain Eukaryota; kingdom Metazoa; phylum Chordata; class Mammalia; order Diprotodontia; family Petauridae; genus Gymnobelideus; species Gymnobelideus leadbeateri. The sequence continues at coordinate 383,092 of WOXC01006301.1, forward strand.
GATTGATCTTCCTGAGTTCAAATTTGGCCTCAAATACTTACTAGCTGTATGACCCCAGGCAAGTCACTTAACCCTGTTTCCTTCAGTTTCCTTATCTATAAAATTAGTTGGAGAAGGAAATGGCAAAACATTCCATTATCTTTGCCAAGAAGACCCTAAATGGGGTCACAAAGAGTTGGATATGACTGGAATGATTGAACAAAATGTGTGGAAGATCTGCCTACTGAAATGTGACAGAAAGGAAGGCCTATGGCAACTGGCTCAATTAATTAGAGCAACTCAGTCAGGAGATGAAGCCTTCAGGAGGTGCAATCTCTATACCACTATACACGTGGACCTGAAAGCAATTTGAAGCTCTTCCTGAGGAAAAGAAGAATGGATGCTCTGAGGAAGAAGCAATTACTTATCCTTCAAGGAATGACAAAGTGGTTCCACAGAAGTTCTCAAGTGATTATCAGAGATTCTCCACTCAAAAGAAGAATAAAGTGGTACAGCTTGATGAATTCCTGCTCACGAGTACTGAGGCCTCTATCTATAGATCTGATAGCAACAATAGAGGGCTCTTTTTCCCCCTATGGAATCTATCTAAGACATGACAGAGAACCTCCCAAGATTTGTCAAAAACAAAAAAAGATAATAAGCATGTACTTTTGGTGATTTATGTGAGCACAAATAATATTTTAAGAGAGAAGCTAGAAAGTATTGGACAAGAAATTGAAGACTACAGGAACACTGGTTGGTTTTTCTAACCTCTGATCACTGAATGCAGGTGATTGCACTCCAAGGGATGCAAAAGACAAAAAATTGACTTCAGGAGTGAGTAGATAACTAAAAAGGTGGCATGTTATAATAATATTTTAGATTTGTGGACCATGTATTAAAAAATAGAAATGATAGACCCCTGGCAAAGGTTGGAGTGCACCTAACAAAAACTGTTATCTATATAGTGTCTTAGAAATCTGAAAGACATTGTGAAGTAATGCTAGGAAGACTTCAATTCAAGACCTGACTTAGATAAATAATGGTTGGGTGACTGAACAATTTCCTTAACTTGTCAATACCCCAAGCAACTGTCCAAGACCATAAGTTATAGGGAATGTGCTAACTCATTTACAAGTCCCCTCAACCGATGAAAACACAAGTCCAATCCCCATGTAGTCCCTGTCCCTATCCTTGTACACCTAATTAAAAAGAGCTTAAACTAAAAAAGAATGAGGGAGGGAGAAAATTGCCTATGTATAACTACTAAGCTAGATACCTTTTAGAATAGCTTCCATGGGGGAGGGGAGAGTGGAGGGGGAAGAATAGCAGTATCTTTCAATAGTGGAGTATCTGAGAAGTAAGGTAACAAAAAAATAAGAAGCCGAGAATAAAACCGATGACTTCAAATATCTATTTGCTCAGAGTTCAGGCAATAAGGTAGAAGAACTAGAACTTGTAATGTAAGAGGCACACATGACCTCTCAAGTATCACTGAGACATGGATGGTGGGACAAAACCCATGACTAGACTATGACTCTGGATGAATAAAACTCAAAACAAAAAAAAGTTGGACCAGTAAAAGGGACAAATGAGGAATACATACACATATATATGTATGTATGTATATATATACATATGTATGTACATATATACATACATATTCATATAGAGAAGCATGATAAACATTCAGGTGTTGATAAATGGAGGGGAAAATGGAAGTTGATTTGTCATTGTAGCACATATTACAGGCCACTAGGACAAAAAACTTGTGCTTTTAAAAATTTTTATCAGTGACTTGTGTAAAGGTATAGTTATCAAATTTGCAGATAATGCCAAAAAGGGAAACGGTTATAACATAATGGATGACAGAGACAAGAAAAATTAAGGTCATGGCAGACTATAATACTCAGATAAATTTAGTAAGATTAAATTCAACACAGGCAAGTATAATGCCTTCTACTTGGCTTCAAAAATTTACTTGTAATTACATGTATAATGGAGGAGACATTATTAACTAACAGTTTTGGTTTTGTTGGGTTTTTTTCTGAAAAGGATCTATGGGTTTTAGTGGACTGCAAGTTTAATCATGAGGATACCAGTGGAACTCTTGGGCTGTCTACCATTACCCTTGCCACATAATCAGCACATCCTGAAGATATATGGAAATTGCAAAGAGGCAGACTTGATATCAGAAAAAAAACCTGTTAACCATGAGATCTGGCTTTCAGATCTGTCCATCTGACCATCTTTCCCACTCCTCCTCAACACATACGCTCCTCGACAGTCAGGCAAGTCTCTTCACAACTTACCACATATGGCACTCTCATGCCCATGCTTTTACAATCCATTGAAAACAAAAATTACCAAACTGTTAACTGAAGTGAGTATATTTTTGCCTTGCCTAGAAATTCTAGTTGAGATGATATAAATAATGAAACAGCCTGTGCAGGATTGACACACCCAACTTTGTTGACATGCAATTACCCTAAAAATAAATCAGACAAACATAGTAGAATTTGCAATATGTTCAACCAATGCAAACATCCTCAGAAAGCTAGCTAGCAGACCACAGCATACCTTTAACTAGCACTATTCCCTCCATTTAGAAAGTTCTCCCTCCTCACCTCCAAATCCTGCCTCACTGGTAACCACACATCCCTCATAAAGCTTCTCTAGTTCTAATCAAAACTGACTTTTCTCATCTCTGAACTCCCATTGCACATATAGCCAGTACCATACAATGTAACTTCTAATAATTATTTATTTTCAATGTGTTTCAGTTTAGACCTCTAGTAAGACTATAAGTTTGGGGATGGCAGAAGTCAGCCATGATTCAAATTTCTTCATATCCTCCATGATGATATCCTCATATCCTAACATAATGACTTTCATATAATAGACAAAAAAGGTACTTCCTAAATAATTAAAGATTTTTTTCAAAATTAAAACCTGTATTCAGGTGATTATTTGGATATGTGTATATTCAAATTTCTTTTTTTTTTTTTTTTGCTTTTTGGAGGGCAGTTGGGGTTAAGTGACTTGCCCAAGGTCACACAGCTAGTTTTTGGGTTAAGTATCTGAGGCCGAATTTGAACTCAGGTCCTCCTGACTCCAGGGCTGGTGTTCTATTCAGTGCATCACCTAGCTGCCCCTGTATATTCAAATTTCTGATTGTATCTTTAGATTTTCACCTGGACGTTTATCCTTATGGAGCATTATAACTCTGCTATGTATGACCTTGGACAAGTCACTTTTTCCTGTGGTTACTTCTCAGTTAAATAATAGGAAAAAACAATCTCCAAAATCCTGGCCTACTCTCAAATCCCACAATCCTGTTTGGAGGAAGTCAGAGAGAGTCACTCTATCATAACTCTAAAGAAATTCAGTGAATTAAGAGCTATTATTTATCTCTTTGTACCAATCCTCTTATTTTCTTTGCAGTATTGAGGTTGCCTTTTCTCATCTGTCATGTCACTTCTTCCCTAAAAATATTGTTGGCTATTATGCTCTAGTCCAGATAAATGACTGGTTCTACTTTCTTAATGTTTAGTTAACAGAGGCTGCTGCATGCTGTCTAGATTTTAAAGATATTGACTTTAGGTTAACTTATTTTGAGTCCTATTATGTTCGTTTTATTGTTGTATTTAGATTTGAGAGGAGTTGTTCAGTAGCCACATGTCCCCAGTTTGATTTAATATATGTATGTGTATGTATATATGCATATGTGTGTATACACACATATATGTATGTATGTAATATATATTATCTTGCCTAGGCATAGTTAGAAAAAAAAAAGACAACTGTGTAGTCAGGCTTAGTCTATGTAAACCAATTTTTGAATTTTCCCCCACCAGACTAAAAATTCAGGTACTTTCCAGTTATTTGCATATACTCAAAATGGTAAAAGTAACTGCAAAAATCTAAAAATATCATGAAAAAAACTGAAAGAATATTTCTTTTACTATGAAATTGAAACACCATTTTTAAAAAACAACAACTCCAAAGTGAAAATGTGATTCTGTCTAAAGACATCTTCACCTGGCCTTTCTTTGCAAGGGGAAAACAGTGGAGCAGTTCAGTGCAGTTCTCTATATAGTCTGCATTTGGGAACATAAGTACATTACATGTACAGATAAGTATGTTTAGCTACTCTTCTCCCTCTTTCCCAAAACACTTTAATACATAAAGCTGTGAAATCTGAAATCCCAGTGGCAGAGAAATGTGATTTCAAGAGAAAACAAAGGACAGAAACTTCAAACTACAGGTTGGCACATTTGACTTGGATTCCTGACAAAAATTCAAGAAAGTATTATCAAATGGATTCCAATGAATATTAGAAAATGGAGCAATAATCGCTAAGAATTAGAAGAGCTGACCATGAGCAGGATATACCAAACTGATCTAATTTCTTTTTAGGGAGGGGCATTGGAGTGAGGAGGATGACTTGACTGGTAGGTCAAATATAGCATGCCCATATTTCACCACATCATTTGACCAAGTCTTTAATACTATCTTTTTGGACAAAATGGAGAGGTGTAGGGTAGATAATACTGTTAGATGGATTTGGAATACCTTGGAGAGTTCAGTGGGGCAATGTCAGCTAGAATGTAGATCTCTAGTGAACAGTCATGAGGATGTGACCTTGACTCTGCTTTGTAAAAATTTTGTTATTGTATGGATGAAGACATAAAAGGCAGTTTATCAAATCTGAAGATGAAGCTAAGCCAAGAGATATGGCTAATATAGTAAATGACTGAATGGTGGTCCAAAAAGATCTTGACAAACTAGACATAGGTGCCAAATCTAGAAAGATGAAATTATTTAATAAGGATAAATATGAAATCCCACATCTTCTTTCAAAAAAAAAAATCAGTTGAACAAGATCAGGGTGACAAGTATGTAAAAGATAATTTGTCTGAAAGATCTGGGAGAGTATGGTGGAATGTAAGTCCAGTATATGTAGACAGTGTGATGTAGTGGCCACAAAAGCTAATGCAATTTTAGTATACACTAAAAGATGCAGAGAATTCAGGATAAGGGAAGCCATAAGACCACCATATTCTGTTCTAGTCAAGTAGCATCAGGGATTTTGTATTTAGTGTCAGGTATCACATTGTAAGAAGGATATTGACAAACTGGAGTACATCCAGAGAAGGGTAACCAAGACTGTGGACATTTTGGAGACTAAGCCATACAAAAATCAGTTGAAAGAAATTAGGGATATTTGGCCAGAAAAAGAGAAAACTTAAAGGATGAATAAAAATTGTCTTCGGTTATTTAAGAGCTGTGACATAGAAGAAGAAATAAATGTGTTTTGTTCAGCCAAGAAATTAGAACTATGATTAGTGGATGGAAATTACAAAGAGAAATGCTTAGTCTTGATATGAAGAGAGACTTCCTATTAATTAGAGCTATACAAAAGTAGGATGCACATGGAATTAGCACAATGGAATTAATGGATTTCCTTTAACTGAAGGTGTTCAAGTCTCATCTTAATGATGCTTTGTTGGGAATTCTGTAGGAAGGGTTCATGTTTAGGTATGAATTGGGCTAGATGATTTCTTAGGGGCTTTCTGACTCAGATTCTGTGACCAGAAGGATATACTTTCTACAATCTGTTGTCCAAGGTTCTTACACTGGTTTTCAGGGGTCAAGAAACATGCTTGCTCCGATTTAAAAAAAAATAAAGGATAAAGGGAATTCCAACTCTCCCTGCTCTATTTTTTTAGAAATTCTTTCCCCTACTTTCTAATTCAATTAAGCAAGCATTAATTGAGCACCTATTATATATCAGACACTGTGCTGGGTACTAGGGGGTAGAAGAAAAGATAGCAAAGCAGCCTCTGCCCTTAAAGAATATAGAGTCTACTGGCAGGAAACAACTTGACTGCAGATCAATATATATAGGAACTATACAGCACATCATATGTGCATATACACATGTTTTTGTGTATAATTGCATGTATCATACATGTGTATGTATATATGCATATGTTCATATATAGTGATTCACACATCCACTCTCAATTAATGTAAGTAACAGGATTCCATATGTCCAGATGCTTTTCTCAGGTGAAAATGTTTCTTTGATTTAGTTACAGAAGGGGAAGGGAAAGGAAAAAGAACTTTATGAAATGCCTACTATGTGCCAGACTCTGTGCTAAGCACTGTTACAAATATTGTCTCATTTTGTCTTTATAACAACCCTGTGAGGAATGTGGCATTATTATCCCTATTTTATAGTTGAGGAAACTGAGGTAGACAGAGGTTAAATGATTTGCCTAGGTTCACACTATTTAGGCCAGATGTGAATTCAAATTTTCCTGACTCTAGGCCCAGCACTCTATCTACTGTACCACCTAGCTACCTAAAATCTGCCTTACAGAATCAATCAAATGTACATACTAGAGATAAACAATTACTAGACCCTGCTATCAAATTAGTCAATCAATCAAAAGTGTAAATCAAATGCAAAAAGTGATGGGCTTCCAGTCACTAGATGAAATGAGATATCAAAATATATTGGGATTGGTTGAAACCATTAGATATGTTTTTAGCCATTTTATAGCAGAGAAGGCTATATGAGCAGGAGACTTTCAGTTATTGCTTTGAAAGGTAAGCTTTGAGATCACATTAAGGAACCAGACCCTTTTTCCTGTAATCAGAGGATAAGACACAGGGGAGGGGTTCAGAGATTTAACCCAGAGGGAGTTTCATATTCCTCCCCCAAATTACCATGTTATCAGAGAAATTGGACAAACCCCAAATGTATCTAGGTAAAAGGTACAAAATGACAAACTGGACATAGTGAGGAAAAGTAGCTTTAGAGTGCATGGCCTATTATAGGGTGTAGAGAAAAGTAACAGAAGGACTCTACAAGGGGTCAGAAGAGAATAACACATGTCATTAGGAAACTTCATGACAAGTCCATAAAAGAAAATTACATCCCTCCATAAGGAGCTCCGACTTATCCTCTTGCCTCATTTGCTCTCAAAGCTTGAGTTCATTTCTCCTTTTTATGGGAGAGTTTGTACAAATTTTGGGGGGTAAGGATGTTTATAAGCAACTAAAAGCTAATAAGGTTTATCTATTTAATTGATTTCAGCTGGTAATGAATGGGGACCACACCAGACAGGGGCTTGTGAACAATAGTGCTACTAGGACTCTCCCAACCTCTAGAACCTTGAAGGAAGAAGTAGTTAGCTACTCACTGGAGGCCCGGTCAGATCCAAAGTAAATTCAGGTAAAAGAGAGAGAGAACAGTAACAAGTGGGGAGAAAAAATTATGCATTCTATTGGGAGATGGTATCTCATTCAGCTGGGTCTTGAAGAAAGTTAGGAATTCTTCGAAGCATATGTGAGAATGGATAGCCTTCCAGGCACTTGAGACAGATTACAAAGATGCAGGAGTAGAAAGCACAGGATATTATGTAAAAGGAACTGCAAATAACTCAATCTGGCTAGAACATAGAATATATGATGATGAATAATGTGAGATCATTCTGGAAAGAGATTAGAAACAAATTATGAAGGGCTTTAAATGATGGTGGAGGGGCAGCTAGATGGTTCAGTGGACAGAGCACTGACTCTGGGGTAAGGAGGATCTGAGTTTAAATCTAGCTTCTGACACTTACTAGTTGTGTCACCTTGGGCAAGTCACTTAACCATGATTGCCTCCCCCCCAAAAAAAATTATATGCTTTAGAAATATCCATTTTGCAAATATGTGAAGAATTAGTTCAAGAAAGGAGATAATGAAGGCAGGGATATCAATTAGAAGAATATTATAGGTTACAATATTACATCATTGAGCAATGATGAGGGTGTGAACTAGTATACTGCTGTGTGAATTAAGGGGAGGTGACAAATGTGACAGATGCTATGGGGGTAAAATCAACAAGATTAGGCAAGTTATTGGATAAGGAGAGGTTAGTGAGAGAGAAGAGTCAAGAATGACTCCAAAGGTTCAAACCTGAAGTGCCTGGAGGAGTGGCAGTGCCCTCAACAGAGATAGTGAAATTGTGGGAAAGGGTTCATTGGGCAGGGAGTAGGAAGGAGTTTGGAATAATGTGTTCTTCAGACAAATAGAATTTGAGATATGTTGGGGACCTCTAAGTAGACTTGCCTAACAGGCAATTGGTGATACAAGATTATAACTCAAGAGATAGATGAGACCTTCATATGTACATTTGGGATTTATCTTCCAAGATGAAATTGAATACATAGGAGCTGATAAAATACCATTTGACAAGTAAAGAAGGTCCAGGAGGAAAAAAATCCTAGGGTGCATCCACATAAATGATGATCCAGAAAAGTAGAGGAACATTTGGCTGGTCACTCTGAAATTGCTTTTCAATGTACTCTATGATAGAAAGTCCTCTGGAAAAAATAAATTTGGTTTTGGATTTCATTAAATATTAACCTGAGGCATATTGCAATGTCCACGAGATCCTGAAGTTCTTTTACATGAAGTTTCATAGCAAGAAGACCAAGGGGAAATGCTAGTAAAAGCAGATAGAGTGAATGTCAGAGAATCCCATGGAGAGAAGATTAAAGAGGCAAGTTCTCAGGAGGAAAGCAGGAGGGTGCGATCAAGGGTACAGGTAGGGACTGGCTTTGGAAAGAAAAGCCACTTCATCTGAGATTGGAAAAAAAGGACAAGAGAGCAAAGCTATAGGAACAGGAAATTTTTAAAATGAGTTCTTCTGATGACCAGTCTAATAAACTACTTAGCCACCAATTCACACTTCCTCTTCAGAATGGCTAAACTTGTGTTGTTATTTTTAAGTTTATAGCCAGCTGATGTCACTTGACCTTGAAGCTTTAAGCTTTTAAGTCTCACCCCTTCATTCCCAACACAGCAAGATTTTCTATATAGTTCTTAGAAACACCAATGCTAAGTTTTATATAAAAATATATGGTTGACTAATATATTTAGACTGTCTGGAGCCTGATATGGTGCTTTGCATGCAGTAGGTGCTTAATAAATCCTCATCAGGTCAGATTAACAACACTGTACCAAAAATAACTGTGGAATTGAGTTATTTTTTATAAAGTGGATACAGATGTCATTGAGAAGAGGGGTCTGGAGCACACAAGGAGTGCATCAGATTGCAAAGCTCTCTACCTGGAGGACCACAGGGAGCCACTTCTGAGAGAAATGTAATGTGTGAGGGAAGTAGCTTGACTAGAATTCTGGGGATCATGAATAGATATCCTATAACTCATTCTGGTTGACCAACTCTGGGATTGGGAAGAAACTTTTTGATGGACCGTATGGCAAGAACTATCAGTGTCCTCAAAAAGTCAGAAATGAGCTTTGGGAAGTTCTTTGCTTTATCTGTGTCTGGGGAAGTTCTGTGATTATTTTGCTTAGACTACCAGTGAAAGAACATGAGGTGTAGGGAATAGAATAACCCTAGTTGAGAGATCAAGCCACACCAATCAGAAGTGAAAATCCAGGCCAGTCCAGCACTGATTCCTCAGGGAGCTAGGAGTGATCAAGTGTGACCTTCTAGACCTATGCCAGTGAAAGCTGAACCAAGGACTCACCCATCTAGCAATGATTCCACTTTGGGGACATGAATTTGGTGGGACCAATGCTATGTAGGAACAGAGTTAAACTATGAGTCTAATCCACATCCCCCACATCAAGGTGGTGGTGGTGGTGGTGTGCTATTGTGCCCCTGAGGGAAGCATATTTTGTTATTGCTATATCTTTGAAGTAAATAACTCTTTATAAAAGTTATTTAATATTAAGTCACTAATTGGAAACTTTTCTCACAAGCACCTACTGGGGGGGCATAGCTAGTGGGGTTCAAGCCTATGGCAATTGAAGAAAGATAAAACTCCAGCCCCTTAGGGCCCCCTAGAACCCTGAGGGAAGTTATAGCCTGCCTGGCCCTATCAAAATGGTATGCATAATACACATAGATACATAGCACAGGTGAGATAAAAGTTCAAATTTCCTAACTATCAGTTCAGCACTTTGCACCTGCAATATCCTATATTCCCAGGGTAGGTTTGTATGAAAATTGATAGTCTAATATATTAACCACTAGCTATTGTCCTATATCTCTCTTCCGTTTCTAAATCAAAATCTTGAAAAAGCACTTTCTCTTACTCTCTTCCTAACCTGGTTCTCAAACTGGTCTCTCATCTGAAAGTGCACTAGTCAAAATTACCAATTGTCCTCTTTTTTTTTTAAGGGTAGTTGGCCATTTTATTTCTCCAACAAACTCAGCCTTCTATTTGACAGGTTGCAGTTTTGTTTTGTTTCATTTTGTTTTGAATTTATGGAATAAAACAAGCATTTCATAACATAGTATAATAAAAAAGATAATTGTATATGAAACTGCAAATCTACTATGTACAACTTGCTGTCCCCTTTAAAAATACAAACAAAATTATACAACAAAATTATGGTGTAAATTTCTCTTTTTTTCTCCCCCCCCACCCTAGGGATGGCTACCATTAGACACAAATATATATGTATATATACATATATACACACACAGATGCATGCTTCATGTATATCGATGTGTATGTATATAATATAAACATATACACACATACACACATATGTGTGTATGTATATAATATACACATAGACATACACATATTTATGTGTGTATATGTAAAATTATTCCATACATTCTATTCATCAGTTCTTTCTTTGGATGTAGACATTGTCTTTCTTCGTGTCCTTTATAGTTAATTTGGGAATTTAAAGTAATCAAAATAACATTCATTCAAAGTTTTTCTTAAAACAATACTGCTGTTACTGTATACAGTAACTTGGTTCTGCTCATTTTGCTCTTCATTACTTTGTGCAAGTCTTTTAAATGAGAAATCTAAGGACTTGTTTTCAGTTCTTCATCCCTTTTGCCCTATCTGCAACATTGGACTCTGTTGATGACTCTCTCTCTTCATTTAGATGAGGAATCCATCAGAATGAGGCATGGCATATGAAGTTACTGTCTTGATTTCTCCAACAGCCTGACTGAATGCTTCGAAAACCAAAGCATTACTTTGTGGTTGGTGGGCAGACATCACATGTGCATGTGGGTTTAGGGCCAGATTCAAGTTTCTTGCTCTGGACTATTATTCATAGAAACAAATTTACATGTGCAAATGATTTACTGATGCAGGTGTATGCAATTTGTTGAAATATTTTTTCCTCTCTAACCCAGAGTGTCTATGTGTGAAAAAGATGATGCATGATTTCAACCCCTGAGAAATACAAGATTCTACTAGTTGGTTGTTTCTGTGAAATGTTAAGGACCCCACAGGCATATGGGGCTATTCTCAGGGGAACTTATCCTCTAGTCAGCAAATATATGGTCTGGAAATTATTTGAGTGTATGTCTTGAAACTATAAATTTTCAAACTTGAATACATCACCTTGGCAGAGAAGATAAGGAGACCACTGTTTTAGTTTCCCATATAAAATCATTGGAAAAAATAATAGTACTCTTATGGGAGGGAGGACTGTGATTTCGCTGGGGTTGGGAAATACCACCCAAAAAAACACAAACACTCTCTCTACCCATGCAAATCTTTTTTCCCCTGTTTTTCTGTTACTTACAATCTTTAAAGAGTTGCCTGGTGTGTGGAGAGAGTGAATGACCTACTCATGGTCAAATAGACAATTTGTATGGGTCTTGAATCAGATTTTCTTGACTATGAGGCTCGGTCCTTTAGTCACTACACTAAACTGTCCATCATCACTCTAAACATCATCACCACCACCTTCATTAATATAAATGAGGATACAAGCAACAATTGTTGGACAGAACCTTTGCAATGACCTAGTTCACCCCCCTAACTTTACTGATAAGGCATCTGAGGCTGATCAAAATAGTAAGCAGAACTCAAGCTAGAAATCAAGTCGATAACAAACTATGCCACGAAAACATGTGGGAAATATAAAGCCATCTCTAAGAGCTGAGATTGTACAAATCCAATTAGGGGTTCCTTCCCTCTTCCAGTTTATGCAAGGATAGGAGAATTTGGCTGCTTTTCCACAGCTCCATTCAAATAGAAGTGACCTTCCGAATCTGCACCATAATACTCTAAGGAGACAGAAGCAATTGTAGGAGTACAAATAAGCATCAAGTATGCATGAATAGACAGGCTGCATGGGGTAGGACACAGGAAGACCTAGGTTTAAATTCGTCTGTCACTTTGCCCCAGGCTACTCTAAGGCTATAAATTACAAACAACTCGCTGGTCTGCATTGGTAGCAGGAGTAATTACAGGCCCAACCCTGAGAAAAAAAATGAAAAAGATGAATAAGCATCTGGTTTTTGTTGAATTGAATTGTGGCTTTTCTTGAGCCTGACACTTTTGGGAAAGGCAGGAACAGAAAGAATGTCAATGATGAAAATAACAACAATCACAGCAATTAACATTTATATAGCACTTTAAAGTTGTCCCATCATTTATGTAGAACTTTTATAAAAATAATATTTGATTTGCTCACGGTACTTAATTGATCAATACTTGTTGACTAATTACCTGTAAAGGAGCTACTACAAGTACTACCTTCATTTCATAGATGAGGAAACCAGAATTCAGAGAAATTATGTGACTTGTTCATCTTCACACAGTGAGTAATTGTAGGATTTGAATATAGATCTTCCTGCCTCCAAGTTCATTATTGTCTGCCATGTCATGAGACCTCTCTGAGAACTTCCAATTCTGACATTTTTGCTTAGCAATTAATTCCAGGCAAGAACTGTCTTTCATAGCCTTTAAATTCTTGAGAGAGACAGAAAAACCCAGTGTTTTTCTGTAGACCCTTTCCCTACTTCATCCTTATGAAAAATTTGGAACTCCTATAACACCTGGAACCTGCCTGAGCACGCAGAGGGATAGAGGTGACTTTCTGAACCCAATGATACTACATCCAATCAATGTAATTAAACAAAGGTTAAATTTCTATGAAGTTATAGGCCACATGGTATGCGTGGATGTACAAAGATGTGCAAAGATGAATTACAGTCAGTCCTTGACCTCAATGACCTTATGATCTAGTTGTGAAAGTGAGCCAAGCAAAGGGAGAACTAATATGGACAGAGCAAGACTTTCTTTTGTCTCTGGGATTGACATCTCATGACTGGAGTGTGGGTGCTTTTTTCACCCTGAGCCCTGATATTCCTGGCAGAGTGCTAGTGACCTGACCAGCTCTCTATCACCTGGACCTTGGACTGTTTGTCTCTCCCAGAATCTCAGATGACATGTGATATTCTTAGTAGTCCTCTGATAAATGAATATATGGTCTAGAAACACTTTGAACAAATGTCTAGGAGTCATACATTTTAAAAGTTGAATCCAGCAACCCAAGGAAATTTATTTATGTCATTCTAGCAAAGAAGAAGACAAAACTGTTTTAATTTCCCACTGGGGCTCTTCGTTGCCACGACTTTCTTCAGTATCCCCTCTACCATAAGTTTGGGTCACCCCCAGTGAACCAATTCACATGGTTAGCTCAAATGCCCCAAGTCATACAGAACACCTAGGACTGGCTGAAAATTCAGGTCAATGACAGTGAGAGAGAGAGAGAGAGAGAGAGAGAGAGAGAGAGAGAGAGAGAGAGAGAGAGAGAGGGAGGGAGAGAGAGGGAGAGAGAGAGGGAGAGAGAGAGAGAGAGAGAGAGAGAGAGAGAGAGAGAGAGAGATGTCAGCAATGAAGCAACAGATCAGTGACCACACACACACACACACACACACACACACACACACACACACACACACACACAGTAGGGGGTGGGAGGAGAGAAAGAGAGAATAAAGCTAACCCTAGACCTCCCCAGTTCCTGTTTTACTCTACCTTCTATTCCCAACTACATAGTACAATGAATAAAGCCCTGGAATCAGGAAGACTTATGTTTAAATTTGTCTTCAGACACTAAGTGTGTGACCCTGGACAAATTGCTTAACCTTTGTCTGTTTCAGTTACCTTATCTGTAAAATGGGGACAATGACAGTACCCGACTCCCAGGATGGCTAGGAGGATTGATTTGTAAAATGCTCTACAAAATTTGAAGTGCTATATAAATGTTAGCTCTGATGATTGTTATTATAGAACCTTCTATCATTAGCAAACTCTACATCATATTAAGGTACAAGGTGGCACAGTGAATAGAATGACAACCTGGGAGTCAGGAAAACATTTCTTCTCCAATTCAAATGTGGCCTTAGACATTTACTAGCTGTGTGACCCTGGGCAAACCACTTTACCCTGTTTGCCTCAGCTCCTCATCAGTAAAAATGAGCTGGGGAAGGAAATGGCAAACCACTCCAGTATCTTTGCCAAGAAAACTCCAAACAGGGTCACAAATAGTTGGACATGACTAAAAAATGACTGAATATCAACAACAAATTCATACTAGACATTTTCTCACATTCCTTTCATCTTTTGTTATTCACTGAAACCCTGTTTCCTCCTTAAAGATGCCTGTATTTCTCAATACCCTCTCTGAAGAAGCCCAATAATTAGAGATATCCAGTTTAGTCTTCCAGGCTACTATCACAAATCTTGAGTGACCTTAGTGGAGGCAGGAGTGTGTATGGTAATAGCACATCATGTGATTAGGATAGCCGTTAGCTCCAATCCATAGGTGGCAGGTTCCATTGTTGAATCACCAGTCTCTGTGAAGACCATCATCACTAGGGTGAGGGGCAAGAGTGGCAATGACCATGGTGGTGACAAGAGCCAAAGAAATATTCTCCCTTCCTACCCAGAAACTGTGGGTGGTCTCTATCCTCTTGGGTTATCTGATAACCATTGGTGGAATAGATCCTCTTTTTGTACACTATCACTGAGGGTAAAAATGATTGGCTGAGGGCAGAGAGAGGTACTCTTTCCACTGGTAGTGACATTGTCCTTCCCAATGGTATGGGAAAGAAGCCTTTGATCCCAATCCTGGTGAAGAACTGAGGCAGTTCTAGGTGGTACAAGAAGTGAACTCATTCCATTTCCCATAAGAACAGAATAGGAGCTCAAGTCTGGCAGGTGCTACCCAGAGGCCTCATGAGATTTTGACCAGTACTATCCCTTTTTTTTTTTCTTGAGTCTGAAGTAAAGAGATCTATGTTGAAGTCTAGATCCAACTCCCAGAGGAACCATGGTGCCCAATGGATCATAAGATCATAGACCTCATGCTAAAAGGAACCTCAGAGGTCATATAGTTCAACCCACTCATTTTCTAGATGAGGAAAGGTTAAGGCCACAGCCACAAGACCACAAAGGCAATAACTGGCAAAGCCAGTGTTCACACCTAGATCTTTTAACACCAAATCCAAAAATATTTCACACTGTACCATACTTCTCCATTTCCTCCTCTTATAAACATACTGGAACTGAAAGGTGAGGATGATTGGGGCCAGGCATCTGGGTTAATAAACCCCTGTGAATCACCTCCCTGTGGACCAAATTAGAATTAATACTGGACTACAACTTGTGGCTTCTTCCCACAGCTGTGACAGATGAGGTTCATCCATAAGTTATATATACAGGAAGTTAATTCAGCTTCTAGGACAGGTAGGCAAGAGGTTGCAGCCCGTATCCCACTTCCCCCAATATTTTTAATGGGACCTGTGATTTCATTAGTATAAGGAATCCCCAGTGAGGAAACACCTTCCATAAGTAATTATCAGCATCTATTCTGCTAAAGGTCAAGGGATTTGCCCAGAGTCACAAGCAGAAAATGTGTTAAAGAAGGAATGGGAACTCAGTTTTTCCAACTCTGAGTTCAGCTTTTGGTAGAGTGTGCTAGAGGCCTCCTAAGTGGGGCCTATACAGTTCCACTGGAACATGACAGGACCCCAATCAGAAGATGGGAAGACAGGTCACATCCTACCCTTTCTACAATTGCTAATTTCCATGATTGTGTCAACACAACTATACTATCTAGTATACTATACTATTTGCTCATTATGGCATGACATTCTCCTTCTCCACTCCCACTTGTGGCTATCCCCTAATATCGCCTCCCCCAAAATGTAAAAACTCTAAACCCTTCCCCTTCTGTGCTAAGGTCCCTCAGAGTAGACCATCACCCAGGCACCTGTACTAATAGTGAGTGTGCCATTGGCAGCCCACCACCCTCATTTTACCCACACTAGACCCCATAAATATACCGAGTATTATTTTAAATATATTTCATCTTTATCCTAGCCTTTTTTAATTTCATTTGTATATTAAAATATACATAATGGTTAGTAAAATCATACCTGTATAATTTCTAAGCAAATGAATAAATATTTGCATATTAAGTATGCATATATACATACATATATGCACATATATGAAGATATGCATATATATATATATATAACCCATATAGAGAGATATATGCAGGCTCAGAATTTGTCTATAGAGGTGAATGATTAAAAAACAAGTTTAGTAACCACTGCACTTCTCCATGATATACTTGGCATTTATTTATCTGAATTGAATCCAACAGAAAAACCAATTTTTGTCACAGAGCCTCATGGGCTTAGTAGACTGAGAGGAAGGAAGAAAAGAAGGAAGGAAGGAAGGAAGGAAGGAAGGAAGGAAGGAAGGAAGGAAGGAAGGAAGGAAGGAAGGAAGGGCTAATACAGACAGAAATGTTCTCAATACTCACTGTTAGGAGGTTGATTAAATCCATGTTAGGTTCCAAGTGGTGTGAGGCGCTCTGGAGGGAGACCAATTCATTCAAGGTCACTGAGAGCTGGTGCATCTTCACAATATTGACTTTATGATCTTCAGTCCAGTCTGGAAAAATGACATGAACGGCGATCAAATCTTTCAAGTGAACGCCCAGGATGGGGATTTTGAAGCCTTCACAGTCAGCAAAAGCTTTTCGGTAACGGCAGTAATTGCCACTGGAGGAGACGAGTTCTGTCATTTCATTCCAGTCCTGCAAACAAATACAGAATTAACATTTCCAAGGAGTGTCTCCTCCTATATCCTCCCTGGTCATGTCTCTGGAGATGTAATGGCACTTTTTTTAAAGGAACTCTAAAGCCCTCCACAGAAGCATTCAAGGTTCAGTCAGAGAGAGTGGCTGCTGAGTTGACCTAGAAACACATGACTGAGAAAATGGGTCATAAAACCAATGGGACAAAGACCTCCAGGATACTGGGGTTAGGTGTGAAATATGAGAGAAGAAGACTGGCTTCTGTGATTCCTAGCACTCTTATTTGTAGAAGCACAACTTAAATTAATGAAGTGACACTTCGGAAAAACTTTTCAATCAGTCTTCAAGCATTTATTTATGTGCCTACTATCTGCCAAAAACTATGCTAAGTATTGAGAATAAAAATACAAAGAATGAAGTGGTCCTTACTCTTTTTTCTCAATGAAGGAAAACTTTGTCCTTTTGAATCTGGGGATAAATATAACAAAGACCAGGTTTGGGTATTATTCTTTAGTTTCTCATGTATATAATTTCTACCCTCCTCAATCTAGTTGCACTTTTGTTGAGGATGGGGACTTTTCTTCTCTTTGGGCCTCCCATAACCCCTAACTCAGTTTGTTCAGTAAGGAGTTAAGAATGCATTTTAGAATTGGGACACTAATACACTATTGGTGGAGTTGTGAACTAGTTCAACCATTCTGAAGAACAATTTGGAACTAAAGTCATTGTGTTATAATAGTGTGCATACCCCTTGACTCAGCAATACCACTGATAGGTCTGTAATCTAAAGAGATCAAAGAAAATGGAAAAGAACCTATTTTGTGTGTGTGTGTGTGTGTGTGTGTGTACTATTATATATATATACATATATACATAGATAGTATTATATATACTATATATAGGATTATGTTATATAATTTATATTTATATTACATTTATTTATTCATGGCAGCTCTTTTTGTGGTGGCAAAGAACTGGATATCAAGGGGATGCCCATGAATCTGAGAATGTCTGAAGAATTTATGGAATAAGATTGTGATGGATGGATTACTACAAGATTGCTACAAGAAATAATAAGCATGATCATTGTAGAAAAACCTAGAAAGATGTATATGAACTCATGTAAAGTGGAGTGGGACCAGGATGACCAATTGTAAAAAGTTAGCTACTCTGATCAATACAAGGATACAAGACAACTCATAAGGACCCATTATGAAAAATGCTACCCACCACCAGAGAGAAAACTGATGTGCTCCAAATGCAGATCAAAACATTTTTTATTTTATTTTTGTTTTATTTTGTTTGTGTTTTCTTTTGCAACATGGATAATATGGAAATATTTGGCATGACCTCATATGTATAATTGAAATCAATTTGCTTATCTTCTCAAGGAGGGGGAAGGAACAGGAAAGAGAGAATTTGGATTGCTAAAAATTCTTTTATATGTATTTGAGAAATATTTAATGAATTAAAAATAATTTTAAAATAAGAATGCATTTTAGATAAGTAGAGGAAAGTGGAAGTTTTCATGAGAAAACTAGAATCTGGCTCAATGAGTTAAAGCTAATTGCCTTAGTCAGTTAAATGTAGTAAGATACAGTAATAGAATACAATGAGAATTTCTCTAGATCAGATGATGTTCATCTTAGCAGAAAAATGAGAAAGGACTTTACAGGAAAGAAAAAAAATGGATGATAAATTTTGACCTTGGAGAAATAGAACAAGAAGGAAACCTTGACAAAGCTTAAAAGAAATGAGACATATCATACTGGGACATTGAATTAAAATTACCATCAGGACTCTATTTCCTTCTTTTACTACTTTAGTCAATTGCAGTGTGAGAAAGTTCACCCCCCCCCCCACTGCACTATAAAAAGAGGTTCAGAGGGAAGGTTAGCTTGTTCTTAAAATAATTAATTTTCTTTTCATTATGATTATCTTCACAGAATAGTGCTGATTTTGCAGTCCCTATTTACAGAAGAAAATAAAACCCCTACAAACAAATGTATATCTATTGCACGTAAGTGATAAGTTCTGGAAAATGAGACTTTTGTTTTAAATTTGTGTAAATCCCACAAATACCTTTGTAACTTCTGAAGAAAGATGAGAATGAGTCTCCTTTAGGCGGGAAATAGAACTATGACTTAGTCCTCCCACCACTGCCATCAATGTATTAAAATTCTGTAGTTGAAGGAGTTTCTGAAAGAGAAATGTCATAGAGAAGGACTTAATAAATTCTTAATATTTGAATGAATGATTAAAAAACGAAGGAATGCCTAATGTAATCATGAGAAATTCATTAGGTAAACCCATTATTCAGCATGCCTATAAGAAGAATGTAAAATTTGTCCACTAGCCTTTCTCAGTAGAGAATGCTCTGAAAAAAAAAAAACATTTGGGACAAGAGTTCTTAACGTTTTGTGATTTGGACTCCTTTGGCAATCTAGTGAAGCCTAATCAACCCTTCTCACACTGACTTTTTAAATGATTAAAATAAAATACATAAAATTAAAAGATGAGTTAATGTTAAGGTTAAATTCATGTTAAGATTAAGTATCCCTGGTTTAAAATATCTTTTTACCTTAACTTTAATTACTACACACATACAAAAAGAGAAAAGTCTCCTTACCTGGGCAACATTTATAAATTTTGTGATGACTTCAGCTCTTTGATGTGGAGTTGGTTTGCTAAGAACCATCAATTGGACCCATTTAGAAATCCCATTAAATAAAGCAATGGATCTTTCCAGGGTTGGGTTATTCTCCAAGCAGCCATGAATTACATAGCTTTGATAATCTGTGAACTAGTAAAGGAAGAGTTAGAAATGCTGAATCTCATTGGAGCAGAATATCAAAATGAATCTTAGACAAGAGAAGTGACCTCTTTGTTCTATCTATTTATCTATCTATGTATTAATCAAATGATCACGTATCTGTGATCCATCCATCCTTCATCTATATCATCTTTTATACATTCCATAGCACATATATAATTTTGATATCATTTCCTTAATATGTACAGTTCTTCCATCATGTATTTACAAAAAGAACATTCAGACTCTCACAACAGACAAAGGCCTATGCCAAGGAAGAAGACATTAATATACTTTCAGGGCAAGGGGCAGCTGAACAAAAAAATTTATTTTTAAATCTTAGTTAGGAAAGGCTAAGAAATTAAAGCAAAAAGAACTAGGGCTACTTTTAAGTGAAGACTACAAGTAAGGAATTCTTTCAGATATTCAACAGTATTGCCATCAAATATGTTTGCACCTTCAGATAAATTATCTGTGCAGGAATCCCTTGACTCCCACTGTGTGTCTGCCTATAGGAAATCCTAATATCCACTGCAAATGGGAGCACATTTCCTAGTGAGGGAAACCATCCTTCAGAAATGCATGCTTGTCACCAAATGCTCTACTATCCACAAACTATTTCAGTACTGCTGTACAGAGCCGTGATGTCAGCGCTCCTCAGAGCAAAGTACAGAGCAAAGAAGGGAACTGACATAGTCACAGAACATGGGAGGACAAACAAAAACTTCCATAGGTTGCATAAGAAAATGACTAATTGTAGAGGATTATGGAAGTGTAACAATAGCAAATGAATGAGTAGGCCCCTTGAAAGAACTGGGCCCAGGGCTTGAAAAAAGAAAAAAAACTGTAGCAAAGAGGAAGAAGGTAGTATCAAGATGAGCAGGAAAGTAATGTTTTGGTTCAGGGTCCTGATCCCAGGAAAGAAAAGAGCCCAGCTTTGGACTACACCCTGGAGGCTACAATTTTTGATTTAAGCCACCAATCACAATTAGACATTTAACTTAAACCCAAATGTTTCATTCCTTCCCCTCAAAGGAGCAAAAATCTTTATTTGAATGAATGTAGTTTCACTTTGAATGTCAATAACTCTAGAGCATATATGAAAAACAAAACAAAACAAAACATAAAGCAAACAAAAAAAAATGAACTTTAGTCCACAAAGAAGACATTGAAAAAAATGGGCAGAAGTTTAACTTCTTAGCCACAAACAATGACAGGATAATATTTCTCTTTGTTTCAAAGGGCTTGTTCTTATGAGACTACAGGAAAGTTTTCAGTGGGGGTACAGTGACAGAGGCTGCCAATTCTTTCAAAGGATGAAAGTGGTGTTCCTGGGGAAGCTGGCATGTTATCCTTGGAACAGAAAATGTCAAGTTTCTTACTGAAATCCGTCTGAAAGATTTGTGCTCCAGAAAAGTAAGGTGCTCAGCCAGTTCAATGGGCTCCAGATGGTCAAACAGCAGACAGGCTTTCCCCTTCTTAGACACTTTTTTTCTCTGTGTAACTCTTCTCATCCAGTCATAGGAAGGACTGAAAGAAATGAAAGTCTGGTCAACATGGTCCAGGCCCATGCTAAGTATAGTGTGCTCAGTAGTTGTTGTTGTCTCCCCAGTAGAACTCTTAAGTTTCTTATATCTTCATCACCTAATAAAAAGCCTATAAGTGCTTAACACCTGCTTGTTGATTGATTTGAGTATTTTTCCCAGTTCACTGGAAGTTCCATCTAATACCTAGTAAGCCAAAATGACAAGTAGGATGCATTTGGCAAATTTTTCTCTCTATGACTTTAACTTTTCCCTAAGGGGACTAGCCTTAAAACCCTAAGATAATCCATACCATACCTTAACTTCTGACCGACACATAGTATAATAGTGTTCATTAAAGAAAGTCATTCCAGACATTGCCAAGTTGCATGATAGGAGGCAGATCATGAAAGTTATTATCTGGATGGAATAACATGGAATCAAACTAAAAATTCAGATTTTACTCAACTCAGAGTTAAGTTCAATATGACATGTTGTAGTATAGTAAAAAAAAGCACTGATTGGCCTAGGAATAAGAAGACCTGGATCCTGACCATGTCCCTACTATACTCCATAGTGATCTTAATTAAATCCCTTCACCTCTCTGAGACTCAGTCTCCCTGTGTGTAAAATTAGGACATTAGACTAGATGAAATCTATCAAGGATTCCTCCCAAACCACTCTAAATATTCATTGAATGTCTACTATGCACAAAGGGTGACAATGGCAGCCCTGCATGTAAAGCAGTGAGTTTCTTATAGACCATTATTATGGGGCATGAAAAGTCCTGTTTGCATGAAATAATCTTCCTAACAGATTTGCCAGGGTATCTGGCAACCTAGCATTGAAATCATGCCTTTGGATTAAGAGATCTCCTATGTGTTCCTGTTACCAATGCAAAAATCCCTCGGAAGGATTATAGTTGTTGTCATTGTTATTAATAATGACAGTAATGATAATAACTGGCATTGATATAACACTGGTTTGCAAAATATTCCCCATATCACTTGATCCTCACCAACACCCTCTAAGGTAGGTACTGTTGTTATTATTTCCAGCTTGCAAATGAGGAAACTGAAGCTTGGAACAGTTTGATAACTTGCATGTAGTCTCATCTAGTAAATGTCTGAGGTGAGTCCAAATTCAGGGCTCTGTGAATATCAGTAGCACATGGGGTTATCATCACAGACTATGGTGACCCATGAAGGATGGACTTTGCATGGACTAAACTCAGGGCAAATACATTTTTATGGAGATTGAAGTTATGGGAAATATCTAAGGCAGGATGTGCCACCACAAAGGGCAGATCCACATGGAGCATCAATGTAGAGGGCTCAACATGAAGGAATCAGGCATTTGACCAGACATAAAGATGGGGGAGAAAAGGTGAAGCAGAAGAAAATGGCCCATACTACATGATTTTGCCAAGGGGCAGCCCCAGCAAGTCCCATAATATATTAACCATATTAAATCTCATATCTGATCTGATCAATAGTTCAAAAAAGTGTTAAATATTTCTCTGTTCCCACTTTGTCTGCTTTGTTATAACAATAATTACTATTCATGCAGTCTTGTAGGGAAGGGATTATTTCATTTTTGTCTTTGTATCTTTAGCACCTAGCAAAGCTCCTGGCACATAGTAAGCATTTAATAAATAATTATTGACTAGTACTAGAGGCTTATTTAGTATGTGACCTTTGATTCAATTCAATTCAATTGCACCAACTTTTTTAAGCATACGAGGTACAGAGATGCACTGAGAGACACAAAATATAGATAATATACTGTTCTAGCCATAATGTAGCAAATATAGTCTAATATGGGAACATAGCACAAACAATGGTAACAACAATAAAGACAGAAAATCCAGTACTTGATGAGACCTGGGAAGATGTGATGAAAGGTTTCACTGAGGAGGTAAAATTTAAGTTGCACTTTAAAGGACTTGTAAAAAGTACAACAGATAAAGGAAAGAGCATAATAAGCAAAGAACAGTGTCTAAGAAATGGCATAAAGTATACTCAGAGAACAGAGAATAATCTGGTTTGACTGGAGCCTAGAGGACACTGTTAAATGCATAGTAGATGTTCAAAAAATTAATTGAATTAATTTGCTCTCAGTGAGATAACTATATATAGACCTTAACTCTGTACCTCTTAATTATCATAGTATCATAGATATAAAATTGGAAGGGATCTTTTACATTTACCTTAATCCCTCTCATTTTATAGATGGAGGAACTGAAGCCCAGAGAGGCCAAGAATCTTGTCCAAGGTCATTTAAGTAGTAATCCGTGAAGCCAGTGTTTAAACCAGGCCTCCAAATCCTGAGCTCTTTCCACTACATTTTGCTATCCCCTAAAAGCAGAGAGGGATCTTACTACTTCTCACACATGCTTAGAGAAGTATACTCACCACCATTTGAGTCAGTCCCCTGTCCCCTAGGGGCATGATTATTTTAAAGCATTTCCTGACCTTGTGTGAGGATACTGAATAGTAGCATTCTTCCCCCTCTGCTTATTTTAGAATCCTAGCCCCTTAGCCCTTAACAGCTATGGGGAAAGGGGGGATAGAGGAAGAAAAGGGCAGAGGTCATTTCATTGACATGTTTTTGTTCCTTCATTATCGATATTTATACCTATCCTAGCATTCTTCTCTATCACACCTTTGGTCATGGGCACGATTACATTTCCATGTAATCAAGAAAAAGGGAAGAGGAAAAAAAAGAAAGGGAAGAGGGAAAAAGTTAATGCAAATATTATTTGTTTTTCTATGTCAAAGTGTAGAATGTATCAATCAACATGTATGGATGTACATACAGTCAACATGTATGGATGCTTAAGCATCAAATACATGATTAAAAACCAACCTCTATACTTCTTAAGGGCCATCTTGATAGCATATGGAAGACAGGACTGACATTATTTATGGGTACCCATTGAATGACAGTTAAATAAGTATAAGGAAATTGCAGTCTATATCTTATAGCCTTGTCCAATGTGGTTGCTCTCCAAAGGGAAAATATGAAGTATAAGTCCTTAATGGATCTATAATGAGGTTAGCCCAGAATGTCTCTAGTAATCCAAAGAAGAGAGAATTCATCATATTCAATGGATGGGCATATGGGCCCTACTTACATGCTGGATATGTCAATGAGGTTGATATGTTTTTCATATCCCAGTTGGCTGGCTACTTCCTGAAACTCTTCAGTCATATGAATCAAACCAAGATCCAGATTAAATTCTGCTGGGAACTCCAGAATCCAGTATCTGAAATGTATGGAATGTCAAGTAATAGTCTCTGGCTATATCATTCTTTGGATTCTTTGCCCAAGAGCTCTCATTGAATTAAATGATCTACCTCTCTCTAGTCTAATGCACCATATCCAACCTCCATTCCTTTGACTCATAGATTGAAGTTTGTTTTCCCCCTAGTTTCAAATAAATAATGATACAATTTTTCTTGATTTTCTTTCCTTGTTAAATTACAATTTTCTTATGGATAGAGAAAAATTTCTTGCTTTAAAATTAATCAAGAGATAAAGTTTTCTGGATATATTCCCACTCTCCAAGCATCTCCAAGCTGAGAAAAGTGGACTGCACCCTTAGCGCACCCTGGACCTCACCCTGACTCTGGTAGAGGAGCCTTTTCCCTTATCTTGCCATGAATCAGGCTTCTGTGATACTTCCAGAGAGTGAGTACAGCACTCCTTTAAGTACTGTGTTTCTCCTTGAGAGAAGGAACTATTCTGTTTGCTTATATTTGTATCCCATTGCTTAGCACAGTGTCTGACACATAGTAGGTACTTAATATCATCTATTTATCTATATAACTTATTTCTACAGATTTTAGGAAAAAATATCAAATGAAAAAATCCACAAAATTTGGTCTCAACACATATGGACCATATATGTATGCCCCAATATTTTAAATTACGTTCTTCAGAGAATATCTCATATGTAAGAAATTAAGAAATAGTTATTCTGTTATTTTTCCATGTAGCTCCTTATATTTTGTGTAAAAACATATTTAATATAGAACATCAGTTAAATAAAGGCTGTCTCTATACAATGCCCATCCAATAATTCCCCTATTTTCCACTCAAAAATGACTATTTTTGTTGTTATTATTTAAATAACATAAACACTTAACATATTTAAATAAAATTAAATACAATATTTAAATAAAATAAATAAAAAGTTGGACCAAGGTCCCAACTCCCAAGGACCTGGGAAACAGGACTGCCTTTTTACTGTGCTCCATAGGCTGCTATTCACCATAGGGCTGTTGCAAGAGAAGGCATGGAATATTTTTAGAAGGTTCCAGGATAAGATAAAAATCTAACTAAATGGGGATGTTTATCCGTAGTTTCCATGTTGAGGAAGTGGACCCGTGGTTTCATATAGAGCTTATAGAGCATACAGTTAAATGCCACAACTGTAAGGTAGACATCCAGGAAGAATCATAGATAGAATATTTCCTTTTAGACAGAGCCATTGCTGCTGCTGTTAAGTCATTTCAGTCATGTCCAACTCTTTGTGACCACATCTGGGATTTTCTTAACAAAGATACTAGAGTGGTTTGCCATTTTCTCCTCCAGCTCATTTTAAAGATGGAGACACTGAGGCAAACAGGGTTAAGGGACTTGCCCAGAGTAACAGCAAGTAAGTGTCTGAGGTCATATTTCAACTCAGGAAGATGAGTCTTCCTGACTCTAGGCTCAGTACTCTATCCACTGAGCCACCTAGCTGCCATACAGAGCCGCAGATCAAAGCAAACCCTTCACCACATCAAAAACAGAGACCAATGTGGGGATGTGAACAATGATTTTGGGGAGGGAAGGTGTGAAAGAAATAAATTATCCCTTTTTTTTACAACAGTTTGACCTCCCACACACAGACCAAAGAATGGGGATAAAAACTATTTTTCCTTAAATACCACATATTGTGACTAAAGATAGATCAGAGGACTATAGACCTATAGCTGAAAGGGACCTAAATGCCATTCAATCCAACTTCATAGGGAAGTTAAGCGATTTGCTCAAGGTCAGCCAGGTAGTAAGCAACAGATTCAGGATTTGAATTCCTGTCTTTTGACTCAAGTTCAATAATCTCTTGCTTGAGCAAAACAACAACAGTAACAAAAAACACTTTTTTAGAGTAATAGAACTAAATAAGCCGTGATATTAATGGAAAATCGGTACAATCCCAAGTAATAAGTTTTACTAAGTCATTTAGTCAACTAGCATTTATTTTGTACCTACTATGTTCTAGGCACTATGTTAAACACTGGAGGTACAAAAACAGGCCTAAAAAGAAGTCTCAGCTGCTCACAACATGTATCACAGTCTAATGGGGGAGACACCATGCAAACAATTATGTACAAGTATGAATTAGGATTGGTGTCATGGGGAAGGCACTAAAATTAAGGAGGCCTGGAAAAGGCTTCTTGCAAAAGATGGAACACTTTAGCTGAGATGTGAAGGAAGCCAAGGAAGCCAGAGGCAGAGATAAAGAGCATTCTAGGCATGGGGGACCATAAATGAAACATCCCGAGCTGGGAAATGGAGTGTCATGTGTGAGGAACAGCAAGGAGACCAGTGTCATTGATGCCAGAATATCTGGAAGGGAGGATGGTGCAAGAAGACTAGAATGGGAGGAAGGGGTCAGGTTATGAAGGCTCCTTCCTTATTTCTGCTTCCTTTATATTTGCTCTTGGGGATAATCGGATTCCTTAAGCGGCACTTAAATTTATTTCCCAAAAGGAATTCTCTGACTTTCCAGAATTAGAGACAAAAGCACTGGGAAATTTAAAGTAATACTTACCTCATGAAGTAGCAGACCTTTAGGCGGAATTCATTACATCCTTCCCCACAAGCATCACGGTACGTATGTTTGTTAATGAAAATAATAGTTTGCATTTCCATCGTACTTAAAAGGTTACAGATTTTTCACACATGATATATCATTTGTGCTTCACAATAGCCCAATAAGGTTGGTAGGAATGGGTAGCAATATGCCTATCTTATAGGTTAAGAGTAAGACTCAGAAATGATGTGATTCATCCAATCTTACACAGCTAGTAAAAGGTAGAGCCCAGATTTGGAGTGAGCTCTTTTCAAAATATCACACTGACTTAAGCATGTTTTTATCCAACTTTTGTTTCATTTATTCCACAGAGTTTTTAGATGTTTGTTCAATTATGTAGCATCTCCTACTCCTTTAGGGATCACCCAAGATCTCTCAGTTGTAAACCCAGCTGAAATGGGCCTCAAACATCCCATGCCTCTGGCTCAGTGCCAGTCCCAACAATTCAACTAATCTAGTGTATGAGAAAAGACTGCTATCAAAACAAAGAGTAAAAAAATGAAAAAATGCTGTAGGTATAGCTGTGATAATTTAGTTCACACTGATAACAGTATTTTTACCTTCCCTGAGTAAACTCCAATTCAGGGCAACTGGTATTAAAAACATGCTGCAGATAATCTATAAGATAGACAAACCAGAAGAGAAATGGAGAACTGACTTTATTTTCTAACACAAGCTCAGCTAAAAATACAAACCTGTTTTAATAACATTGGGAGGAAGGGTATAGAAAATAGTTGTGTATATAGGATAAAGAGGGTAAAGGGAGAAGGAAAGTCAAAGGGAATAAACATTTATTAAGTTCCTACTATGTGCCAGGAACTGTGCCAAGTGCTTTACAAATATTATCTCATTTGATGGCAGCTAGGTGGCAAAGTAGGTAGATTACTGGGCCAAAGTCAGGAAAAGTCTAATATCAAATCTAGCCTCAGACTAGCTGTGTGGCCATGGCCAAGTCACTTTACTTCTTTCAGTCAGTTTCCCCAACTTATGGGGATAATAATAGCACCTATCTCACAGGGTTGTTGTAAAGTTCAAATTAGATATTTAGGATAAATGTTCTTTGTGAGCACAACTGTCTATAAATGAAACAACTCTGCTTTCAACTACCCCAAGCATAAATGAGTTGTGTTATCAGGTAACTAGGAAAAGGGTAAGTAGATTCAATGTTCTGGAAATTCCTGTTCATTTGTTAATTAAGAATGCTTTCAATCCCTTGGGTTCTAATACTATATTCCAGATATTGGGAGATAATATTTATATAGCACTTCAAGGCTGATAAAACACTAGATCCATTGTATGGATGAGGAAATTGAGGGCCAGAGATGTTATAGATTGCCTATGGTCACAATCAAACAAGCACATAAGTAACAGAAGCAGGGTTTGAATGCATGTCTCTCCTCTAAGTTCAACATTTTTTCCCCTCTATCATATTGCCTCCCTGGAAATATTTTAGAAAGAAAATTAATATGTATATGAAACAGCTATATGCTTCGACTAAAAGAAGATCATAAAGACCTATAAAGGCAGCATGAAAAGAAAATTAAAATGTATACAAAGCAACTACATTTATAAGAGGCAGCAAGGATAAAAAGTGGGTCTTAGAATCAGGAACATCTGGTTCAAATCCTGCTTCTGATATCCTGGGTAAGTCATTTAACTTGTCAGTTCCCCAGGCAACTTACACACACACACACACACACACACACACACACACACACACACACACACACACACACAATAATATATAAATTAGGTGTAAAATCAAGAATATATGAATAAAAAGGATAACATGGAAAGTACATTATGTGTGTGTGTGTGTGTGTGTGTGTGTGTGTGTGTAAGGATATGTGTGTGTTTATACACTCATTCATATACCCTACTCTCTTTTCCCTAAATATGACCCTTAAGGGTTATTTTCTGGAATAAATGGAAAATGGCATTCCCTCTTTGCAAACAATAATACATTTAAGTACAAGATAGGACAAGACATAAATTTAGCTATTGTTTCATCATTTCACCATTTTACATGTTAATCTCTAAGTAAACCTAGAGCTAAACCAGCCAGATGAAAAAAGCAAACAAATTTAGTCCATTACCCAGTTGTCTTGTTTGGATTGAACATCCAAGTGTATATGCAAAACAGCTGGATGGCTGACTAAAGTTTTCTGTTTTAATCATGACTTCTTTATGTTAGACATAGTCAATGCCCAAATGCATCACTTATAATGTATTTGTCATACTGCCAAAGCCTAGTGAGAAAGACACAATAGTTGGCAAAGATATATTGAAAGAAGTTTTCCCGCCAGCTCAGTGGATGATAGATACCATCGGTGCATCAGAAGAACGATTCTTGGCAAATAACTGTTGTTCAGCTCTCCCCTGTCATCTGTAAAACAGAAATAAAAGTTTCAAGAAAGTACTCTTGTATTTTCCTCATCTCCCTCTCTTTCTTCCATACCCACTGTATGTTATCAGTAGAGAAAGATCATGCCTAGTACCCATAATTCTACTTTTTTAATCTGCCATTTTCCTAGTATTCCCTTAATAAGCCCCACTTTTCTAGTTTAATGGCAATGCTAATGAGACACTTCTGTGTGAAATGAAATGAGGAGGCTCCTACCAAACATTTCGATGCATGTACTCAACAGTTCATCCAATGTCGCTGCTTTCCCAAGTATACTTGACCCCATTGTTCTTAAGCCGTTGTCAAAGAACTTGAGACATTTTCAGCAAGAGGAAGACCATTTCCATAATTATAGAAGTGAGTGCCATTAGCAGTCAAGGGAAGGCTTCATTTTTAGGTGTATGTCAGGAAAACTGATGAGACAAGATACAGAATAAAAAATCACTTTTAAATATATCAAATAAGCAATACCCAATCATAGTTCATGCAATTGACCCAAGGTTCTTTATAAAAAAATCATCATGTCTACCTGTGAAATAAATACTAAGTTGGCAGAGCCTATTTTGACAAAAATGATGATAAAGGACTTCTATTATTTTGTCCCTTTTCTCAAAGACAATGCCTGGTACCTTAAGACCACAGAGATCTCTTGTTCTACATCAAATGCTTTTTATGGCTGAGATTTTGTCATAGTTTTGATTGTACTTAATTTTTTTTAATGCAGTCATGATACTTAAGAATATAGCCAACATAATTTCTTTTGATATATAGTATGGTATAATAGTGATTAATGGGGGCGGCTAGGTGGTACAGTGAGTAGAGCTCCAGCCCTGGAGTCAGAAGGACCTGAGTTCGGATTTGGCCTCAGACACTTAACACACAACAAACAAAAAAAATTAGCCGTGTGACCTTGGGCAAGTTACTTAACCCCAATTGCCCTCCAAAAAGCAAAAAAAAAAAATACATATATATATATGTGTGTGTGTGTGTGTGTGTGTGTGTGTGTGTGTGTGTATAATAGTGATTAATTATCTCAGGAAAATGGCTATTTTTAGGGAGGCAAAGTTAAAATGACTAATATATTCATGTATACAAATAAGTAAAAGTTAAAGGGAAAAACGTAACTTTGTTTTTATTCCTACATTTTCTGAAGAGGACAGATTGATGGATTTATTTCCCTTCTCTGTCTTTGCTGCAGCAATCTCTTGCCTCCTCACTCCCCCTTCCCTCACCCCCACATAGGCTTATGTATTGTCATACTTTTGTCTCCTGATTCAACATAAGAAAAATCACTTCTTTCTCACTCAGATCAGATTGGGTGTGGACCAAGGGCTACTGAGGATAGAAAAGGAAGAAATAATTATAAAATATCTGTGATGATTCTCAAATCCATTAGTCCCACTGCTGGCTGACTATATCTAGCAAAGTAGCAATTAATGAACTATTTTCCCTCCTAAAAGCAATTTGTGCTGGTTTTGCCCAAATTGGATCATGGAGTCCAATATATTATCTTACAAATATCTCTCTGAAGTCAGATGTTCTTAGGCTTGATGATGTGGGGACTTGGCAAAGGTTGGGAGACTTTGGTCCATGTAGATCTCCATTTTGGATGGTTTATAATAATATTGCAGTCCACTGAGACATGATGGAATTTCCATCTATGGCTTTAACTCAATGTCTGTACTACTCCCACACCTTCTGGAATAATGAGTCAGTGTCTACATTACTACTACACAAGATCAATATTTGTACTTATTCTACTATTTCCAATAAGTATGAATAATAGCATTTCAATGATTTAACTAAATTGAAGTGATTGCTTTAGAATGATTGATGAAGGATTAGTATTAATAGTTGCTTGAGTCAAAGGATTTAGATTTTTTTGCACTTCTTTCCAAATTTCCAAAGACTTTATTAAATTTTATTCTAACCCATTGAAACATTAGTAGAAAAGCTATTTCTTTGAATTTTATGAACTTTTCCAGTTTCATTTGCCAAGTGACTTGCTCCCTGACACTAATAGATGTCAGGATTTTACCAAGTCAAAGACCAAACCAAGAAGAAATCCATGGGTCATGATGAAAGTCAAGATTTGTCCATTCTTATGCCTGATGTCTTACTCAAGAAAAGTACTGACTTTTTTTTACTCTAAGAGAACCAGATGGTTTCTGTCAATTAGGTTGACTTCTCATTTTAAAACCAAAAATGTTCAGAAGCAACATTTAGAGAAGGATATTGAATTTATCAAAATGAATATGAAATATTTTGGTGGCAAATTATTTTCAGACTTCTTGAAGTTTTATTTGGGACCTACAAAAATTGTTATTTCATGGGCATGTGAGTTTTATTGTACTATAATTTGCTTTTGCAGTTCTCACTCTTTAACATTATGTTTGTCAGGCATAAAAGTTTACACATTTGGCTACATTCTATGATAGCTTTAAAGAAAAAGTTTACCTAATTGTTTCAAGACTGATTCCTAGCACTGGAACTTTTACGAGTGGATGCTGCCATCACTATTTTAGGCATCTAGAAGGAAACCTGAAGAGAACAAAACAAATTGAGGAATGGGCCTGAAAAAGAAAAAGAAACTACCAAAGGAAAAAATTAAAGAATTAAGATGCTAACAATCTTTACCATTTTTGTTCTCCAAGAACTCTAAAGAATATAATATACATTTAAGATTGTATATGAACAATACCCAAATGAGTAAGCAGAAAATAAAATCACTAGAACTGCCTATTTGGCATGATGTTGATTTTAAAAGGCAATCATTATTTTACTTTATTTGTCCTTAAAATGCATCTTTGTAATTCAAGGGCATGATGGGGAAATTTCAAGAGTGCTGGCCTTGGTGTCAAAAAGAACTTGTACTTTAGAACTGGCCCCACCTCTTAGTAATCATGTGATATTGGGTCACTTACTTCTTTATTACACTTTGGTTTCTTCATTGAGTAAGTAGGTATGATAATAATAATTATATTACCTAACAACAGAGTTGTCATGGGGAAAAAAATCACTTTGTAAGCTACAAAGTACTATACAAATAAGGATAGTTATTATTGCTATTAACAATTATAAATAATTGAAAAAATATTTTGTATATGACACTAAGGTTTTTTAATTTGGCCAGTGTAGAAATTCCTATCAATGCAAAAAATAATCTACCTAACACTTAATAAGTTCTAGAGTTGCCTGAGGCTCAGAAAACTTACCATGGTCACAGAGCTAGTAGGTATCAAAGGTGGAATGTGAATCCAGCATTTCTTGACTCTAGGTCCAGCATTCTTTCCCTTAAACCACATTGCCTCACCAAAATGCTTTGTTGAATTGACTTGAACTGAATAATCACAACTTAAATACCATACCAATTCAAATACACTTATTAAAAGCATCAGTGAATGGCTTACTCATTCCAGAAGCTTTTCCTTAACTTTATATTAAATTTATAAGTTATTATAGGAAACATTAAATTTTAATGTACATGTGAAATTTTATAATCATTGTACATATACATAATTATGTGTAATATATTATAATTATGAAATAACATTTTAATATTATATATGTGTATGTATATGTATATGTGAGGGGGGTATGAGTGTGTATATATATATATATATATATATATATACCATTCTCCATTTCAAATATACTCCAGTAAACATATTTGGTAGAATGTGGACTCGTTTACGACAGAAATTGTTTAATTTTTGTCTTTGTATCAACAAAGAGTCCTGAATGGTACTCTGCATATGTATGCTGGATACCATAAATATTTGTTGAATTTAATTGAAAACATCTACTATTATCACTCATGACTATCAGTCAACCAGGAAAAGAGCTATTATGGTGTGTAGAAAGAGCATTAGTTTGTTTGTTTGTTTGGAGGGGGGAAGGCAAGGCAATTGGGGTTAAGTGACTTACTTGCCCAAGATCACACAGCTAGTAAGTGTTAAGTGTCTAAGGCAAGATTTGAACTCAGGTCCTCCTGATTCCAGGGCTCTATTCACTGTACCACCTAGCTACCCCTAGAAATAGCATGAAACTTTGAAATCTGAAGACCAGGGTTTGAGTTTCAGCTCTGCCACCTACTGAGTAGGTGGATCTGGGGCACAAGACACTTCAGTTTTCTGAACCTCAGACTACTTATCTGTGAAATAGTCATTATAATCCCCATACTACCTATTCTGTGGTGTTGGTGTTAAGGTCAAATGACATTCTGAATATAAAGGACATTGTAATCCCTTAATTAACAAGTTTTTGTGTTCAGTACTGTGGATACAAAGAGGGAAAAATGAACACTTCCTATCCTCAAGGAGCTTATGTTCTGTCAGGGAGATGTCATAGAAATATATGAGGAATAAATAGAAGGTAGTTTGAGGATGAAGTGCACTAGCAGCTGGGGAGATTAGTAAAGTTTTCATGGAAAAGATGTTCATGATAGTCAAATAAAATAAAAGAAGATGAATGTCAAATATTTTCCACAATTTGAGTTTCACTTTTTTTTTAAAGAAATTTCCCTAGTTTTTCTTGACACAAATCCTGGATACATTAAAGATTTGTCATTTTGATCACAGAAATTTTCTTCCAAGAAGCCTTCAAAAACACATGAAATAAGTTCTCTCCAGACCCTAATTACCTAATTACCTTACATTTTTTTTTCTAATGACTACAGTGTCTATTAGGTCTTTAAAATGCCTTGATGGTATAACTCAAAGAATTTTTACCAACACTACTGGAATGTCATTTATTATCATAATATCCCTGGCTTAAATAAATCAGAGAGAGGCTAAGTGACCAAACCAGGGGTGAGGAACCTGTGACCTTGAGGCCACATATGACCCTCTAAGTCCTCAAGGGCAGCTGTTTGAATGAATCCCAACTTCACAGAACAAATCCCCTCAATAAAAACTTGGACTCAGTCAAAAGGCCACACCCAAGGATTTAGAAGGCAACAGGTTCCCCACTCCTGGATGAAACCAAGACTAAACAGCCACCCACCAAGAAATGGGAGATGAGAGTCCCAGTCCCTAAGTCAGAACTACTGCTGATTATCGTACTCAGAGTATTACAGAAGCTCAGAAAAGCTAGAACAATGTGATGATAGAAGCCTCATTAAAACTCTCACCTACATGCTTAGTACTGTTCCTTTTCTGATCCTAAAGTGATCAGAAAACAGAAGGACTATCCTTGAGCCTAGAAGGGAAGCCCAAGAGTAACTGACTATACTTAGAGTGAAGGCAACTTGGTATAGAGGAAAGTGCCCTGGATTTGTAGTCAGGGGTCTTGAGTTCTAACTCTATCTGCCACTCAACTACCTGTGTGACATTGGACAAGTCACTGAAATCTCCTGAGCTTCAGTTATTTCAACTATCACTATCACATGAGAGAACCTAACTTGTTGGTTTCTAAGGGCCCTTACAGCTCTAAATCTATGATCCAGTGGGGTTGAGGAAAGGAGAAAGTACAGGAAAGGTTTGATGAAGGAATTGATAGAGAGACACATCTCAAAGGATAACTAGTATTTCAACAGGTAATGCTTAAAGTAGGATGAAGGGGGAGGAAGAAAAGGTATATAGGCTGAGGGAATCACACAAACAGTAGTGGAAAATCTTGGGACATGTTTAGTGAATTATGAATAGTATACTTTTAAGGAAATAGTGAGAGATAAAGACAGAAAGATAGGGTGGGGCCAGATTGATGTGGGCATTAAATGGCAAGGGGAAAACTGTTTAGACTTTCCCCTTTAGGCAATAGGTAGACATTGAAAATGGCAACTAAGTGGTGCAGTGCATAGAGTGCCAGCCTGGAATCAGGAAGACTTGTCTTCTTGAGTTCAAATCTGGCCTCAGATACTTAACTAGCTGTTTGACCTTGGGAAAGTCACTCAACCCTGTTTGCCTCAATTTCTATGTCTCTAAAATGAACTAGAGAAGGAAATGGCAAACCACTCTAGGATCTTTGCCAAGTAAATCCCAAATGGTTGAACAACAAAAAGAAGCCATTGAAAAAGGGAAAGAGCAATCCATTTTATGATTAGCACACATAAAAGTTTTCTCATTCACTCAACATGGCCAAGCTTACATTTTTTCATGATGTTTTGACCAAAAAAAGTTTCTTTTTCTTTTTGTATCGATTGGTAACTAATAAAGTTGTACAGTATAGTGGAAAGATCAGTAAATTTAGACTCTGATAACACTGGTTGGACCCAAGTTCTGCCACTGCCTAGCTGTGTGATTGCACAAATCAGTTAACCTCTTTCAGTCTGTTTCTAAAAGAAAAAGACAGACAAACAGACAGATGGAGACACAGAAAATAGTACAAGAATACTTGTACTACCTACACCAAATAGTAGTATTGCACAGTGGTTAGAGGGCAAGCCTGGGAATCAGAAAGACCTGCGTTTGAGTCTTACCTCTGGCTTTGTGATTCTGGAGAAGACATTTAACCTTTCATTGCCCCAAGTAAATATCTAAAACTAAATCATAAGAGAATTGCTGATTCATATCAGTGGAAGAATTTTCAAGACCAGGAATCTCATGACATTGATGCAATTAAGTATGGATTTAAAAATAAAACCATAAAAAAGCTATTCATTCCACTGGGTATTGTAAACATTAAAGTACTTTATAAATAGATATAGCTGATAAATTGTGCTATTTCCACGATAGCAGGTTTAGGATTCAGATTTATAGCTCCAATTCATTGGTCTATCAATTATAATTCTGTTAGGCAGAGAAATACCTTTACATAGTTTTTCAAAGAAGACTATCTATATTTACATCTCTCCTCAAAACCTGCCCATTTACTGAATTTCCTTCATGCTGTTGAGGTTACAACAATCCTTCCAGACAAATATCATATTGTCCCTAGCCAAGGGACTAAACTACAAGCAAGCTAATAGTTGTAACAGGATGATTAAAGTTCCAGAAAGACAGGGAGCTGTTGCAACAATTAGCTCACCTTTAGCCCAGAGACAATATAATGTTTCTCAGATCCATAAGAGTCCTTTCTCTATTATGTTGTAAAGCTTATTTAAGTTGAAAAACTATAAATACAATCACAATATCTCAGACCCCTCAATTAGGCAGAGGTTTGACACTCTGATTTAAATTTTGCATATTTCCAACTAAACCCTGTCTTCATTAAATTTGAAACAAAATCAGAATATGGGAAACACTTAGGTCAAGGATGTAAGCAATGGCTATTATATACTGCACATTAGTGAACAGACACATGGAGGGAAAGCTGATGAAGTAGACTTCTTAGAATTTCCCTGAATCCTCAAAGAGGTGATTACCACTAATGGTTTCAGAGTTCTCTGTTTCAAGATGTCCTGACTGCCCATTTCTATCTCCCCCTTTGCTGAAGAAGCTTGACTCTCCTTTCTATTTTTCCTTTTTCTTTCCCTTCTTTGTGTCACTAATTCTTTCTTTTTTTTCCGCAATAATTCTTTCTCACTTGACTTGTTAAGTTCTGGGTCTGCCCATTCATTGCTATTGATGCTCAGCTCATATAGTCCCATCTCCTTTCTGTTTGTTTCCTCAAAGATTGTTTATTTGTTGATGCTGTTCCATCATTTTTCAGTGACCCCATTTAGGGTTTTCTTGGCAAGGATACAGGAGTGGTTTTGCCATTTTCTTCTACAGCTCATTTTACAAATGAGGAAACTGAGGCAAAGAAGATTAGGTGACTTGCCCACAGACACAGGCCTAGTAAATGTCTGAGGTTAGATCTGAACTCATGAAGATGAGTCTTCCTTTGCTATGTCACCTAGCTGCCACACCAAAGATTGTATGTAAGTATCCTTTTAAAACTTCCAGTCATGACTCATCTACCCTCTGACTCAAAGACTGTAATAATCCAAAATTGCTCTCAAGGCTGAAAACTTGTCTCTCTGGACTAAAAGTCTCAGGGTACAGTCAGTTTTCAAAATCTTATTGCATTCTCATCTCCAGAGCTTAGCCCAGTGCCTGGGAGATAATAAGTGTATAGTTAATAAATGCTTGTTGACAGATTGATCCTCCACTCATACAAATCCAGTCTTCAACATGTGGACCAATGATTTATGCCCAATAGTTGTAATTATGAACCTTTTGTTTCCATAGTTTTAAAGGTCATGCTAATCTCTGCAAAATTGCTAGATCAGTGATACTCCGAGCTTGTCTGCAGTTCATTAGAATGGGGCAGGATTGTGGGTTCTATCCTTACATTAACCAGAACCATTCTCTTTTCCTTCTGGCTACATCTCAAGCTCCTAACAGCAAAACCATCTCTCTTTTTTTTTTTTAAGCAATTGGGGTTAAGTAACTTGCTCAAGGTTACAAGGCTAGTCATTATTTACTTGTGGGTGCTCATTTTCTGAGGCCGGATTTGATCTCGGGTCATCCCAACTCCGAGGCCGGCGCTCTTACTCACTGCGCCGCCTAGCCTCCCCTATTAGGGCAATTGGGGTTAAGTAACTTGCCCAAGGTCACATGGCTAGGTTTTTGTTTGTGTGGGTTAAGTGTCTGAGGCCGAATCCGAACTCAGGTCCTTCTGACTCCAGGGCCGGTGCTCTACTCACTGCACCACCTAGCTGCCCCAAAACCATCTCTTTTTTGTTGCCAATCT
Source organism: Gymnobelideus leadbeateri (assembly GCA_011680675.1). NCBI lineage: Eukaryota > Metazoa > Chordata > Mammalia > Diprotodontia > Petauridae > Gymnobelideus > Gymnobelideus leadbeateri. The sequence goes on from WOXC01006301.1 coordinate 421,203, forward strand.
AAAAAAAAAAAAAATCTCAGAAAGTAAAGAAAATGAGAGGTACTATGTATTGTGAATCTAATTTTGATCAACAAGGAGGAGTTAGTTTGTTGAAGTAAAAGTGACTGAAATCTTGGAAATATGTGACCTTGTCATCCTGAAGTTGAAATAGTGAGAAACAAGAACATTAAAACAGTTGGATATACACTATAAACTTCAAGAAAGCATCTGTTGAAAAATCCTGAGAAAAATAGGGATTCCAAAAATGAAATTCTTACTATTTAATCTTAGATTGTTCCAATCAATATGAAAAGGAGATAGCATCTAAAAGTTATCAGTGTGTTGGCATAGAGAGCTAACTGACAAATTCAAAGTTTAAAAGGGCATGTATAAAAGATAAGACTCATAAGGGCCTGACCAAGAACAAGCAGAAAGGAGTAGTCCTCTGCTCTAGTCAAATTAGGATTGATTACTCATCATTCTCTGAATTTATACTGTGTTTTCCTACTTTTGGTGCTCATACAGTTTTCTATACTTGGCTTTGAACTTGAAAGGCCCTTTTTTGGGGGGTCTTTTGCATGTTATTAAGAGGAAACTCATTTTCAGATTCATTAATTCATTTACCGAACACTTATTGAGCCCTCTCTATGTATAAAGCATTCTGTTAGGTACTAAGGAAGCCCTCTGGCCTACCACCCTCTTTTAAAAAAGAAAAATTATTCAGTGACCCCCTGGAAATCTACTTTCTTTGATTTTTTTTTTGCATCATTTCAAATATATATATATATATATATGTATATATATATATATTTAAATGATATATCTTAAATTTAATAATCTATTGAAATTTCAGGATTTCTTTTCCTGCATCAAAATTTTGATGATAGAATATTGTGTCATGTAACAGCATATACAAGTCATTATATGCATATATTCCTACCATTGCATGCTGGACTTGTGACAATGCATAATATGCTCACCTGCCAACACTTGCTTGTTATAACATGTTGGTGGACTTGATCACTAATGGGTTATAACTTGCATTTTGAGTATTTGTTTGGAAAATAATGTAATTACTATGACTTTAACTCTGTTATGCAATAGATGAAATATATATGACCAATTTTTAAAAATTTTCTCATCTCTTCTTTCCTCATGCTTCCACTGCCCCCTTATTTCTATTCAATACCCCCCAATTGCAGTGGAGGCTACAACTACCTCCCCCCAATCAGCCCAGTGCCCCCTAGGGGCAGTATCACCCACTTTGGGAACCTATGTTTAAAATGAAACTTTTTCCTGAATCTTCTATTTGGGCATAATTTGTCCTTCTTCTGAACTCCTCTAAATTTAGTTTATATTCCTTCTATGCACTTACCATATCCTCCTTATTGTCATAATGATCTGGTGTTTCCTATCTTCTCTACTAGATTTTAATCTCCTTGGAGATAAGTTTTATGTCTTATTTGCCTCTGTAGCTCCCTTAACACCTAACACAGTGCCTTATGCATAGTAAGGCTCAATAAGAGTTTAGTAAATGAATGAGTAAATGTGAAAATGAGTTACCTCTAAATAATGTGCAAAAAACAAGAAAAGGGATTTTTAAAATTCAAAGCAAGAACAAGGAAGGGATCCATAATGATGGTGAACACTAACCAATAAGAGGTTAGAGGTTAAAGAGATACTTTAGAGGTTAAAGCTGTTCGATTTGAACTTTGCTTCAGTGGAAGCAAGTCCTGTCCCAAGTCCGTGACATTCCAAGATACCTTTGTTTGTCCTGCTGAGGGCCGAGTTTGGACTGGCAGTGAATGAGAATATCAGATGACTAGGGCTGATATTTCCCAGCAGAGAGCTAGATCAGATGTACTGACTTGTGGGGTGACTATAACAAAGGATGCAGGTAGTACTATCAAAGGTTGAGGGTGAAAGGACAGAGAGAACAATGGCAAAAAAAAAAAAAAATCCGTTTCCTCTTTCCCAGACTGGTATATGATTTTGAGCATTTTCTCTCCCCTTTCCTGTGTTCCAAAAAGAGAGAATTCCTGTGCCACAACCAGTCATGAATTTAAACTTCCTTCCTCCTGTTCTCCAGCAGCCATAGGGATGGCTGGAAAAAATCAGATTTACATCTAAAATGCTTTTTGTTTTTTAGATTGTTGTTTGGTTGTTTTTTGTTTTGCCTGGGGGGATTGATGTTAAGAAGTAACTGATGGGATGTATAATAAGGCTTTTAATTTTCCCAGGCTTTTAAATAATCAAAGTAAATTGCTTAATCCTGACCTTAAATTTTAAATGATTTCAACAGCAGACTGAATCTGTAAAGTATAAGAGTGTCTAGTGGGTTGGGCAAGAACCAATGATTGACAAGTAATGATTGACTGATACTAAGCTGAGTCCCCTTATGGTGTAACTGGGTGTGGTGTTTGATGATTAACTGTGTGCTTGGAGCACATACCCCTTTTGCCTGCCTCATGTTCCAAACTATTCACAGAACCAGAGTGGGAAAATATATATCTATTAACACTTGCATCTTCTCCAGCATAGTAAATGGTCTTTAACCTGAACAGAGTAAAATGCAGAAAGAAATCCTAACCTCGGATAGGAAAGGAGAGAATAAGTGTGTTACCTAACCACCTTAAATGGTGGCTAGATATTCAAACCCTGATGAATTGCAACAAAGGTGATAAGGCTACTTACAGATATGATTTCCGGAGTTGCTATCGATAATCTCTAAGAAATAATGAGGAAGGGGAAATGAAGAAGAAAAATGAAGATGCCAATGTATCTATTTTCAAAGAGGGAAGAAGAGTTTATGCTGAAGAACAGATAGGGGATGATTTAGTGGCCATTCCCAGAAAATTTCTAGAATGACTTATTTAACTAATGACTTTTATTTAATAAAAACAATAGCTAACATTGACGTAAGACTTTAAGGTTTATAAAATTTTTACAAACATTACCTCATTTGATTTTCACACCAAGCCTGGGAGATAGCTACTATTATTATCGACATTGTATAGATAAAGAAACTGAGGCTGAGGGAAGTTAAATGATGTGCCCAAGGATCACACAGCTAGGTCAAACACAATGAAAAGAATTCTGAGCCTAGAATCGGGACAGTGTGAGGTCAAATCCAACCTTAGACATTACTTGCTGTGTGACTCTGAGCAAGTCACTGTTATAAAACTGAGATAATAACAGCTACCTCCCATGGCTGTTGTGAGAACCAAACAAGATACCATTTGTAAAGCTCTCATCATAATGCTTGGCACACGATAGTGCTTAATAAATGCTTGTTCCCTCATCTCACCCAGTGAGGGAATTGAGGGAATTAGGACAGTAAGTGATTAATTGTAGAAATTAAGTGAACCATATTGACTCCATCTTGTGACTCATTTCTGGAGCTAGCTTAGTTTCTATTCATTTATGGGTCTAGTCCAATTACTGTCTTGTGAAAAAACTTCATTCCGTTAGGAGAATTGGGAGAAAACCTTATTACATTTCTTGAACCTAGCCTTACATGGTTGAGAAACTATATCACCTCTACCTACTGAAAGGACCTAGGTTATGCTGACCAAAAACCCAGCCAGATCCAAGAGTCTTCTCACAGTTGTATATCTCAAGGAACCCTTATGTCTTATCTAAAAGCTGGCATCATATTGATCAATCAGCATTCCATGTTTCGATCTTCCTTTGATTATTTACAGATACTTGAAGGGAGTGGAATACCTCTTTTTCTGAATTCAGGGAACTGTACCTTTTCACTTTGTCCCATTCAGCTTGGAAAGTCCCTAATCTTTCCTCCAATTAGAAATATTGTTATATTGTTTCCTCTTAATTAATTGACCTCATTTAATTAGTTATTTTTAATGTATAAAAGTCTGTCTCCCCTGTATTTGAGGTCTAACCCTAAGCTAAGGAAGGAACTGGTACCAATTTGCTGGGTGACATGCAGTGTTTAATAAATCCATATGCTCAGAAGATCAAACCTTTGTTTCCTCAGTCATTTCATCTTTCCCCCACACCAGCTTGTTAGCATGTGAGGCTGGGTTTGAACTGAGGTTTGCCTTGAATCCAGGTCCAGCTTTCTACCCAGTGTTTCCCCAGCTACCTCTAATTAAAAAAGAAGTTGTTAATCCCTGTGAACAAGTCTGGAATTATAAACTTCAACCTCTGAATTTATACTTCTAATTCCTTGTATTATGTGTAGCCTCTAAATCCCAAACTGTAAACTCAAACCTACCCTACAGACCACAGAATGATCTTGGCCCTCAGGAGAGGAATTTTAGAGTCTCAATGATGCTGCTAATCCTAGAATAAACTAGATCATCCCTGATGCCATGGTCCTCTTTGAAAATGAAGGACAAACACAACCTGTGAGTAGACCTAGCTACCTGAATGGGGACCCAGCTAGTTTAGTAACTCAGTTAGTCCTCTGCCTCTCCTTCTTCTCCTCTTCAAAGGAAGGTAAATTTTGATGGCCAGAAACTGCCCACTTAACCCGGAATTTACTGGCTCTCTCTCTCTCTCTCTCTCTCTCTCTCTCTCTCCTCACAGATTGAGGTCCCTGCCCAACCTCCCCTTAATGGCTGTACTTTGAGCTCTCTTGGCTTAGTGTGAATGTCAATGCTAACTGTTTCTCTTTGGAACAGTAACCCTCCAAGATCTTCCCCTCCAAGCTTGATTTTTTTTTTCTAATTAAAGGGGCCATCTCTTTACCCACTTTTAAAAGATGCCTATTTCACTGAATGGGCATGGGTGTTACCTCACTCAAAGTAAGTATGTGAAAAGTCCTTAGCCTAAAAGGGCCAGGGTCTCCCATTGTACCCTGGGCCATCTCCAGTCATTCTGATGAATATCTGGCCACTGAACCCAGATGGCTGTGAAGGAGAAAGTGAGGCTGGTGACCTTGCACAGCCCTCCCTCCCTCTTCAAAAACAAAGGACGAACACAACAAACTAGATCAAATTCAAGTCTTACTAGCAGGGTCCCCACTTTGTTATAACCAAGTCCCCACACTGTGACTTAGCATTAGGAGTAACTACTACATCTCTCTATCATCTCCCTTCTTGCTTTTCTGTTGTTGTTTTAATTTTTAGTAAGTCATTCAATAAACATTCATTAAGTAAGCACCTACTATGTACTGTGCTAAGCACTGGGCATACAAGGAAAGGTAAAACACAGTCATTGCTCTCAAGCTGTTCACAGTCTAACAGGAAGGAAAATACACAAGCTACATGTAAACAAACTCCATACAGGATCAATTGGAGGTAATTAACAAAGGGAAGCAGAATAAGGAACGGTTTCCTATAGAACCTGGGATTTTAGCTAGAACTTGAAGGAAGCCAGAAAGCAGAGAAGAAGAGAGAGAAAGTTCCAGGCTTGGGAGAAAGACAATGAAAATAGCTGAAGTAGAGAGATGGAGGTTTCTTGTTTGAGGAACAGCAAGAAGGTCATGTCACTGGATTGCAGAATATGCCTGGGTGTAAGTTATAGAAAGACTGAAAAATTAGAGGGGACAAATTATGAAGGGTTGTGCCTGAGTCTCAGTTGTTTTTTTTTTAAATTTTTCACAGAATGCCAATTCAATTCAACTAAAAATTTATTAAGTACCTATTATGTGCAAAGAAAAAAAAATCCTTGCCCTCAAGAAATTATCTTCTACTGTCTGACTGTTCACTCATTGGAAGTGGACTTCCCAGGACTTCCAGGGTCTACTATTAAACCAATGCTATTGTCTATATTGGTCTATATTAATTGTCACTGATGAGGTGCAGGCTCTGGGAACTTCTTTGAGCTCTCCTTTCATCTTTGAAGTACAGACTCTGGGGAACCCCCTTGAACTCTGATTGAATAGTACCATTTTGATGAGGCATTTGCATGAGTCTATAAGCCTTACATTGTGACTGGGTCCTGACCTCCTTACTAGCCTACCCCTCCACTGTCCATCTACTACTTCCCACCCTTGAGCCCATCAAAATATCAATCCACCCTTGAACTGGCCTAGCCCATCATAGTCTGTAGCCTCCAGCTACTTCCCACCCTTAATCACTCATACCTCATTAACTCTTCCTCAAGACCCTCCCCAAACTCCTTCTCTAGACCACCCCTAGATTCCTCCCACAATTTCTGTATATAAGACCCATCTCACACCATGTGGTGTGAGAGCACCATGGAATTTTCTAGCACAGACTTACTCTGTGTCCAATACAAGCCAACTTTTAAGAAACTTTGCTTTTCTTTGGCTGAGAGAAGACTTGAGTCTCATTCATTTGGCAGGGCCTGGTGTGTTGGTATTTTGGGGTCTCATGCACCCCTAACCCTATACCTCATCATTTTATGCTCACCCTCATCATCACCAGATCTCCTTGACACTTCTTTCCAAAATATCTGCACCTGATCCTAGTACCCACAATCAGACCTCTTAAACACAGTGGAGAGAGACATGTATTTCCCCTGTCATAAATTGCCAGACATCTGCTGACAGGCAAATCCCTACTTACTATAAGAATGCCATTTTTGTGGTAGCATTTTAGCTACTATATCACATCACTAGCAAATACTAAGTTTGTGGTCAAATAAAACTTTCATTTGAACTTCTGCCAAACCAGGTGAGCTCCATTTCGGACTTTATGTACTTGAGTTTTTCCAGCCTGAATATTGTTGGGATACAGGCTCTGAGAAACCCTTGAAATCTGATTGAATCTTCCCATTTGATAAGGCATTTGCCTGAGGCCATAAGACTTTCATTAAAGCTAGGCCCAAATCTCTTACTCTGACTAGCCTACCCCTCCATTGTCTGTCATCTCCAGGTAGTCTTCAACTATTTCCCACCTTTAATCTCATTACTGAAGTGTGACCTCATTTGACTTCTCCTCAAGACCTTCCCCAAACTCTTCCTCTAGACCACCGCTAGAGTCCTCCCACAATCTTTCTGTATATAAAGCTCCATCTTGCCTCCATGAGGTTACACAGACTCACTCTGTGTCAGATTATTCTGGCCCCCTTGTCCAATACAAGCATCACAAATACCTAGGCTCCTTAAGAGTCTACCCATTATGGCAAATCTCTAATAAGCTTTGCTTTTCTTTGGCTGAGAGAAGTCAAATTCATTCTGCAGGAACCAGAGTGTTGGTATTTGAGTCTCACACACCCCTAAACCTTTAAACCTCAACATTTTATGGTTGCCTGGCCCTGGGAAATACTGCTTATCTCAAGTTCTTCCCCTGTCAGGACTGGAAGGTGCATAAGCCTCTCTCTTTCCCTATTCCCTTCTTGCATTCCAAGTACCTTGGAGGTGTTTTGGGGACCTGACCTCTCAGGTCCCATTAGGTCAGACAGCTAGGAGGCTGTCTCATACTCAGCCTGACACTCTCAGGTTCTCGGTTCTCAGTCCAGTTTGGTTATGTTGGAGGACATGGACCTGGGAACAGCTTCTGAAGAATAGAGACCTAAGCTAGTCAGAGTAAGAGATTTGGGCCTAGCTATAATGAAAGTCTTATTGAAGAGGCTACCCATAAAGAGGGTTAGGGTTGCTCTGGAGACCCTAAAATACCAACACGCCGGGTCCTGCCAAATGAATTCGACTCAAGTCTTCTCTCAGCCAAAGAAAAGCAAAGTTTCTTAAAGGTTCGCTTGTATTAGACATAAAGTACATCTGTGCTAGGCATTCTATGGCATTCTAATACCACATGGAGGGAAGATGGGATCTTATATACAGAAAATTGTGGGAGGAATCTAGGGGTGGTCTAGAGTAGGAGTTTGGGGTCTGTCTTCAGGAGAAATCAGATGAGGTCAATGAGTGGTTAAGGGTGGGAAGTTGCTGGAGGCTACCTAGAGACTACAGACAATGGTGGGCTAGGCCAGTTCAAGGGTGGATTAATATTTTGATAGGCTCAAGGGTGGGAATTAGATGGACTATGGAGGGCTAGGCTAGTAAGGAGGTCTGGAGCAAGCCACAATGTTAAGGCTTATGGCCTCATGCAAATGCCTCCTTAAATGGGGTGATTTAATCAGAGTTCAAGGGGGGGGGGTGTGCCCCAGAACCTGTGCCTCAAAGATTCAAGGAGAGTTCAAGGGGGTTCCCAGAGCCTGCACCTCATCAAAAATGACCTTACATTTAGTTTTCCTGACAAATTTTATCTTGTTGGTTTGGACTTATTCTATTCTATCAAGATTAGTTTGGGTTATGATTCTGTGATTCATCATATTAACTATTCCTCATAATTATACTCTGTTAATAAATCTGTCATTTTCCCTATCTATAAAAATGTGGTTGGCTAATGTGGGAGATCATAGTCATGGAATAGTATCAATATATCCTTTAGTTTTACGGAATTGATTTTCTCCTCTCTTTTTCATTCATTGTTTTAAGAAAGGAATCCCTGGAGAAAGAAAGGAATGGACATATTGGGAAATATATAATAAAAGATAGAAATGAAATTATTTTTAAAGTAAGATTAAAATAAGATTTCATCACCCCTTAAAAGTGAGGAAGTTGGACTAGATGTCCTTCAAGGTCCCTTCTAGATCAGTATCTATAGACCTGTGATCTAAGTAATGACCCCAGTTTGGTCTAAATGGGCCTAAGTCTGAGAGTACAATTTTGAATTTCTATGCCCCACTTACATCCCTAACTTCTAATACTGAAGAAAAGGCAGACATTTTATACAAAGAGGAATGAAGGAAGAAGTTCTGTATGATTTAGTGTAATTACTAGGGGAAAACTATTTTTGAAATATGTACCCTACTGTGTTTGTAATTAAGAACAACACATTCTTACATTCTTATTTATCCCTTTCCTCAACCATCTCTCACCACACTCTATGGCTTTCAGACAGATAAGGGGTGGAGGATGGGGGGAGGGGGGGATTCTCAATGCTTAAATAATTGCCTGGTAGTATTAACTATTCCAGGGCACTAAGGTCTCATCCAGGGATTTGGCCTGGCAGAGTTCCAGACTCATTCTTTTTCCGTTCTAGGGATAGATATTGCCTTCTAGGATTCCTAAGTTGGAACAAAGGTTAGGAAAATATCGACATGATGACAATAATGTCTCATTTAGGTAGATCAAATCAACAAGCATTTATTAAGCACCTAATAAACCACACTGCTGACTTGTGGAAGATCTTAAACACCTGGCAGTAGAGTTTTAACCATATTCAGAAGATGACATGAAGGTACCAAAAGGTCTTATGTAAATGAGGAGTAATATGACCATATCTGTGTGCTGAGGATGTTGAGTCTGGTCTGTGAAATTTGTATTGGAGGGGGAAGATAATAAAGGACAGAATATCTTTCAATAGCCTATTATGGTTGTGGAGACTCTATATGGGTGAATATGTATGTCGGGATGAGTTGGTTCCCCCCAACCCCAGCCTAAACATAAAAAACAGTAAGGGGCAGATAAGTTAACTGACTTGCCCATGGACATACAGATAGTGTCAGAAGGGAAATTTGAACTCAGGTCTTCCTTATACCAACCTCAGCATTCTAATCCCTTTGCTAAACTAACTCCCAGCTGTTCTAATCCTGAAGCAGGATTTATACCTGATCAGTATGGATCCCTCACTAGGATAACAAGTCTTACATCTAATTTTGATTGTACACATTTTAAAAATAATGACATCATGGGAGAGAACATGTTTTGAGAAAATATTTTTTCTTTTGTTTTAAGAAAATCCATACCCTTTTTTTCACTTGTATACTTGGTCCAGGCTATTTCCTTTTGGCTGTCACAATCTCAGTTATCTTCCTCACTTTCCCCCAATCCTTTCCCAATTCTGTACTCTGTGTTTCCAACACATAAGATTCAAATCCATATTATCTATTCAATTGAAAAGAATTCATGAAGGCTTCAAAAAATGACATTTTTTCCTACTATTTCAACCCTTTGAGTGACATCCTTTTGTTTCTGCCATCTCAGTGTTAATCTTTCTTCCCATTATGTTTTTTCTTTGAATTAATTTTAATTCCTCCTTTTCCTTCCTATTTCCTTCCCATTAACTATTCTTCCCATCACTCCCCACCAAAATATTCCCATCACTTTAAAAATTGTACCACATCTTTTCACCTGCCACACTAACTATTTAGCATGTGAAACTGGTCAATTATAATGATGTTATCCTTTGGGGAAATAAAGCCTGAGGTCCCTGCTGTCAGTTAAGTTCCAATGTGTTACAACTTTCACTCATGCTTCATCAATCAAGGGAGAATTTACTATGTTAAAAATAAAGTATCACCTCCCTTCCCCCTTGTTCCCACATGTGAGGCACTATAGATAAGAAACATTTAGTAGATACTCAAATTTGGATGATGTGTTTGATTAATTTTGCTAAACTGCTTTTCTTTCACTTTCTTTTTTAAAAAATTTTTGGGGGTTAGGGAAAATAGGAGGATTTAATTTGGAAATGTTTGTTGTAAGAACAGAGAATATCAGTTTAAAAAATAATTAATAAAGAAACGTATAAGAATTTAGGGCAGCTAGATTGCACAGTGGATAGAGTATAGGGTCTAAAGTCAGGAAGACCTGAGTTCAGATCTGGTCTCTGACACTTACTAGCTGTGTGACTCTGGGCAAATCACTAAACCTTTTTTTGCCTCAGTTTCTTTATCTCTAAAATAAGCTAGAGAAGGAAATGGCAAACAACTCTACCTAGCATCTCTACCAAGAAAACTGCAAAAGGGGCCACAAAGAGCTGGAAACAATTAAACAACAGCAAAATAATATTTTAGATTTCCCACCATCCCCAGGCCTTGACCAAAAGAAAATAATAATAACCCTCAATTTTCAATCCCAAGGCACTCTGTGAACTGGTAGGTTGGAACTGTGTACAGTTATCCCTTCCACATTACAGGGGTGAAAAGGTACGACACCCCTGTGATTGGGAAAATTCATGTAAAAATTTTTTGGCCCCATGGGGTGGCTAGGTGTCATAGTGAATAGAGCACCAGCCCTGGAGTCAGGAGGACCTGAGCGCAAATCCTGCCTCAGACACTTAACACAAAAACTAGCTGTGTAACTTTGGGCAAGTCACTTAACCCCAATTGCCCTACAAAAAGCAAAAAAAAAAAATTTTTTTTGGACCTCCCTTCATACCAGAGAATTCTGATTTTTTTTCTTTTTCTTTTATGAGGTGTTTACCTTATTTTATTTTTTTTTCTTTTTGGTGGGCAATTGGGGTTAAGTAACTTGCCCAAGGTTACACAGCTAGGTTTTTTGTTTGTGTGTGTTAAGTGTCAGAGGCGGAGCCAAACTCAGGTCCTTCTGACTCCAGGGCCAGTGTTCTACTCACTGCACCGCCTAGCCACCCCTACAGTACCTTATTGTAAAATTTGGGTTAAGCATTTAATCATAGGCCATATGTAGGTCAATGTTAAGTACTATACATAGATTTCATGCATTTCTGAGTTTCTAAACTTTTTTCTATGTTGTCTGCTGCTTCATGTTATCTGTGGCTTCTGCAAAACTCCCCCCAATTCCCATTTAATATCTTGTGCTGATAGTCAAAACCAAGATAAGGAAAGCTGCAATGCAGAAGGAATAACTGTACTTTATGAAGTTATGGGTTGAATTTAAATGGATGCTAGCATTTAGAGCTGCTGAGGACTTAGGTATCACTTAGCCCAACTTCTTCATGTTGCAGATCAGGAAACTGAGGAGTAATGTTCTTCCTGTCAAATAGTATATAAGTTTCTGGGGAACAGGAACTACTTTGTTTTTTCTTTAGTCTTTTATATCTAGTTCCTACCATAGGTCCTAGAAATAATAAGTTAACTTTTAATTTAATAAATGCTTATTGACAGGCTGACTTATAGTGGACATTTAATAGGTATATGTTGAATTGAAGAGATAAGCTATAATCCTTTCCCACAGAATGAAAAGATTTCCTGTTTTCAGAAAAAGGGAATAGACCCCCAAAGGAAAAAATAGCAGAATAATAATGGGAAAGGGGAGGGAAGCATTCATAGATATGAAACCATTCAACCTGAGCTTATATTGGCAGCATGGATTAATTTCCAAACAAATATACTCATTATTCATATCTATCTTTAAAAGATTCCATGCCTTGGCTTATATAAAACACACACATACAATCAATTTGTCCTCTAAAAAGTGTATTAAGTCCAAAGAATTACCCCCCAAAAAAACCCTCAAAACCCCAAAGCATCCATTCATAAGTGTGAAATGGGTTTCCTTAGGAGCTTAGAGTTATCTATTATTATCCCCTTCACTTAAGGTATTTAAGCTGGGGCTTAAAATGAGCTCATCTCCTCATTTGTTAGTGTGTCCCTACTTAGGCTATATCTACATGGTAAAAGTGTCAAAGTACCTACTTTGTAGCAGAAACTACCATGCATATGGCACTATTATAAATTCCTGGAGGGTAGGGATTGTGTTGTTTTTCATCCTTGTATCTGCAGAACCTCCTACTGTGCTCTTCTTTCCCATTCTTTTTGGATCATCAGCAAATGTTCCTCATTGCTCTAAGAGTAGTTCTCAGATATTTTGGTCTCAAGACCCCTTCAACTGTCTTAAAAATTATCTAGGACCCTGAAGAGCTTTTGTTTATACAAGCTCTATCTATCAAGGTTTATGATGTTAGAAATTAAAATGTCTTGATTATTAGGAAAATAATCTTGACCTTGATTACCTCCCTGAAAGTGTCTTAGGGACCTCTATTGCTCCTTAGACTACACTTTAAGAATCAGTGCTAGACAGGCAGGTTTTAGAAAAACCTGGAAAGATTTATATGAACTGATGCTGAGTGAAGTGAGCAAAACCAGGAAAACATTGTACAATGTAACAGCAACACTGTGTGAAGCCTCTTCTCAGGAATACAAAGATCTAAGACAATTCCAAAAGACCCATGAGGGAAAATACTAAACCACATCCAGAGAAAGAACTATGGAGTCTGAATGCAGGGCAAAGCATATTATTTTCACTTTTTTTTGTTTTTTCTTTCTCATGGTTTTCTCTTTTGTTTTTTTTTTTTGTTGTTGTTGTTGTTTTTGCCTTTTTTTTTTTTTTTGGAGGGCAATTGGGGTTAAGTAACTTGCCCAAGGTCACAGGGCTAGGTTTTTGTTTGTGTGTGCGTTAAGTGTCTGAGGCTGGATCGGAACTCAGGTCCTTCTGACTCCAGGGCCGACGCTCTACTTACTGCGCCACCTAGCCGCCCCTTCTCTTTTGTTTTGATTCTTCTTTCACAACATTATTAATGTGGAAATATGTTTAACATTATTGTACATGTATGTAAGTGCAAGCAAGGTGGGATTTTTGTTGTTTTCTTTTTGGAGTTCAGTTTCCCTGGCTTAGGCTAAATTGTAAACATCTGAAGGATTAATCTCCTTTGAACCCTGATAATTCACAGCTGTGCTGAGTCAAGTAGGTTTTGTGCCTTCTGGCTCTGAATCAATCAGGGTCCGAGTCTTTGTTATATATTCTGGGAGGCTGGCATTTTGCTTTGGGGATTCACTCATGAGAAGGATCTTTTGATTTCCTGGTTAAGACTGAGTAGCTGTATGTTCAGAGCCCCTGAATGCTTAGATGTCTGTGCTCCCTCGATCCAGTGATGTATGTAAAGTGTATAGCAATATTGCTATGTTCAGACAACTGGAGCCCTGTCTATTGATCTTTGTGCTAATTTCTCTGCTTGTATTTTCTCTGTTTGCATTTTCTCCAAGTTCAGGGTGCTGACCTTTCTCCTGAACTAGTGAATGTAATTTCAAGTAGGATTGTTAACCCCTTTTTGAGCAGTTTTTCCCTTAAAAGCAGATCAAAGAACCTGTGCTAGAAGGCCATCCTGGGTGTGCTAGGGTGCTTGCTATTACAATGTATAACATATCAGATTGCTTGCTGTCTTGGGCGGGGTGGAGGGGAGAGGGAATGAAAGGAAGAAGAAAAAAATTGGAACTCAAAATCTGACAAAAATATTGAAAACTATATACACATAAAGAAAAAAAATAGAATCAATGCTGTAGAGAAATATCCAAGAGATACTGATGCTGATTTATTTATTGTAACTCAGATGAGAAATATGAAGTGCTTTATAAATAGGATTTATCATTATTTAACCAATAGTTTCCCTCAAAGGAGATGACTAGTTTTACTGTGTTCATAACACCTCTCCATACAATTCCCTGGAGAGGATTTACATGCTAATTTTTGTCTACAATTAGGAGGGGGAAAAATAGTCATAGCTAATGGTATTTAGATCAGGAGTTATAATATTATTTAAATGTTGGTGTGACATTCATTGGAGGCTGTAGAATTTCTCTGATTCAGGCTCTCTTTTTAAACCATGCTATAATGAACTTTACTTCTTTAAAATTACTACAATGCAAGTCTTCTTAATGCCAGGAAAAAATATATATGAAACTATAAAATGTATTCTATTCTGGAGCCTTCTGGGGCAACTGGGGACTTTAACCCAGGCACCAAAACGTAGAGTGCATTGACAACATTTGCAATCATTCAACAGCTTAGAAACAATTGAGCTTAGTGTTATATAATGTACAAGAATAATTAGATAAAAATTGGAAGCTACCAGATGTTACACTTCTGGCCCCTAGCTTTGACAAACCTGGGTACACTTTTTGGTCTTCTAGCCATCTTGTACAGCTCTGCCTTTGAAGCAGCATTTGAAGACTTATTTCATGCCACTTGTCCTGGATACATTTTGTATGACTTGATTCAGATTTAAAATGTTTTACTTACAGCCTGTTTTCATTTTTATGGTTATTAGAACACCTATATCAATGTTTACAGTATACCAATGAGTTTTTTCCTATTGAGTATCCAAAATAAATTCTTACTGTTAACCCGTTTATTGCCCCAGATAGATCTGATTTTAATCTATTCCCTTTTTCCTAGACTGCTTCCACTGAGCATGTTTTGCTTAACTTGTATTTTGTACAGTAACTATTAAAATAGACTTGCTCTGCAAAATCTTCAAGGGTCATAAGAGCCAAATTATAATACCACCACTGATGATGGCACACTGAGGGGAAAGAACTCCTCCATCTGAAGCAAAAAGTGTCTCAGTTCTACACTTCTAAAATAAGGCTTTTCTGATCCACCCTGATTAATTTAGCACATTTGGGGATTAATTAGTCTATGCCTATTCAGTGACAATTAACCAGTTACTAAATTAATCAATTATAACCATTAGAATAAATTACAACTCAGTCATTCACTCAATGAACATTTATTCAGCACCCACTATATCTAAGGCCCCATGGTGGATATTGAAGGGGCAGGAGTGTGCTAAAGTCAAGGCTATTTGGCTTGTGAGCCATTCTTAAATTTTCAGTCTGAACATTTAAACATAAGAAACTGATAAATTGCCAGAAATCAAGGCTCAATTTATTGCACTTTTGATTGTCTAAATTTAGGAAAATGTTAATACAGATTAAACTTTAAAATGTGTGTGTTTATATATATGTATGTATGTATGAATGTATGTATCCTTCCTTCCCCCACACCCATTAGCCTAGTTGTCAAACATTACTAAGATAGCCCTGTATTGCTCGATAAACATTGAGTCCAGCAATAATGCTGTAGAAGGTTCAAGGAATGAAATCATCAGCAGAATGGAGGCCTGGTAAATAAATGTAGGCTAATAACAACAACATAATCTACAGCAACAGCAACTAACATTTATAAAAACACTTTAAAGTTGACAAAGGGCTTTATATCCATTATTTCATTTAAGCCTCAGAACATCCTCGAGTAGAGAGCATAATGATATATTAAAGACATTGTCCTCAAAGAGCCTACATTCTTGTCCATTCACATAGGATCACTCCAAAAAGTCAAAGGTCTATGGGCACGATATTATCCGAGCATGTTGAAAGTGCTGAGTCTTCTAAATATTATTATAATTAATAATACTTCTCATAATGGTCTCTTCTAGTCCTCATTCTATGATTCTATGACAATAAATTTAAAATTCCTTTCTGTGTGTTATTTCATTACACCTCCAGAATATCTCTGGAGAGTAAAGGCAGGTAACATTGTTCCAATTATACAGATGATGAAAATGAATTCAAAGTAGTTAAATGACTTGCCAAAAGTCATAAGTTTAATCATGGGGAGAATCAAGACCAGAATCTGTTTCTGACCTGTGGTTTTCGTCTAATCCAATATTGCCTCTAATAAATGTTAGTATCCATATGAGTTATCACATAGAAATATTACACCATTGTTTTGCTTGTAGATCTCAACAGTCAAAGAGAGATGTTGAAGAGCTGGAATAGTAAGTGAAACTTACATGAAGACTAAATTTAGAATGAGAAACTCACAGGCTTCTGTGGTAATCTTCGGGGATTTCACAAGTCTACAGTTTCAAATGGTCACCAGCTGCAATCTTTCTCATGAATCAATTACTGAACCTGCAATTAAGATGTTAGTCAAATGGATCTGTGATCAACCCAAAATGCAAGCTCTCTCTGATGCTGCAGATCACAACATCAATCCATGCCTGCTTGCCTAGTGCAGCTCCCTCAGTTTGTCATAGGGAATCCACTACATTGATACCTAGAGCCTTGCAATTTCGAAACTTCCCTATGGCTTTCCCCTCCTCATGGACACTTATCTAGGATGGTGAGGGGGTGAGGAGTGGTGCAATTACAATTGTATAAATAGTACAATTGTATAAATAGCCAGGCTCATTTAGGCTGACAGTTATGATTTCTTTACTTGCAAATTTCCCTTTTCCCCACCAGAGGCAATCAGGGTTAAGTGATTTGCCCAGGGACACACAGCTAAGAAGTGTCTGAGATCAAATTTGAACTCAAGTCTTCCTATCTCCAGGACTACTGCTCAATCTACTGTACCATCTAGCTGCCCCTTACAAATTTCTTTTTTTAAAAAAATCTAGAACTTGAGTTTAGTGATTTCATAGGATCCCACTGATAAGCTAACCTTCAGATAGCACTTTAAGGTTTGCAAAGTGCTTTACAAATATTATCTCATTTTAAACTCACAACATCCCTAGAAGGTAGGTGTTGTAATTAACAATTGATGTAATTAACAATTAATTTTACAGATGAAGAAATTGAGGCACACAAGGATTAAGTGACTTGCCAAGTGTCACACAACTCGCTGAGGCTAGATTTGGATCCAGATCTATCCTGACTCCAAGTCCACTATACTATCCATTGTACTGCCTAACTACATTATAAATCATATGATAAAAAAAAAGATCTTAGATATTACCTAACTCTAAACTTTTCATCTTTCAGATGAGAAAATTGAGATACAAAAACATTAAATCACTTGCCCAGGGTAATACAGGTGGTAGAAGTGGGATTTGGGGCAGGTATATGGATAGAGTGCAGGGTCTGGAGTGAAGAAGAGCTAAATTCTAATCCAGCCACATACTAGCTGTATGTCTCTAGGCAAGTCACTTAACCCTGTTTACCTCAGTTTCCTCATCTGAAAAACAAACTGGAGAAGGAAATGGCAAACTACTCTGCTATCCTCACCAAGAAAACTCTAAATGGGTTTATGAAGTGTCGAATATTACTGAAGAGGATGAACAACTAAGATTTGAACTCAGGTTTTCTGACTTGAAATTCAGCACTCTTTCCACTAATATGACTTCATCAAATTCATTTTGATCTTTTTGTCTTTGCTTTGGGAAAATTCCTAAAATCAGTGAAAGGGTTTTACTTAAATAATCCCCATAAAATCTGGATGTTGGGTTTTTGCATATTCAAACAGGTTCACTTTTAAGAACTGAGAAAAAGTTAGTGGAAAGGAAATGTGTGGTGAAATGTTATTCAAAAAATATATACCTATTCATTCTACAAGGGTGGTGCTTTTTTTTTTTTTTAAAGCAATTGGGGTTAAGTAACTTGCTCAAGGTTACACGGCTAGTCATTTGATTTATGCGTGGGTGCTCATTTTCTGAGGCCGGATCTGATCTCGGGTCATCCAAACTCCGAGGCCGGCGCTCTTACTCACTGCGCCACCTAGCCGCCCCCAGGGGTGGTGCTTTTTGACATTATCCTAAATGCTATGGTGAATAAATTCCCATATGCTCACACTTCCTCTGTTGGTACAAATCACTTAGTCTCCAGTGACTAAGGCTGGGAAAAGATAAGCTGTCCATGCCTGCAGGGTGTAAAAGGATGGTCCCAGGAGGTGAAATGAATTTTGTCCCTAGTGTATACATGGCTGTGCATGTGAAATCAGTTTTTGTTGCCCTTGTTGTTTCTATGTTATTTACTAACTTGAAAAAGAAACCAGGGGCAGGAAGGAAAGGGTATTTACTACTCCTAGCAGCTGGCAGGACTAATTGTGGCTGGGTGGCTAAAGATCACCTGGTTCTGACCCCTTACTTCTTCAGGATCTATGTGCTATTCTTTTCAGAAGCAAATAAGCAGGTATGATAGACAACACTTGGAGGAAAAAAGGAAGGAATAGTGAGTCTTTGGTCCTATCAAGGTATGTAGTACTTATACTGAGTCAATGAAAAGGGGGAAAAATTATGAAGGAAAGTAGCGTGTTCTTTGAATTCCTTGCAGTAATAAGACTTACATTCTCCCCAGGACAGTGTTTATGCACATATAAAATCAGTTAACATGCTGAGCTTTGCATTTCTCAAATATGTAGGGAACTGAGACAAATTTATAAAAATAAGAGCCTCCCCCGGAAATGAGCAGGCCATTTTCAGAGGAAGAAATCAAAGCTATCAATAGTCACACAAAAAAATGTTTTAAATCACCATTGATTAGAGAAATACAAATTAAAACAACTCTGAGATACTACCTCACACTCATCAGACTGGCTACCATGACAAAAAAAGGAATATGATAAATGCTGGAAAGGATGTGGAAAAAAAAATAAGGACACTAATCCACTACTGGTGGAGTTGTGAGTTCCAAGCATTCTGGAAAACAATTTGGAACAATGCAAAAAAACTATAGAACTGTGCATACCCTTTGACCCAGCAATACCACTAATAGGTCTGTATATCAAAGAAAAGGGGAAAGGACATATTACACACACACACACACACACACACACACACACACACACATACATACACACAATATTTATAGCAGTTCTTTTTGTGGTTGCAAAGAATTGGAAATTGAGGAGAAGTTCATCAGTTAGGGAATGACTGAATAAGTTGTGGCATATGATTATGATGGAATACTATTGTGCTATAAGAAATGATGGAGGCAGCTAGGTGGTACAGTGGATAGAGTACCAGACTGGAAGTAAGAAAGACTTATCTTCCTGAGTTCACATCTGACCTCAGATGCTTAACTGGGTAAGTCACTTAATTCTGTTTGCCTCAGTTTCTTCATCTGTAAAGTAAGTTGGGGGAAGAAAAAGGGAAACCACTCCCATATCTTTGCCAGAAGGGGTCATGAAGAGTCAGACATGACTGAAAACAACTGAGCAATGACGACACAGAAAATGATGAGCAGGATGGTTTCAGAAATGCCAGTGAAGACTTAAATGAACTGATGCAAAGAGAAGTGAGTAGAACTAAGAAAGGATTGTATATAGTTATAGCAATATTGTAATGATAATCAACTATGAAAGACTTAAGCTACTCTGATCAACACAATGATCCAAGACAATTCCAAAGGACCCATGAAGAAAAATGTTTACCATCTCCAGAGAGAGATGAACTCTTATTACAGATTGTTATGTTTTGGGGGGTTTTTTCAAGTTGACTAATATGTAAATATGTTTTGCAGGACTTTGTGTGTATGATTGATATATTGCTTGCCTTCTCAATAGGTGGGGGAGGGAAAAGGTTTTGGCACTCCAAAACAATGTTAATGAATTTTAAAATGTTGAGATTTGCCCATTGTGACACAACTGGGACAGGCAATGTTCTTGAGATGGTCAGGCTGATTAAGACTCATATTTTGGAGAAAGGGCGTAAAGGGAAAAGGGGGAGTTTGCTCTTTGGGGAGCATTTGGGAGACATAGAATACATTATTTATACAAATATTAACACAGTTTTGTCTAGTACATGCACCTTGAGCCCTTGGCATGACTTTTATACATGGATAACAGAATATTAATTAATGCTAAAAGAAAAAGAAAAAGCATACTACCTCTTTTATTTTTGAGAAGTAGCATGACTAAATGGTTAGAATGATGAGTCAGGAATAGGATAAGTCAGGAAGACCTGGATTTAAATCCCATCCCTTATACTTACTTATTAGATATATGATCATAGGTCAGCCACAAACTCTGAGACTTAGTTTCCTTAATATGTAAATTGGAGATACTAATATCTGCAGTACTTTCTTCACTATACTGTTGTGAGGATCCAGTCAGGTAACACTGATAAAACACTTTGTAAACTTGAAGTGGTTGTAAAATACCAACTATTATAATCATATACTCCCCCCAAAAATTATGAATGACTTGAGACTACAAATTGATATTGGTGATATTCAGAAACCTCCATCCCTCTATTATTCATTTCCTCCATTTATCTATCATAGTTCAAAGACACTTTCACCTCCATGTAAAATTATGCTTTCTTACCAATTTAGCTTTCACTCAGGACAGTTTTCAGTACTTTGGTCAAATGCAGAAGCAGCAAGGCTCATGCATTATGGCTTTGATCAGTGCAAGTTCCCTCACCCCCAGAGATCACATTCAAACAGGAATGGCAAAACAGGAGACTGGACAATAGGTGGAAGAGAGTATCATCAACTACAGTCCAGACAACAAAAGTAACATATAAGGAGAAAGCCCTGGACTTGGACTCGGACTCAAAGTACCTGGGTTTGGATCCCGGCTTCTACATTAACTAGCTAAGGAAATTCAGGCAAATCAATCAATCAATAAACAGCTACTAAGTGCCTCCTCAGTGACAGGCATTATGCTAGACACTAAGGATGCAATGAAAAAGAATGAAACATTTCCTGCTCTCACAGAACTTATACCATAACAAGATATAGGAAATACACATATATTCTGTATAGAACAAATATAAAGAGCATGAATGCAAAGCACTTAGATACATAGAAATTTAGGGAGAAGGTATTAACAGTTGAGAGGATTAGAAAAAAGTTGATGTAGAAGGTGATGCTTGAGCTTTCTCCATCAATGAAATAGTCATAACACCTGCTCTCTATCTCATAGAACTATGGTAAGAATTAAATGAGATAATTATATATGAATAGAATGAAAATTTTTTGCACTTGAAGGAATAATGAATATGAAAGATTCAGAGAAACTTAAATAAGTTTGTATAAATTAATATAGAACAAAATAAGCAGAACTAGAACAAGGAACACAATGACCACAATAATGTCAAGGAAAATAACATAGTAAATCTTGGACTCAGTGACAAATTGTGACTTCATAAGACTAGTGCTGAAGCACGTTCTAACTTTTTCCTAGAGAAGAGGTAGAATATAGGTGTGGAATGGGCCATACATTCATTTCCCTTCCCTGTTACTTTGTTACAGACACTTACTAGCTGTGTGACCCTGGGAAAGTCACTTAATATTGTTTCCCCTCAGTTTCCTTATCTGGAAAATGAGCTGGAGAAGGAAATAGCAAACCATTACTGTATCTTTGCCAAGAAAACCCCATATGGGGTCAGAGTCGGACATGACTGAAACAACTGAACAACTTGAACAAACTTTGTTACTATTGAAGGTTCTATTTGGAGAGGGAAGTCATTAGGAAGTGACAGTAATATTTTAAGGAAGAGCACCAATAAAACATTTTTAAAATAATTAAATGAGATAATATATGTGAAAGTAGTCAATAAACATTTATTAAATACCTATTAGTTGTCAGGTACTGTCCTAGGTATTTGTAAAAAGTAAAGCACTATGCAAACCTAAGGTATTATTCCGATGTTCATTCCCAACATTTCTCAAACACAGTCATACATTAGGCAGATATCTTCAGGAAAATACTTAAAATTACTAATATAAACATATTTCTCACATTATACTTAATAGCTCAGAGTCAATCCCCTTATAAATATATATGTATATGCACATATATGTATATATGACTAAATTATTTTTCCCAAGATGTAGTATTTGGCCCCCTATATAAGATACTACCAGAATTGGACTATGCATTTATTACATTCTCAGTAAATATTTATTGACACACTGAAATTATCTTAAGATCATCTAATCTGATCATATTAAAAGTTTTCTGTGTCATTTGACACAAGTCTCATTTATATGAAATCATGCAACCTTTCTTCACTTCTAATGTGAATTAAAGCAAGAAATTATTTTCTAAAGAGCTGCTAAACTCCTTCCATTCATCATCTAAAGAGACAGGCATAGTGGAAACAGCACTAGATTTGTCATGAGGAAGTCCTATGTTTTAGTTCCTCATGAGATACTGTGGCCCCAGGCAAATGAATTAACCATAGCAAGCCTCAATTTCATCATCTGAAAACTGAAGATAATAATCGCACCTATCTCACAGAGTTATAAAGATCAAATCTCTGTAAAGAGATTTGAAAATCTTATAGTGCTGAGTAAATCATCTATTACTGTTATTATCTTTCCTACTCATGGCTATAAATGACAGACCCTCAGGCCTGAGCAGTATAAGGACACATTAGCCCATCACAAATTAGCCTGTGTGTATTCACCTTCAAGAAGAGGAGTCAAGTTCAGTGTTTTGCAGAGAAATCTTCACTATAAGACTAGGAACAGATGATAGAATATAAGAATTGTTGCACTGCATCAGGTCCAGCTAGTCTCTGACAGTGGCACCAAAGACAATGTTACAGAGGACATAGATGTCCCTCTTCATATCAATATTGTGTCACTTCTTATATGGATGATGATGAATTTGAAGCAAGCTGTCAGTGCTGGTTCATCAACCAGCTCTATTAGGGTAGTTTTTATGCATGTCCTCCCCTTGAGATTTTAAGTCACATTTGACTAGAAGCCTGCTTCCCTAGCAGTCCCTGAGGGTAATCCTGCCAGATGTACACAGCCCAAAAATTAAAAACACAATCTTTGTGATACAGATTTGAATGAGCTCTTTCTGGGAGGGCTGAGAGCAATGGTGCCTGCATTACAACTGCTTATAAGTATCTCCTCCAGAGGGTCCTGAGATGTTCTTTGCTTTTATAAAGGTCTTCCAGTGGGATGAGATGACTGTGCATGGGTGAGTTGGAATTGAATGTCAGTCATGCAAACCAAGAAAAGCTTTTTACAGATACCACATGACCAAGGTACTTTGTAGTAGGTTAAAGCAGTGGGTAACATTCCTTGTAGAAAACAGACTTTTCTCTAAGGAACTGGAGTGAGAGCATTCATACACATAAAGTCCTTCAGTGCCATATTCCAACTGAGCCTCAGACCCCACCATAAAATACTGTCCTTTAAAGCTTCCTGTCCATTAGTATTATTTTGAATGGCATGTAGTCCATGTATAAATTAAACATAGCTTACTTAAAACCCAAACAATGGAATTCAAAGCAGCTCAGAATCCAAAATCAGTTCAATTCAATCCTATCCAATTCAAGAAGCATTTATTAAGCACCTATTACTGATGAGGTATTGTGCAAGGCACTGGAGATACAAACACAAAATAACAGCCTCAGGGATACACACCTAGACACATAAGAAAATAAATGGTTATTTGAGCAGGAAGGAGCAAGCATTAAGAGCTAATGGGAACCCATAAAGATGTCAGATAAGTGCAAAACAAACAAACAAACAAACAAATCCATTAGGGATTCAAAAAGATGGAGTTGAGGAAAAAGTACTTCCAGACACAAAGGACAGTCTGTACAAAGGCACTGAGCTGGAAAATAGAGGATCAATATTGAGGAAGAACAAGTTGGCCCATTTGGCTGAAGATACCATATTAGAAGAGAAACTTCTCTAAGAGTAATTAGATTTATGATCTAACTTTTCTGGTACTAAATACAGAGACCATTGCAAGTTCTTTTTTCTTGAGTTAAGTTTAGTAACAAATCAAAATTAAAAACTAAGTACTTTCAAGTTCCAGAAGAAAAGATTATTCAAATAATAATAAACACAGATTTTTTTCTAAGAACAATTCTTTGAAATAAGTCAATGCAAATATTATCATAACTTCTGGATGAGGAAACTGAGACTCAGAGAGGCTAGGTGACTGTCTAGAGTCAGGTAATTTATAAGTATTGGAGCTGGGAACCAGAAACTCATGGGATCCTAGATCTGTACCTACAAAGGACCTTAGAATTCATCTAACCCTATCCCCTCAAATGTCAATAGCCTCCCTCTCAAACTTCCTTGCATTTAATTACTTTGTGTTTCTTCTCTTCATATATATTCTGTATCTGCTTAAGTGTCTTTGTTGCTTCTCCCATTAGAATATAAGTTCCTTGTGATTAGAGATTGTTTTATTTATTGTATTTGTATTTTTAGTGCAGTGTGCCTGGCATATAGTAGGTACGTAATAAATTTTGCTGATTGATTGATATAGATGAGGAAATTGAGACCTGGAAAGCTTAAGTAATTTGTTCAAGGTCACAAAGGTGGATATTAGAGGCAAGATTGAAAATAGGTCTTACCTGACTCCCAGTCCAGTGTATTTTCCACTAAAGCCAAGTTTCTGGGGTTATTTTCTAGCAATTTTCTTATCTAGTGAAAGAAAAATAAGCCAGAAAATTACCTGTACATGTCATTTTTCCAAATTTTCTTTCCCATTGTAGCATAGATAGAGAATTGACTATATAACATTTATTTCAATGATTGTAGTTTAAATTTAAAATCTGAGTAATTCTCAGCAGCAACAAATCAATGTAATCAAGAGCAATTTGTGCTATACCTTTAAATGACCAATTTCCACACAAGCAAACACCCAGTTGACTTTAGTGTAAACCATTATTTCATCAAGTAAAAGCTATAATTTTCAAGAGGAAGGGGGATTGTCACCAATATTAGAGACAGGAAAATGGATCAAGATTTACCATGATTATCAGTCATTCAGAGTTCTAATAATTTAATTTATTGGTTGGCTTCAATTCTTCATCAATATCAATGTCACCAAAACTAGAGACAATTGTTATAAAGCCATCAAATTCCCAAGGCGCCAAATGTACAGGGTTGAACTAACAGCAAAAGAGAACAGGCATTCTTCCCTTACCATGACAATTCCCTTCCTCTTCCAACTACCAGGAAAGAACAAGGGGTCCAGGTTATAACACAGACAATAGTAGTTTTCATCTGAAAAATTGTTTTCTTTTTTGAAAAAAAGAATTCCATAAAAACAAGCCAACTCTCATGCTCAAAAGGCCTACTTCATGCTATAACATAACTATGGAATAGCTATCATATGAAATTGATCACACACCCATTTGTTGATGAATATTTTCCCTGCCACTGGGCTTTGGAAAACATAATGTGCAGGTGCAAGGAAAACTATTCACTGTCACTTTTCATGACTTTGACCAAATGTTACCACACAATGAGCTGGATCACTATCAAAGAGACTGAAAAAGCAATTTTCAATGACTATACCAGGCTATGATCTGTGAGCTCTCAGTGGGTGACTTTCCAAAGGAAAATAATGCTAAACAGACACAGTGGAAAATGTTTCTCATGTTAAAAAGCACACTGGTCTATAATCTCTTTTTCTCCAGAATAGAGGCTTAATGAATGCTTATTGAATTAGAGAATAAACAGATGGGATATGATTGCTGAGCCACTGTTGGTAACATTTAAAGAATTATAGAAAACAGGAAAGGTATCACAAGATTGGAGAAGGGCAAAGGTCTTGATTTTCAGAAAAGGGAAGAGTCAATAAACAATAGACCAATGAGCTTGACTTTGATTCTTGTGAAACTCCAAGAGTGAATCATTATAGATATGATTGTGAACTTCTAGACTGGGAAATGGTGCTCCCAAAGAACCAATTAGGATATACCAAATTAACCTCATCTCTTTTTTTGAACAAGACTACTAAAGTAGTAGATGAGGGCAATGTTATAGAGATTACCTAGATTTTAACAAAACTTTTGGTAAAGTACCTTCTATTATTTTTGTGGAGATGAAAAGATGTAGACTGGCACATTACCAAAATTAGATGTATTCAGAACTCCTGGTGAAGTTGGAATCCAGGAACAGTTGCTAATAGTTCAATGTCAAAATAGTGGTCCCTAGTGGAGTAGCCCAAGGATCTCTTCATATCCCTGTGCAATTAAACACTTTTATTGATGACTTAAAGGCATAGATGGGAAGTACAAATTTTCAAATGACACAAACCTAGGAGGAAAAAGCCAGAGTAGTAGTGAAAAACTCACATAGAAACAGATCCCTGCCAACTGTATATTAACTTAGAAAATCACAAATTGACATTATCTATGTTCTATACTATTTTAAAATTTATTTTGTTAAGCATTTCTCAATTACATTTTAATCTGATTCACTTGATGAATTTTGTGGGCAAATTTGTTAACTCTGAGGTAGAATACTGGGCTAAAACTAATAAAAAGAAATTCAGTAAGGGTGAATACAGTCTTGAATACAAATGCAAATAACCTTGAATGCAACAAATCAACTTCACAAGTACAAGATATAATTATAAAACAGTTGTTCAGAAAAAGGTCTGTGAGTTTTAATGGACTGCAAGCTCAATTACTCAGCAATGTGATGTTGTACCCCCCAAAATTGACATGATCTTGTGCTACATCTCTACAGAAGAGGCACAGCATCCAAAAATAGGGAGAAATTAGCAAAATTGGTGCCAAAAATTGAATCAATAAAACTTGGAACTAGTTTTTTGGGAAAAAACAATAAATTAGATAAAACCCTATATAATTTAAAGAAGGGGGAAAATAAAATTGCCAATATCAAAAATGAAAATTAATTCACAACAAATAAAGAAAAAATAAGGGATATTTTTAGAAACTTTTTACCCAACTAAACACCAACAAAACCAACAACTTAAATCAAATAAATGAGTCTTCATGAAAATATAAGAAACTCAAATTATCAGAATAAGAAATAGAGAATTTAATCGAATTTAGAGGAAAGATATTGAAAAAGAAAAGGACCAGATAGATTCACAAGTACATTTTTATCAGACATATCACAAAGATTTTACTCTACGATCAGATTGGATTTATACCAGGAATGTACTGCTGGCTTAATATTAGGGAAACTATAAACTTAGTTAATTAGATTAATAGGGAAAAAGCAACAAAAATTATATGATTAAATCACATATATGTAGAAAAGGCTTTTAACAAAATACAACACCCCTTTCTATTTAAGAAAAATTAGAAAATACAGGAATAAACCTTTCCTTAAAACAATAAACAGTATATATCTAAAACCTACAGCTACTGTTATAATACAGGTAGACTAGACTAAATAATAGAGATAGAATAATATAATACAGATAGACTAGAATAAAAAGACTAAAATCAATACAGGGGTAGAATGAGGATATTCATTGTCATCATTTTTATTTGACATAGTACTAGAAGTACTGGCTATCACAATGAGACCAGAAAAAAGAAATTAAGGAAATAACTATAGAGAAGAAACAAAAGAGTCATTTTGTGTCAATGATATGATGATACACATGAAAAACCCTAAAGAGTCAAATAAAAATTAATTGAAGCAATTAACAACTTTAGAAAACTTACAGGATAAATGCACACAAAAAATATCAGGACTTTTATATAATACCAATAAAACCAAGCAAGAAGAAATGGGGAAAAAATTCCATTTAAAATTACTTCAGAATGTAAGTAATATTTAAGAGACTACCTTTATACACACAAGCACTGTATAAATACAACTACAAACCACTATTTTACAGATGTAATAAAGATGTAAGTAAAGATGACTTGAATAATTGGAAAAATACTAATTACTTGTGGATGTAACAAGTCAATACAATAAAAATGACACTACTGCCTAAATTAATATGCTTATTTAATATCATAACAATCAAACTGCCAAAGTAATACTTTGTAGGACTAGAAAAATAGTAACAAAAGTAACATTGTTTCTCAAAAGAAACAATGAAAATAAATAAAAACTAAGGGGGCAAGTAGAATCAAATCTCAAACTATACTACATAAATAGAAGTTATTAAAATAATTTGGTGCTATTTAGCAGCAAA
This sequence comes from Gymnobelideus leadbeateri, assembly GCA_011680675.1. Taxonomy (NCBI): domain Eukaryota; kingdom Metazoa; phylum Chordata; class Mammalia; order Diprotodontia; family Petauridae; genus Gymnobelideus; species Gymnobelideus leadbeateri. The sequence continues at coordinate 449,278 of WOXC01006301.1, forward strand.
AGATAGAAAGAGAAATTCCTCTTAAAATAACTGTAAATATATATAAAATACTTGGGAGTCTACGTGCCAAGACAAACCCAGTAACTATGTAAACACAAGTATAAATCACTTTTCACACAAATAAAATCAGATCTAAACAATTGGAAAAATATTAATTGCTTATGAGTAGGTCAAGCCAATAAAATAAAAATAACAATTCTACCTAAATCTATTCACTGTCATGCAGTCAAATTATCAAAAATTATTTCATGAAGCTAGAAAAAAAAAGAATGACAAAATTCATCTGGAAGAACAAAAGCTCAAGGGAATCAATGAAAAAATGTGAAAGAAGGTCGTCTAGCTATGCCAGTCTTCAAACTGTATAATAAACAATCTGGTACTGGCTAAGAAATAGAGTGCTGGATCAGTGGAATAGAGTAGGTACAAATTATATTACAGTAAATGACCATAGTAATTTAGTATATGATAAACCCAAAGATCCAAGCTTTTGGAACAAAAACTCATTATTTGAGAAAAACTGCTGGGAAAACTGGAAAACAGTATGGCAGAAACTAGGTATAGACTAACATCTCACACAATATACCAAGATAAGGTCAAAATAGGTATATAATTTACACATAAATAAACAAATTAAGAGAGCATAGATATAGTTTATTAGTCAGATTTATAGAAAAGGGAGGAGTTTAGGATGAAAGAAGACATAGAGAGCATTCCAAAATGTAAAAATAGACAATTTTAATTACATAAAATTTAAAAGTTTTTGCACAAACAAAAGCAATGCAACTAAAATTATAAGGAAAGCAGAAAACTGGGGAGGGAAGGGGATTGCAACAAGTATCTCTGACAAAGGCCTCCTTTCTCAAATATATAGAGAACTGAATCAAATTTATAAAAGTATAAGCCATCTCCCAATTGATAAATGGTCAAAGTATGTGAACAGACAGTTTTCAGGCAAAAAATTTTAAACATCTATAGTCATATTAAAAAATGCTTAAATCACTATTAATTGGAAAAATGTAAATTAAAACAACTCTAAACTACCACCCCACACCTATCAGATTGTCTAATATGACAAAAAAAAAAAGGAAAATTTTGAGTGTTGGAGGAAATGTAGGAAAACTAGAAGGCTAATTCACTGTTGGTAGAGTTGTAAATTGATCCAACCATTCTGGAGATCAATTTGGGACCATGTCCAAAGGGCTGTAAAAACTGTGCATACTCTTTGATCCAGTAATACCACTACTAGGTCTATATCCCAAAGATATCCAAATAAAGAAAAGGGACCTATTTGTACAAAAACATTTATAGCAGTTCTTTTTGTGGTGGCTAAGAATTCGAAATCAAAAGGATGCCCTTCAGTTGAGGAATGGCTGAACAAGCTGTGGCTTATGATTGTAATGGAATATTATTGTGCTATAAGAAAGGACAAGCAGGATGATTTCAGAAAAACCTGGGAAGGATTATGTGAACTGATGCATAGTGAAGTAAACAGAACCAGGAGAACATTTTATACAGTAACAGCAATATTGTTTGATGAAGAACTGTGAATGACTTAAGTATTCTCAGCAATGTCCAAGGAAAAGATCCAAGACAATCTCAAAGGACTAATGATGAAACACATAATCTGCCTCTGGAGAAAGAATTATTATTGTTTGAATACAAACTAAAGCATGCTGTTTTTCACTTTTTCTTTAGTTTTTTTTTCTTTTATTCAAGTCTTGTACAAAATGACTAATATGGAAACAATTTACAAGGAGAAGGAGAGGGAAGAAGGAAGAAAGAGATGGACTTTGGAATTCAAAATTGTACATAAAAATATTTTTTAAATAACAATTTGGTACTGTTTAAGGGGGGAAAAAGGCCTACCAATGAAGCAGAATAGGAACACAACATACAAAAGCAAATGTACCTAATATCCTAAAATTCAGTAAAGCCAAAGACTCCGGGTATTAGGATAAAAACTTACTACAATATATTTTTTAAATTGCTGGAAAATTAGATAAAAGTATGGAAGAAGTTATATTAAGACAAAACCTCACAAATTATAAAAAGATAAGCTCCAAATGGATATGTGTACTTGATCTAGATATAAAGATTTACATCATAAGCTAATTAGGGAAAGATTAAGATTAAAAAAATACTTATCAGATCTATGGATCAAAACATTCATGAAAAATAAAAGAAAATATCATAGAATATAATTTTGATTATATAAAATTTAAAAGCTTTTTCACAAATCTATCAAAGCTAAAAATAAAAAATGAACAATTTTTATGACTTTTATGACTTTTTATGACTTTTATGACTTTTAAAAACTGATAAAGAATAATATGAATAGAATCAAGGAAACAATTTATATTAAATCCAATCCAATATATAATATATATAAATTAATTTTTAGTTTTCACTATTTGCTTCCATAAGATTTTGAGTTCCAAATTTTCTACCCATTCCTCCCCTCCCCCCACCCCAAGTCAGTGTGTAACCTGCCAAATTGTTCAAATACAAAACGTATGCTTGCCAAAAAGACTAATTTATGGAGAACTTACACAGCACAAGTATTTACATGGTGGTCAGAAGTCATACAAGGACACTCTCAAGGTCTCCCTTAAGAACTTTGGAATTGTGTGACATGGGAGACACTGGCACAGGACCACTTAGCATGGCATGCTCTCATTAGAGAAGGTGCTGTGCTCTATGAGCAAAGCAGAGTTGAGACAACTCAATGAGAATGCAGGATGCACAAATTAAAGTATGCACCCCAAATGTTCACCCAGACTATTTGTGCCTGACCTGTCATAGAGCATTCTGAGCATGTATTAGTCTGATCAGCCACAGTCATAAACATTGAAACTTGACTCTAGTATTGTGATGTCATTTTGGTCCTCTTTGAAAATGAAGGACAACAACCAATCTGATACAGGGTATACATATACATATACATATACATATACATATACATATACATATACATATACATATACATATACATATACATATACATATACATATACATATTAAACTTTTAAATTTTTTTTTGCTTTTTGGAGGGCAATTGGGGTTAAATGACTTGCCCAAGGTCAGCAGTTAGTAAGTGTTAAGTGTCTGAGGCCAGATTTGGACTCAGGTCCTCCTGACTTCAGGGCCAGTGCTCTACTCACTGTGCCACCTAGCCACCCCTAAACATATTTTTACACTAGTCATGTTGTAAAGAAGAATTAGAACCAATAGGGGAAACTACAAGAAAGAAGAAACAAAAAAAGAGAGAGAGCAAATAATATGCTTTGATCTACACCTAGACTCCATAGTTATTTTTCTGGATGTAGATAGCATTTTCCATCATGAGTTATTTGGCGTTGTCTTAGATTCTTGCATTGCTAAGCAGAGATTAAGTCTATCAAAGTCAGTCATCACACAATGTGGCTGTTTAGGTGTAAAATGCTCTGGTTCTGCTCACTTCACTCAGCATCAGTTCACTTAAGTCTTTCCAGGCTTTTCTGAAGTCCACCTGCTAATCATTTCTTATGGGACAATAGTGTTCCATTACATTATATGCCATAACTTGTTTAGTCATTCCCCAATTGATGGGCATCCCCTCAATTTCCAATTCTTAGCCACCACTAAAAAGAGTTGCTATAAATATTTTTGTACATGTGGGTCCAAATTCTCCTATTTTTGCAAAATATTTCTTGTCATGCTCACCTATTCCCTAACTTTGCATTAAAGTTACCAAACTCCAAAATAAATAACTGGGAAGGTCTTTTGGAGTTTTTGTAGAATTTCTCTGGTTCTTCATCCATTACAAACAGGTGTTCTTAATCTGAGATCTGTAGACTAGATAGCTAGTTAGATAAATTGATAGATTGATTGATGATAGATAGATATAGGTAGACAATAGATAACTATTATAAGTGGTTTCCTTTGTAATCCTATGCATTGTAAAACACTATATTAAAAACATTCCATGAGCTTCACCAGATTGCTAAAGGACTCCTCCATGAAACATTTTACAATATGTTGGTACATAAGACACAATTATTTTTAAGGAAATTATTTTTTAAAATATTTATCACAAACACTGCAGTATGAGTTGACAAAATGTCTGGGGAAATGATGTTACTTGTTGCCTTTAGCTATATGATTAAACCTACTGTAAAAAAAAAAACTTATTATTTGCCTCTGCAAGAAATTGAGAACCATTTTTTCACTTAGTAATAACTTCCTTTTTCTTTTTTAAAAACGTATTTACTATTAGTTTACAACATTCAGTTCCACAAGTTTTTGAGTTCCCAATTTTCTCCTTCCCCTCCCTTCCCTGCTCCCCTTCCCCATGGATGCATGTAATTCAATACAGGTTCTACATATACCTTCACATTAAACATTAGTCAAGTTGTAAAGAATTATAAACAATCAAATGAATAATGAGAAAGAAGGAATAAAATTACTTCCTTTTAAAAAAGTTTTCTTTAATTTTTGAAATGTTTTTAATTTTTCAAAAAGCTGAAATGGCTTACTTTTTTGTCTTGTGCATTTTTCATTTATAATCTCTTGAAATAAAGCTCTGAAAAAAAGGTCTTAAAAAATAAACAAGAGTGGATCACATATGATAGAGGGCCATTTTTATAATTTTGGTGGTGTCTCTCCATGTTTTGTTAGGCTTCTCCTCCAAAAGTTGGTAGTACATTTCTGGGACCATAATCAAAGTCTAATATGGCAGAAGCTGCTAACTTTGATGCTTTGCTGACATAAGCTTTTAGAACCCAGGATTATGCTCATGACACCATGATGAGGCATTATAGTTGTACTTTGTAGATGCATTCCTAACACCAAACCCAGATTCCCCATTTGCAAATCCCACCCATTTCTCCAGGCTCTGCCCTTTAGAGACAATCAGAACAAGTCAACTCTTCTTCAGAGAGACAGCCTTTCAAATTCTTGGTGACAGCTACCACATTCCCCCAGGGCCTTATTTTCTCCCAGTTAAAAATCTTTATTTTCCTTAACCTTTCTTCATATTATATAAACTCAAGGCCCTTCCCCATTCTGATTGCCCTTCTCTGGACACTCTTTAGCTTATATCAATGTCCTTCCTAAAATATGCCAAAATATACAAATATTTTATAGATGAAACTGAGACTGAATGAGATAAAGTATCTTGACTATGGTCACATGGCTAATAAGCAGGTTGATTGTTACAAGAATCTAGATCTTCTGACTCCTAGCCCAACCAATCAATCAATCAACGAGCATTTATTAAGTGCCTACTATATGTATGTCATGCACTGGGGACTGGAGATAAAAAGACAAGAATGAAGCAGTCCCTGTCTGCAAAGAGCCTACATTCTATCTAGACAAGTAATGTATACATGCATAAACAATGGAAAAGGTGCTGGATGTGAAATTAGAGGACCTGGGCATAAACCATGCCTTTCTGATGCTTATGGCCTGTGTGATGCTGGACCAATCACTGAAACTCCTCGGTCTCCTCAACTGTATTATGAATGCTTTTGAAGTACCTTTCAGCTCTACTTTTATGCTTTTATTAACCAACTCTAGGGCATTTTGATCCTATGATCCTAAATACATATATACAAAATGAAGTTAGGGGAGAGGAAGACACCAACAGCTGGAGTCATGAGGAAAGGCCTCACAGAGAAGGTGACTGACAACCTGGGATGTGAAAGAAACTAGGGATTCTAAGACTCAGGGGAAAAAAGAGAGTGCCCAGCAGGCATGAGGGACACAGATAAAGTCCTCAATAGTTCAGAAGTTCAGAAAGAGGGGAGGGGTTTAGTGAAGGAGAATTAGATGCTTTGTAAAGTGGTTCCTCTTATGCCTCAGGGTGAAAGTGGAATCCAAACTAATCAATCAGTCCAATTCCATTATTTTTATGAGAACAGAGCTATTATAGAGGTCTTGCACTAGGTATCCTTATGCCCTCTGACACAGTGTCCTTTATTCCCCACCTTTGGCTTCTAAACTTCAAAACCTGCTGTGTCAGACTGGAATTTCTTCAGGGACTGGGACATTAAGTTACCTCAGCAGCCTTCGATTCTTAGCCTGAAGTACCCTTCAGTAAGACCTGCCTGGGCCACCCATTGATGATTACCTCATTCAGCCTCCATTTTGTGAAGGACCTGTTCCAGTCTTTCAGACTTCAAAACTACACCCCTGCTCTTCTTCCTACCCCAACAACAACAACACACTTTTCTGTTCTCTTTTTTGGATTATCTTTTCCCATTAGAAAATAAATTTGTAGAAAGCAGGGACTGCCTTTCCTTTAAGAGTGTGTGAGACAATCAGGGTTAAGTAATTTGTGCAGGGTCATATAGCTAGGACGTGTCTGAGGCCAGATTTGAATTTGTGTTTTCTTGACTTCAGGACTGTCCTCTATCCACTGCACCTAACTGTCACCTTTCCTTTTATTCTTAATTATAATCCCCAAAAGTTAGCACAGGGCCTGACATAATAGCACTTCATAAATGCTAGTTTCCGTTGTTCCTTCCAATGGAAAAGGGACACTGTTCTCTTGATGTCCAGCCCAAATCCCATTGGTAAATGTCCATCACAGTGTGTGGTTGGGTAGCATTATGTATTTGAGTTCAAACCCATCCCCAGGCATTGAACTCTCTGTATAACCCTAAGCAAGTCATTTAATCTCTGCCTGACTTAGTTTCCTCATCTGTATAATGGATAATATCTGGATAATCATAGTGTCTACCTTCTAGGATTGTTGTGAGGATAAAATGAGATAATATTTGTGAAATATTTTGCAAACTAAAAGCACTATGGAAATGCTATTGTTATTATTATTAAGATGCTACCCATCTGTTAGGGCTAAATCTAAGCCATTTTCTCAATAAGTAAAGTCTCCCAGACATCCCGTGCGTTTAGAAATTATCTTTCCTTTCTCAGACCTTGCACAATACTCCATTGGTATCCTTCCTGTTCACTTAGTCAGTCTGTATTTATTAAGCATCTATTATGTGCCAGGCATTGTGCTACACAAGGGCTACAACAAAAGTTAAAAAAAAAAGAGGTTCTCTTTCTCAAGAAGCTCATAGTCTAACGATGGGAACAGCAAGCAAACAAACATGTGTAAACAAGATACATAGAGTTTAAGCTCGAAATGCTTAATAGAGGAAAGGTACTGGTATTAAAGGGGATAGGAAAGAGGAACTTATAGAGATGAGATTTTAGCTGGGACTTGAAGGAAGCCAGGAAGCAGAGACGAAGAGGGAGAGTATTCTAGGCATGAGGAACAGCCAGTGAAGATGCCCAAAGTCAGAAAAATAGATGTTATCATTATTTGTGTATAGTATATACATATGAGGCAAAGGATGCCATTAGAGAGATGTATAACTAGAAAAGGAGGTGAGTAAATTACATGGCAGTAACAAGGAATAACCAATTGTTAGCCCATTCACTCCACTGATATCCAGTTAGTGTTAAGAGAAACAAAATAACATGCCCCCATGTTGGGTGGAACCTTTGTGGAGATTTATAGGAGTATCTGGACAAAGAAATATAGGATGGGAGAGCATGAATGGGTTGTTATTTGTGCCACAAAGATGAGTACCCACATCAATGAGATCATAGATTTAATAAGGTATTGAAATATCCTAACTCCCTCTACTAGATTCTATGAGAGCAAGGACCACATCTTATCTTTGCCTCTCCCCCAGAGCATAGCCCAGTACTCTGTCCAAGTGCTTAAGAAATATTTGTTCAGGGGCGGCTAGGTGGTGCAGTGAGTAAGAGCGCCAGCCTCGGAGTTGGGATGACCAGGGATCGAAACCGGCCTCAGCAAATGAGCACCCACACATAAAGACTAGCTGTGTAACCTTGAGCAAGTTGCTTAACCCCAATTGCTTAAAAAAAAAAAAAGAAAGAAATATTTGTTCCACAAGACACATTATAATAAATTCAAGGAAGGCTATTATTTCAAAAGTCAAGGTGTCATCAGATTTGTGAATGATCAATAAGTCTCTCTAGCTTCAGTATTATAATTATGTTATAATTATGTCCATCTAGAGAATTGGTTAGAGCCTGGTTCAAGCATTTTAATCCTGGGAACTGTTACTCAGAGTACTACTGGTGAAACTTAATCTGACAATGGTTTCAACTTACAGCCTCTAGGCAAAGAGAAAGTTATTCATCTACAGATCTATGAATGCTTTAACACAGTATTTTCTTCTCCACCATTCAGATAAAGGATACCCCTGAAGCTTGATTTATGGATTGATCAAAGAGCTTGCCATAAATGGTAGAAGTCAAATAGCTCAGCAAGGGAGGACTTAGAAATGGTGTTTTCCACAGTGTTTCCACATTCTGTGGTTTCCCTGGGAATTTAGTGAAAAAGAGTAACTTTCATTTGTCACTTTTAGGCATCCAGAAAGGTTCCTTGTATGCAGCTCCTCAAGAGACTTGGTAGCCAAGGCAAATTAGGTTTTCCTCAGCAATATTTCAGGTATCAAGTAAGCAGGGGAGGCCCTTTTGTAATGTACAACAAGAAAACTTAGCATTACCTAGGCAACTTTAATTTACTCTCTAGATACATAGAGATTTAAGAAAGGAATATAATGAAACAAGATCTGAAGTTGGGGCAAAAATAATAATTATGACTCAAATTCATGAAATGTTTTAATATATGCAAAGCAGGAAACAGAGCTGGAATGAGAGGACCTAAGTTCAAATCTGGATTCTGACACTGACTAGCTGTGTGACCTTGGGCAAGTCATTTGACTGGATCTCTGGATTTCAGTTTCCTCACATGTAAAATGGGAAACTTGGACTAAATGACCTCTGAGATCTCTTCTAGTTCTATATCTATGATTCTCCATAAATAAACTGCTATCTCCATAAGCAAATAGTATATTATTAAACCCATTTTTATAGATGAGAAAACAGGCTCCAAGAAGTGAGGTGACCTGCCCACAATCACACAGCTAGTATTTGATGCAAAACATGCAATCTTGGTCTCTTGACTCCAAGTCCCACATACTAGCCACTGTCCTCCTGTAGTAGGCTTAGCTTTGAGTACTCATTCCACCACACAATAATTTTATGACCCTAGATGACTCACCTTCTCTGAGCCTGTTTCCTCATCTGTAAAATTGGGGGCAGGGGAATAGAAATTTGGTATCTGGATTTGGAGTCACACATTCTACCTCTATTACTATTTGTGTGATGTTGGGCAAATCATTTAATTCTGAGTCTCATCTAGAAATGAATAAGTTGAACTGAATGATCTGTAAGGTCCTTTCTAGCTCTAAATAGATTCCCAGATCTAGGACTAGACATCCCATGACCCCTCCTTGAAAAGCCTATTTCACAGCATTGTATTAAAAGAATGAGTGTTAAGAGCTTTGTGGGGCAGCTAGGTGGCACAGTGGATAAAGTGCCAGGCCTGGAGTCAGGAAGACTCTTCATCCTGAATTCAAACCCAGCAGTGTGACCCTGGGCAAGCCACTTAACCTTGTTTGCCTCAGATTTCTCATCTGTAAAATGAGATGGAGAAGAAAATGGAAAATCACTCCAATATCTTTGCCAAGAAAGCCCCAAATGGGGTCATAAAGAGTCAGACAGGACTGAAAAATGCCTGGACAACAGCAATAACAAAGTGCTTTGTAAAGTGCACACACAAAATGTGTGACTATTATTAAGAGTGGGAGGAAAGGTGTGGATTGAGCAAATGAGGGCATACAAGAAGAGGTAAATGATCATGGAGAATAGTAGCAAAAAAGTGGGAGAAAAGAGTGAGGTGTCAGCCCAGTTTGAAAATTCATTAGATCATCCCTGAAAATGAGATCATGGGATCTTGGATTCTGAGCTTAAAGGGATTAGCTAGTCCATTTCCCTGACAGTATAAATGAAAAAAATCATAGATGACTATTGACTTGGCCAAGGTCACACAGCTAGTCAGTAGGACAGCAAGGATTTGGACAGAGGACCTCTGATACCAAATCCTATATAGTTTATTCAGAATCCAATGAATCCCAGAGGCAGCCTTACTCAGAACTCAAACATCCATGCAATGCAGAAACACAAAACCTAAGTGGAGTTCAAGAATTTACTCCCGGACATTGACTCTATGCAGATAAGTAAAAGTAAGGAAGTAGCCAAGAAGTGTTTGGTTATCATTCTGCAGCACTCAGTCTGATTCAGGACGCTGCTACTTCCAAGTGGCTCTATGTCACCCTCAATGATCTTCCTTTTCCTCTACACTCCACTCTGCCTTTCCTTTTATGCATCATGTGTGGTCAGAATCCTAGAAAGGGAAAGAGCTCATAACCAATGTCTTATTTCCAGAATGGCTTCTGCTCTTTACATCTCCCAAAGAATGTGTCTTATTATTGACAAAAGAGTCTAGTGGATAGATAACTCCTTTCAATACCGTGTACCCCAACACATATATGATATTAATCAGCTATATGCAGTACTTCTGGGGTACAAAGATGAAGGAAAATCTTGAGTATTTCCAAAAAACAAAACAACAAAAAAAGCAGTCCTCTTCACTATACCTTCCCCTTTCCACCCCCAAAGGAGAAGCTCCGTGACATTTTAAAGCTCTGGTCCCAAGCTAAACAAAAATGCATTCGTTCAATGAAGCCAAAATATCTACTAGAGAATGCACCTAACTATGTATTTAACTGTATGTCTATCAATACCATGACCTCCTAGCTTCCCTCTTCTTTCCTACTAGCATGTTGCTTTTCTGCCTGGTCAAACTGAGTGTTACTCTAGCATTTAGAAGGAAATGCTTCAGATCAGACACAGGACTGAAACTTGCCTGGATCACCTTTCAAGGTTTCTTTCCCAGTAGCAAACTTTTTCAAAGTCAACTGTCTTCACTTATGCACCTCAGTAAGTTACCCACTATTTCACAGCATGACCCGAAGTTTACAACTAAACCCAACCCCCATAGATCAGAGGTGGAAGGGGGAGGGGGAGCAACTTTACCCTTTGTCAACAGACTATCCTGTTTCTTGTAACTGGGCTTTAACAATATAGTCTATTCATTCCCCCCAATTAGAGAAAATGGTATTAATCAAATGAAATAAAGTATAGACAGACTGGTGTAGTTCAAATGATAAGACAGGTTCAAGAATGCCATTAAAAATACAAGTGAACATTAATCCCAGGGACAAATCAAATCTCTCTTTCTCCCAAGTGTCATGAAATAGAAAGGAAAAAAATAAAAAGAAACCATTGGTGGTTTGCAGAAAAACAAGACAAAATCTCCAATTACTTACTTAACTAGAGTCCGTCTGCAGAGGTATTCCACACAAATATCACCCTTTCTTGTCCAGCTGCCAAGTGCTAAAGCATGAAGTGAACGAACAGCTGTTTCCTTCAAGTCCAAGCTGTGTGTCTTAACAAGTCACATGCCCCTTCTGATAAATACGGCTGTTGTGCCAGGAGGTCAGAAACTGAACTTCATTATTCTCCTTATTTGAAAACCTTTTGCTGACACATGGGTTGGCTTTGGCATTTCACAATTACAGGGGAATGCATTCCACAGCTTGCTTCTTCTCTTTGACCCCCCCCCCCACTTTCCTCTCACCAATCCCTGCTTCTTCTAGTGATAAGCACCAAACAGCTGATAAGTCATAATGTAGGGCAGGGCCACTGAAAATGGAAAGTTAATTGAGTATGTGCCAAGTGGAATAGCTAAAAGTTTGATGGTTGGGAGTGGGGGTGAGGGGTAACGCAGGAAGATGGAGGAGAGTTTTTTACTGCACTCACCTTATCTAGGCATATTGGGGACTTTTATCAAGAAGGCAGACAACATGCAAATTCCTATACTAGATAAAAGCAGAAATATTCTTGTATGATCCTCCCTCACCACCCCAAATTAGGAAGTCTTCCTCTTCACATTAGATTTAATTAATTCACTTCTTAGCTTCCCAGTTTGTATGGAGATTTCCTGGGATGGAATGGATGTGCCTGTAGGAGTCCAGAACCAAAACTCAGCTAGTGAATAAGAAAGAGCACTAACTTTCAAGTCAGAGAACTGTTTCCAGATCAGTTTTCTCCCTTTGCCAGGTTTCAATTCACGCCCTGTCACTTGGAACCTGTGTGACCTTGTGCAAATCATTTTAGCTCTCTAGACCTCAGTTTCCTAATATGTAAAATGAGGGATTTGGATCACATGATGCCTGAGGGCTTTCCAGCTCTACATCTACCATCCTATAAGAATTTAAGGTCAATTTCATTTTTGATTCATTCCTCTTTTAAAGTTTGTATAGGGAAGCTCTTCTGGAAGTGAAAAAATATAAAAGGGTTATTGATCCCACAGATCCAAAGGAGGGTAACAAGGACAGAGCCACGGATCTAGTCTTTTGCAAGAGGGAAATAAAGTAAGAGAAAACCAGAGGGAGGGGATGCTGGAGGATATAAAAATTAGAATTTCTCTTAAGAACAAAGGAGAATATTTCATGGATGATGTATTTAGTATTATAAAGACTAGATTTTCTGAGAACAATCGAATAGTGGTATCAGTGTGTGTGTGTGTGTGTGTGTGTGTGTGTGTGTGTGTGTGTGTGTGTGTGTATGTTGGATGGGCAAGGAGGGAGAAAAGCAGGGTTAGATAAAGTGACTAAGGCCATCCATTGATGTGAATGAAAATAGATTTTCAATTACCCTTTGCGTTTCCTCTCCTATAACATGCTTTAAGGATGTGCTACTGCCCCCTTAGGTGTAAGAATAGAAAGCAGCCTGCCATTTCTTACTCTCCTACCAACTAAGGCACCAAATACAAACCAGCCCTTTTAAAGCAATGTAGTTAAACAACGTCTGGTGTGAAATAATTTTCATTCGCAGGGAATGGGGGAGGGGAGAAAGATACCCAAGGAATGCACAAAGTCTCAGAAGCTCAGAGATGGAAGAAAAAACATCAACCACCATTTGATTTAAACCCATACCTTAACAAGAAACCCATCGGCAACTTATCAGACAAATAATCATTCAACCTTTGTTTGAAGTTCTCTAGTGAGACCCTAGCCAAGACCCTCCAAGGTAGCCCATTCCATTTTCAGCACCTTTAATTGTTGGGAAGATGTCTCCTTGTATGGTGGTAGTAGGTAATACAGTAGAGTGTTGGAAGCAGGAAGACCTGAGTTCAAATCCTTCAGACACTTACTGACTAGGCTCACTCTGGTTAAGTAACTTAACCATTGTTTGCCTCAGTTTCTTAATCTGTAAAATGAGGATAATAGCTTCTACATTTTGTTGTTGTTGTGAGGATAGAATGAGATTGTGTTTGTGAAGCTCTTTTCAATGCTTAAAGAACAATATAAATGTTAGTTTGGTTTTTTTGCTTTTTTTTTTTTGGAGGGGGGAGGGCAGGGCAATTGGGGTTAAGTGACTTGCCCAGGGTCAGACAGCTAGTTTTGTGTTAAGTGTCTGAGGCCAGATTTGAACTCAGGTCCTCCTGACTCTAGGGCTGGTGCTCTATTCACTGCACCACCTATGTTAGCTATTATTATATCTAATCCTGTCTCCGTGCAAGATTCATGTAAGCTCCTTGAAGGCAAGGTCTGTTCAGTTTTGTCTTTGTAATTCCAGTACCAAGTTCAATGCCTGTCACATAGCATGTGCCTAATAAATCCTTGTTAAATGCATGAACAAATCAGTGAATTGCTCCTAATTCTTTTCCCTGGGGTAAAACAGAATAAATATAATCCCTTTACAATATGGCAATCAGTCAAAGACTTAATGGCAGCAAACCTATTTCCCACTAAGTAATTCTATTTCTTGTAATAAATGAGGACAAAATGACCTGAAAAAAGATAATGGACGGGTTTAAGCACACAAGGAGAATGAAGATCAAATCATTCAATTCCTTAGATCAATGTAGGTAGCCAAAAAAGGTGGTTTAGGTCTCACCCAGAGGGCTTTTTAGACAAAACTTATCTAGTTTTTCTCTTTTAACCCTTATCAAAGCCTGTAAATTTTTATTTCCCATATTACATAGAATAGAAGCCACCTATGTAGTCTATTGTTCAAAGACAGGCCTAGGCTCCTGGAAGTCAAAGGGCCTTCAGATTTTATTAGTCTAAACTTTGTTTTTCAGAGAGTCCTTTGCAAGTTTCAAATGAATATGTGTGTGTCTACATAAAAACACACATATTATTATTACAGTATCAAAAACACACATAATGTTATTACAAAATTATATAGTGAAAGAAAAAAACACAATTCGGAGTTCATAAGATCACAGAATTAGAACTGGACAGCACCTTAGATATCATTATTTTTATAGATAAGGAAACTAAGATGTTCTTAAAGTAAGAGTCAAGATTTGTATCCATGGCCTCTAATTATCAGAAGGGTGTGTGGGATAGAGACCACTACCAGATTTTTAAAATAGGAGTCTGAATTGGAAAGCAGAAAGAGTCTCATGAGAAAGAGCACAGCATGTGTCCCTCAGGCAGTGTCAGCCAGGGAGTACAAATTGCAGAAGCTCACAGGCTTCTGTTACCCTAATCCTTACCCAGCCCACTCTCACCATTGATAGATGATGTGGGCTCCCAATCTATTTTCGAGTAGCTAGCTAACAGGCTCTCAATCCTTCATTATGATAATTATTCATGAAGTAGTATCCTATCAGAGGACAGCATTTTCTAATCCTTAATTATGTACCAAATTTGGAGACAGCCAATGAGAGTTACAGCTGCCAATCCTTAATTATCATAATCCTTCATTTGACCCTTCTACCCAATCAGAAGGGAACATCCTTCAATCTCTTATGCAAATCTACACACCAGGTTTGGAGACAACCAATGAGAAGAAGCCTAGTACTGTTTCCTTTATGTTTCATTACCTCCTTCCAGGCCTGTGGAAACTTAACCCTTTGCTATCTCTCCAAGGGTTCCTAGGAGCACTGTAACTCAGCAGACCAAGTATGGGGCTGAAATCAAAGGCTATAATTTCAAATCCCAGCTCTGACACTCCTTCCCAGTGTCACCTTTTATAATGTTAATGGGATTTAAGATCTTCCCTATCCATTAATTGGCCTCTTGGTGGAACCTATTAAGGGAAGCTTGCTTAGGGGAGGCTTGCTTGTCTGAAGGCTTTCACACCTTTTGCTAATTTCTAATTAGACCCTGAGTCAGGAGACTTGTGATGCCTTCTGCCTCTGAGAAATATATGTATATATACTCTGATGAATTGGTATTTTGCTTTGGGGACTAGCTTATGAGAAGGAGCTGATGATTCCCTGCTTGAGATTCTGAGTGGCTGTATGTCAGAGTCAGAGCTCTTCGGCTGCTCAGATGTAAAGTTTCTCTCAATCCAGGATCCAGGAAAGTATGTAAAGTATGTAGTTGATTCAGGCAGTCAGAGTCCTGTCTGTTGGTTTTTATTTCTCTGCTTGTATTTTTTCTGTTTGTATTTTCTCTGAAGTTCAGCATGCTGACTTTTCCACTAAACTAGTGAGTGTAATTAAAAAAGATTATTGATGCCTTAAACAGCTATCTTTCCTAGTGAAGCAGATCTAAGAACATGTGCTAGCAGCCATCCTGAGTATACTTTTGGGCAAGTCATTTAACCTAGGAGACCTTGTTTTCTGCACCAGTAAAATGAAGGTATTGGGAGTTGCTGATGGAACTATTAAAGTTGTCTGGGATTCTGACTTCTTAAAAGCCCCCTCAAATACAGTAATGCGTCAAAGGAAGAAAGTGATCAGAAAATAAATTTTAAATGATTCTAAGAAATAAACAAACCAAATAAGAGTGACTGCCTAGTGAATATATATTCATGTGTATTAAAAGACAAAATCACAGAAGAAAAATGCAATGAAACAACTCCAACAGTAGCATGTGAAATAAAGCAAAATAATTTCTTAAGATATAACAAAATGGGAAATTTACACATTAGAAGAAATTAAATAAATTAATTTTATAAAGCTATCACAAGATTAAACAAAATAAGAATGGAATTTAATACAACTAAGTAGTCTTTCTACTCTGTCATCCTGTTATTTTGACAGTGACTGCTATTGTAACTCCTTTTCTGGGGTTACATAATCTCAGTTAGTGAGAATCTACTGTATTTATTGGCCCTAGACTCCCAATTATACTTCAAGCCTGCCATCTTTCTGTAATACTGTCTTGTGCATTCCCTGCTTCCCTTTTCCATGTCTTGCTATGGAAATGATAATCAAATCAATACTAGTGTTGTTGCTGGAAAGGTCAATCCAGTGCCCCATGACTTTGTTCACTGTGTGTAGTCAAAATACCCTTCCCTAGCCACCACTCCCCTATAAGTGCTGTCTCTCTTTATTAGAATATAAACTCCTTGAAAGGAACAATAATATTTTTTTTGTTTTTGTATTTCAAGGAGTCCTTAGAACAGTGCCTGAAACATAGTAGGTGCTTAAGAAAAGAGTTTTCATGCATTTATTAAAGATAATAATGAAACTCAACAGTTTAGAAATATCTGTGTAAAATATAAGCAAACAATAGAGAGGTAAAACCAGAATCATAACCATCTAAGTCTTTTTTTTCTTTCTTTCTTTCTTTCTTTCTTTCTTTCTTTCTTTCTTTCTTTCTTTCTTTCTTTCTTTCTTTTTTTTTTTTTTTTTTGCAGATGAGGAAATCAAGGCCCAGGAAGACTAAGAGATTTGTTTCCCTGGACAGAATGGTGTAATAATGATAATTTAATCATAAATGAACTTATATTTCAATATTTTCATTCAATTATAAAAACTTCATTTTATTCACCTACATAATAGTCTGTAGAACATTTAACATAAAAGACTAGCAGGATAGTGACTTATCCTCAAATCATTTCTAACTAAACTCCATCAAAAAAAGATGAGACTGAGGTCAGCATAATAATAACAATAGCTGACATTTATATGGTGCTTTAAGCACTTGGAAGGCATTATCTCATTTGATCCACACAACTACCCTGTGAAATAGGTTCTATGAGTTTTGTTATTCTGATTTTTCAGATCAGGAAAGTAAAGCTGAGGGAAAAGGAGAAATTTTCTAATGGTAACACAATTTATAAGTATCATAGGAGGAATGTGATCCCTGATCTCCTTGATTCCAAATCAAGTACTCTTTCCAATAAATTATACAACTGAAAAAGATTTGGAAACATTATGGACAGAAGTGACACCTTAGAAGGACAGCAATGATACAAAATTTAAGAACTATCAAATTTCTTTAAAACTGTGGAATAAAGAATCTAATTACTCTATTTCAGGAAACAATATAAAAATTTCCACAAATTTTACAAATCAGTCAAATTCATAGTACTCCAATAGGTGGCAAGCATAAAATTCAACTCACCCAGATTTTTCTTGGTCAAAGTTAAAGCCTGTAATGAGTAGATAATTATTTTTTTTAAACAAATGCTTTATTAACTTCTGTTTTACATCATTCATTTCCGCCAGATTTTGAGTTACAATCATTTTCCCCCCATTATTCCCCTACCCAACCTCCCAGAATATTAGTCCCACAAGATATCACTTCCTCCAGTCTGCTCTCTCCCATACCTTCTCCCATACCCCCTTTGACTCCTCCATTAGAGGAAGGTGAATCTTTGTGTCCCAATGCCTGCACATCTTATCTCCCTATTACAAGCGAAAGAGTATTACTAATAGTATTTATATATATTTGAAACATTTAATGTTATGACCTCGAATTTCAGATCCATTTCCTTCCTCCCTTTTCACCCATTCCTTCTTGGGAGTTAAGCAATTCAGTATATGTTGTACATGTCTAGCTATGCAAAACATTATCATAGTAGATATATTGTACAAGACTGCTTATAATTCCCTCCCACTCATCCCACCCCCCACCTGGTCCATTCCCTACATGATCCTGTCCCTCTTCTATAGTGGGTACTTCCAACCTCCCCTCCCCCCAAGGATGCCTCCCATCCATCATCCCTCCTCTCATCCCCCTTCCCCCTATTCTGCTGCAGGTTGAGATATCCCATTTAGTATGTATGTCATTTTCTCCCTGAACCAGATTCAATGGGAATGTGGTTTTGTCTTTTTAGCCTTCCTTATTCTCCCCCTCCTTTGCAACCACTTCCCCTTGCTTCTTCTACATGAGATAGTTTACCCTGCCCTGTCTCTCCCCATCTCCTCTTGCCACTTTCCTCTCTCACCTCATAATTTCATCCCTTAAGTATTCTCCCTTCCCAACAAATTCAACCTATGCCCTCTATCCATATATAACTGTAACCATATACACACATTCACATATGTATTCATATGACCACATCCCCTTCTTCCATTATTTTCATAGTGAGAAAGATATCATCAGTCACAGTTATTGCTTTTCCATATAGGAATGTAAATAGTTCAACTTTGATAAGTTCCTTTGATTTCTTTTCCCTGATTACCTTCTCAGGCATCTCTTCCTTCTTGTGTCTGGATGTCAAATTTTCTATTCAACTCTGGTTTTTTCCTCAAGAATGCTTGAAAGTCCTCTATTCCACTGAATGACCATATTTTCCCCTGAAACAAAATACTCAGTTTTGCTGGGTAGGTAACCCTTGGGTTCATTCCCAGTTCTTTTGCCCTCTGGAATATCATATTCCATGCCCTTCGATCCCTCAGTGTAAAAGCTGCCAGGTCCTGTGCTATTCTGATTGTGTTTCCACAATATTGAAATTGTTTCTTCCTGGCTGCTTGGAGTATTTTCTCCTTGATCTGGGGATTCTGGAACCTGGCTATAATATTCCTGGGAGTTTTCTTTTTGGGATCTTTTTCAGGAGGTGATCAATGGATTCTTTCAACCTCTATTTTGCCCTCTGGATCTAAAACATCAGGGCAGTTTTCCTTGAGAATTTCTTGAAAGGTGATTTCTAGGTTCTTTCCTTGATCATGGCTTTCAGGTAGTCCAATAATTTTTAAATTGTCTCTCCTGGATCTATTTTCCAGGTCAGTGGTTTTTCCCATGACATATTTCACATTGCCTTCTAATCTTTCATTTGTTTGGATCTGCTTAACAGCATCTTGATTTTTCATAAAGTCACTAGCTTCCATTTGCTCCAGTCTAACTCTGAAGGAATGAATCTCCTCAGTGAACTTTTGAGATTCTTTTTCCATCTGGCAAATTCGACTTTTTAAGGCATTCTTCTCCTCATCCTCCTTTTGGGCCTCCTTTGCCATTTGAGCTAGTCTATTTTTTAAGGTGTTGTTTTCCTCAGTCAGGCTGTTGACCCTCATTTCATACTTTTCCTGCATCCTTCTCATTTCTCTTTCTAATTTTTCCTCCACTTCTCTTATTTGATTTTTAAAGTCCTTCTTAAGGTCCTCTATGGCCTGCAACCCACTCATATTTTCCCCTGGGGCTTTTGGAGCAGGACTTCTGACCTCACAGTCCTTTTCCCACTCTATGCCCCCAAAATAGGAGTCTAGGGTTGCATTTTTTCTGTTTCCTTTGCCTTGGCATGTTGCCACTTAATTGCTTGACTTCTGGGCTTGTTGCCACACTATGGCTTTAAGGCCAGATAGAGGAATTTTCGTCCCGAACGTGTTGGGGGGCAACTTCCGTTTCTGGCAAGCTGTAAACCCACCCACGACTTCCACCCTAGATCACAATCCAGATCCAGGGAGGTTAAAGCAAGAGCGATTACCCCCCAAGACTGATCGCTGGATCTCCCCATGATTTGTAGGCTGGGAGCCAGAAATGCCTCTGAAAACTACAAAATGGCGTGTCTCCTCAGCGGCTTCTAGCCCCCAGGGGAGGGAGCTGACGCATTCCCCAAATACAGGTCCCAAAGTCCATAGGACACTGACCTCTTACTTTGTCCTAGGCATGTCTATGTTGATAATTCTGGAATCGCCACAGCTCCTGGTGTTCTGGGGTTCCTCCAGCTGGCTGCTGGCCCTGCCGCCCTGGGGCTAAAACCTCGGCTCACACGGACCTGGGCTCGGCTCGGCTCGGCTCGGCTTCTGCGCTCTGCGCGCTGCTGGCTCCCAGACCACTGCGCTGGTCCTTCCTGCAGGGCTGCTGGGCTGTCCTCAGCGGGAGGTTAGCTTCTCTGTGTCGTTCTGTGGATGCTGGGGCTCCAGAAGTTGTTCACAGTCCTTTTTTACATAGTTTGTGGGGAATCTGGGGGCAGAGAGGCTTGGAAGAGCTGTTTCTACTCCGCCATCTTGGCTCCGCCCCCGATAATTATTTTTTAAGTAGCCAAAAATATTACATATCAAAAGCACAAAATGAAATTTTAGAAAATTTTTATTCTCAAAAAATATAAAGGACAGAAGAAATTAATATGATATCATGGAAATTAGGAGATATTAGATACTTTCTACCAAATTGGATTCCCAGCAAAACTAAGCATTTTTTTTTAAGACAGAAGAAAGACACTTAAAAATTGAAATGAGTTTGGGCAATTTATAGAGCACATTTAACTTACAGAACCAGAAAAGAACAGTCCTTGGAAGTAACCCAGGTCATTAAGCAAAATGCTTTAATCAATAGATGTTTTACAACTGTAATTAACTAGCCACAGTATCAATGCAATTATAATAAAAATAATATAGCATTATTTTGGTTAACTGCTAAATGACAGTAACATTTTATAGGATGGAGGAGGAAAAAAGGAGAAGGAAGAACAATGAATTGATTATAATTAATCAATATAAAATTTAAGAGCCTGGGAACTAAGGACAGAGAGGTGAAAGGTATTTTGGGAACAATACCATGACAAATCCTTTCTTTAAATAAGAGAGAGTTGAAGTGTAATCTTACATTAAGGGGAGTAGAGAGAAGGGGTCAGATGCAGGAGATGTGGTGGAGGTAGAAATGACAAGATTTGCTAAATGTTTGAATATAAAGTGTGGAGGAAAATGAGGAGTCAAGGATCATGCTGAGAATAAGAACCTAGAAGACCACGAGGATAGGAGTATCTTTGACAGAAATAGGAAAGTTTGGAAGAGAGATTGATTTGGAGGGAAAGATAATGATCTCAACTTTGGACATGTTGAGTCTGAGATTTCTCTGGGACATTGAATGGCCACTGGAGAACAGGGTAAGGGGGTGGAGGAAGGAAGGGGAAAGGGAAGAGAGGATAAGAAAGAAGAGGAGGAGAGAGATGGGAGGGAAGGAGAGGGGAAGGCAGAGGAGAAGAAAGAAAAAAAGAGAGGAAAGGAAAGGAGAGGAAGGGAGGGAGGGAAGAAGAGAGGAAAAGAAAGGAAAAGAGAAAAGAAGAAAGGAGAGAAAAGGAGGGGAGAGGCAGAAAGAAGAGATGGAAAGAAAGGAGAGAAGAGGAAAGGAGAGTGGTAAAATTAGGAGCCATTGGTCTCCAGGAGCTCATAGTTTAATGTGGGAGGCCATATGTAAATAATTCTATATAAATAAACTATATGTGGCATAAATTAGGGGGGTAGACTGAGAGGGAAGGTGCTATGATAAAGAAGGATTGGGAAAGGATTCTGACTTTTTTTTTGTATGACCTTTAATATTTAGTTCATATGTCAATTTTGAACCCACTGTGGTATATAGTATAAGATGTAGCTCTAAACTTAATTATACTACTTTCAAATTTTTCCAGGAGTTCTTACAAAATAGATAGTTATTTTCCAAATAATTTATATTCAGTTTATCTGCCACTGGGTTTCTGATATTGGTTGTCCCTGATTTTTCATTATCTAATCTTTTCTGATTCTACTGTTCTATTTTTTAACTAATACCAAATAGTTTCAATGATTATTACTTTATATTATAATTTGTGTTCTGGAAGTGTTATCCTCCCCCTGCATTCCAATTTATTTTTTCATTGTCTTCCTTAAGATTCTAGACCTTTTGTTCCTCCAAATGAATTTTTGTTTATTATTTCACCTAGTTCTATTGTTTGTTGCTTTTCCTTAATTCTCAGAGAAGACCCAAGACACCAAGAAGGTAAAGTCTTGACATATGCATAAATTGGATTTAAGTGAGGCAGAGCTGTGCAGTCATCCCACTCAATCTCTCCTCTAGAGTCATCAGAATCCAATGGCAAGACAAAAGTCAAGACAAATGGCTATGGCCCTGGATGTGGTGGGTGAAATCTGCCTTTCAAAATTAAAGTTTTTCCCAGGTTTCAGTTTGTCAGAACCAAGGTCTATTCAATGCCTAAAGTCTAGATAAGAATTGAGACGAAAGATGGCCTAATTTGCCATCACAAAAATATAAATCTGGAGGAGAAGATTCTCAAAATTTCTGGCCAGAACAGAAAACAATTGCTTTTTACACTTATTCTAAGCCATAGAAATCTAAACAATGAGCCAAAGAGGCTTGGGCTGGGGGTTATTCTTAGCTGTTTAATGAAAACCAGCATGATTTGGATTTAAAGGCATAGGCATGTAGCTCCATTTGAAATACAATGGAATTTTTAAAACCTGTTTTTTTCAGAGCAAATTTTCAAGAAATCATCAATGAAAACTTCACAGGACAAAAAGTAAATTGAAATTATCCAGCTAGGTACAGGGGCTAATAGATGGTAGAGTAGATAGAGTTCAGGACCTGGAATCAGGAAGACCTGAGTTGAAATCCAGCCTCGGACACTTAGCAGTTTTGTGACCCATGGCAAGTCACTTAAGCCTGCTTGCCTTAGTTTCCTCATTTGTAAAATGAGCTGGAGAGAAAAATGACAAACCACTCCAGTATCTTTGACAAGGAAATCCCAAATGGGGTTATGAAGAGTCAGACATGAATGAATAACCAACAAGTATCCTCTTGTTTTATTGTTATAACACAAACATTTATAGATTAATATATGGTTTATTTTATTGGCTTAGTTTAACCATGACCAACTAAAGAGCGTGTTGTAATTTATTTTTGTAAAAACCGAGTTTGTCAAATGATTGTTTCCAACAAAGTCTATATCTTTTCTGAATGAACCTTCTCCCTCCTATATTTCCTCCTGTAATTTCAGCTATCTTGAAATGTTGATGGCTTTTGCATTTTTATTTTACATTCTTGCTTGATTGAAGATATTAATTGTACCAGTTTGTTTCTTTCCTGAATATGTGTGATAGTCTAAGTACATCATATCACCAGCAAATAAATTTTTTTCTCTTCTGGTGATGTTTATGCCTATAATTTCTTTTCTTGTTGTTTTATTGCTTTTGTTAATATTTCCAGAACTATGGTGAACAACAAGAAAAGGTAGTATGCATTCTTTACTCCTGTGTTTTTTGGGAAAGTATCTAGTTTCCCCATTGAGAAAAATAAAACAAAAACAAACTTTTGGTATAGATACAGACAATACAGAGCAATTATAATTGAGTGACATAAGAAGCTGACTTGTCCAGATCTCTGCTTAAGAAAAATCCCTTTGGCAATAGTATGGAGAGTAAACTGGAGTGGGGAGGGGCTGAGGAAAGGGCTCTTACAATAATTTATGTGATATGTAATGAGGATCTGAACTAATTTGATGACAGTTTAAATAGAGAATAGGAGTGAGATGCAAGTGATATGAGGAAAATGCCAAAATCTGTCAACTGATTAGATATGTGGAGTGAGGGGAAAAGAGGAATTGAGCATTATGTTGAAGTTATGAATGTGAGGAACTTGGAGAATGGTGGTACCTTCAGTAGGAAGGAATAGGGACATTTTCTAAGAGGGGTGGGTTTTGGAGAAAACATGATGAGGTCAAAATTAGACATGATGAGTTTCAAATACCTCTAGTACATCCAATTCAAAAAGTTCAACAAGCCACTGGTGGTATAAAACTGAAGCTCAGGATAGGAATTGGGATGTGATATGTAGACATGTAGTCATCTGCATAGAAATAATATTTAAACATATAGGACATAACAAGGTCACCAAGAATGAGTATAGAGAGAGATTGATGGCCCACGGATAAATCTTAGATTAGGGGGCATGGATGATTAGCATGGATGATTAACATGGATGATTAGTAGTAAAAAAGATTGAGAAGACATGTTTAGAGAGAGAGCAGAACCAGGAGCAAATAGTGTCATGTATATCCAAGAGAGAGGAGAGTTTCCAGTAGAAGAGGATAGTCATTAATGTCAAATGCAGTAGATAGGTTAGGAAGCATGTAGACTGAGAAAGGACCATCAGATTTGGTGAGTAAGAGATATTAGCCAAATTTGGAGAGAGAGAAGCTTTAACTGAGTGATAAGATTGAAAATCAGATTACAAAGTGTTAAGTGAGCAAGAAGAGAGGCAGTAGAGATATCAAATATGTACAGGTTTTTTTTTCTAGTAGTTTATCTGAGAAAAGGAGAAAAGATATAGGATATTAGCTTGAAGGGGTAGATGGTAGAGTCAAAGGAAGGTTATATAAGGATGAGGAAATTTGGGGTATCATTTTGAAGGTAACAGGAAAGGAAACAGTCGATAGGGAGAGGTTGAAGATCAGAATGAGAGAGGAAATGACTGAACTTGCAATCTTCTAGAGAAGATGGGAAGGAATGGGGTCTAGGTTACACATAGATAAAGCTGTCTTTGACAAAGAGAGGAGTCACTTTATTGTCAGAGATGAAGAGAGAGGAGGTGGAGGGATGATGTCAAGGGGTTTTCAGATGAAAGGAACTCATGTTAAAATTCTCAGTTTTCTCTGTAAAATAGATGTTTTTGTTCAGTCATTTCTGACACCCTGTGACCCCTTCTGAGTTGGGGTTTTTTGTTTTGTTTTGTTTTTTTGGTGTTGTGTTTTTTTTTGTTTGTTTGTTTTTTGCAATGATACTGGAGTGGTTTGACATTTCCTTCTCTAGCTCATTTTACAGATGAGGAAACTGAAGCAGATAAGGTTAAGTGATTTGGTCAGGGTCACACAGCTGGTAAGTGTCTGAGGTCAGATTTGAATTAATGAAGATGAGTCTTTCCAATTCCAAGCCCAGTACCCTATCCACTGAGCCACCTAACTATCCCAAAAGTAGGACATGAGGTCCTCTGCTGAAGTAGAAGGGGAACTGAGAAAGGCTTAAGGAAAGAAGAGATTGTTTCAAATAGCTTCTAAGGTATATGAGATAAAGAATCAGATTGGGAGAAATAAAAGGATTGCCTTGCATCAATGAGGGCTCATTTGAATTTAGATAATATGAATTTATAATGTACTCAGTCAGATTGTTGTTTGAATTTTTCTAGTTCTAATATGAACTATGTAATAATAATAGTGATGATAATAAAACTTAGAAAATAGACTGTTCACATACTATGAACAGTAAGAAAATGTGGAAAGTATAGATAGACAAAATATAACTCGAAAGGATAAGAAAGAAACCAGATGAAATGAGACCTACAAAAGGGAATTGATTCTTTCAAAGCATAATTAAAACAACTTTAGACAAAAAAATTCTACCATTTGATCAAGAAGATATTATTCCAGAAAATGCAGAAAATAAACAAAATAAAAATCATCTCTTCAACCATATTTTCAGGACAATGATTAGTGGTAATGATATAGAAATGTGGCAATACTGTCTGAACATGTAAGATTTTGATCTTGGGTCTGGAATACAATGTGAGTAACAGGAACGAGAACCCTATAAAAATCCTACATCATTAACTTCTCTACACAGGCATTTTGGCTCATGCTTAAATGTTCAAGATCCATCAAAAAGAAACTGATCATCTAGCAAAAATTTGATATTTAGACATATATAATGTGTCTCCAATATCAATTATATCTGCAATTCTATTTATTATTGATGGACTTAATTAAGAATATTAAAAGTATTATATGTAGTAGGAACTTAATGCATATTATTAGATGAATCAATATCAGACAACAAAGTAAATAAGTAATGAACATAAATAACTTCTGCAAAAATTATAAAATTGAATTTATATATTGCTTTAAGGTATGCAGACACCTTAAAATTATTATTTCATTTGAACCTCACAATAACCTTGGAATGTAAGTGCTATTATTTTTTTTAATAGATGAGAAAACTGAGGCAGACAGATTCAAGTTACTTGCCCAGGGTCATACAGCTAAGAACTTGAGGCAAGATTTGAATGGAGATCTTCTTAATTCCAGATTCAGCATTTTATTTACTATATTACCTACTTAAATTTAATTTCAAAGGAAGAAATATAATCAATAACTACCTAACATTTTAAAGTCACTAATAAATGGAGAAATGAACATGAAAGCAACCCTTGGGTATCACCTCATATGCATCAAACAAGCAAAGATACTTAAAGATGGGGTGTAAGGGAATTCTTGCTAGAGAGGCAATGAGAAGATGCACTAATTAATTCACTGCTGCTGTTGGTGTGATTTGGTTTAATTATTCTGGAAAATAATTTGAAACTTACCAAGAAAAAACATTTAAGTCTTCATATTCTTTGGTCGAGAGATTTCACTACTGGGAGTAACAAGAATATTGATAGGAAGAAAAGAAGCGTTATTAATGATAACAAAAATCTGAAACCAAAATATGTGTCCAATGATTGGCATGGATCAAAAAATGAGTGTAATAGATGTTAACTATGCCTTAAGGAATGACACACATGAAAACGTTTTCCCCAAGAGAAACTTGGGGAAAATATTTGAAGTTATGCGAAGGAAACATAGCTGAGACAAAAGGATAGTAACTCTAACTGCAACAATGGCAATAAAATCAACAGAGAAGGAATACAAAATTCTGTTAAATACAATGGTCAATATTATGCCATGCTGCCAAAATTAAGATACATTCTTTCTTTCTGTTAGCAAGCAATTGCCTAACTTTTCTTTTTTTCAGAGAATGGTCTTTATTAAGCAGTTTGTTTCAGTGTATGATGGGAAACATCTATTGTATCAAAAACAAAATGCACTACTACTTAAAAATAAAGAATTAAATACAAAACCCTGGAGAGCAAATTGAGTTACCTACCTGTATATTCATAGAAATAGCAATCTATTGGAAATTCCTTAGGAATATCAGATCTTCCTTCTAACAAAGAAATACTTGAGAGGAAGCTGATAAGGACAGTGAAGTAGAAATTTTTTTCTAGTTCTCTGGGAGTGGGACAAAGAGAATTTCATAATTTAATAGCTTTGAAAACAACTGACAATTTTTTCCTATTTAAGTCCAGTTCTGAACCAGGTCGCTGGAGTCCATGAGATACCAATCATATAGTCATATAGCATCCAAGCTGGAAGGAGCCTTAGAGATCTAGTTCAAACCCCCTACTTTGCCATTGAGGAAACTATTTAAGAGATGTTAAGCAATTTGTCTGTGGTCCCATAGCTATTAAATGACATTGTTGGTATTCAAGTACAGGTTGCACACATCCCAGCCTAGATCAAAACACAGCATCTCAAAAAAGCAGTCCATAGGCAGTAGTTCCCTAGGAACCTAGGAGCAAAGATGGGGGAACCATTTGGAAAAGGTTATTCAGGTTAATTTTTAAAATTATCTTTAAGGAATGATAATGACAACATTACACACTCGTTTGGTGCTTAATAGTTTACAAGGAGTGATGGGTCTATAAAGTACTTTTCTGTTATGTGCATAATCATAAGGAGAAATCAATTGCAAAAAAATCTGAAGAGTGATCTAAGAAAAAAAGTCAGTGGATAGAACACTGGTCCTGGAATCAGGAAGACCTGAGTTCAAATCCACCTCAGACATTTACTAGCTGTGTGACCCTGGGAGAGTCACTTAACACTATTGGCTGCAAAAATGGACTGGAGAGAGAAATGACAAACCATTCCAGTATCTTTGCTAAGAAATTATCAAATGGGATCATGGAAAGTCAGGTATAACTGAGCAACAATGATAACATTTCTGCCTCCAGATCTAATTTATCCACTGGAACATCAATAATACTTACTGATTGAGGCAGTAAGATATACCTTCAGAAGCACAGCCCATTGGTAAATTAGAAGCCTTCTAGAAATGAAACTAGGAGGAAGAATAAAAGAAGCCCTTTATGGGTCAGAACAAACTCTTTGGAATTATCTGTTGGTCTTCTGCTTCTCATCTGGGCAGAAACAAATGGAAGAATATATCACATTCTCAAACATAAGAAAGGTCATTCCAGATGTCAGATAGGCAGTATATCAGTATTCCTTTGGTATCTACTGTAGTAGCAAGCACCGTAGCATACCCAGGGTGGCTGCCAACACAGGTTCCTAGATCTGCTTTTCTAAAGGAAAGCAACTCAAAATGGGTTAACAATCTTGTTTTAATCAAACATATGTCATTTACCTAGTTCAGGGGAAAAAGGTCAGCACCCCAAACTTCAGAGGATACTAACAAGTTACAAGCAGACAACAAACACAGAGAAACATCAACAGACAGGCTTCCAACTGTCTGACCATTATATCCATACCTAATTAGTTACCAGAGAGGGAAGCACCAACATCTGGCTTTTCAAAGTTGGGAGGGTTCAATGGCTGCCCAGATTCTCGTCTGGTCAAATTACACAACTCAAGCAAAACCTCATATCAGGGTATATATAGCCTTCTCCTGGCTCAGAGAATGTCACAACCCTCTCGACCCACTGCCCAATCATAAAGTATCAAGGTGTGGGCATTCAAATGAGTAGATATTTAATTAAGGATCCAGTTACTTAAAAATTGTCTTCATTGTCACTTCCCCAGATATTTATCAAGGGGCAAGTGAACTAGAATTGGACCAATCTATTAATTGAACTTATTTTAATGACTTGTGCTCTACAATGAAGTCCTAAATGTATATTAGTCCTACTAGGATGCTTCATTGTGGCAGGAAGGTGGTTTTGATTTTTCAAAGTCTATGCCCAAGGGGTTCACACACTGACAGGCTGTATCAACAATGCAATATTCACAATGCCTATGGTAACTATAAATATGCTAATATGGCTATTAATCACAAAATATACCAGGATCTTTATGTGGGGGACAAAGTTAGAACATTTATTCAAATACCAGAAAACTGAATCCCCAAATCAGAAAGTCAAAGCCTTCACAGTAGTTATAAAGTTGACACACATAGTTAATGTAGTAAACACTCACATTCTCAAGCTTTCAAAACAGAACAGGCTACCTCAGGCAAAGATCCTCCTCTCCTTACTCATGGCAACTGCTCAGCCTCCACTTAGTTTGCTCCCAGCAGCTCTGGCCCTCCACATTTCCTGTCCCTGGCAGATCTCAGCAGAAGTCCTTAGCAGAAATTCTGGCTGGCTCAAAAAAGAGTTAACACTGCCACTGCCACCACCATTGCTGCCACTGCCACTGCTACTGCTGCTGCTACCTCCACACTTCCAGTTACTGCACACACACTATCCTGGTTCCTGCTTCCTCTTGCCCCATCCCTTCCTGCTATGTCAACAAGTTCAAGAGGCATGGAAGACCTTCAAATCCTGTAACCATTGTATCTCCTCTCTCATTTGCCCTGGAACTACACCCCTGGGATATTTATTGAATTTGATCATTGAAAACTTGATTTTTCTCTTGATGTCTTTTTGTTTCTCACTTTCATATCTCCAATTACAACATACACTTTACCTTAGGTCCTTTTAAACATACCCTAGCCTAAGCTGAATTTGAATGTAAAAACTAACATTTACAATTACCAAATGCCTTGGTTACTCTCTAGTCCTCTTGAAGAGTCTTCTCCTCAACTTTTACAAAATTTAGAGATGATAAGCAGTGGTGAAATTAACTGAAATATCAATCTCCTAAAATCACCTCTTTCCTTCAAAAATTCCTCAAGTTCCTGAAAAGTGTTATATACAGGGAAAGTCTGTATAAAGACTGTTTCAGGGTCTATGTTTTTTGTTTGTTTGTTTGTTTGCTTTTTGGAGGGGAATTGGGGTTAAGTAACTTGCCCAAGGTCACACGACTAGGTTTTTTGTTTGTTTGTGTGTGCCTTAAGTGCCTGAGGCCGGTTGTGAACTCAGGATCTTCTGACTCCAGGGCTGACGCGATGCTCTACTCACTGCGCCACCTAGCCACCCCCAGGGTCTATGTTTTTAAAGGGGGGAGAGAGACAGACAGACAGACAGAGAATTAGGAGATGATGCTTACATTAGGATTGCATTTCCTTTCAAGTTTCAGGTTTAGAGTTTAAATTCACCATTATTCACTTTCTCCTGGTTTCAATTCAATTGAATAAACAAACACTTATTAAGTTCCTACTGGGTTCCATGTGGAGTGCTAAAACAGAATGTATTACTAGGTCCCAATTAGTTTGAATAATGCATCCCCTGAAGTGGTTGCATGTATTTGAATTCACACTATTTCAAGTTATAATTATGTAAAATATGGCAATTGGTTCCAATCCAACGGAAACATGCAGTGAGAATTTGAATAATGAGACCTCTTCAGGGGATTCATTGTTTGAACTAATTGGGTCCCAATTGGATTTTATTAGGAAATGCAAAAGGGTGAAAAGTAGGATACAGGGTGGCTGGGAAAGATTTATTCAAGGCAGCATTATTTTTTCACTTTTTCTCACAATGTGTATGGGGCAAGTATAGCAAAAGAAATTTCTAAGTATATGTGTTACTTCTCAATCAATAGGCTATTTTAACTTGTTTCATTTGTGGAATAAAAGTTGAACACTAACAATCACTTCCTGTAACCAGAATAAATTATTTTCATCCAAGTTTAGAGTTGGGGCTTTGTTTTTGCTTCCAACAATTACCTAACCATAAAGGCTAAGTACATGACCCAAATACCTTTTTAACTTTAAAGACAATTCTGCCCACAGAATCAATCACCCACCTCTCAAGGCTTCTTGTACATCCCAGGATTTGAATCAAAGATTCATGCTACAATAAAAAAAAGCAATTTCATTGGTGAGAAAAAAGGATCATTTTATTTGCCCCTATGCTGCTGTCTGACCTACCCATTTCAATCCACAAAAGTCCAAAATCTACATGGCCTTTGATTGACAGAGGAAATGTCATTGTATATAGAGAGATTTAGTTGTTGCTATTCAATCTCTTCTGTCATATCTGACCCTTCATGACCCCATTTGGGGTTTTCTTGACAAATATACTACAGTAGTTTGTCATTTCCTTCTCCAGCTCATTTTACAGATGAGAAACTGAAGCTAACTGGCTTAAGTGACTTGGCCAGGGTCACACAGCTACTAAGTGTCTGAGGCTGAATTTGAAATCAGGTCTTCCCAAGCTCTATCCACTGAGCAACTTTGCTGCTGAGAGAGAGAGAGCTATATATTGTTTTATATATATATATATATATATATATATATATATATATATATAACAATAGCTAGGATTTGTCTAGTAAACCTAAGGTTTACAAAACTCTTTACAAATATTTCATTTTTAAATCCTCACAGCAATTGTTAGGACTAGAGTTATTCCCTAGAGTTATTCATATTTTCATTTTCAGAAAAGGGGACTGAAACAGACAGAATTCAAATGGCTTGCCTAAGGACCTACAACTAGTAAATATCTAATTCCAGATTTGAACTCAGGTCTTCCTAACTCCAGGTTCAGCACTCTATTCACTGTACTGCCTAGCAGCTCCATGTGTCAGCTACTGTGCTAAGTTGCTGGTGATACTGACAGAAAAATTAAACAGCACCTCCCCTCAAAGATCTGATATTCTATTGGGAGGAAATGACATATTCTGTTAAGTAAATATTATAGTCACATACATCTCTCTACATATGATATGTATATAATAAAACGTAATTTATTTGTATACAAACATTTTAGTTCAGTCATTTTCAATTGTGTATGACTCTTTGTGACCCCTTTTGAAGTTTTCTTGGCAAAGATACTGGAATGACTTGCCATTTCCTTCTCTAGCTCATTTTACAGATGAGGAACTGAAGCAAACATGTTTAAGTCACTTGGCCAGATTCACATAGCTAGTAAGTATCTGAGGCTGAATTTGAACTCAGTTCTTCCTAAATTCTATGCATTGAGCCATCTAGCTGCTGAGAGACAGAGAATTGGCACCTTCTCTATAACATCTTCTTAGATTTAAAGGAGGCACTAAAATGTTAAGTGACTTGCCTAGGGTCATGTCAGAAGAAGGACATATCAAATAAATACAAAACGAATTCAAAATAATTGAGGGAGAGCACTAGCAATTACAGGAATCACAAGGAGAGACTTGAATAAAGCCAGAGTTTTCAAGAGGAGCTTAGTATTGATGTCTTAGAGCAATGACTTAGAAAATGTTTTCCCATAACTTCCATTAGAACACACTTTTCTTTAGGGATTTTTTTTTCAGTGTAGAGGGAGGAGGCCTAAGCCTATGATTCCATAATTGTAGGGGACTCTTAGTATACAAACTCTATCAATTGATACAGCTCAGCCACTCAGTTTCTTCATCTTTAAAATAAGAAGATTGGATTACATGACCTTTAAGGTTCTTTCCAGCCCTGAAGCTATGGCCCTTATGATCCCATGACCCTGGTACCAGATATAGGAAACAATGCAAGGGTGTCTTTGGCAGACAAACTATTCCTCAATTGTTCCCAATGTGTTTAAAACACCTGCTATAAATAGCCTAACAATTGTCTCATTTGCTTCTTCTGTTGGAAGGAAACTGAAGGACACAAACATTTTTTAAAAAAACTTATTTTTAAAACTTGCCCCTGGGGCCATAACTTCCTCTGTGTTCTAATTCCACATAAACCAAGTAACTACAGTGGAAGAAAGGGACAAGTCATACTAAAATGCTGCTTTGCTTGATGTCTATAATCTTCTTAAACAGGCACTAATTCTTTAAGTTTTGGCAAACCTCTGAGAGAATCACTTCCTACTATGGAAGAATATGATAGAGAAGTGATACAATTGCCTTTGGAATGAGCCCACAGAACACAAAATGGGCCACTCAGAACCAGCCCCATTCTCTCATCTTTGTTCTACTGGGTTCAAGTTGTATAGGAGACAAAATCTTCCATCTACTGTTTCTGTGAGGAGAAGCTGGATTAGAGGAGGATTGCCTAAGCTCTTCAAAGGCTTTTTCATACAGATATGTCATCCTCTCCTCTGTTTTATGGGGAAAGGGTCAAATATTTTAAAACTTAATACTGAGACTAAGTACTTTTAAGTCAAGAATAAGAGCAGCAAGGGGGCGGCTAGGTGGTGCAGTGAGTAGAGCATGGGCCTGGAATCAGGAGGACCTGAGTTCAAATACAGCCTCAGACACTTAACACTTACTAGCTGTATGACTTTGGGCAAGTCACTTAAACCCAACTGCCCTGCCTTCCCCCTCCAAAAAGGAAAAAAAAAAGAATAAGAGCAGCATTTTGAAAGTGGCACAAACCAGAAACTGCCTGTTGTTACTCAGTTGTTCCAGCCATGTCCAACTCTTCATGGTCTCATTTGGGGTTTTCTTGGCAAAGATAACTGGAGCGGTTTGCCATTTCCTTCTCCAGCTCATTTTACAGATGAGGAAACTGAGACAAACAGGGTTAAGTGACTTGCCCAGAGTCAGGCCCACACTCTATTGTACCAGGTAGCTGCTATAACTGCCTCACCTATAATTAAATTAAAATGTTCAGTTTGATTCAATATGCATTTACTAAGTACCTACTAGGAAATACAAAGACAAAAGGTAGAACAGTC
Source organism: Gymnobelideus leadbeateri (assembly GCA_011680675.1). Taxonomy (NCBI): domain Eukaryota; kingdom Metazoa; phylum Chordata; class Mammalia; order Diprotodontia; family Petauridae; genus Gymnobelideus; species Gymnobelideus leadbeateri. The sequence goes on from WOXC01006301.1 coordinate 482,739, forward strand.
CCTGCATTCATATAATAATGTGCAACAGTTAATATTTATAAAGTTTTAAGGTTTGCGGTGTTTCACCCTTATCTGATCTTCACACTACTATGAGTTGTTTCTATTAGTATCCCCATCTTACAGATAAAGGAACTGTGCCTGCGGGACATTGATTGACTTGTATATGGTCACATAGCTAGTAGGATTTGAAATTAGGTCTTCCTGACTCTAAGTCAAACTTTTTAAAAATTAAAATCAAGAAAAAAGTTAAGTACCAATATCTGATACAGCTATAAAGATTATGTTTGATGCTATATAGAACATTCTGTCCTAGTAAATCCCCACCTCTCTGCAGTGAGGCAGAAGGCATGTTTTCTTATCTTGTGAGTTCCTTGAGGGCAAGGACAATCTTTTGTCTCTTTTTGATCACCTGCACTTCATACATAGTAAATACTTTATAAATGTTTACTGATAGACTATCTCTTCTTTGAGATTCTATGAGGGGAAGACAAATTTAAACAGATAAATAACAACGATTTAATGACAAAATCATGACAATAAATTAGAGGAAGCAAAGAGATCTAACAACTAAGGAAGGTGACTTTTTGGAATTAAATTAGAATTTCCAATCAAAAGAGAGAAACTTGGAATGACCAGAAGATGGGATGGTCCTCTCCTTTCTCCTCTGAAGGCTTGAGGTATCAGTGATGAGCTCCAAATCCCACAGGAAAGTTACATTTTTTTCTAGGATGTCTAAAAGAAATCAAACCAAGGCAAGACTATGCAATCTGTCCATTCTTCTTCCATGTTATCCGAAGACTATTAAAAGTTCAATTCAATCTTTTCTAGAAAACAGATGGAAGGTTGTTCCCAGAAATAAAGATTTTGTTGAGATTCCAAAGGAAGGAAGTTTGAACTGGCCACCCAAAGTGGTAGTTACATTTGGCACAATTTACCCAGAACTCTACTGCTTTGGCAGATGTTGGGTCAGATTTTCAGGGAATGTTGTTGGGTGATGACCTAGGAAATGATCAGACCTGCCATGTGGTGACATACTGATAAGCTGCTGTTCTCCAACTGTTCCTTCTAGCCTAATTATCAAGACGTTTCAAACCAAATGTCAATAAATGCTTTATACATTTTAGTGCATGTCCTTTAAACCAACATCTCATGGAAGCAGAAAGCTGAGTGTTTAGTTTGCATTCATTCAGTGGCCCTTTGCAAGGAAATTGAACAAAAAGTATTTTCCGGAATACAAAATAGCCAGTTGAGTTTAAAACCATAAAAATTCTTTTTTCCATGAATCATATCCCTTGATGTCCCTGCCAGGTTTCTGCATTCCCGAAAACTGTCAACGGTTATGTCACCCAGTCTGCCATGGTCATTTATTTTCAAGTGATTAGAAAATGAATGAGAACATTTAAGCAATTTTCCCTATCATTTCAAAAAAGAATGTTTTCGTTGAGCCTTCATCTCATGCCCCTTCATAAATAGTACCTCCCTACCTGGACACCAGAGATCTTAATTATAGGTATGATACTGATGAAGTACCTCAGGAAAATGCTTATTTCCACAAAGAAGCCTGTGGTAAGGACTCCAACAGATAGCATACCACCACAGCACAAGGCCCTTTTGTTTTCCCTTGGAAGAAAGGATGCCAAATTGATCTTTGTAAAGTACAGATCTGACCATGTCACCGCTCTATTTGGGGAGATTCACTGGCTCTCTATTTCCTCAAATTAAAAATATAAACTCCCCTTTAGGGGCATTTAAATTCCCTCACAACTGGATTGTAATCTATCTTTTCCAGACTGATTCAGAATTGCTCCCCATGACATACTCATTCCAGTTAAACTGATTTGCTTGCTAGTGCCTGTGGACAACAACAGTTGTGTTCATGCATAGGCCAAGAACACTGTCCTTCTTTACATCTACATCTTAGACCCTCTAGCTCCTTCTGAGGTTCACCTCCTCCTACAAGAGACCTTTCCAGATTATCCCTTCCCCTGAAAATCTCTATTTATATTATATATAATTTATATTTACATGCCTGGGGCTTAAATCAATAGAATGTAAGTTCCTTTTTGGCACAGGGCAGGGACTATTTTGTTTTTGTTTTTGCATTTCTTTCTTTCCCTAGCACTTAACATGGTACCTAATACATACGCTCTTCATAAATGCTAATTGATTAATCTTCTGCATCCCCAGAATCTAGTCCAGCTCCTCACACAAAGGAGGCCTTTCATAGTTGCTTATCATGTTGAGAAAAATTATTTGTATCGTCCTGTGCCACTTTAGGAGTAACTGGGTCATTCACTAGATTTGGAATCTAGAAGAGTTGGATTTGCATCTTGCCCCAGATTCTTATTAGCTGTGTGATCCTGGGGAAGTCACTTAACACCTCAGGATCATAGCTTCTACATCCTTAAAATGAGACAATTGTACTGGATTTCTAAGGGCCCTTTCATCTCTAAATCTATGATCCAGTAAATTGATTGGTTCTTCCTAATGAGCAGGTCAGCTTTGCAGTAACTCTCCTTCATGGGTGGGTTAGGATGGCATTTCTAACTTCCAATTACAAAACATTCCTATGTGTAAATAGAACATAATGAAGGCAATGGCAGCATTTCATCAGAGCACATTCTTGGACTTCCAACAAAATATCAGTCATCTTAGATATTTCTTAATTTCCCAATCAGAGATCTCACTCACTTCAACACACGGAAGGTAATACTATGCCGCTTAATATAAGGCAGGGGAGGACGAGAGCCATAGAAAGAGGAAGAGAGGGAAGGAGGCAGGAAAGGAAAAAAATGTTGGCTTCCTGTCTAGAATAGCTTCTTCATTCCCTGCTCCTACCAGGTGTAGAAAAGGGAGGCATGAATGAACATTCCTCCCAGTGGTGTACTTAAAGCATTTCTACATTTGTTCTAACACATCTGCTGCTCCACTTACACAACACTAGGGAAAAGAATCAAGGTTGGTAGCTATTTATATGCAGGCTGCTAGCTCCCTATGAGAGCACATTAGAGATGGGATAGAGGTGACATTTTTACTTTATGTTTTGGAGAAATGTGCTATTGTTGTTATTCGGTATTATTTTCCAGTCATGTCTGACTCTTCATGACCCCATTTGGAGTTTTCTTGGCAAAGATACTGGAGTGTTTTGCCATTTCCTTTTCTGGTTCATTTTACAGATGAAGAACTGAGGCAAACAGAGTTAAGTGATTTGTCCAAGGTCACACAACTAAGCAGTATCTGAGGCTGGATCTGACCTCAGGAAGACAAGTCCAGGACCAGTGTTCTATCTACCACACCACTTAGGAATGTGCACAAATCCTCTAATGGCTAGGGGAGAATCAGGTGCCTTGGCATTGCTATCTGGAATGGTTACCCAGAATCTAGGTGCTCTGCCAGGCCTAAGCTCTACCCCATCAAAGATCTATTTCCTTAATACTCTGCTCCCCATTATCTTTTCAGCATAAGACTGATAGAAAACTCATCCAGACCAAGAGGTTAATTACTCATAATAGCTTGATATGTTACTCTTCTCCAGAATATCATTGTTATTTGCTCTACTTGGCTCCAGAAAGAGCCAGTGAGTGGAGCAATGAGTGGAAATACAGAGACAAATTTCTGTATAATGGCAGGAATTAACTCCCTAACAATTAGAACTATACAAAAGTAGAATGCCCACCTCTTCCCCCCACCCTTCCTACACCCTACATCCCACCCCATCTCCAAGCCCCCTGTGAGTCAGTGAGTCTCCCCTCACTTCAGACCTTTAAGCAAAGGCTATATGACTACCTGTCAGGTATATTGTTAAAGATCTTCTTCACATATGAACTGGATGGTCCCAAGTCTACAGATTTCTTCCTACTATGAAACTCTATGATATTTCAAAAGAAAATGCCTAGTAAGGAATGTATTTCTGATAATGGAATTTCAGGCACTATGGCAGTTAGGAGAGAGCAAAGGGCAGGGATGATTCTTAGTATCATTCATTCACTCAACAAGCAGATTAGAAAATTAATTTTACCTCTGTAATATAGCACACATCAACTCAATCAAAAATATTAAATAAACCCATACTATTTGCTAGACCCTGTGGTAGGTGCCAGTACAACAAATACAAAACTCAATCAGTTCCTGCCTTCAAGATAACATATAGGGGAATGGTGATCAGGGAACACTGTTTGGTTCTGGGAAATCAGGGGTTGGCAAGTGTATCCACAATGATTTGACTGACACACTTTTTCTTGCAGCAATGGCAGAACTGATTAAATAAGAAGTGGCTGGCAAGAAGATGGCCAGGATTGATGATTGAACAATGTGGAAAACATGGTCTAGGGCTAACTAGATATTGTAGACTATGTGAGGTGTACAGAAATAAACGCAAGGTAATTGGGGAGGAAGGGGAGGAAGGTAATATCTAGGAGGATCAGGACCAAGGCTCCAAGAAAAAGGAAATATTTGAGTTGAAATTAAGGATTGTAACAGGTGAAGATGAGGAAGGAATGCATTTCAGACTTAGGGATAGCACTGGAAAAGACATTTGGTGAGAGGCTGATTAATATGTAAGGAATACCAAGAAAGTTGATTTGGCTGATAGTATACATGAAAACAGGATGCTGTGTAATAAGTTTGGAAAAACAAGCTAGAGCCAAGCTTGCCAAGGAAATGGTCAATGTGTGGCTATTCATTGTAAAGCTGACCCTCTGATTCTACCTGGGAACACTCCTTCATGTTTTGAAAAAAGATAACAAGGGAATAGAATAATTTTTACCTTTAGTTTAACATATTACTGCCTCATTACTTCTGTTATCTGCCCTGTATTTTTTGTGTTTACATTAATTAGGATAGGGAGAAGTGGGGAACCAACTCTATCTAAATACATACACATCACTATTACCACCCACTTGGTCTTTTTGTTTTCTTTTTTGGAGGGGGGAAGGCAGGGCAATTGGGGTTAAGTGAATTGCCCAAGCTCAACACGGCTAAGTGAGTGTTAAGTGTCTGAGGCCGGATTTGAACTCAGGTCCTCCTGACTTCAAAGCCAGTGCTCTTTTCACTGTGCCACCTAGCCACCCCTATCACCCACTTGGAATATCTAAATACCTACTGAAAAATATTCTCACCTTTATTATCTCTCCCCTATAATTTAGCCTTCACCCTTTATCCTTAGCACACAGGTCTGGTCATGCTCCTCCTTCTCTACTTAAAATCTTTCTAGAACTGCTTATTGTCTCCAGAATAGAGTTCAAACTCCTTTGTCATGTGTTCAAGAGCTTCCACGATCCAACTGTGTGGTATAGTGGAAGGAGAATTGCCTTTGGAGTCAGGAGACCTAAGGTTACAATTTACTACCTTTGGAAATTTGAACTTGGATAAATCATTTATTTCTCTGTATCTCAGTTTCCTAATATGAGAAGGGGAGCGTGATGGCATTGGACTAAATGATCTCTTGAGATCCCTTTCAGTCTAAATCTATGATTAGGTAGGTGGCCCAATAGATAAAATTCTGGGCCAGAGTCAGGAAGATGTGAGGTGAAATATAGTCTAAGACACTTCTTAGCTGTGTGACCTTGGGGCGAGTTGCTTAACCACTATCTGCCTCAGTGCCCTCATACATAAAATAGGGATTATAATAGCAACTACTTCACAGGACTGCTATGAGGACCAAATGAGATAACTTATATAAAACACTTTGTAAAGCTTAAAGCACTATAAAAATGCTGGTTATTCTTCTATGTTTCTATGGTTTTACAAGCTGACACTTAACAGATGGATATAGTTAAAGGAGAATGTATAGAATTCAATGGGTTGTCAACATGAATTTTGAATTGAATGAAGTTGGACTAGGAGGAAGGAAAATATTCCAGGTGGGTGGAGTAGAGTACAACCAAATACACAATTGTGAGATCAGTTTTGTGATTCTAGGACTGCCTGGTCAGCCATTGCAACAAAACCGTCATTAATACACTGGATTTTCTTCAACCTGATGTCTATCATTTCAATTCCCAAGGCTGAATCAATCCTACCATTTGCTTTTACATTCCCATATGCTGGCAATGGATCCCAGAGCCATGCTAACGTAGGATATTACAAAGTCTCTCCCTCTAAAACACATACACCCTGGCAGGGTGAGGCCAGAGCAAAGGGAAATTCACTTGGGTGTAAACCCATAGTAGGGAAGAGGAAGCAAAGAAAGTACAGTAGAGAAGGCATATGGATTCTTATTTTGACTAACTGTTCTTGATAGAGAGGCAGCATGGTACAGGTAGATAACTGGCCTTAGAGTGGAAACGATTAGGTTTAAGTTCTGACTCTGACATTTCGTAGACATGTGACCCTGGGTAACTCATTCTCCAAGATTTCAAATTTTAGAGAAAGCATTGATCTGCATTAGTAAAAGCAGTTACTCACTGGAAGATCTCTACATTAATGAAATCACGGGTCCAAAAAACAAAGTCTCACTAACTTGGTTCCAAGCTGAAGAATGATAAGTCTTATCAGCACTCTCCAAATTTCAGTACCATGGAAAAAAGTCTCAGTCACTGCACCCTAGTTAAGCCTGGAGATAGAAACATGGAACTAGAATTCAGAAAAGAGGTCTAAGGTAGAGATAAAGATCTGGTGATAGAGATGAAAGGCAAGGCAGTGGGTTATTTCAAATGATTAAAAGTATCAAATAATGTAGAAAAACAAAGGAGAATACTAGAGAAATAGTTACGGTATTTGATGATTTGTGAATTAAGAAAATGGACTTTCAGAAGAATAGGGGAGGAAAAGTGAGATCATAAGAAGCTATGACAGAATGCACAATGAAGAAGCTGAAACAGATTCCACACAAAAGTTATTTGAAAAGTTTGTCAATTTTTAAAAGGAAAGGAGGAAAGGACAGATGCCAAATGATGCAGAAGGGTCACATAAGGCTTTGATGAGTGATATATAGATACATATATATGCATAAATATATACATACATGCATATATGATAAAAATAACATATGATGGTAGAAAGAAAAGAGAGTAGAAATGGAGAGACAAGGTGCTGAAGCATCTCCCCAGTAATTAAAGCTTCCTAAGGGCAAAAACTGTTCCATTTTGATCTTGATATTTCAGCATCTAGCCCAGTAACAGAACAGTAAGCACTTAAAATCTGCTTGATTGATTGTTTAAAGATAGTGAGAATAATTCAGGGAACAAGATATCAGACGAAAAGGTGGATCAAAGGTTAGTTTGGGGGAGAAGAGAAGAAAGAACAATATGTAAAATCAAAACCTAGACTAGAATTTGGAACCCAATAAATAAGTGTTTCTTGCACTTGAATTACAATCATCTAATTTGCAAATATTCAACATATCCAAAGAGTAAGAGAAATATAATCTCTCCCTAATTTCTTTTCTGGTTTGTTTTATTGCTCACTGTTTTCTCCTGTATTCCTTTGTAAATATGTAGTATTCAGCAATATTATAACCTCCTGGGAATATAGTCTAAAAGGGGAACCTAACCACCATTCTTTAAAAATCTTTCTATGGAAGAATGTGTTCTGAGGTCCAAACAGAATAAAATCTATTTGTGAAGGATGTGTCGGAAAGGTTGCTTACATATGCATCTTTGCATCTTCAATTTATTCAACTGTTATTCTGATGTTATAATTTTTTTACTGCTTGCAATGTAATTTCATGCCCAGACCCTATGAGCCTATCTCTAAAACAGTAAAAAAAAGAAGGGCTGAAAAAAGTGGTCATTCCAATTTGTCACAACTCCTTTAAAATGACTCCAGAGGTTAATATTTCTAGGCCCAAGACATTCAAAGGGTGAAGTTGATGGACCATGACAAATTGAACCTCCTGTGTATTTTGGTCCTGCCCAGTTCTACTGCATCTCTTTTTATAGCACGCCATTCGATAGTTCACAGGGCAAGCTTCACCATTCCCATCTGATCTGCATGAGAGGCCCCAGGGCAGAAGAGTCATAGAAGATCATTGTAGCATGCTTCTTACACAGAAGACAATGAAGAATGTTCATGAATAACATCAGCAAAAAAGTCACAATGTTAGGGGTCTTTTGGGGGTGAGGGGGGAGTCCTATGTTCTTCTTTAAGGTTCAAGACTGTTTTAATCATAAATTTTAAGAGTTTGCAGAAAGAGGGGCAGCTACATGGCACAGTGAATAGATCATTGGCCCTGGAGTCAGGAGGACTTGAGTTCAAATCCAGACTCATACATTTAACACAAAAACTAGCCGTGTGACCTTGAGCAAGTCACTTAACCCCAATTGCCCTCCAAAAAAGAAAAAAAAAAGTTTTCAGAAAGAGTATTGGATTTGGAATTAGAGAATCTAGGTTCAGGTTCTAACATTGACATGAAATACCTGTGTAACCTTTGAGCAAGATGTCGAACCTCTCTGATTCTGTTTCCTACAGTGTCAAATGAGGGGGTCAAAAGAGATGAATCCTAGCTCTAAATCCACATGTCTTTGGTACTGAAGCCATTTGCTACTCTTTGTAAAATCATTTAAAATATTTGACAGACAATTTACCAATGCTGAGACCCCACTTAAAATCAACCTCACAAATCTATAGCTAAGTTTTAAATCACTCAACAAGAATTTATTAAATGCCCACATTGAGTACTTTGCTGGCACAGGGGACACTAGAACAAAAATGAAGTATCATCTGCCTTGAGGAGCTTACATTCTATCAGGGTGGATAATACACACACTTATTTTGTTGTTTTACAGTCATTCAGTTTCCAACTCTTCATGACCCCATGGACCATAGCATGCCAATATGAATCATGGGGTTTTCTTGGCAAAGATACTGGAATGGTTTGGCAATTCTTTCTCCAGTTTATTTTACAGATAAGGAAACTGAGGCAAGCAGAGGTAAGTGACTTGCCTAAGGTCACATAGCTCATACATTTCAGAGGTCACATTTGAACTCAGGTCTTCCTGACTCCAGACCTAGCACTCTATCTACTGAGACACCTAGCTGCCTGCACACATACATATAAGTATATAAAAAATAAACCCAAAACAATTTGGTGATTTTTTTTGACATGAGGAACTAAGTAGCTAATAGGATCAAGAAATATCTCTAGATTTTTTTAAAAAATCACTTCTGGGGGATCTTTGTTTTTAGCCTAAATCGCCCATACAAACAATAATCATGTTGGACTTGACAACTTGGCTGTCAACACAGCCTGGACATTTGTCAACTATTCACTTTCTTTTGGCTTCTGAACTTTTAGTCCTGGGGTTTACTAGCCAATGTTTTCAATAACAGTCACAAAACTGTTTTATGCACATTATTTCAGTCCAATTCAGTATGTGTTTTATTAAACACCTACTTACTATATTCTATATTGTAGTAAGCTATACACACACACACACACACACACACACACACACACACACAACATCAACCAATAGTGGGGAAGAAGTGGTCCCTACCTTCAAGAAACTTACATTTTATTTTTTTAAAAACTAAGGACTCAGATAAGTAAATGCAAGGTAAATTAACTAGGGGAGATTACTAAAAGCCCTCTATATCATAACAACCATACAAGAAAGGTACTATTTATTATCCTCATTTTATAGATGAGAAAACTGAGACCCACAGAGGTTAAATAAGTGACCTGGGGTCACACAACTAATAAATGTCTGAGAGTAAAATTTGTACTTGAGTCTTCTTGACATAAATCTAGCATTCTATCCACTCTACTCAATACCTATTGTGTTTTGCTATCTTTCACAACTCAGAGATCTATAATGTTACTTCGGTTCATTCTAGGGTGCCACAATGTTAACTACCAGTACAACACAGGATGGGGGTCAGTATTGGATATTTGGTGCATGACTCACTCCCACATGAGACAAGGAGGGAAGGTGGCAGGGCAAATAATGTAGTAGCATTAAGGTGCCCTTTTCCCCTAACAAAAAAAAAAACTCTCAATGCTAGTTTCTACATTACCTATGGGAATGAAGTTGTCCAGGTTGGGTTTAAAACAAGCTTTTTGTGCCTCCTTAGGCCCCAAGCTCCCCCATGACAAGCCTACTTGGCCTGATGGAGTTTCTAGTTTCCTTCAAAATAGACTCAGGAGTGATCTCCTGTATGAAGCCCTTCCCAAACCTCCCATTCCAATAGCTATCCTTTGTGAAATCATCTTAAAGTTATTCAAATAAGCACATAGTGTGTCCCTGAAGAAGACTTTGTATTTATGTCCAGCATCTCATCCAGTATAGAGGATTCCTAATGAGGGAACTCCCTCTACCAATGAGACAACAGCTCTGCAATCTCTTGTTTTAGAGACTTACTTGCTTGAGGTCAGTGAGAGGTTAAGTAACCTCAGAGTCACACAGTCAGCATATTTCAGAGGCAAAACTTGAGCACAGGCTATGCCACCTCAGTGGCAGGCTCATTGTCCACTACATCTAGCTTCCTTTTGCTGGCATATTGTAGCTATATAATAAATATTGGACTGAATACATCATTTAGTGAAAAATTAGGTAACCACAATCTAATTTTTGTAGGAATCTATGCTCAGGTACTATTGAGAATATTTCTACATTATGCCATATCTCATTTATATTCCCATTTATGTGTTTAACATTTTACATCTTTATTTTCACTAATTATACCCATTATTCAAAAGGGAAAGTAGTTATTTATAGAATCATAGATCATAGACTCATACAGTTAGAACTGAAAAGGAACACAAAGGTTGTTTATTCCAGAATCCTCACTTTGCAGGTCAAAAGATTGACTTGTCCAAGGTCACAGATATAGTGGGTGGAGAGATTTGAACTCAAGTCCTCTGCTAACTCAAGAGGTTTTCCTCCTATGCCATTCTGCTTACTTAATTCCTAGCTTTCAATGCTTTTTAACTAGTTGCTGATGTCATAAGGAGTGAAAGAATAATTTCCCAGGTAATAGAAACATGACTGCAGTTAAAAAGTAGTTCTAGCTTAGCAGAGCAGGGAGTATAAAATCCATTCCTTCCAAATATTTTAGTCCAATAGTAGGCTGTTTCATGGGGTAAAAAAAAAAAGGATATTGCAAAATGCCATGTTATCTTCAGGATCGTGCATGGAGAAGTTTGCTCGAAGACCTTTAAAGTCAATAATAAATACCATAAATAAAAAGTTCAATTCTAAACCCCTAATGCAATATAGCCATGTGACCAAACTAAAAACATATTGGGAAACATCCCTGCCAACAAAGAATGGTTCAGCCACTTGGTGAAAACAATAGTGATTTAGAGTGAGATTAAGACCAAAATAATAATATCTGGGGAATGCTCGAAAACCTTTGAATGAATAAAGCTGAGGCCAGCTCAATTGCATTTCCCAATCTCATTTACTGACCATCTTGTCTGCCCATAATTGTTTTCTGCCATTCATTTCCTCCAATTGTAGATTATTATTAAAACAATTACATGAAAAAAGTCTCTCTTTGTTTCCTGTTGCTCGTGGATACAGTGAAGTCATAGGACTTGCTAGAACCATCATAATCTTTTCCATTACAACAAATTATTCTGTCACAAACAGGATATAGTGTTTTGTTGGGCAAAGATGCAGAAGATGATTTATTAGGGGCAACATTAGCACAAGAGTATTATTGTCAGTCATCTCTGCAAGAAATTAGAGTACCCACCAGGGTCCGACTTTCCACTTTGACTCAATAATAAATCTTTTATTTTGTAACAATTACATGAAAATAATTGGAAAAACATTTGGAGAAGAGTAGAACTCTGCTAATGGGAGCCATTAAAATGTACACTTGATAATAACACTTTGAATAAGCACTCAGAAAGACAGCAGGGGACAAAAATGATTCTCACTGAAATTACTGATGTTTCACCAGTCATTTTAAAAATTAGTAGAAAGTTTAAGTGAAACCTAAAATAGACCTAACAGTTGCATAGCATAGAAACTAAAGTGCTGGACTGGCAGTTGGGAAGCCCTGGCTTTGAATTCTTCTTTCTGTGTGACCATAGGCAAGTCACTTAATCTTTCATACCCTCAGTTTCTTCCTATGCAAAGTGGGAATAATATATTAGTATCTACCTCTCTGGGTTGTTTTGAGGATCAAATGAAAGAATGGCATGTAGAAAACTTTTAATTCCATAAAGCATTATATGAATGTTGACTATGAAATAATAAATGGTCCAGCTAAGCTGTTCTATTTACTGCTTCTCATACATAACATTCCATCTGCTGTCTCCCTGCCTTCAAAGAGCCTGAGCCCCATTCCTTGAATTCACTTCCTCATCTATTGCTTATGAATGCTAGTTTCCATCAAAACTCAGATCATGTACCACCTCCTGCACAAAGCATTTCTTGATTTCCCTTTACCCACTCCCTCTCCCTTCAAAATTATGCTGAAATTTTATGAGTGCATATGCATATATGTATATGTATATATATATATATATATATATATTTGTATTTACTCGTCTGAACATATTGTTTTCCTAGATAGAATGTTTCTTAAGGGTAGGGACTGTTTCATTTTTGGCCTTTATATCCCTAGCACCTCTCACAGTGCCTGGCACATAGTAGGTACTTAATAAACTTTTGTTGATTAGTAGATTCTCTATCTATAATATACCTTTTGTTGACTTTCTTTCAGGGGAAGCCAGTTGTAGAGGGGTACTCATGAGTCTAAAGAAATGTTTTCAGAATCTCCTTAATACAATCAGAATTCAGACTGTTTATCTGATAAAAGTAATTGTATAAAGCATATTAAATACAACAAAGAAGTGTCGAAGAAGCAAGGATGCTAAATTCCGATCTATCTCAAGGCCAATTCTATAGTCTGAGAATTGCTGAGAAACCTGGCTTATTCTCTGGCTTTTCCACTGCTTGCTAACTGGTTATAAAGATGATAACTGGTGCTCCCACAAGAGGGCAGGTAGGGAAAGTTATTACAGTTAATGGTTTTATTGGTCCATTTTTATCTCCTGTGTGAACAAATAAATCGAGGAGAAACCAAAAAACCAAGAAGAAAAAGCTCAGCTGTGGGAAGTCACTGAAGATTTCCAAACTGGGTAGAGACCTAGGGTCAGACCAAAAGATTATTTCAGAAGCTATGTGAAGAAGAGATGGGAGAGAGAAGAGGCTGAAAACCAGGAGCTGAGCTAGGAGGTTGGAGAAAAGTAAGAAAGGTCTTAAATAGATTTAGTCACACTTGATTAGAAGTATCTGCATTATAGGAGTTTGTACTGTGTATTTCCATTGAGATGGAACTAATTGCCATGTTGTATATAAATACAACTTCAAATAATGTGAATTTGAATACATATGACTACTTCAAGGGATTCTTTATTCATACTTATCAAAACCTGGCTACAATCTCATTAGATGAGAGGGAATAGATTTGGAAGCTATTATTATGGTATAATTGACAGGACCCGGCAATTTATAACAAATAATGGTTGGAGAAAAGGGAAGAATCAAAAATAACACCAGGGTTGGAGACTGAGTCATTAAGATGTAACCATCAAGAAAAATAGGAAAGTTGAGTACAGAGATGAGGTATGTACATGTTGAATCTAAAGATGCTGATGAAATGTTCAGATGGAAATTGTTCAAATGGTCATTAGAAACTAGAAGTCAGAGAAGAGATTAGCCTGGATGTATAGAAGTGGGAGTAAGCTGCTAGAGATGATATTGGAAATCCATGGGAGTAGATAAGATTACAAAGGGAGAGGGTGGAGAAAGAGATAACTGGGCTGAGGAAACAGTTTTTGGGAATCCTTACATTTAGAAGGCAGAAGAAAGAAGATCAGCAAAGGAGAAAATGGAAATAGTTTTTAAAAATTGGAAGAGAATTAAGAAACAGCAAAGATATTCATGTGTATATGGGTAATGATACAATGAACAAGATTCCCAATCAGGCTAGAGAGTATGGGAATAAGGGCACAAGTAGAAAGAATAAGTATTCTTAGCAAGGCTAAAAACCTTAGTTACCTTGTCTTTTCAAAATAGAGGGAAGGATAAGGAGATGAGAGGTTTTGTAGTGTGGAGGAAAACTAAGTAATTCACAAATGTCACTGCATCTTTACAGACTAAGCCTCAGCCTCCCAGGCAATTCTCTTAAGACTGAGTATGAGAGCAGGTGCCAATAAACATTGAAAGGGGAAGTTCCTCACTAGGAATTCTATACACTGATGAAATGATAGGTCCACTCATAAAGACACATGTACGTTGTATATGTACATATATATATATATATACAGGTATATGCATCTATTCATGTATACATGTATATATAGAATATGTACAATGTATATATGAATATTTCCAAAAGTCTTTTTGCAGTGCCTCATCATGGTATAAAAGTTCTTTTGTGCTCTTTAAGGCTCTTCCAGTGAAGTGCAAGCCTGGAGAGGCTTTGAATGTGAGTTCAGATTGTTTGTTATCTGAGGACAAGCCTGGAAACTTCAGAGAGGCTCAATACCAGAAGAATGATCAGCAGATAATAATTAATAATGATGATGGTGATGATGATGTAATATTCATATAGTACTTTGAAGGTTCACAAATTGTTTTACAAATATCTCGATTTATCTTCACAAAACCTCTAGGTGGTAGATACTATTTTCCCTATTTTATAGACGAGGAGATTTGGGTTGACAGGTTAAGTAACTTGCCAGGGTCATATAGCTGTTAAGTGCCTGAGGCTTGATCTAAATTCAGGTCTTCCTGATGTCAGGTCCAGCCTTCTAATCATTGTATATCTTTCTAGGTCACAATGATTCTTGGAGATCGTCTTTTAAAGTCTGAAGAGCTTTCAATGTGTGTTAGTAAAAGGAATAATCACATTGAAAAAAAGAAGCATAATAATAATAATGATGATGATATCTAACATTTACATAGCACTTTTACAGATAAGGAAATCGAAGGATATAGAAGCAAAGTAACCTGCCCAAGTCACACAACTAGTGTGTGTCTGAAACAGGATTCAAACTCAGGTCTATAACTCCAAGTCAGGTACTCTATCTACTATGCCACTAGATACCTATACGTATCTTTTGAGGTGCTAAATTATCTCTTGTGGCAAACTATTTCATAACTAGTACATTGCCTCTCTGTCTATGAGCTACCTGTCCATCCAAGTAAAAGGACTCCCTCTACCAATGCAGTTCCATTACCCTCTCTCTAGTTTAACTCTTACTGATGCAATTTTTAGCCTTAAAGAATTGCCTGGAAGATTGAAAAGCTAAATGAGTTGTCAAGGGGCCCCAGAGCCATTGTTTCAGTGTTGTATTTTAAACCCTAGTTCTTCCTGACTTGAAGATCAGCTCTGTATGTAGTATACCCTATTGTTTCTCAATATTTAAGGACTGACATAAATACAAGAATGTCTGATGATATAGAAATATATGTAGTGATTTTTCATTTCATTTTCAATCTGGAATTGCTTGTGTCAAAGACTATCTAAATTCTAGATTCTAGGCCAAGTCCCTTTTAGCTAAGTTTCAATGATTTCAGGATTCCATTTTTATTATTATGGTACAGAAACGTTTGAAAAATTTGTTATAATGAACACACTTGATTATAGAATTTTGGAATTAGAAGGGACCTTAGAGACTAGTCCATCCCACTCATTTTACGGGGAGGATACTGAAGCCCAGAAAGGTTAAATGCTTGCCCAAAGTTAGCCAGAGAATTAGTGGCATAATCTAGGCCCTGAACCTCCTGATTCCCAAGGCAATCTTCTTTCCACCAGCACATACCACAAAGTTGTAAGTCACCCCAAACCCTCTGTTTTGGTGAGGGCTCAACACTGTTATCTCTTGTCATTTATATTCTTACTCTGATAGTTTAATGTGAGTATTCTCTCCTATAATGTATATCACAATCAATTCATGCCCTCTCATTTTGGATAATCCTTGCCCTTGTCCTTCCATATATAATAAAAATATTTAATACTGGTTTATATTAAGTAATATTAAATAAAATGTGTGTAAATCTTTTATATTTGCAAAATATTTTACCTATATTATCTCATTTTGTCCTCCCAACAAACCTTTGGAGTAGGTATTACAATTATCCCCATTTTACAGATGAGAAAATGAAATAGAGAAAATAGGTGACTTTTCTAGGGTCACACAACTAGAAAGTATCTATAACCCAGGTCTTACTGACCCTAAGTCATGGGGTCAATGGCTACTCTGGCCATTCCATGCTGCTTCTCTAAATCTTTCACAAGATTACCTAATATTCTGGAATATATGGCTGACAGCCATATATTTCTCTGATGCCTCTCAAGTAATATGTTGCAGCCTATTCATGCCCACCATGTGCCTTTCTAGCTTATACCGCCACTGATTATGATACTCTACACTAACATTATGCCTCAGAATCCAATGACTTTTTCTCAGTCTTCACCTTCTTTGCCCTCTCCACTATCGGCTGTTATTGAACCCTACCACCTTTTGCTTCTCTTGCCTTCTACAACACATCATATTGTTCTGGTTGCCTTACTACTTGTAGAACTTCTCTTTCTCTGTCTCTTATACTGGATCCACTTTTACCTTCCCTCCAAATTTGACTATATTTTATGTAATAATAATAATATCCTTGGTATCTGTCTTTCATGTATGCATTTGACCTTGGAGATCTTATCCATTTAATTTCTGAACTTATGTCTCTACTCCTAATCTTTAACCTGTACTTCAGTTTTACATTTCTAACTGCCTACAGGACACTTCTCCTTAGATGTTCACCTGTTATCTCAAATCAAAACTGAGCTTACTATCTTTCCCAAAAAGCAATATACCTTCCCATTTTTATTGCTGGCACCTCTTCTGTCCTAGTCACTATGACTCCAAAGCTTAGAAACATTTTTTACTCTTTCATCTTACTCAACACCCTTATATAACCAGCTAGCAAGTCCTAGCCTAGAGTCTCACCCATGAGAATGTGAGCTCCTTGAAGTCAGGGATGTCTTTGCTTTTTCTTTGTATCCCCAGAGATTAGCAAAGTGTTGACTTATTAATTGATTCTCAAGTTTCAAAGGGCCCTGAGAGAAATGGTACAGTGGACAGAGCACACGATTGCCCATGTGACAGTGGGCAAACCATTCTACCTATGGAGTCTGTTTCCTTATCTGTAAAATAAGGGCTTGGAATCAAAGACCTCTAAAGACTTTTTCAGCTCTAAATCTATGATCCTATGATATAATCTAATCTGTTCTTGATAAGGAATTCCCTCTACTACCCCTTGAATAAAAAAGTCATCCAACCTGAGCTTACAGACCCTTCAGTGATGGGGAATTTTCTATCTCTTAAGGCAGCTCCGCTGTTGGTCAGTTCTGATTGTTGAAAGCTTTTTTCTCCTAATGTGTCAAGCTGAGATTTGCTTCTCTGTAATATCTACCAATCCTATTTACTTTTCCTTTATAGCTTCTCCTACATCAATATTTGTCTGTTATCTACACTGTGTAGTGCCAACACAATATTCACAGCATCAACGGTGATTGTAAATATACCAGCGTAGTTCTCAATCACAGAAGCAAAACATTTATTCAGATACCAGAAAACCAAATCCCAACACCAGGAAACCAAATCCATCATAGCAACATAGAAGTTAATACACCAAAATGTAACAGAGAGCCACACCAGCCTTTAACCTTCCCACAAACCAACACTCACAAGCCTAGCTGTCTCCCTATCCATGCTCTCTCTCCCATTGTCTACCTGCTCTGACTCCTAGCTCCCTGTGAGCTCTGCTCTACCTTTCAGCAAACTCCTCCCATCACAGGCTCCTTATGATTATGTTCAGCCTATTAGGAGGCAGGGAAAATCTTCAAATCAGAAAAGGCTTTGAATTCCTTTAGGCTTATTAAGGGGCAGGGAAGATCTTCAAATTACCATTACCACCACACACCCTTATCTAGGTCCTTATCACCATAAATTAACAATTGTACCAACCTCCCAGAGTAGTTCTGGCTACTTAACAGACTTATCCTTCCAATTCATTCTGCATACTGCTACTGTGCTGGCCAACAGGAGGGTTAGCACTTATGTCTACATTAATATTTTTGAAATTCTACTCTAATCTCATCACTTCTCTGCTTATAGAAGAAGGTTGACCCTGGCAATCTAGCCTCTTCCCAATTTGATCCCAACCTATGTCTCCAACTTCATTTTTCACTATGACCCCATACATAATCAATTCCAGTCAATTGAGCTGTTTTTGGTCTCCAGAATAAGCTATATGCACTCATAAAAACTATAAAATGGGTTCAGCGAGTCCCACCTACCTAGAAATGACAACCCTACCTTCTTACCTTTTTCTAACTTCTGCTCATCCTCCATTACACATTGGTTCCCTAATCACACCACCTCACAATGATCTCTTCTTCCTCTGAACATTCCATAGCATACACTACCTGTCACGCCTAGGAATTTCATACAACCATAGAGCGGGCAACAAAACTGGGCATGTTCTCTAGCTCAGCACTGAAAAATTTATACTTTAGGATGATTCAACAGTTCCTTACTGGACCTTGTGACTGTGAGGCTATACTGAAAATTGGTGACTGAACCAGGAAGAGCCACCCACTCTGTAGGTTATAAAAGGGAAGAGAGAAAATATCTCTTCTTTTGTATCTTTTCTGAGCCTCAACATGTCATAGAATTGATACTGAACTCTCAAAAGCTAAGCCAATGGAGAGAAGCTTTGGCAAGTCCTTATAAGCTGGAAAAGGTCTAAGTCCCAGACCAAAAATGGACTGTTTGTTGTGTAAGGACCAGTGTCATTAAAATGAGAGAGATAAAACTAAGAGAAATCACCAAGATAGAATGCAGGATGTGGAAAAAAGAAAAAACAAACAGCATTAGAATGTGAGTTCTTAGAGGGAAATTACTACATTTTTGTATCCTTAACATAGCATAATGCCTAGTTATAGTGAATGCTTAATAAATCTTTTTTCACCAACAGACTGACAGTTGTGCTTGGAATATTGTCCACTAAGAGTTGTGGAAACACCACAATTTGCTTTGGAGGAATGGAAGGACTACTCCAAGGGAGTCCTCAAGCAAAGTTCTGATCTATATCTTGCCACTGGACCCAGATGGCTGCAGAGGAGAGTGAGGCAATTGAATTTGCATAGACTTGCCTCACTTAAATCCAATTCACTTGTATGTCATGGCATCACCTTCCTATCATCATCATGGTCCTCTTCAAGAATGAAGGACAAACAACAGAACAGAACAGAACGGAAGAATGACACATGCAGATGAGCTCTTTCCCAACTAGGTGAAAAATTAATTGAGGACAAGGACTATGTTTTTTTTCTTCCTGGTATCACCAGGGCCAGAATGTTGGGTGATTCAAATTCTACATTTATTATACACCCATTTACTAGGCAATGAGGGATTAAAAAGGTGATAAGACATGCCCTTACAAGCAAACATAGTTTATGTGAAATGTAAAGACTATTGTGACCTATAGTATCTGTGGAGACAGTGTGGTATAGTGGGAGGAGCACTAGAGTTAGGAGTCAGAAGACTTAGATTTGAATTTCCTCCCTGCCACTAATTAAGTGATCCTAAGCAAGTCATAGAACCTCTCAAGGCCACAGCTTCCACAACTTTAAAATGAGGTGGTGTAGTGGCAACCACACTGGCATATCCAGGATGGCTGCTAGCACAAGTTCTTAGATCTGTTTTACAAGGAAAGCTAGATGCTTAAGGTTCAACAACCTTTTAAAATTACATTCACTAGTTCAAGGGAAAAGTCAGCAATCTAAACTTCAGAGAAAATACAAGCAGAGAAATAAAAACCAACAGACAGGACTTCTGTTTGAGAAATTAGCACATATCAACAGACAGATATGACTGTCTGACCAAGGCAAAACATGCATAGTTACGAGAGAGAGAAGCACCAACATCTGAGTTTTTCCAAAATGTGTGTGTATGTGTGTGTGGGGAATTCTTTAATGGCTACCCAGAGTCTCATCTGATCAAATCACAAGAACAGTCTTCCAATGAGTGAGCCCCAAAGCAAAATTCTAACCTCTGAGTGTATATACCCTTTATAAAGCCAGACAGCATCACAGCCATCAAGACCCAGAGCTTAATTAAAAATTAGCAAAAAGTGTGAAAGCCTCCCTACAGGAAAGCCCCCCCCCCCAAGCAAGCTTCCCTTAATGGGCTCCCCCATGAGGCCTATTAATGGGTGAGAAAGTTCTTATGTCCCATTTACATTACTGGTGGTTAAATGAGGTCTCTCCTATTTCTTATATTCTGCGATTCTGCTGGGTCATCTGACACTGCCACCACCCTGGAGCAGGTCCTCATCCTCTCATGCCTAGACTATTGCAATAACATGTTGCTTGGCCTTCCTTGCCTCAAGTTGCTTCCTTCTGCAGTCTATCCTCTGTTCATGTGTCAAACTGATCTTTCCAAAGTACAAGTTTGATCACGTCACCCCAACAATTAATCAACTCCAGTGGTTCCTGACACAATGTCAGGCACATGGCAAACCCTTAATGTCCCCTCCCTTACCTTCCAGGATCAAATATGAAATGTAGTTTGGCTTTTAAAACACTTACTAGCTGTGTGACCCTGGGCAAGTCACTGCACCCTGTTTGCCTCAGTACCTCATCTGTAAAATAAGACAGAGAAGGAAATGACAAACCACTCTAGAATCTTTGTCAAGAAAACCCCAATGGGGTCACAAAGAGCTGGACACAACTGAAACAATTTAACAATAACAAAATACCTAGCCCCTTCCTACCTTTTCAGTCCTCTTGCTTCTTATACCCCTTGCATCCCCATACACCTCTGCAATCTAGTGACACTGGCCTCCTTCCATTTCTTCACATTAGACACTTCATCTCCCTCTTCTAAGTATTTTTATCTGTTATTTCCTATATCTGTAACTCTCTCCCTGTTTCATCTGTGCTTTCTAACTCCCCTGCTTTCCTTCAAGTCTCACCAAAAACCCCATCCTCCACAGGACTATTTTTTACCTTTTCTATGCAGTTCCAGGGCTTAGCAAAATGCCTGGCACATAGTAGGTGATAAATCAATGTTGACTGACAATACGAAAAACTTCACTATCTAAACCAATCAGTTCCCAACAAACTTTTCTGTAACATTTATGAATTTGCAAACCCATACAGAAGTATCTAGGGTTATCCAGAAATCTGGTGATAAAAGATTATTGAATAAGATTGACTACAAAAGGTATTCTTAGTACAAATGTATCAAATGATATACTTTTATTCATAATTTCAACCATTTGACCATATTGAATCATTGCTCTTCTCCTATAGAAAGAATCTAAACACATAAAGAGAATAGTTTTGAATATCAATATAACATGTATAAATATTACAGAAATCAGAACCATTGCAAGCAAATGTCTACAACAAGGGAGTCAGTGTGCTATGATAATAAATCACATTATTTCAGAGCTCATTCTCTGGAAGTAAGAAAATCAACTCCAAATTACTCTTGGCTCTGAGGTAATGTGATAATGTTTTGTTTTGTTTTTCCAGAAATACTAAAATATCACATGCCTTATTTCTTTAGACCTGTTGTTTGTCAGTTAATTTCATTTTCATTTTCTTCCACATTTTGTACTAAGAAATATCCTCTCTCCCTATTAAAATGTCCAAAATTTGACACAACTTCTATGGAAATGGCTATGGTGGTCTAGTCAGGAAAAGAAGGTATTCTTATTTTGTCTTTGGAAATAGAATTGTCGTAAAGGCAAGAGCTATGAAGAAATTAGAAGTTCTCCTGAAAATATCATTCATGCACTTATCTGCTAACATGTTGTATCCCCACCTCCACCCCCAAGGAGAATATAAGTTCCTTGAGAGCAGACTGTTACTCATTTTATCTTTCCATCCCAATAACCTAGTATACTCTCTGCATATAGTAGGCACTTAAATTTCAGAAGCTTTCCCACTAAGACCAAGCACAAAGCAAAAGATTTCCATTGCCTATGCTGTTTTTGAAAGAATGCTTGAAATGTTCGCTATCTACAGCAGTAAGAGAAGAAAAAGAAATTGAGGAAATAAATGTAAGAGGCAAAAATCTATCTTCTAACTCTACAGTGGCTTACTTAGAGAACTGCAGAGTTTCAATGATAAAATTAATCAAAACAATAGCTTCAGGAGAGTAACAGGATACAGAATAATTACCACAGAAATCATAAGCTTTTCCTTATATTATTAATAAAATCCAGAAGGAAGAGATAGAAAGAAAAGTGCCACTTCAAATAACTGAAAAATGCACAAAATATATGAGTGTAAACCTATCAGGACACATGTAGAGCACATACACGTACTATAAAATGCTCTGTTCAGAAATAAAGGGAGACAAAAAAAATTAAAAAAAAAGAAATAAAGGGAGACAAATGATTTTTTTTTTAAAGCAAAGGAATAAAAAGTGTACATAGAGAATGAGCTGAGGCAGGGACAGAAGCAGTAGCAGTCAATCCCATGCATTTGAAGCAGGCTGGCTCAGCTCTGCTTTGTGTTTCCTTAGACTTCCAACTTGGCTATCTTCAGTGCAACAGATTCTAAACATACCAGACTCATACCAGGATAAGCCAAAAGAACAACATGCATACATTTCCTTCTCCTCTTCCTTGCATTTATTCAGCAGTAAGACTACAAGAAGCTACCAAGTCCTTATTCCTTTGATAGTCACTAGGAGTAACATTAATCAAGTTACTCCAAAGAAACCATTGTGAATATTATCAGTAGCAGATGTAATATATGGAGCATTATGTAAACAAATGTACTTGTTTAATATTGAGGAATGTCTAAAGAATCTGGGAACGTCCCTTAGAGTTTTCCAAGTACTTCTGGGTGGTGTCTACTGCTCTTGAATTAAATCCACTCTTTCTCCACCTTTCTTCTTCTTCCAAAATATGATTTTTCATTGGAGTCACATTTATGGTTCAAATTTCAACAATTGTCACATTTCATTATCTCCTTTTGGAGAGTGTTTGGCATAATTGTTCAGATGCTTTTTAAAATTCTGGTTTCCCTTTGTCTCCAGATGAGTATATGAAAAGGGAAAAGGTAACATCATTGTATGTCTAGTAATCTACATGTGCATTTAATATTTCATGAAATTTAAATTGCACAGAGTACTTTTGCCAACCAAAACATCCCAAACTTACTCATTTGTATGTATCAATTGTATAGTCATCTGGACCCTTATTTATTCAAATAATAATTACAAAGCTTTAAAATCTTATGTTTTCAGTTCTGTGGGGAAAGAGACTAATATGGGGAAGAAGTACTTTAGGAAAAAAAATACATTAAATGAGTTATAGCATCTACTCTAGCCCTAGAAAAATTTACATAGATAAAGTTATCTTAGTTAAGGTATCTGGTAAACAACATCTATTCATTTTAAAGTCTCCTGTGGTTAGAACTGAATCTCAATGATTTTAACAAGGCAATATCTAATGATAGAGACTGACCTACTCAAGCTCATGCATTTTCTGTGACCAGGTTCCATAATGCATGCAAAGGCATGAAGAAACCAAGAAGACACTTACCTTGATCCGAGGACATGTGGTGATTTGGTGTTCTCCCTCAATTTCCCTGTAGTTTTCTTCAGCTCAAGGTTCTTTCTGGGGTATTTAAATAATTACAAACTCTTATTCTCTCACTTGGATTATTCTTATCACCTCTGTTATACAAATCCCCTTAAGAAATGGGGACAGAAAAATTACAATTTGTTTACTCCAAGTCAGTACAGTAAAGCTGCTAGCTTTTAAGCTCAATGTATTAAAGATTGTTGGGCTAAATGGCCAGCACACTTCCTCCTATTCTTTCTTAACTTAGTTTTCCTGCCTCCAGTGGAGTGTTTTCCTTCCCTAGGATATAAATAGGCCTGTTTTAACCCAGTATGGAGGAAAGAAGAAGGCAGGAAATGAATTTGAATTAAAAAGAAAGATCTTGGGTCTTTTAAAAATGGATTACAAAGATTTTAATTTAATAATAAGCTTAATCATTTTTCCATAAATGATTTAGTTGCAAATATATGCATTTCAGCCCAACTTTTACTCAACTTAAAATAAATAGCAACTACTTCTCTATAATTTCCAATAAACAAAGTTTGGTGTTCCCATTAAGCAAAGTCTACTCTCCAGATGACAGACCCTTTATTGGAAATGTGTAGAAAAAATAAAAAATTATTTTAGCCTTGATTCCTTTCACTCTGAAACAGGCAACCTCCTTTTTAAATTTTTTTTTGCTTTTTGGAGGGGGGAAGTTAGGACAATTGGGGTTAAGTGACTTGTCCAATGTCACACGACTAGTTTTGTATCTGAGGCCAGATTTTAACTCAGGTCCTCCTGACTCCAGGGCCGGTGCTCTATTCACTATGCCACCTAGCTGCCCCAACAAATAACCTTCTGAGCTAAGATTTGATAAAAGTAAGTTTTTGTAAGCCAAGGTGGGAAGATACTTTAAATAACATTTTTAACATGTTTACATTAAAGTAAAAACTCCTACTTTAGAGTGAGTTAAATAATGAAGAGTTTCAGGATAACATTTTATTTGGTTTTTTTTCCCCCCTATGGAAGCAAGGGAAGAAAAAGTTACCTTTATGAACAGCACTGTGAATGACATGTATTTTATATCCCAAAAAAGTGAAATAAATATAATCTCTTGTTATAATGGTCTTATAGGACAAAACAATTTATATAATTAAAATGTAAAGAGGAAAAGCAAGAGAAGGGAGAGGAGGACAAAAAGAAAGAGGAAGGGAAAAGAAAGAAAGGCACAGGGGAAGAAAGAGGAGGCAAAGGAGAGAAAGAATTGATGAGTGATGATAAGAGTGATGGTAACAATTGTCCATCCACTTTGGGGAAGTCATTAGAGTATAGGAGGAAATAGTGCATTCATCTGATTGAAAGAAGCCTAGTGGGCATGAGGTACTGGTGGTTTTTAAAGAAGGCTTAAAATATCTGGTTAGATCTAGAGATCTAGAATACATCAAGACTCAAATGGTTCTGTGGTCTCATTTCTGTGGATACCCTTTCACTGATTAAGATCATATTCTACCCATATCTGCTCGTGAAGAGTGACTCTTGTCCATGAACTCCCAGAAAGTCAATCAAATGTAAGCTCCTTGAGTACATGGATGGTTTTGTTTTTTGTTTTCCTAGCACAATGCTTGTAACAAAGTAGGTTCTTTTTTTTTTTTTTTTTTGCTTTTTGGAGGGCAATTGGGGTTAAGTGACTTGCCCAAGGTCACACGGCTAGTAAGTGTTAAGTGTCTGAGGCCAAATTTGAACTCAGGTCCTCCTGATTCCAGGGCTGGTGCTCTATTCACTGTGCCACTTAGCCACCCCACAAAGTAGTTTCTTAATAAGTACTTCCCAACATATGTAGGCCTTTCTCAAGTTCTCTTGGCATTGCATGGCTACTATATGGGATGACTATAGGTTATTACTCACTTTCTCTATGTGAGTAATTTTTTTTTCCATGAGTCCATGTCATTTTAATATAGGTTGAAGAAATTGGGCATTCTCTTCTTGAGAAGAGAATACAGAGGGGAGATATGATAGTTATCTTCAAGTGTTTAAAGGACTGTCATCTAGAGGAGCGATTAGACTAACTCTGTGTGGTACTACTAGAGGGCAAAACAAGGGACAATAAGTGAAAACTGTAAAAGGGAAAATTGAGGCTTGACGTCTAGAAAAGCTTCCTAACAATGAGAGTTATACAAACATGAAATGGGTGACTTCTAGACCTTTAAGCAGAAGCTAAAGGACCACTTCTTGGGTGTCATAATGGTTATTCTTTTCAGACATGGCTTGGACTAGTTGGACCCCCAAGTTCCTGACCTACTTTCAAATTCTTTGATTGAAATATTCCACAACTTATTATTGTGCATCATCACTGGCAAAATATTAGTTTTAAAAAGCTGGACTTTCATTTAAAAAATAAGCTTGGGTAAAATTCAAATAACTGTGCAATTTACTAAAGGCAACCAACCATTTCTCCTCCTCTTCAGTTCAGATCCATCTCAGATACAAGAATGGTGATGATAAATGAGTGGGCCCTAAGCTAATTTTGTATACCTTGGGTCTTTTAAAAAATTTTTATTTTATTAAATTTGTTTATCTACTTTTGGTTTACAACATTCAGTTCCATAATCCCTTGAGTTCCAAATTTTCTCCCCCTCCTTCTTCTTCCCCTACTCTTTCCCCACTCCCCCTCCACAGCAGCATGCAATCTGATATAGGCTCTACAAATACCTTTGCATTAAGCATTAGCCAATACCTTGGGTCTTTTTAAAATCAATTTGCATGCCCTATATAAGCTTGAGTCAAACTGCAATATGCAATACTAAATGCATTACTGCAATACAACACTGAAGAACAGATAAATCCTAGATCATTAAGAAGAAAGTGAAAAGTATAACACTTTGGTTTAATCATTGGATTTACAGGTTTATGGAATCTCAGGGTTAGAAGAAAACCCAGTAATCTTGTAGTCCAACCCATATCTGAACAAGAGTCCTCTCTACAACAGTCTTCTGAGGGTCTTCTTCCATATGCCATTCTGAGTTTTTTCTCTCATTCTTTGGAGGGAGAGACTAAGAGGGAATGAACGTGATCTATGATTTCATCTATATAGTTGCAACTCACTAATTAAAAATTTTCTCTACTGATGCAAGTCAGCAAGTCATAATCTTAGAGTTGCACTGAAAGGTTAAGTGAATTTCCCAGGGTCACAGTGCTAGTATGTGTTAAAGGCATGACTTGAACCCAAAGTCAGTACTCTCTCCACAAGGCCACAGTGATAATGGACTCATTCAGTTTGTTCATACCCCTGAATGTTTGTAATGAATTGTATATAATACAATTCAAGTCGAACAATTAACACAGCTGGGTCAGGATGACAGAACAGCAGCTTTTACTGTAGGATAGGCACAACAGATGTAGATTTTGACTTCTTTGTAGGAGAAGAAGGAAATCCAGTAATCAGTCTATTCTATCCATCACACCAGAACCATATAATTTCATTCAAAATGAAATATGCAAAGTGTGTATAAACAAAAAGACTTTTCATACAAACTTCCAATCTAAAAATAACAACATTTATTGAATTAAATTACTTTTAGATTAGAAATTTGTATGAGAAACCTTTTTGCTCATATAACACATGTATTCTGCACCTATGTTCAAGATAATGTAGGTTCTTTCTCTTTTAAAATCTATGGAAGGAAATTATAAATGGACATCTACGATGAAGAAAAAGGCCATGTGTTATAGTCATCAGGAACAGACCCAATGGTCAAATTCAGTATCTCACATTATCAGGAATAGCTGGCCATGAAGGTAACTAAAACTTCTTTGATCCTTAGTTTCCTGATCTGCAAAAGGGGCAACAGAAAAGGGGCGGGGGAGAAAGACAAGGAAGAATACCTGATTCACCAACATTGGAGAAAGTGGCAGTTAGGGTTTCTAAACATTGAGAAAAATAATAAAAATACTATTGAAAAGAGGGAAGCAGTTCTCTATTATTTTTTTTAAAAAAAGGAAGACACAGAACCCTGGTATAGTGAAAAGGGAACTGGATATTGAATCAGAGGGTCTCGGTCCTCCACAGAGAACAAGGGTTCAAATTTTACTCTAATATCATTCGTGTAGCCTTGGACAAGTCAATTATTCTCCCTTGATCTCAGTTTCCTTATCTCTAAAAGAAAGGGAATTGAATAAATGATATCTGAGGTACCATACATACTAAATCTATGATCCTAAATGATCAATTTTGTTAAGGGGAAGAAATAGACCTTGGAGAAGAAAGAAATGAAAAACTCTCATTTATTTGAATTCCAAAGTAATTCATTAGTGAGTTTGAGTTTTGGGGGATTTTGGTTTTGAGGGTTTTTATTTGTTTTATTTTGTTTTAGCTTCAGTATGAACCTAAGTGAATGTGGTCAAAACTTAACCTTGAAAAATGACCACATAATCTTCAAGATTAAAATATTTTAAAATCTCTCCTGAGGAAGCCCAGGACTGGAATATATAAGTCCTGCCAAAGGCCAGGAGCAAAGCCTGACTCTACTATGTTTGTCTTTAGTCTACATTTTAAAGCTGTCACTTCCCCAAGTGCCTGAAGTAAAACAAGCAGCATTTTTCACATTAGGTTTAAGGAAGAAAAAAAAAAGACTTGAGACTCAGAATAAAAAAAAATACAAAGAAGTTTGCTCAGTCCTTCTAAGCTTGCACTCTGATGTGACCAGGCAGAACAAAAAGGAAATTCTCTTCAATATTCTGGTAAATTCTGATGTCTGAAACACAAAAATATTTATCAGGCTATTTCTAGTCTCTGCCAATTGTTTGTTCCCTTGAGGGAAAGCCTTTGGACTTCCACCATAAGTGCTTATTTGAGAAACCTGTCAGGCTTGCAGTCCCTACAGACATAAAGTGTGTAGAAAACAAAGCTGTTGGCAGGCCATAATCATAAGAACCTTGCCTGACACTTGTCTGAGGGCAGGGAGGAAACTTAGTTTGTGGGCTCTGACCATGGTGTTTTCATAGTATGACCTTAATCTTCATAAACTGTACATGGATGGGTGTTCTCACTGCATTCCTGTGTGTACCCATGGGGGATGAAGGGGAAAAGTAGGAAATGGGGTGTGGTTAGGAAACAGAGACAAAGGCCTTTGAAGGCTAGTCCTTAGGGTCAAGTGTCAAGTAATGGATTAGTTCCTGGCTAATTATTTTGGTCGTTCCACGTTCAGATTAGATCTGCCATTCTCAGTCTCATCAGTTATTCAGTCATCAACTGGCAAATACTTAATACAGGAAATCACATTGGTCCAACCAATGAAAAAGACATCATCTGTTTTTTATGTAGGTAGAGTCTAATAAAAGTATAACTTTCATGGAAGGAGCACTGGTCTTGAAATCAGGGACCCTCAGTTTCCTGGTAGCTGAGCTCTGATGCTTACCAACTGTTTAACTCTAAGCATATGATTTAAGCTCTCTAAGCTTTCATTCTATCACATGAAAACGAGTTGGTGTCAGGAAGCACTCTGTATGCCCTGATGTGCAAGGTAAATATTAGTTGTTACTGTTATTGTTGCTGTCATAATTCTACTTCATCTGTTAATTTACCTTAGTTAACATCTCTCATTCCACTCCCTTCTCTGCTCTGACATGGCCCCCACCTGGTACAGACCATCTTCATTTCATACCTGGATTGTTATAGTAACCTGATGGCCAGTCTCCCTGCTTCAAGTCTTTATACATGAACACACACACACACACACACACACACACACACACACACACACACACACCCCTTTCTTTGTATAACTAGGGCTTAGCACAGTGCCTGGAACATATAGCCACTAACTAAATCTTCACTGATTGACTCTTTTCTATTTTTATTGCCCTGAAACTTACACTTAATAAATGCTTCTTCATTCATTCATTCATCAAGATATCTCAAAACAGTCCTAAAGGCAGCAGAATCCTGGATATAGACCTTCAAATTAATAAGACACTGTAAGTCAAAAGAGCTGTCTGTTGGTTTGATTCTGTCTGTGTTGCCTTTGTATATTCTAAAGCATTTATTATATATTGTGAATGATTATTGTGCAGTGATAGAAACAGAGAAGAAATTGGACCACTTTAATAAGGTGATCTCATTGCTACTTCAGTGGGAAACTAACCAGTCATGGCTGCTGTAGGATCATTAATTATATGCTGTTCAACAAATTTGTAATTGAAAATATTTCTTCATTCTTCTCTAGGCTGCATTTCTGGCTCGGTGAATTTTTTCTACAATGCCCTTACGTGGAGTAATCTCATCTCCTCCACACACCTTTCAGTGATCTTTTATGTGTTGTCTTCCCCCATTATAATGCAATAAAATTAATAAAAACTAATATTTATACAATTCTTACTATGTACCAGTCCCTATGCTAAGTACTTTACAATGATTATCTCATTTAATCCTCATTTGGCAGCCAAGGAAACTGAGGCAAAGAACAGTTAAGTTACTTGCCCAGGGAGACCGAAGTTGAATTCAGGTCTTCCTGACTCCAAAGCCTTGTGCTCTTTCCATTGCACTACTTAATTTTGAGGGCAGAGATTTGTCTTCCTTCCTTCCTTCCTTCCTTCCTTCCTTCCTTCCTTCCTCTCTTTCTTCTCTTTCTTCCTGTCTTTCTTCCTCTCTTCCTCTGTTCATTCCTTCCTTCCTTCCTTCCTCTCTTTCTTCTCTTTCTTCCTCTCTTCCTCTGTTCCTTCCTTCCTTCCTTCTTTCCTTCCTTCCTTCCTTCTTTCCTTCCTTCCTTCCTTCCTTCCTTCCTTCCTTCCTTCCTTCCTTCCTTCCTTCCTTTCTCTCTTCCTTTCTTCCTTTCTTCCTTCCTTCCTTCCTTCCTTCTTTCCTTCCTTCCTTCCTTCCTTCCTTCCTTCCTTCCTTTCTCTCTTCCTTTCTTCCTTTCTTCCTTCCTTCCTTTCTTCCTTCCTTCCTTCCTTCCTTCCTTCCTTCTTTCCTTCCTTCCTTCCTTCCTTCCTTCCTTCCTTTCTCTCTTCCTTTCTTCCTTTCTTCCTTCCTTTCTTCTTTCCTTCCTTCCTTCCTTCCTTCCTTCCTTCCTTCTTTCCTTCCTTCCTTCCTTCCTTCCTTCCTTCCTTCCTTCCTTTCTCTTCCTTTCTTCCTTTCTTCCTTCCTTTCTTCCTTCCTTCCTTTCTTCCTTCCTTCCTTCCTTCCTTCTTTCCTTCCTTCCTTCCTTCCTTCCTTCCTTCCTTCCTTTCTCTCTTCCTTCTTCCTTCTTCCTTCCTTTCTTCCTTCCTTCCTTCCTTCCTTCCTTCCTTCCTTCCTTCCTTCTTTCCTTCCTTCCTTCCTTTCTCTCTTCCTTTCTTCCTTCCTTCCTTCCTTCCTTCCTTCCTTCCTTCCTTCCTTCCTTCCTTCCTTCCTTCCTTCCTTTCTTTCTTTCTTTCTTTCTTTCTTTCTTTCTTTCTTTTTCTTTCTTTGTCTCTCTCTCTCTTTCTTTCTTTCTGACATGTTTGTATTCTCAGAGCTTAGAACAATGTCTAGCACATAGTAAACACTAAATAAATATTTGTTGATCTGAATTGAGCTACATATCTGCTATATGCAAGATTCTTTACCAGGTACTGAGTACTAGACAACCAAAAAAAAATTCCCCATACTCACAGAGCTTATAGTCTACCTCTAAGTAGGTAATTTAAAATAATTAGTACAAGATATTTTTAGTAAGAAGAGAATATTAATGCCTATTGGGATGATAATAATAACTGTTGTTTATAGTTTTAAAATTTGTGAAGCGCTTGATGTAAGTGGCGGAGGAAGGGACTGACCAATGAGCATCCAGTTGCTAAAGTATGCTCTGCCAGCTGGCAATCTGAGTATAGGCTAATAATTATAGTGTTTACACAGTAATAAAAGTCAAAAGAGACTCCACAAATATCAAGTCACTTTATCTTCACAATACACCTGGGAAGCCCTCCATTTTATAGATGAGGTAACTGAGGCACAGAAAAGTTAAGTGACTTGCCCAGGGTCACATATCTAGTAAGTATATGAGGCTGGATTTAAGCTTAGGTCTTTCTGACTCCATGTCTAAAACCCTATTCACTCTGTCACCTAGTTTGGAGAGCTTACTTCTAGAAATGCATATAATGGAGCACCCTATCTCTGACTCACAGTACATGAAGGTATCCAATCACTGCTTACTATATAATGACAAAAAGCTTTTTAATTGGTTGCTGAACCGATGACATGATATACAAAGGGTTCTAATAAAGTAATTTAGCCTCTCTTTTCAATCTCCTTTCAAGGAAAAATACCAGTTGGTCTTGAAAGCATAGCAATGTTGGGCTTTGTTTCATTTTGTATTTTTCTTTTCCTCTGTTGTGTTTCTTCTTCACTGATCTAGGAAAAAGGGAATAAAAGATTGAAGGACCCTGTGAGTTTCAGAAGGTCAGAAGCACCCCCCAGAGGTCCAGCCATGGGAGTCCATAGCAGTCTTTTTAGAGCAATCACTTTTCATTTGCATCTATTCTCCCCAGAGACTAAAGTTTAGGGAAGAGCGTTTTTGTACTTATTTTGTACTTGTTGCTCTGTCTTCTTAGTAAGTATCCCTTGCAAAAGCTAATTAATGTTAACTGGCTATTAATGATATTGAAAAGATATCAATCGATCAACATTATATTGGGGTCTAATATTGGGGCAGCTAGGAAACACAGTGGATAGAGTGCAGTGTCTGGAGTCAGGAAGGCTTGATTCAAATTCGGTCTCAGCAGCTAGTAGCACAGTGAATAGAACACCTGCCCTGGAGTCGGGAGGACCCAAGTTCAAATCCCACCACAAACACTTGACACACTTATTAGCTGTGTGACCATGGGCAAGTCACTTAGCCTCATTTGCCTCAATTTCATTATCTGTATAATAGAAAGAATAATAACACCTACCTTGCAGGGTTGTTGTAAGAATTAAATGAAATAGTAATTGTGCTTAGGACAGTAATCACTAGCCATTATGGCTATTATTAATCACTGGTTAGATTACATTGGGGAGACATTAAATAATCAAATGATATTAGACTAACACATCAGATAAGGGCTCAAAAATGATCTTGTTATAGAAACTACTCACACATACTCCTCAAATACTGAGATGTCACCTTGTTCTGGGGGACCCAACCCATTGGGACGAGTGTGGATTGGGTGAATTAACTGCTTTACCAGCATGTGCTACATCAATATACCTCACAAACACCTTGTGAGGTATTACAGTTATATTTTTATTAATCTATGGGTAAGAAAACTGAAACTCGGAGAGATTCTCAAAGAGGAATGACTTGTCTATGTCAATAATATCAGAGATAAGATTTGAATGCAGACCAGGTTTCTATATAATCAAAAGAGACTGCTCTTTAAAAAGAGTAATAAAATGCCTTTCAAACAGATAATACTTCTAAATGACATTTATATAGCGTTTTATGGTTTGCAATGTGCTTTAAAACAGCAATTATGCCATTTGAACCCCACATTAGTCCTGTGAAGTAGGTAGAACTATCTACACTTTGCAAACGAGGAAAAACAAACTCAGGATTAAATGACCTGCCCAGAGTCACACAGCCAGTAAGTGTCTGAGGCAGTGCTCAAACTCAAGTCTTCCTGACTTCCTGTCCAGCCATGATACACTTACAGCATTTTACATACATCATTAGCCCATCTATTATTTCTCATGAGCTCTATCTCTCAGGGACAAAGATGATGTGTTGTTACATAGCTAAGGAGATAAAGAAATCTGCCAGTCACGTGAGGAATCAATTAGGAGAGAGCTCCTCCCAAAAGTATATTCAAGAGGGACAGTGTGGCATGATGGAAAGAGGACTGGATTAGAAGCCTAGAGGCTTGTACTATAGTCCTAACTTCACCTATAGCATACTGTGACCATCAGGTGGTCACTTACCTCTTTGGGCTCAGTTTACGTGTCTGTAAAATGGTAGGCTTGGAATAGATAATCTCTGAAGTCCCTTCCTTCCCTGACATTCTTTTTTTCTAAATCCAGTTTCTAAAGAGGAACCACAAAGAATTTATCAAACTAAATTGGGCAGGGGGACTATGAAAAGTTCTCTCTTCCTTTTGTCTATAAAAGAGGTTTGCAAACAAAGAATTCTTTTATGTGGGTTACCTGATTCCTACGTGAAAGAGGCCCCTAGCAGGAAAGCCTGTGGAGTCTTCAGACTAAACCATGCTTTCATTGTCTGGCCCAGTATGGGGCTCAATAACATGAGCAAAAGGAAGCTTTCATCTTTTTGGACAGATTAAATATTGCTCTCCCCATTATGAATGTAGCCCCTGAGTACAAAAGCTCCACCTTTCACCTTTGGGAGCTTCTCTGCTAGGCTGGTTAAACTGTTTAAAGCACTGTGTCAATGAGACCAAGGTCATGCATTTGATTCCTAAGGACTTTATTTAGCCACAGCCACAGACTGCACTCTGAACATGGGCGAGTTATCTTTAACATGTGAGCAATTAGTCACCTAGTAGACATGGGGAGGGAGGATGTAGATACATGCAGGTAGTTTTATTTCCTTTTGGGGGAAAACAAAGGCACGTGATCTATTGATGAGCCTCATGTGTGAATATTAGTTAATATTATAAAGCACCTATTATGTGCCAGGCACTCTGATAGGCACTTTATGCTTATTATCTTATTTGCTCCTCACAACAACCAGGGAGGTAGGTATTATGATCTGCACTTTATAGTTGAGGAAACTGAGGCAAATAAAGGTTAAGTGACTTGCCTAGGGTCATATAGCAAGTATCTGAGGTTGGATTGGAACTCAGTTTCTCCTGACTCCAGCTCCAGAACTCTATTCACTGTGCGGCCAGCTGCCCCAATGTAGAATCATAGGATTGTAGTCTAACATTGCAGGAATGCTGCTTATCCCACAGCAGCTGTGATATTGTAGCCACTGCTCCATAAGGGGCCCCTCTTCTTTGGACCTAGGAGCTTGGTTCAGACCAAGCCAGTGATCTTCCTACTCCATCCCTTGCTTGTTAGTGTGCTTAATGAAGAAATTTACTCAAATTTGCCATCCCTCCCATCTGTTAATCTGATGAGTGTACCATCTTTGTTGTCATTAAGTCATTTTCAACTCTTCTTGACCCTGTCAAGCGATGCATGCCAATGCGGTCCATGGAGTTTTCTTGGTAAGAACACTAGAGTGGTTTGCCATTTCCCTCTCCAGGGGATTAAGGCAAACAGAGTTTAAGAGACTTGTCCAAAGTCCCCAATTGACAAAGCTACTAACTGTGGAAGTCTGGTTTGAACTCAGGTTTTCCTGACTCCAGGCCCAGTGCTCTATCCACTGAACCATCTAAGTGCTATATACTGTCTTTACCTTCATCTAAGTCATTGATTTTTCTTTTTTCTTTTTCTTTTCTTTTTTTTCTTTTTTTTTTGGGGGGGGGGGGTAGGGCAATTAGGGTCAAGTGACTTGCCTAAGGTCAAACAGCTAGTTTAGTTTTGTGTCAAGTGTCTGATGCTGGATCTGAACCCAGGTCCTCCTGACTCCAGGGCCAGTGCTCTACTCACTGCACCACATAGCCGCCCCAGTCATTGATTTTTCTTTCTTTCTTTCTTTCTTTCTTTTTTTGGAGGGGGCAAGACAAGGCAACTGGGGTTGTGACTTTCCCAAAGTCACACAGCTAGTGTGTCAAAGTATCTAAGGTCACATTTGAACTCAGGTCCTCCCAACTTCAGGGTCAGTGCTCTATTCACTGTGCCACCTAACTGCCACAAGTCATTGATTTTTCAAAATTGTATTACACAGGACCAGGCACAGATTCTGTTACTCTGTCCATTAGAAACTTCATTCCAAGTGAACATGGAGCTATTAATGATGACTCTTTAGGTCTGGCCTTCTAACTATTTTAGAATCTATCTAACTATACTATTTTCTAGCCTACAATGTCATATCCTACTAGAATGAGTTTTTGTGTATGTGTTAGACCCCTTCGACAGTCTGGTGAAGCCTACAATCCCCTTTTCAGAATAATATTTTTAAATGTATAAAATAAAATACTTAGAATTACAAAGGAAATTATGTTGAAATACAATTACAAAAATATTTTTAAAAGAATTCCTCCTGGAAACACTTTTCAATCTCTTCTCCCTAAATTTTTCTTTATCAGAAATTCTAAGATGGATTGGTAACATCCTCCCAAGGTTTTCATCATTTCCATGCCAGCAACTATATCTCCCTGGTTAATATCACAAACAAACATTCCCTTTGTAGGTTCCTCTACCTCTTTTTTTAATTTATTTTTTTTTTTAGTGTGGAAGGTAAGGCAATTGGGGTTAAGTGACTTGCCCAAGGTCACACAGTAAGTGTTAAGTGTCTGGGGCTGGATTTGAACTCAGGTCCTCCTGACTTCATGGCCGCTGCTCTATTCACTATACCATCTAGCTACCCCCTCCTCCACATTTTAAAGGAAAAAAATCATATTGCAAAATAAGAGTTTATTTTTATAGAACACTATACATTTGAGCCTTACAATAATACTGTGAAGTAGGCTGCAAGTATATTATCCCTATTGTGCAGATGAAGAAATTGAAGCTTAGAAAACTGTGACTTGGCCATGGATAAACAAGTGTCAAAGTTGGGATCTGAACCCCAGTGTTCCTGAATCCAAGTCAAACATTCATTCCCATCACCACTCTGCCTCTATAAAAATCAAGAAATTAACAAAAAGTCAAGAAAGCTTAACAAGTACAAAGTCTGCTAGAGCAAAGAGAGCACTTCAATCAAATTGAGATCAGCCAAGATTGCAATGCCAGTTGCCATTCAAGTCAGTGATCACTAACTGAATAGTATCACTGGGTTGCTATTAACCTGAGTTCAGATATAATATAGGAAAAATGATGTCAGCATTGAAAGTCATTCATAGAAGACAAGCTAGGAGCCCACAATAAAACCTATCGTTTCTTATATCTATGCTCAAAGTTTGAGTAGTAAACAAGGCAACCTAGAAATCCAAACACAAGGAAACAAATTCAGGCTCAGACATCATGGAGTCAGATAGAATTGAAGTTTAAAAGTCAATATGATAGGAAGAACTGTAGCTAGAGATTGCTCTTATGAAAAAGATCTGGATGTTCTGGTCATCTCAAAGCTCAGGCTGAGTTAACAGTATGACATGAAAATGAAAAAAAAAAGCTACTAGGAAGACCAGCTGTGTTAAGAGAACCCCAAATAAACAGAATGAGGAAGTAGTAGATGGTCTGACTTCTCTTCTTTGGTCAGATAAATCGAAAGTTCCAGAAAGGATATGGACAAGGGAGGGTGCTTCCAAAATGGTGGGGTGACTAGATACCATAATATATGAAGATCAATAGAAGGAACTGGAACTGTTTCACCTGAAGAAATTTAGATGTTGGGAGGAACATGATAGTTCTTTTTAAGTATCTTGAGAGTTGTCATATTGAAGAGTGATTCTGCTTGACCACAAAAGACAGAATAAGGACCAACTGGTGGAAGTTGTGAAGAGTCACATTTAAGCTTGCTGTCACATTAATTTTAAAAATAGCAGTACAGAACTGTCTGAAAGTTGAATGAATGGGTACTTCAGGAAGCAGGGGACCTCTTCCCCCTCCAAAGGTCCTTAAGCAAAAGCTCCCTCTTGTTTAGCTATAGACTTGAATTCAGATTAAGTACCTTCAAACTGAGATTATGTGAATACTGAGATAACTTTTATGTACTTACAAGGTCTATCAGCTTAATTTTGCATTTTATTACCCTTCTTTTAGATTACTAAAATGTAGAAACATGGCCTTGGAAGGCCTAGGTATTATAAGTAATAATTAAAATCAATATTATACCTTACCTCAACCACATGTACTCATTCCAAATAAATTAATGTGTCAACTATTTGCCATAACAATTAACATGAGTAGAACGAATTAGTTCCACAACCATTAGCAGAATGACATAAAATATCCATGGACACTTTTATGACTCAGTTGTTTCTGAACATATTTTAGCTTGTTTGCAAAAATGGCACCAGGGCTGCCTCAGTGCATGTCTCAGTGACTAACTCGTATTTTGAGGCACACATTGTTCAGTAGCTGCATTATAAAATGAAAATCAAGTACTTTGAGTAATATTATACAACCTTCTGGTTTATAAACCTTTTTTTAAAAGATGATGTAACAGATAGAATTATTAGAAGTTGACTACTGCCAAACTTTTTGTTTTTTAACTTTTATTACTTTTTCTTATTCAAAGCATAATTTATTTTGAGCTACCTCTACCATACTTCAGATCAGCATGAGAACAGAACAGGGAGAGTCTTTCATTTCTCTTTCCCATTTAAGCTCATAAATGCTAGCAATGACAACAGGGTGCAGTAGAGAAGAGACTAATGCATTTAGAATACAAATAAAACAGCTAGAATTTCAACAAATTAGCGATCTCAAAACAAGGGCAAAAGCAGGTATTTTGAAAATCAAAAAAGAGATGAATGGAACTTAAAAAAAACATTGATCTGATAAGTCTAAATGCTATTTTTGTAAAAGAAGACATTTCATTGAGGACTTTTTGCTTTTATTCCATACTCATTTCCAGTTATAATAACCCTTGAAACTATCTTCCAACTCAAACTCACACATTGGATTGGAGGATGACGATCCCAGGTTCAATGTACTTTGTGTATCTTCATTCTTAAAACTATAGCTCACAACCCCCCAAAGAGGTTTTAATTTTTCTTTTTTTTTTGCCTTTTTTTGGGAGGGCAATTGGGGTTAAGTGACTTGCCCAAGGTCACATGGCTAGTTTTTCTGTTAAGTGTTTGGGGCTGGATTTGAACTCAGGTCCTCCTGACTCCAGGGCCAGTGCTCTACTCACTGTGCCACCTAGCCGCCCCGAGGTTTTAATTTTTCAATAATCAACTTGAAGATAGAATTTGTTTAAAGAAAAAGCACTGAATAGAGTGGCAAAATAACATTTGAACATTTCTTCAAAATCTTAAGGCAGAAATATGTCATTAATAGAAAGAATGAATAAGTATAACTAAATATGAGGGTCCCATATGTGGAATACACATGGAGGGGCAACTCCCATGCTCTAGGGCCCCTTATATAGTCTCATGATGCCCTCTCACTACTCTTCACTGAGTGAAACATATGTCTTGGGTCCTCTGCTCTACTGGGCTTCCTGGACTGCCTCTTAATGGATATTGAGCTAGGAGCTAGGCTTTAATTCCTACGTAACATTAGTCCCACCAAGTTCACATCCAGTGGTAACATCACTGCTGGATAAGACTTTGCCTGGGCTCCTCCTAGTCTGGGATCTGAAAGGCCACTCTTAAATGTGACTTCTTGTTCCTCCTGACATTGATATTGTTACTGACTGCAAACCCAGACTCTAGAACTCTGGGACACTAAGGGAGGATTGACCCCCTTCATACCTCAGATGCATTGATGCTATATCAGCTATAAACCTAAACTCTGGAATGCTATAGAAGAGAAGGGAACAAGCATCTATGTAGCAACTACTATGTTCCAGGCACTGTGCTAAGCATTTTTTACAAATATCATCTCATTTAATCCTCAATACAACTCTGTGAAGTAGGTGCTAGTATTATTCCTCATTTTATAGTTGAGAAAGCTGAGACAAAAACAGGTTAAGTGACTTGTCCAGGGTCACACAGCTAAAAGATATGTAGGGATGGATTTTAACTCAGGGTTTTTTTTTTTACTGTAGGCTGGAGCATTATATTCATGGACCTCCAGGGACTCCAGAAGAAAGCTCTAAAATCTCAAAAGTTCACAAACTCCACTCTCTTCACAGATTGCCATGAGTGAAGGAGTCACCGAGTTTCCTCAAAAGGACTGAGGAAGTAGCTAATGTGGGAAGAAACTAAAGCTTAAAAGGCCTGACAGTCAAAGAGTTTCATCCTCACTGCAGAAAGAGTTACACAATGTCCATGCATGCCCAACAGTCCCACCAAAGCACTTCCACTGAACAACATCACAACTCTACTGGAAATAGCAAGCAGGCTCCTCGGCTTCTCCATGTGGGGAGATGTCATTAGAGACATTCTGCACATGTACCATCTCTCTATTACATTTAAAATTTTTTATATTTTATTTTTCCCCAATTACATGTTAAAAACTATTTTAAACATTTTTTTAAGTTTTGAGTTCCAAATTCTATTCCTCCCTCACTTCCCCTTCCCTCCCACCCCCAGGATGGTAAGCAATGAGATATAGGTTATACATGTGCAATCATGTAAAATATTTCCATCTTAACATTTTTGACAAGAGTCAAATAAAAGAAAAATAATGGAAAAAGTGAAAAATAGCATACTTCAATCTGTATTCAAACAATATCAATTCCTTCTCTCGAGGCAGATAGTATGCTTCATCATTAGTCCTTTGGGGGATTGTCTTGGATCATTGTATTTCCAAGAAAAGCTAAATCATTCACAATTCTTTATCAAATAATATTGCTGCTATTGTGTAAAGTGTTCTCCTGGTTTTATTCAATTCACTATGCATCAGTTCATGAAAGTCTTCCCAGATTTTTCTGAAATCATTCTGTTTGCCATTTCTTATAGCACAATGATATTCCATTACAATCATATACCACAGTTTGTTTAACCATTCCCCAATTGATGGGTATCCCTTCAATTTCTAATTCTTAGCCATGACAAAAAGAGCTGATATAAATATTTTTGTACAAATAGGTCCTTTTCCCTTTTTTTGGATGTCTTTGGGATATAGATCTAGTAGTGGCATTACTAGATCAAAGGGTATACACAGTTTGACTGCCCTTTGGGCATAGTTACAAATTGCTCTCCAGAATTGTTGGATCAGTTCACAGATCCACCAACAGTTCATTAGTGTCCCACTTTTCCCACATCCCCTCCAATACCCATCATTTTCCTTATTTTGTCATATTGGCCAATCTGATAGGTGTGAGGTGATACCTCATAGTTGGTTTAATTTGCATTTTTCTAATCAATAGTTATTTAGAGCATTTTTTTCTAATGATTATAGATAGCTTCGATTTCCTTTGACCATTTATCAATTGGTGAATAACTTGTATTTTTATAAATTTGACTCCATTTTCTCTGTTTTTTAGAAATGAGATCTTTATCAAGGATACTTCTTACAAAAAATTTTAATAATTCCAATTACGTTTTATCAGCATTAGCTTGTGATGCTCTTTACCAATGAGTGTTGATTTATCTTGTTCTTTTACTTGTTTCTTTCCTCATCTAAATAATCTCACATTTATGGGCTAACTACTTAAATGTTCACTCATTATTCTCTTTATTTCTTTCATAGAGGGCAAGGCTCCTGAAAAACAAAAGTCCACTCTATCTTCTATCCAAACTTTCTATTAGCGCCTTTGCCAATCTCACTTATTTCCCCTTCTATCATTACTTTATTCCTCATTTGTTTTAATCCGTCTTAGTTTTTTTTTTTTTTTGAAGGGCCACCATCTTTTGAACATTACTACCAGAAAAATCAATTCATGAAGGAAACAGCATGGTAGGGTGGCACCTCCCCTCAATTTTAATGAAATTGCCCAATGTTCTTCCTTCATAGATAAGAACAACTGGAATTTCCCTTCCTCCTTGCTCTAACCTTACCCTGTCCTGTCTAAAAAGTTACCAATCATCTGATAATTGCCATGTCTAATGATTTGTTCTCAGTCTTCATCTTTCTTGACTTCTCTGCATTCTTTGATATCACTGGTCACCTTTTTTGGATACTATCGCCTCTCTACACTTTAATGACACTCTCCTGGTTTTCCTTTCTATCTAACCTCTGCATTGACTTCTTTGTGGTTCTTCATCTATACCATAATCATTCATCTCAGGTATTCCCCGTAGGCTCTGTCTTAGGCCTATTCATCCTTTCCTTCTATATTAGAGCTCTTGGTGATCTTATCAACAACCATGAATTGAATTATTATATCTATATAGGAGATTTCCATATTTCTATATCCTGAGATACATTCCCAAATGCCTTTTTAGGCATCTTGAACTAAATGTCTTATGGGAATATAAAACTTACCTCCTCTGAAACAGAATTCATTATCTTCCCCACCCTGACTCTAAACTCTTTTCTCTTCCCAATTTTCCTATCCACAGTTACTCAGTATAATAACCATGGTTTCATCCTCCACTCATCAATCATACTCATCCCATATAGCCAATCTATTGCCATCTTGCCCTTTCTACCTTCACAACCTCTTTCCTATATATTCCTTTCTCTCCTCTCTCCCAGGCACCATCCTTGTACAAGAACTTATGCCTTACACTTGGAGTATTGCAGAAAACTTCTAGTTGGTCTACTAGACTCATGTCTCACCATGCCAATCTTTCACTTAGCTAGCAAAATTACTTTTCTAGACCATTATTTGGATAATGTCATCTAGTACTTAATAAATTCCAGAGGCTCCCAATTAACTCCAACCTCAAAAATAAAGCTCTGCTTTAGGCATTTAAAACTCTTTTTAACATGATTCCTCCCTACTTTTCAGATCTACTAACACTTTGTTTCCTTCCACTCTGTACAGTCCAGCACCATTGATCCACTCCACACATATCAATTCATTACCTAACCTTATTACCTTTGCTTTTGCATGCTCCTCATGCCTAGAATGCTCTCCCTCCTCAACTTCATTTCTTAGTCCCCGGTTTCCTTCAAGACTCAGTTCAAGTGACATCCTTTGCAATAGACCTTTCTGTTCTCGCTGCTGCTAATGTCTTGCCTTTTGAAGTTACTTTCTAACTACTTTGCATACATCTATTATGCTATTTACTTTGTTCTACCACATTCTAATATGAGTTCCCTGACACAGAAAACATGCTTTTTCCTTCCTTTGTATCATCAGCACTTAGCTCAGTGACTGACATTTAATAAGCATTTATTCAATGCTTGTTGACTAACTAAAAGCTTAAATAAAATTTAAGATATTAAGATTTAAGATCGTTAAGATATAATACATCTATTCATAAAAAA
Organism: Gymnobelideus leadbeateri; assembly: GCA_011680675.1. Taxonomy (NCBI): domain Eukaryota; kingdom Metazoa; phylum Chordata; class Mammalia; order Diprotodontia; family Petauridae; genus Gymnobelideus; species Gymnobelideus leadbeateri. The sequence continues at coordinate 525,255 of WOXC01006301.1, forward strand.
AATCATAGAATTCAGTCTAAATTACTGGTCCAAGAAAGAATACATTAATCCCCAAAGAAAATATTTTGGTCCAGATAATTTGCAAGTAAGTTCTAACAAACATTTAGAGAACAAATAAATCCCGTATTATACATACTTTTGAAAAAAAAAAAGAGAAAGAGAAGATACCTTGCCAAAGTCTTTCACTGAGGTAAATATAATTCTGTTATACAAACCAGGAAGAGATAAAGAAGAGAAAAAATCTCTAATATCGATACAAATGCATTTAATGAAATATCAACAAAAATATTGCCAGAGATTATTCCTAAAATTATTCAATATGACCAAGTTAAATGGGCATAAGGAATATCAGTTTTCAATATTAGGAAAATTATAAATATAATTATTCATGATATTAATATCCCCAGGGCCTTAATATAGTTGTTGCTTAATAACAAAATAATAAAAATCACATAATCATATCACTAAAGAAAAATTATTCAATAGAAAATAGCACTCATTTGTTAAAAGTGCTAAGAAGCATAAGAATAAAATATTTTTCCTCAATATAGTCAAAGGCATCTATCTAATACCAAAAGCTAAATTATTTAAAATAGGGGAAAACTAGAACATTTTCCAATAAGATCATAGGTGAAGCAATGCTGCCTACTTTCTTCACCATTATTTGGTATAATGATAGATATGTTAGTGATAACAGTGAAATAAAAATAAAGTACTGTGAATCAGTGGAAAGAATCCTGAATTTACAATCATACAATCTGGCTTAGATCCCTGTCTAAGCAAACTTCTCTAGTTCTCAGTTTCTTTATCTGTAAAATTGAGGGTGAGGGGTCATACTAATTTCCTTTCTAGGTCTAAACATATAGTCCTATGAAATAAATAAAGATGATTGTCACTGGCAAAGAGGAAACTAATGTATTTCTATTTGCAAGAGAAATCAAGTTATACAATATTGCAGAATCTCTTGGATAAGCTCTATAACCTGTGAGAAAAGCTTAGACAAGCCATAAAATAGGTAGGAAAGTGGAAAAAGACTGTCTACTATCCAGAATGTATGATACAATTAGAAGACCCGAGTTCAAATCCAGCCTCATACACTTCCCAGCTGTGTGATCTTGGCCAACTCACTTAATCCTGTTTGCCTCAATTTCCTCACTTGTAAAATGAGCTGGAGAAGGAAAGGGCAAACCATTCTAGTAGCTTTGCCAAGAGAAGTCTCAAAAGGGGTCACAAAGAGTTGGATGCAACTGAACAGAAACAATGAATAGAAACATGTATTGCTTTCAAAGAACACATAAAATTACTACACCTGAGTCCAACACATCAAAAAGCCAAACCATGTCAGTATCCCAGGCTGTTTTCTGGAAGCTACATGGAATCAAAACTTGGCAAAAAGTTATGGGGTCTTTTAGAATTCTTATCTTTTTCCACCTACATCCTACAGTAATTTTCTAGTGCTTATACATACATAATATGTGCACACACACATACATACATATATACATAAAAAGCATACACACATGCAAACACACACATTGTTCTCAGTAAAATATAAGATATATTATTGAGACTGATGCCAAAATCATGTCAGTTTCTGATTTAGGCAATATGAGAGGAAGGTTCAAATCAGAAGATGCCCCTGATCCAGATGCTGATGTTGATAGTTTGAAAATCCATGCTGGAAATGGTACAAGTATTCAATTAGTATTATAGGAAAACATGGTAGAGAGAACCATGGAGTCCTGGGTCATTTTGTCACTACAGTTCCCCTAAATAGCCCATATTATAATGTGTCCTCTAGGGAACTGATATGGTAAATTTCATGACGTTTTGAACACATTTCTATCAAAAGCTGTTAATAGGGTTTCTTGCCCCACCTTTATCCCTTTTGCCACCACACAACTGTGGATGGAGAATGTCTTCTGTTTTCATGGTCATCAAACTGTCTTTTCTTATTTAGACCAGATTTCCTTTACTAAAAATAATTCCAATTTGCTCTCAAACAAAATTTTCTTTCTCCTCTCCTTTAATCCCTTTTTCCTTTGTCTCTCTTTCAGAGTCCTTATGTATGTGTCTAATTTATAAACTTCAACCTGACCTCTTGTCATATTTACCAAGTCTGTATGAGGCAATTCTAATAGCATTTGAAATAATCACTTTAAGAAAAAAGGGGGAATTGTTTTTGTAACCAAATTTTGTAACCAAATTTAAATGAAATTTTAAATTACTAAAAGAAACACTATGCCAATCAGAAATTGTAGATTACTTGAAGAACAGAGAATAAAAGAAAACCTTGGAGAGAATGTCCAGGTCTGCAGGCAAAGGAGGTAGGAAGAATCAGACCTTTGCAGAATAATGGTTGACGACTTTCTCTTCAGAATCCTGGCAGGTACAAGCCTGGGGATCCAGGGACCCACTATCTCCAGTATCCAGTAGCATCTTTTCTCATCAGAGTCCTAGCACATGAGATGTTGCCAAAGTCTACAGGAATCATGCTTGGTCAATAATATCACTGTCAGCAACAACCTCATCAAACTACAGTTGCTCATCAGGCTGCCCCAAGTCAGTTATCTTCCCCTCCAAAACAATCCCTATTAGCACAACTAACAAAACAAACTCCCACTTCCTGCCATCTCACATCTCATTTTACAATAAAGTTTCCTTTAGGCAAGAGGACACCACCTCACCATCTGGACTATGGTAGCCAGAAGCACATGATCTCAATACTGGCCTCCAGTTTCACAATTGAAAACTCTGTCTAGAAAGCTATTTGCAGTTGTGCTAAGCAAAGAGCTAAGATGTGTATCCCTTTTCTCTAGAGATATCACTACCTGGTATATACCTCAAGGAGGTCAAAGGAAAAAGAAAAACACCATACACTCCAAAAAGTTATAGGAACTTTTTAAAAATAGTATCAAAGAATTAGAAATAAAGTAGACGTCTATCAAGTGAGGAATGGCTAAATGAGTTGTGGTACCTAACACATTGGGCTATTACTGTGCTGGGAGGAATGATGAATAGAAAGAATATAGACAAATATGAGAAGACTTACATGAACCAATGTAAAGTAAGTAAAGCCAGGAAACAATACACACCATGACTGCAACAAGGTAAATGGAAAGAACAATAACCACAACAAAACCCACCCAATGTAATTGTAATGCCCAAGCTTGGTCTAAAAGAAGAGATGGAAAAATGCTCCTCCCTTTTATCATGCTGAAATGGTGGATTGTGGGCACAGAATGTTGTAGACACTGGCAGATGTGCTAGTTAGTCTTCTTTAACTGCTTTCTCATTCATTGTTATGGGAAATTGTTCTCTAAATAGGGGTAAAACCAAAAATATCAATTAAAATTTTTTAAAAGAAAAGGAAAGCATATAGAGATAGAGCCTTGGTTAAGAGAAAGACTTTTGGCTTGGGGTTGTGGTTTGTTTTTGTTTTTTTTTCTGCCAACAAGTGACAGTGCTTGGAGATCATCCTATAAATCTGAACATCACATTTCAAATCCTATTTAACAAAGTCTACCATGCAAAATAATTTTTTTTATAAAACCAAAAACTAAAATATAATCTCTTTCACTTAAACATGGCAAGTCTCCACATTTGACCCATATATTTGCACACATGGTGTTTCCAAGGTTAGTTATTAAGTTAGGATGATTTCCAAAGAGTTGATTCACCATGAACAATTGTGCTGTGTTCTGTGGTCACATATGCCAGCTTCCAGTGGCTTGAAACACTTTGGGAGAGGCGCAGTCACTTTTTCAGACAAGCTTCTCACTAACTTTATTCTATGTCAGGACCCCCTGAATATTCTACCACAGTAGCCTGGAAGTTAACCTGGGTCTTCAATGTGCAGTTTACTCTGAGGAATTTATTTGTGTTGAGAAGAGAATCTGCCTCATTAAAGCATCTGCCATCACAATGCCCCTAATTCCTGCTCTGTTATTTTCCTTTGACTACCAATCACCATGACACATTCCAAATGACAGAGGTTCTCCAGTGACAGTTAAAACAGAATTTCAGTGTTGACTTGTCCCAAGGTTAGTTGGAGCATAACTGAATTTAATTGCACCTTCTGTGTATCCATTCATGGCTGGTGTCTGTGATTCTAGTGCCAAAATGCCATACCATCAACACTGGGCTCAGAAAAATACAATCTTTTCCATTACATGATACAAAAATCAACTCCAGTCCTAAACTGGAAAGATACTACTTATACCTTATAATGACTGGAGAGGAATCCTTATAAGAGAATTGTTTGACTTCCCTATTCAATTCAATTCAATCCCATAAGCATTTATTAATTAAATAATATTAATAGATAATAATAGCAATACCTATATTCAAATTTCTATGCTAATCATTGGTGATCATTACAAATATTATTATTTTGGCCCAAACTTGTGATTTATCAGCATAGGAAACTCTTTGGTGTGGAAAATGCATAAAGACACAAATTATTTTTTTAAGACATGTCTAGGGTCACTGTGACATTTAATGGATTTCCATGGCTACACAGCTGTGTCCAAGGGAGGACACAGGTCTTCTTTTTTTTTTTTTTAAGTTTTTGCAAATCTTTTTTTTTATTAAACAAATGCTTTATTAACTTCTGTTTTACAGCATTCATTTCCACCAGATTTTGAGTTACAATCATTTTCCCCCTGTTATTCCCTTACCCGCCCTCCCAGAATAGCAGTCCCACAAGATATCGCTTCCTCCAATCTGCTCTCTCCCATACCTTCTCCCATACCCCCTTCGACTCCTCCATTAGAGGAAGGTGAGTCTTTGCATCCCAATGCCTGCACATCTTATCTCCCTATTACAAGGAAAAGAGCATTAACAATAGTATTTATATATATTTGAAACATTTAATGCTATGACCTCGAATTTCAGATCCATTTCCTTCCTCCCTTGTCACCCATTCCCTCTTGGGAGATAAGTAATTCAGTATATGTTGTACATGTCTAGCTATGCAAAACATTATCATAGTAGATATATTGTACAAGGCTGCTTATAATTCCCTCCCACTCATCCCACCCCCCACCTGTCCATTCCCTACATGATCCTGTCCCTCTTCTATAGTGGGTACTTCCCACCTCCCCTCCCCCCAAGGATGCCCTCCCATCCATCTCCCTCCTCTCATCCCCCTTCCCCCTATCCTGCTGCAGGTTAAGATATCCCATTTAGTATTTTTGTCATTCTCTCCCTGAACCAAATTCAATGTGAATGTGGTTTTGCCTTTTTAGCCTTCCTATTCTCCCCCTCCCTTGCAACCACTTCCCCTTGCTTCTTCTACAAGGGATAGTTTACCCTACCCTGTCTCTCCCTATCTCCTCTTGCCACTTTCCTCTCTCACCTCATAATTTCATTCCTCGAGTATTCTCCCTTCCCAACAAGTTCAACCTATGCCCTCTATCCATGTATAACTGTACCATATACACACACATTCACATATGTATTCATATGACCACACCCCCTTCTTCCATTATTTTCATAGTGAGAAAGATATCATCAGTCACAGTTATTGCTTTTCCATATAGGAATGTAAATAGTTCAACTCTGATAAGTTCCTTTTGATTTCTTTTCCCTGATTACCTTCTCAGGCATCTCTTCCTTCTTGTGTCTGGATATCAAATTTTCTATTCAATTCTGGTTTTTTCTTCAAGAATGCTTGAAAGTCCTCTATTCCACTGAATGACCATATTTTCCCCTGAAACAAAATACTCAGTTTTGCTGGGTAGGTGACCCTTGGGTTCATTCCCAGTTCTTTTGCCCTCTGGAATATCATATTCCATGCCCTTCGATCCCTCAGTGTAGAAGCTGCCAGGTCCTGGGCTATTCTGATTGTGTTTTCACAATATTGAAATTGTTTCTTCCTGGCTGCTTGTAGTATGTTCTCCTTGATCTGGGGATTCTGGAACCTGGCCATAATATTCCTGGGAGTTTTCTTTTTGGGATCTTTTTCAGGAGGTGATCAGTGGATTCTTTCAACCTCTATTTTGCCCTCTGGGTCTAAAACAGCAGGGCAGTTTTCCTTGAGAAATTCTTGAAGGGTGATTTTTAGGTTCTTTCTTTGATCGTGGCTTTCAGGTAGTCCAATAATTTTTAAATTGTCTCTCCTGGATCTATTTTCCAGGTCAGTGGTTTTTCCCATGAGATATTTCACATTGCCTTCTAATCTTTCATTTCTTTGGATCTGCTTAACAGTATCTTGATTTCTCATAAAGTCATTAGCTTCCATTTGCTCCAGTCTAACTCTGAAGGAATGAATCTCCTCAGTGAACTTCTGAGATTCTTTTTCCAGCTGGCAAATTCGACTTTTTAAGGCATTCTTCTCATTGCCCCTTTGGGCCTCCTTTGCCATTTGAGTTAGTCTATTTTTTAAGGTGTTGTTTTCCTCAGTCAGGCTGTTGACCTTCATTTCATACTTTTCCTGCATCCTTCTCATTTCTCTTTCCAATTTTTCCTCCACTTCTCTTATTTGATTTTTAAAGTCCTTCTTAAGGTCCTCTATGGCCTGCAACCCGCTCATGTTTTCCCCTGGGGGCTTTTGGAGCAGGACTTCTGACCTCACAGTCCTTTTCCCGCTCTATGCCCCCAAAATAGGAGTCTAGGGTTGCATTTTTCTGTTTCCTTTGCCTTGGCATGTTGCCACTTAATTACTTGACTTTTGGGCTTGTTGCCACACTATGGCTTTAAGGCCAGATAGAGGAATTTTCGTCCCGAACGTGTGGGGGGCAACTTCCGTTTCTGGCAAGCTGTAAACCCACCCACGACTTCCACCCTAGATCACAATCCAGATCCAGGGAGGTTAAAGCAAGAGCGATTACCCCCCAAGACTGATCGCTGGATCTCCCTACAATTTGCAGGCAGGGAGCTGGAGCTGCCTCTGAAAACTACAAAATGGCATGTCTCCTCAGAGGCTTCTAGCCCCCAGGGGAGGGAGCTGACGCATTCCCCAAATACAGGTCCCAAAGTCCATAGGACACTAACCTCTTACTTTGTCCTAGGCATGTCTATTTTGATAATTCTGGAGTCGCCACAGCTCCTGGTGTTCTGGGGTTCCTCCAGCCGGCTACTGGCCCTGCCGCCTACTGGCCCTGCCGCCCTGGGGCTAAAACCTCGGCTCACGTGGACCTGGGCTCAGCTCAGCTCCCTGTGCTCTGCATGCTGCGCGCTGCCAGGTCCCAGACCTCTGCGCTGGTCCTTCCTGCCCGGCTGCTGGGCTGTCCTCAGCGGGAGGTTAGCTTCTCTGTGTCGTTCTGTGGGTGCTGGGGCTCCAGAAGTTGTTCAGAGTCCCCTTTTACATAGTTTGGGGGGAATCTGGGGGAAGAGTGGCTTGGATGAGCTGTTTCTGCTCCGCCATCTTGGCTCCACCCCTGACACAGGTCTTCTTGACTACAAAGTCAGACTTTTATCTACTATGCCACACTATCTAGCTCTTATCTCTGTCTCTCTCCACATCATGTTACTTTTCTACACAGTGGAGATATAAAGTAAAAATTAAGTAATTTATAATAAAAACAACTAATATTTATACATACACATATATTATGCTTTGAGATTCTGAAAGTGTTTTTTCTTCATAGAAATCCTTGAGGATAATGGTGCAAATATTACTATCCTCATTTTAGAGAACAGGAAACTAAGGCTCTAAGAAATCATGTAACTTGGCCATAATTATATAGCTACTAAGCTTTTGAGTCACAATTTGAATCCAGGTCTTTGACTCAAAGTCTAGTTATTTTCCCACCATTCCTTGCTGTGTGGGATGACTTTAGCTTTTTGGGTTGCAATATCATACAGCTGAATTTGCAGTTCACTAAAACCTCAAATCTTCCCAGGAACGATATTGTCACTTCTCCATCCTATTCATACAAATTTTTCAATTCAAGTATAGAACTTGAGATTTCCTGATTAAATATATTGTTATTTAATTTAGCCCAGAATCTTGGCCTGATAAGATCTTTCTGCTTTTGTCACTCATCATGCTAGTTACCTTGATACTTTATGATATCTGAAAATTTGACAAACCTGCAGTTTATGCCTTCATCCAAGTAGCTGATAAAAATGTTGGAACACCACGGGGCTTGGGATGGATTCCTGGGCCACATCACTAGGAGACCCCCATTCAAGTTGACATTGACCCACTAATGACGACTCAGTTGGTCCTGGCATTTAACCAGCTTCAAGTTCACTTAACTGCACTGTTTTCTATATATGCCAGAAATATGCCTCCTCTCTGTCCCCAAGAACAGCAGGGAGACTTTGTCAAACGGTCTGTTGAAAGTATACTATGCCAACAACATTTCTCTAAGCCACTAGGCTAGTAACCATGTCAAAAAGAAAAGAAAAGATCGCCTGGAATGACCTGTTCTAGATGAAGTCGTAGAGGCCTTCAGTGATCAATACTTTCCTTTTTAAGTAATCGCAAACCACCCCCAGAACAATGTGTTATAGACTTTTGGGGAAAATAGAAGTGAAAATCATTGCTCTATAATGAGCAGATTTTGTAGTCTTCCTATTTTGAAATTCTGTACATTTGATTTGCCCTTGTCCTGTCCTTTGGCACCTTCCCCATTCTCCATTCTCCAAAATTTGCTAAAGCGTGTGCACACACACACACACACACACACACACACACACACACACAAATGCATGTCACCCCGGTTCAAGGAGATTGTGAACATGGGAATGAGAAGAAACATAAGAGCTAAAAGGCTCATGAATCAGGCAGGTTATCACTTAGAAGCATAAAGCATCAGTTACCCAGTTCTATAGTCCCCGGGGCACAGGAATAGTGACTGTGGCACTGTGGGATGAGAACTCATATTGAGAGTCCAGATCTCTGGGTCTCTGTCTTCATATGGGATTTTTGTTTCAGGGAAGATTCACAGGGATTGAGTGGAAGGGAGTCTTTGGTGGTCTAGACTTCAGTCGCCTCTTATCAACCATGTCGGCATTGTGATTAGGAAAATTTGCTAATCTTGCCTACATGGATTACATGAAGTTTCCTAAAATGATGATGATAAATATAGCCTTGCTTTCCTTCCTTAAATGTAGCTGACTCAACCACTATTGAGTACATAGGAGCTTCTGGGTACATAGGCAGGTCATTTAGTGGTCAAACATGGAGTCACTTCCATCAGCAAAGACCTAGCAAGAGGCCAGGCTTTAGCGCTGTATCCTCTACTCTACACTGCCATTCATTGTTTGTTTTTATTCTTCATTAATATGATATTAATCAGCTAGAGGTATCAAATTTTTGACTGACTACTTAATAATTATTATAAAAGCAGAGGATAGTGTATAAACCTTTGGCCAGGAATCAGAGGAACTAGAATAATATCTTGGTTCCACCTCTTACAAGCCATGTGCTTTTGAACAATTCACTTGAATTCTAGCTACTAAGGATCATGGACTCATAGATTTAGTACTAGAAGGGACCTTAGATGCCATTGAGTTCAACTCTCTGATATGACAAATGAAGAAAAAGAGGCCGAAAATGTGAAATGACTTGCCTAGGGTCATACACTCTTCATTTCCAAGGTTAGATTCAAACTTAAATCTTTCTAACTCCAAGTCTAACAATCTGTTCACTATAGCACCTCTCTGCCTCATTTCTCTGAACTTTCCTTTCTTTCTCTATAAAATGCTGTTAATAATCATAGAGCTGTTAGGAGGATTGGAAGAGATAATGGATGTGAAAATACAAGTTAAGAGAAGATTCTTTAAAAAAAAATTGGGGTTAAGTAACTTGCCCAAGGTTACATGGCCAGTTTTTTTTTGTGTGGGTGTTAAAGAGGCCAGAACTGATCGGGTCCTCCCTACTCCAGGCCTGGAGCTCTTACTCTGCCACCTAGCCACCCCTAGAGAAGATTCTTATAATTAAGACAGTTGGTTTGTTATATTAACCTGCTTCTTCTAAAGTTATCTCAAGGACCTACAATTCCTCAGGAATCAGCTCCCCAAAATAGGTTTATATGATGACATATGAAAAACTACAATGAGCACAAAATCCCTCTCGTTCAGCTAAGAGAAATCTGGAGATCGACACAGTAAGACTCCTGCTACATAGCCAATCCCTTGCGTAACTGTGGCAAAGAATGTTGTTGATGCCCTTTTTTTCTCTCTCAGCTCCAACTCCCCCCACTTCCTCATTGCTCTCCTGCTTCCCATGGCTACTTAGTATCTCTTGATTTAGCTTCCAACCTAGCCCTGAACTCCCAGACAGCATCTGCTGCTCCTATCCTTCTCATTCTACATCCACCGATCAAAATTTACCAATCTTAGTTCCCCTTTCTTTTGGATCAGGTTCTCTGGTTATAGAATAAATTCAAGCCGGGTCTAGAACACAGAGCTTATGAAGTGAAATGACAGTGGGGTTAATAACTGTTTGTTTGCTTTTTTCAGGATGACTACTGTGGTGGATAGAGTATTAGACTCGGGATACCCTCTCTAGATGGCACTCTTGACTCTCCCATACTCTTTCTACAATGCTCCAGAGACCCGTTCAACCTGGAAACTCACTCCACCCCTGGACTTCAAATACTGAAAATGACGCCCCACTTTCCCTCGCCTTCCCTGCTGTAGTCTTTCCCTCTGATTGGCTGGTCTCTCCCAGAACCTGAAGAAGGATGCCCAGGCCATCCATGTCCTCATTCCTCTATAGGCTGAACTCCTCAGTCTCTTTGACTTCTCACATTTTTCAGCTTCCTTTTATATATTGTTTATTCCATTAGAATATAAGCTCCTTGAGGGCAGGGAAAGCCCTTCTACTTGTATTTGTATTTCTAGAACTTAGCATAGCAATCCACACATACTATTATTAGTCAGTTGTTCAGTCCAGTCTGACTCTTTGTGACCATGTAGACCATAGTATGCCAGGCCCACAGGCCATAGGATTTCCTTGACATAGATACTGGAGTGGTTAGCTATTTCCTTCTCTAGTGAATCATCTTGTCAGAACTCTCTACTGTGACCTGTCCATCTTGGGTAACCCTGCATGACATAACTTATAGTTCATTGAGCTATGTGAGTTCTTCCACCACAATGAGGCAGCGATCCAGGAGGAAACCTGACACAAAATAAGCATTTAACAAATGCTTGTCAACACAACTTAAGTATGATCTCCCCAGGGTTGCCTACTGTGTCTCACCTTGTTATTCTAGGGGTATTTAAAAGGCTAATAGTAATAATTTTTAATAGTTTTGTTTCCAAGTTCCCATCCAGTATAATCCCCATTGATTATCATCCAGATTTGATTAGCTTTTATGAAAAGGTATTTATAATATGAAGCATGTAAGCAAGGACTGTTACAGAAGAAAACCCTCCTCCCCCAGCAGATCAGGGGGTCTGCTCTTCCCTTATACGTACAAGGTTTCTGAGGAGAATGGGATCAAATTTAGCACATATGGTCACAATTTCTGATTATTGGAAGTGTTTCTTTGTATAGTCCTCGTGAGAGAGAGAGAAAGAGAGAGAGAGAGAGAGAGAGAGAGAGAGAGAGAGAGAGAGAGAGATTGATTAAGATAAAGAATCTTTAATTAAGTTCACAGAAAAATCAAGGTATCAAATAGGTCAAGACATCAAGACTCCTGTCAGATATCTGTCAAAGAAGAAAGGAGAAGAACTTGGTGTGCAACTGAGATGAATTACAGATGTCAAGGTCATTCTGAAGGTTACTTAAATATAACTGAAGGAAGAAAGGGACAACAAAAACTTTAGATTTTATTTACTCTTTAACTGGTAATACTTAGTAATTTAGAAACATGAAATAAAGATGTGAAAACATCTGTGGAGTCAAAGAAGCAGTAGAATTATTTTGCTGCAAGAAGGATGGGTTCAAGTAACAGTATAAATAGAAAAATGAGTCCAGAAAAAAAAACCAAACTAGAAAATTAAAAATTTCTAGCAATATGGTCAAAAGTGACTGATCTAAAGGGCAGATCAAGATCAGGGAATTAGAGAGCTTCAGCAACCTTGTAGGGAAAAAAGAAAAGAATTTTATTTGTTTCAGGAAATTATACCAGAAGATTCCCTGTAGAATCATGTGAAGTCTATCTACTTTGAATCTGGTGCTTGTTTTTACAATATTGAAGTCTACTGGAAAAAAAATACATCTAGACTGCAAATAGAAATTCACAGGATGCCGTATGGAAAAAAAAGGGAAATTCAACTCACCCAGATACATAATCGTCAAACTTCCAAACTACAAGGAAAACAAAATAAGCCTGCAATCAACCTGGAGGGGGAAAATGCATATTAAAAGAAAAGCATCACTTCACATTTCATGAGATTTGTAAGAATAGGAAAGTACAGAGAGCTGAAATATTAAATATATGAAATCATTGAAATCACAAAGTCACTGGATCATAGAATTTTAAGAAAATATATTACCTAGAAAACTTGAAATTATAAAGTGCTAAAAATTTAAGAATGGATATTATATCATATTTGGTTATAATACCAATAAACAGGGCATATAAATGGGCCATTAATTTTTCAAAATACACACATACACACACAAGAAGCCATTTATAAAGTTAAAGTCAATTGAATTATAACAAGTAGAAAAACAATATTCTGTTAATGGCCTATGATAGATTTTTTAAAAAGATAAGTAATGATAAAGTTAAATACTTGAAAAGTGCTGAAGAAATAAGGTTAATTAGACATGCGAAGAAAACTAATTGAGCATCTAGGTAACAAACAAGTGTCATATAAATTTAGAGATAGTCATATTTTAGGCAGAGCCAAGATAGTGTAGTAGAAACAGCACTTCCCCAGCGCTTCTGCCCATACCACTTCCAAAACATATAAAAGGGACTCTGAACAACCTCTGGAGATCCAGAACCCACAAAATGACACAGGGAAGATAACTTCCTGCTGAGGCAGCCTGGCAGCCAATCAGAGAGCTGAGCCGAGGCCTGCCTGAGTCGGAGGTTTTAGCCCCGGGGCAGCCAGACCAGAAGCCAGCTGGAGGGACTCCAGAACACCAGCAGCTGTGGCATTTCCAGAATTACCAACACATAGATGCCAATGACCAAGTGAGAGGTCAGTGTAGTATGGACTTTGGGATTCATTGGGAAAGTGTCAGCCTCTTTCCCTGGGGGTGAGAAGCCACTGAGTAGACATGGCGTGGCCGCCATGTTGCAGCTTCAGTTCCTGGCCTGCAGACTGTAGGGGGATCCAGCAACCAGTCTGGAGGGGTAATCACTCTTGCTTTAACCTGCTTAGATCTGGATTGCAGTCTGGGGTGGAGGTCTTCGGGTGTGTGACCAGCTGGCCAGAGTGTGTGGAGGCTTCAGAGAGGGCACCCAACTAATACCTCCAGTAGCTGAGAAAACCCCAGTGTTTAGGATGGAAGCTCCCCTGTCTGGTGGCAGAGTCCTACTGAGGCAAGAAACCCAAAAGTCAAATAATTGAGTGGCAACATGCCTAGGCAAAAGAAACAAAATAAACAGAAAAATGCAACATTAGACTCCTATTTTGGGGGCAAAGAAGACCAAAGCACAAAACAGGAGGAGGATTGGGAGGTCAGAACTCCTGCACCAAAAGCCACAAATGAAAATACAAGCTTGTGAGAGCACAGTTGGTACAGTAGTGACACTCAAGAATGAGGAGACAACAGTATAATTATGAGATCAGAGGATTCAGTGGCTCTGTAGCACCTGACGTATAATTTCTCATCAACTGGAGGATGGCTGAACAAATTATAGTACATAAATATAATGAAATATTCTTGTGCTTTAAGAAATAACAAATGTGAAGAATTCAGAGAAAAATAGGAAAACTTACATGATGAATTGATGAAGAGTAAAGTAAGCAAACCAGCAAATACAAGCTGGTTACAGGCCATAGAGGACCTTAAGAAGCAGATAAGAGAAGTGGAGGAAAAATTGGGAAGAGAAATGAGAAAGATACAAGAAAAGTATGAAATGAGACTCAACAGCATGACTGAGGAAAATAACACCTTAAAAAATAGATGACTCAAATGGCAAAAAAGGCTCAAAATGGCAATGAGGAGAAGAATGCCTTAAAAAGCAGAATTTGCCAGATGGAAAAAGAATCTCAAAAGCTCACTGAGGAGAATCATTCCTTCAGAATTAGACTGGAGCACATGGAAGCTAGTGACTTTATGAGAAATCAAGATGCTGTTAAGCAGATCCAAACAAATGAAAGAATAGAAAGCAATGTGAAATATCTCGTGGGAAAAACCACTGACCTGGAAAATAGATCCAGGAGAGATAATTTAAAAATTATTGGACTACCTGAAAACCATGATCAAAGAATGAATCTAGAAATCATCCTTCAAGAAATTCTCAAGGAAAATTGCCCTGATGTTTTAGACCCAGAAGGCGAAATAGAGGTTGAAAGAATCCACAGATCACCTCCTGAAAAAGATCCCAAAAAGAAAACTCCTAGGAATATTATAGCCAGGTTCTAGAATCCCCAGATCAAGGAGAAAATACTACAAGCAGCCAGGAAGAAACAATTTCAATATTGTGGAAACACAATCAGAATAGCACAGGACCTGGCAGCTTTTACACTGAGGGATCAAAGGGCATGGAATATATTCTAGAGGTCAAAAGAGCTGGGATTAAAACCAAGAATCACCTACCCAACAAAACTGAGTATCTTGTGACTAAGGTTTATAATTTTCAGAAAGCACATCCAATATTCCTGAGACACTAACAACATTACATGTTAACCAAGATTTGACCCTTTTTAATCCAATATCATGCTCACACACTGGAATGTTCAGCATAGTCTCAGACAATGATATCATCTCTTGACACTAAAAACAAATACCACTTTTTGATTGAGCCTGCTACTTTGGAGACCAGGTCTTGTTATAGAAGTGTCTGGATTATTAGAATAGGAAAAGACTAGTCTAATAGGCTACAAGGAAGGTATTTAGTATGCTTACTTGCCCCTGTACCCTTCCAACCCCAACAAACTCACATTTGCTGGGATGATTTTTTAGGAAACAGCAATAGAGGGCTCTGGTCTAGGCTAGGAGCCTCCTTCCTTTAAATTGGCCATGGTCAAACACAGAAATCTAAAACATATGCAAGCCCTTTTTATTCAATAAGAAAAGATCTGTGCTTGCCACATTCTGGGAACCTGGATCTCTCTGTTTATCCTTTGCCACTGAATTTGGTATTTTTTTTCCCTCAAAACATTCAAAACTCTTTAAACCTTAGTTTGAATTTTATACCAATACTTCAAACTTCAGAATATTTATTGTTTAGAAACAATCACAATGTGATTCCCAAGTCAATTCAGCAAACATTGTGTCTATGATAAATGAAGGTACTGTACTAGATACTACAAATTTCTTTTAAAAAATGAAATAGTCACTGCCTGCAGTGGGCTTACATTCCACTGGAAGTATAATTTAAGAAAATAGATTTAGAACTAGAAGAGGCCTTAAGGATCATAAAGCCCCTTCATTTTACAAATGAGAAAGGAGTACAGAGAGATTATATAACTGGCCATGAAACACACAGGCAGTAACTGACAAAGACAGTATTAGAACCCAGGACCGCTAACACCAAGGCAGTCATCTTCCCACTCTACCATCCTGCTTCTGACTATGTACAAAGTAATTCCAACTAATTTCAAGTGGAAAATAATGCTAATAACCAGAGGGATCCGGAAAGGTCTCACAAAGGAAATGATACCCAACTCCCACTGGTGCAGGACTTTCTATTGGTGGAGATGAGGGTCCTGACCTGTATGAGAGGCCAGATGGAATTGGTGAGAAGGGCAGAGCTCCAGTCTCCTCTGGTTCTCTTTAGTAATCTTCCAGCTTCAGGTCATTCTGGGTGCTTCTGGCTTCCAGCTCTGAGAAGGAAGATGGAAAAGGACAACTCCATTTTATTACTAAAGGATAAGACTCTGGGAAGACATGAGAGGAGTCAGCAGTCTCCACCACGTCCCTATTCCTAGATAGCTGCATAAGAAACTGCAAAGGGTTTCCCCTTGAGAGCTCTTTCTCTTTGTTCAACTGAGTTATCTTATTATTACAATAGTAGTTTCTTCACTCTATATTGTCTGATAAAGGACGTAGGTAGATTTATACTTCTAATTTCTGTTTTGCTATGATTTGGATAAATGGGTTTCTTTGCTTTCTCTATGTGTAGTTATTGTGGAACCAGTATTATCTGATAGCAAAGAGATCAAGCTTTGGATATAGAGCTTGGGATCCTCCTTCCCGATAATGACAAATAGCTAGTAAAAGTTAGCTTGAACTCAATCATACCCCCTAGACTAACAATATTTAAGGGAGCAGGTAGAAATAATTCTAGCCAGACATTCACTATCTCTGAGAAAAGTAGAATGACCTCTGGCCCCAACTTCATAGAACTACAATGTCCCTTACAATGTCCCTTAAAGAAAGGCAGGGGGACAAGATTTCTATTCTGCCTCCCTTCAAGACACATACAGCCAAGGCTACAGGAGAGCAGGCTCTCACCCCACAAGGGTCTCAAAAAACATGGGGCCTCACTACACATAGGGGGCACACAGGCCTTATGTTTTTTAAAAGAATGCAGGGGTGGAGCCAAGATGGCGGAGTAGAAACAGCTCATCCAAGCCACTTTGCCCCCAGATTCCACCCAAACTATGTAAAAGGGGACTCTGAACAACTTCTGGAGCCCCAGCACCCACAGAACAACACAGAGAAGCTAACCTCCCTCTGAGGACAGCACAGCAGCCTTGCAGGAAGGACCAGTGCAGAGGTCTGGGACCTGGCAGTGCGCAGAGTGCAGAGCACAGGGAGCCGAGCCCAGCCCAGGTCAGCCTGAGCCGAGGTTTTGGCCCCAGGGCGGCAGGGCCAGCAGCCGGCTGGAGGAACCCCAGAACACCAGGAGCTGTGGCGACTCCAGAATTATCAACATGGACATGCCTGGGACAAAGTAAGAGGTTAGTGTCCTATGGACTTTAGGACTGTATTTGGAGAATGCGTCAGCTCCCTCCCCTGGGGGCTAGAAGCCTCTGAGGAGACACACCATTTTGTAGTTTTCAGAGGCAGCTCCGGTTCCCAGCCTACAAATTGTGGGGAGATCCAGCAATCAGTCTTGGGGGGTAATCGCTCTTGCTTTAACCTCCCTGGATCTGGATTGTGATCTAGGGTGGAAGTTGTGGGTGGGTTTACAGCTTGCCAGAAACGGAAGCTGCCCCCCACACGTTCGGGACGAAAATTCCTCTATCTGGCCTTAAAGCCATAGTGTGGCAACAAGCCCAAAAGTCAAGCAATTAAGTGGCAACATGCCAAGGCAAAGGAAACAGAAAAATGCAACCCTAGACTCCTATTTTGGGGGCATAGAGCGGGAAAAGGACTGTGAGGTCAGAAGTCCTGCTCCAAAAGCCCCAGGGGAAAACATGAGCGGGTTGCAGGCCATAGAGGACCTTAAGAAGGACTTTAAAAATCAAATAAGAGAAGTGGAGGAAAAATTGGAAAGAGAAATGAGAAGGATGCAGGAAAAGTATGAAATGAGGATCAACAACCTGACTGAGGAAAACAACACCTTAAAAAATAGACTAGCTCAAATGGCAAAGGAGGCCCAAAAGGGCAATGAGGAGAAGAATGCCTTAAAAAGTCGAATTTGCCAGATGGAAAAAGAATCTCAAAAGTTCACTGAGGAGATTCATTCCTTCAGAGTTAGACTGGAGCAAATGGAAGCTAATGACTTTATGAGAAATCAAGATGCTGTTAAGCAGATCCAAACAAATGAAAGATTAGAAGGCAATGTGAAATATCTCATGGGAAAAACCACTGACCTGGAAAATAGATCCAGGAGAGACAATTTAAAAATTATTGGACTACCTGAAAGCCATGATCAAAGAAAGAACCTAGAAATCACCCTTCAAGAAATTCTCAAGGAAAACTGCCCTGATGTTTTAGATCCAGAGGGCAAAATAGAGGTTGAAAGAATCCACCGATCACCTCCTGAAAAAGATCCCAAAAAGAAAACTCCCAGAAATATTATAGCCAGGTTCCAGAATCCCCAGATCAAGGAGAAAATACTACAAGCAGCCAGGAAGAAACAATTTCAATATTGTGGAAACACAATCAGAATAGCCCAGGACCTGGCAGCTTCTACACTGAGGGATCGAAGGGCATGGAATATGATATTCCAGAGGGCAAAAGAACTGGGAATGAACCCAAGGGTCACCTACCCAGCAAAACTGAGTATTTTGTTTCAGGGGAAAATATGGTCATTCAGTGGAATAGAGGACTTTCAAGCATTCTTGAGGAAAAAACCAGAATTGAATAGAAAATTTGACATCCAGACACAGGAAGGAAGAGATGCCTGAGAAGGTAATCGGGGAAGAGAGATCAAGGGGAACTTATCAAAGTTGAACTATTTACATTCCTATATGGAAAAGCAATAACTGTGACTGATGATATCTTTCTCACTATGAAAATAATGGAAGAAGGGGGTGTGGTCATATGAATACATATGTGAATGTGTGTGTATATGGTTACAGTCATATATGGATAGAGGGCATAGGTTGAATTTGTTGGGAAGGGAGAATACTCAAGGGATGAAATTATGAGGTGAGAGAGGAAAGTGGCAAGAGGAGATGGGGAGAGACAGGGTAGGGTAAACTATCTCATGTAGAAGAAGCAAGGGGAAGTGGTTGCAAGGGAGGGGGAGAATAGAAAGGCAAAAAAGGCAAAACCACATTCTCATTGAATTTGGTTCAGGGAGAGAATGACATACATACTAAATGGGATATCTCAACCTGCAGTAGAATAGGGGGAAGGGGGATGAGAGGAGGGATGATGGATGGGAGGGCATCCTTGGGGTGAGGGGAGGTTGGAAGTACCCACTATAGAAGAGGGACAGGATCATGTAGGGAATGGACCAGGTGGGGGGTGGGATGAGTGGGAGGGAATTATAAGCAGCCTTGTACAATATATCTCCTATGATAATGTTTTGCATAGCTAGACATGTACAACATACACTGAATTACTTATCTCCCCAGAGGGAATGGGTGACAAGAGAGGAAGGAAATGGATCTGAAATTCGAGGTCTTAACATTAAATGTTTCAAATATATATAAATACTATTATTAATACTCTTTTGCTTGTAATTGGGAGATAAGATGTGCAGGCATTGGGACACAAAGATTCACCTTCCTCTAATGGAGGAGTCAAAGGGGGTATGGGAGAAGGTATGGGAGAGAGCAGACTGGAGGAAGCGATATCTTGTGGGACTGCTATTCTGGGGGGTTGGGTAGGGGAATAACGGGGGGAAATGATTGTAACTCGGAATCTGGCTGAAATGAATGATGTAAAACAGAAGTTAATAAAGCATTTGTTTAAAAAAATAAAAAAGAAAATGAGCTGGAGAAGGAAACAGCAAACCTCTCTAAGTATCTCTGCCAAGAAAAGTCCAAATGGGCTCACGAAGAGCTAGGCATAACTAAAATTACTAACTTAGGTACTAACTTACCCAAACTTTTCAAGACTGCTGGCCTTGTGTATTTTTTTAAATAAAATGAGATATTGTAAATAAAAAAAAAAAGAATGCAGGTATGTACTGAAGAAGAAAGAGTAAAAGTCAGGAGGTCTGGATTCTAATCTTGCCTTTGCTGCTAACTCACTGTTTTTTTGTTTTTTTTTTTTAAAGCAATTGGGGTTAAGTAACTTGCTCAAGGTTACAGGGCTAGTCATTATTTATGTGTGGGTGCTCATTTTCTGAGTCCGGATTCGATCTCGGGTCATCCAACTCCGAGGCCAGCACTCTTCCTCACTGCGCCACCTAGCGGCCCCTGCTAACTCACTGTTTAACCTTGGATAAGATCCTTCACCTCTCCTCACCTTAACTCTCACAATTAAAATTAGGAGGGTTGGAGTAAATAACCTTTAAGGTCCTCCTCATGGTGGAAGTTCAAAGATTTTAACCTCAAGTAAATTGATACTTGTTGATTGATTTTTTAAAATTGATCATTGCTAACAGTAGTATCAGCTGTACATAAGGATCCCTGATGGCCACATAAGGACTTAGAAAACCACACTAATATTATCTATAGTCTATCATATCTTTATTTTGTTAAATACATCTCAATTATATTTTACTCTAGTTCAGGTTATACTTGG
The DNA here is from genome assembly GCA_011680675.1 of Gymnobelideus leadbeateri. Taxonomy (NCBI): domain Eukaryota; kingdom Metazoa; phylum Chordata; class Mammalia; order Diprotodontia; family Petauridae; genus Gymnobelideus; species Gymnobelideus leadbeateri. The sequence continues at coordinate 545,377 of WOXC01006301.1, forward strand.
GAAAGTTGCTGGCAGCAATGTTTTGGACACCTCTGATTGTTAAGACATTGGGGATAGGGTGTGGGTGTGTAAGAAGCACTGGAAGAGATAGGCAAATAAATGAACATAACTCATTAAAAAAATTAACATTAGAAGGCTCCCTCTCCTATGTAATAAGCCTTTGAATGAATCCAGAATTTGTTTTTTTGCAATCTGTTATGATGTAATCTTTGACTGGGTGGGTGGGGAGGAACTGCTGACCAGGCTAGGGGTGGGGCAGGGTTAGGAGAGGGAGAGGGTGGGGGAGGGAAAGAGACACAGTGTGACAGTGCCAGAAGCCATGGCATACATAACAGGATATTATAATATATATTTGTGGACTTCATCTACCACTCACTAATTGTGTGACTTTTTTTTTTGCTTTTTGGAGGGCAATTGGGGTTAAGTAACTTGCCCAAGGTCACACGGCTAGGTTTTTGTTTGTGTGGGTTAAGTGTCTGAGGTGGGATCCTCAGGTCCTTCTGACTCCAGGGCCGACGCTCTACTCACTGCGCCACCTAGCCGCCCCAATTGTGTGACTTTTTACAAGTTACTTAACTTCTTAAAGCTCATTTTTTCATTATTAAAATGGGGATAATGACACTTGAATTTTACACTTTGTAGGGTTGTTAAGGAGGGACTGTGTAAATGGTAAAGTCTTTACTGAGTCTGACATCTTTATAGCACCTTCAATGTGGGTGCTCCCTCTAGTGGTTCAAATCAGAACTCAGCTATGTTTTCCTATCTTGTGCAGCTCTTCTCCATGTCCTCCTGTGAATCCTTCTTAGAAGATCTACCCAACCTATTGGGTTCCTTTCTCAAACTCTACTAACTTTCAATGGGTACCAGTCAACACTTAAGCTGTCTGTTATTCCTTGTTTTTGCTCCCTAAACTGCCTACCTCCTTTTCCAAATTATATATCTTTTGGATCAGGGGAAAGCATACTACACATGTGGGCCAAAGCTGGTCTGTTAAATTTGTACAGTCTATAAGCAAACTATGACCCAGCCAAGTTTGACCCATTGGCCATGATTTGCTGACCACCATCTTAAGTGATATATCATATTCTCCTTTTCAAGTACATGTCATTATCAGTTATATGACAGATTACTTATACCTATAATGCATTAATGCTCTTTGGCTCATCTGCCATTTTGATTTTTTAGAGATAGTGATATTCAATGATTTGTAGACTTATAGCATTACTGGAAGTCTATTGGTGCTAAGAGGATGAATTTTTGCGTTTGAGAAACATTCTTTGGTAAGAACAACATCTACTAGGGACCCTGCCATGTAGACCAAGCTAGATTTTCCTCAAAAGACAGGGAAGCTCTAGCTAACACTTGATTGATTCAGGAAACAAGGACACAAGCTATTGACAAGGCTTTCTGGCCCTGTAGGGCATAAAATTCCAGTCTAAGAAGAGTTTGATCTTCTCAAACTTGACAGATTCCACTATCATGTGAGTCAGAATACCTTTCTTACTAGAAATGTTCCCTCTGAGGACGAGAATGCTGTGTCCATCTGAATCAGGATTGTATACTTGCTGAATATCATTTGCATGTTATGGTCAAATAAATTTCTTTTTTGTAAAACTGTTAGATGGTCTGAAAATGCCTCATTTCATTTTAATTCTAAGCCCTGAAACACCAGACCAACCTGAGTCAGGTCTAGCCCAAGATGCATGGGGTCATTGAAAGTGCTACCTAATTTCCTTAAATAAATTCAATAATTCTGTTCCTGCTATTTTAATTCTAGTACCTAACTCACTGTCCACCTGAAGTTTATGCTCAGAAAATATGGACTTGAGTAGCCAGATGAAACTGTGGTCCTACTCTCCTAGGACTGTTTCCTGTTAATGCAACCCTGATATGTCTAAGGTGGAATCTGTACCCATTTCTAGTTAGAATTGCTTAAATTCTCCTGCAAGTTTGTTGATGTGATACAGTTATAATTCTATCTCCCTCATCCTGTGAGGCAGCTAGGTGACTCAGTGGATAGAGCACTAGGTTTGGAGTCAGGAAGACCTGAGTTCAAATTCAACCTTAGACACTTAGTGACTGTGTGACCCTGGGCAAGTCACTTAATCTCTATTTGCCTTGGAAGCAGTTAGGTGGCTTAATAGGTAGAGCACTGGGCCTGGAGTCAGGAAGAGCTGAGTTCATATTTGACTTAAGATACTAGTTGTGTGATCCTGGGCAAGTCCCTTAACCTCTGTTTGCCTTAACCCATTGGAGAAGGAAATTGCAAACCACTCCAGTATTTTTGCAATGAAAACACCCTGGACAGTGTAGTCTAATGGATTGTGAAGAGTTGGACATGACTGAACAACAACAACACCTTGAGTAGGTCTTTCTGGTTTATTTTTAGAGCTTTCCCCTCTCCCTCCTAACCTTTTGCAACTGGTCCATGCTCCCTGACCGGATTGCCTCAGGAGCACATGACAGCTATATCCCTTTGTGGGAAAACCCTACACAAACCCAAGTCCCTTTGACCACAGAGCATATCTCACTGTTCATCTGGGCCATCATCTATCACATGTTGCCCCATGGAATGATCCCATGTAAAGAAGGCCCCACAATCTCTATCCTTGACTGAATTTTTGTAACATCGTATGCTGCACTTGGCTATGAGTTATCAATGAATCATTCTAGCCCATCCTAATGCCACGAGGCGCCATTCACATGAATTCTACACAACATTTGCAGGATATTACTGATAGATGAGCTCACAAGGATGTTCATAAGACCACACAGCACTGTGTGGGCAACACTTCATCCATTTGGTTTTCCTTGTTTGGACTGGTGGGTTGAACTCTTTTAAATGGTTGATATTTATTAGCTTTACTCAACTTTGTGCCTCAGCTTTCATATCTATAAACTAGCAATAATAAAGCTTTTAATAGATCTCAGAGAGCAGTTGTGAAGATTTAATGAGATGATGAATATAAAGTGCTTTGTAAAATTGCCTGTCAGTTATTATTGTTTAGGAGTTTTTGTCATATTCTTGGGCTTTTTCTTTTTTTTTCTTTTTTTTTTTTTTGGAGGGCAGTTGGGGTTAAGTGACTTGCCCAAGGTCACACAGCTAGTTTTTGTGTTAAGTGTCTAAGGCTGGATTTAAACTCAGGTCCTCCTGACTCCAGGGCTGGTGCTCTATTCACTGCACCACCTAGCTGCGCCTCTTGGGCTTTTTTTTATCAGCATAATGTTATCTGCAAAGAGCAGCACAAGGCAAACCTCACCACCCACAAAGTCTAGCACCCTCTTCCATTTGACTCTTCAGTGTAAATGCTAATAAAAATAATTTTATTGTGTTTTAGAGTTTGCAAAGCACTTTACATACATTATAGACACTTGATCCCCAAAATAATCCTGAGAAATAAGTACCATTATTATCACTGTTTTATAGATGAAGAAATTGATGTTTATTGAAGTTAAGTGACTTCCCTGGGGTCACAGAGCCAGTAAATGGCAGAGACAGAAGTCCTATCTATGGCCTCAACATCCTATCCAGTGTCCTGTTCCCTGTACCACACTAGACAAGCCCTATCTTGATAGCAAACACCTTTGGCAAGCATGCACCCTATCTCATCACATTGTAGTAATAACCAGAGAATCAGAGAGCTAAGTTATCTCTATTGTAATATCTATTAAGGCATTTTCCATTATTTTACCATATACATGAGAAATGTCCAGATGGAAGGAAAGGAAGGGAATAAATCTTTATTAAATGTTTACTATATGCTGGGATCTGTACTAAACTCTACAAATATTTCTTTTGATCCTCAAAGCCCTGGGGGGTAGGAACTATGATTATCCCTATTTGATAGCTGAGAAAACTGAGTCAGACAGAGGTTAAATGACTCAGGGTCACACAGTAAATCTAAGGACAGACTTGAACAGAGACCTATTTGTCTTTTAGGCCGAGCACTTTATCCACTGTGCCACCTAGATGCCTCATGAGAAACACTTTTATTGAATCAAATATCCACAAGCACAGTGACATCCTGGAAACTCTATACCTTTCAGTTAATTTGAATAACTATGAAGATGTGATCTGCTGTAAGATGCTATTGTTTTCAAATGGCTGCCCGTAGTCATGTTGTCAGGAAGGATACACTTGATATGTGGGTAGCTTATTCTCATAAACATTTTTATATGGATTAAAGTAGGTATTTCTTTTCAGTAGTGATGGGTGTCCTATCAATTACCTTATGGGGGGAGGCTAATACTCCTCTCTGTGATTTTAAAAAGTAACTGTTTTGGATGCTGTCCCCTTTCACATATCTGCTATTGCCTTCAGCATCCACTTCCTTTTAGTCTGGTCCAGCTGCTCTTCCTGTCTTTGTCTTCTCCAGTGACATTTCCATTTCCTTGTTTAGCACCCTGGGGCTGAGCTGTTAAAGCCCAAATGCTGTGTGGTTCCAGTCATTGATGAAGAAACAAGTTCGTTATAGAAATGCTGGCAGATTCATGCCTTTTTCAGCTATTGTCTTCTTCCCAGAATCCTCTCTAATGAATACTCTTGGGATGTTTTGACTTACCTGGGTATCAAACCAAGCTTTCTGCAAACTCACTTTTCCTTGTCTAATAACTCTTTTATAAGGCAACATAATTTACATTAAAAAAATAGTTAACTATCATTTTCTCTCCTGCTTACCTCCACCATTGCAAATAGAAATTCCTTAAAACAAATATGCATGTTCACAGTGTTCATAATTTTCCACCATATTGATCTGCAAGTATCTGCAAATGACACTTTATTTTCTAAAACAATCTCCAAAAAATCAAAGTTGAAGATCGCTCAAAGGCCCATAGATTAAGAACTGTAAAGGGGGGAGTCCAACCTCCACCCCCACCCCAGTTTTGTAGATGAGTAAACTGAGGACTAGAGAAGCTGTGACTTGCTCATGGTCACACAGCCATGAAGGGTCTGATGTAGAATGTGACCCCAGACCTTGCTGCTTTCAGATTCTATGCTCTATCCATGATATCACTGAAAACAAACTCAAATAGAGAACCATTAATTCATACATGAAGAATCCTATCAGTTGCATACTGACAATTTTAAATGTAATATCAGCTATGTTTTACTGTATTTTCATTTATTTTGTCAAATATTTATTTCCCAATTACATTTTAATCTGCTTCATGGCACCATACCATACTGGGTCTGAGATGGTTAAAACATGTTACAGACAAGGAATTATATAGATAAGGGTATGCAAAGGATGATATCAAAGAAATGTATGATAAATTTTTTTAAAAAGCCAACAAAAAGACTAATCACACAGCAAGAACAAGGGACAACCACTGACAGCCTAGGAGCTCCCTTGGCAGCCACATAATGTAAAGAAAAGAAGAAGGTTCTCCACTCAGAAATTTAGGTTGGCTCCAGGTGGCAAAATTATGGGTGGGCATAGTTGAGAGTCTTACACATTGAATAGCCATGGTTGGGCTGCAACCTAAATCATTGGAAGGAATAACTACATTGACAAGATCACAGATTTATTAGAGTTTGTCAGGGTATTTTTTGAGTCTTAGATGTATATTTCATACCATAACTTACTCTTGCCTGAAATAAAAAAAAATATTATGAGAATTTGTTGCTTAAACATATGTTTTGAATTTTTGGAAATTCCATCAGTAATCTGATGTAAAATCTGCTGCCATTATTATTGCTGATTTGATTTTGGAATGTTTTATATACATAAATATCTATGTATGTATATGTATATATATACACATGCACATACATATGCATATACATACATATTATATATAATATGTATAAATAATCAGTGAATCAACAAGTATTTAGTAAGTACTTCCTATGTACAAGTCATTATGCTAGCTCCTGGAGCTTTGCTATGAGAGCTCCCCCACCCTTGAACTCAACACTCAAATTCTCACACTGGGACCCTTCATTTTAAAGTTGAGGAAGCTGAAGTTGAGGCAGTATTTGAATTCAGTTCTTCCAAAAATTGAAGTCTTTCTTGATCCCCTAATTGCAAGTGCCACCTTCCCAAATTATCTTGTATTTAAGTACTTTGTATTTAAATTTAAATTTTGTATTTATCTCCCCCTTTCAACTGTAAATGCATTGCAAATGACTAATTATTTCACTCCGTACTTGTACCTTCTAGGGCAGCTAGGTGGTGCAGTAGATAGAGAGCCAGGTCTGGAGCCAGAAGACTTCCTGAGTTCAAACTTAAGCCTCAGACACTTTCCTAGCTGTGTGACCCTGGGCAAGTAATTTTAACCCTGTTTGCTTCAGTTTCCTCATCTATAAAATTAGCTAGAAAAGGAAATGGCAATCCTCCTGGCTTTTTTGTCAAGAAAACCCCAAATGGGGTCACACAGAGACAGAAATGACTAAACAACGTGTAATTCCAAGAATATTCCTATAATAGTACCTGACACATAGTAGGCACTTAGTTCTTGTTGAGATCAGCAGTACTCAGCTGCCAGCTGAGGCCTAGAATCTGTCTCCTGATCCTCAGTTCTCAGGCCTTATGCCCACAACAAGTGCTTTACTGTCTAATGAAGGCTGCTGAGGAAACAGAAGAATCTGGTTAAGAAAGGAAGCATGGACTGGAGCTTTCTGCCTCTTCGAGGCTTCTATGAAAGAATCCTGGCAGGGTGCCTAAGCCTAAGTAACTGAGCTAGAAGATGGCAGTCTATACAGAGACCATAGAGACAAAAAACGGAGGCTTTAGGGAAGGAACAGCTGGCAAAGGTACTGAGGGTGTCTGCTACATAGATAGTGAATACTTAAGGAATGCTTGTTCATTGACTATGGCCAGGTTAACAAACACATTATTAACAGGCAAGCAGTGAATGGCAGCAAGATGCCTCTCTTCTACTCCTGTCAGTTGTAAATCAGGAAAAATGAAACTACTGTCTGACCTCAGGGGATTTCCTCCAGACAAGTTCAGATTCCTGAGCAGTCTGCCATGAAAGCTTGAAAAATGGTCAGGGCCAAGTTGAACCTTTGGTGGCTTCTGGTCAAACCCACAAGCAGACACCCAACCCAACTACACTTACTGAATTCATTCCCTCCCCTCAACTTTTTTTTTTTTTTTTTAATCCTCAAAGGCCACAAAAGTGATGGAACAAGTCTGTTCTACCTCCTGTGGCCAAAATCCTACCCTTTTTGGTTGATGAAATACGCTTAAGGGAATGTGTGTTTCACTGAGGGCTGTGAGCCTCTCAACCTGTGGTTAGAAGCTGCTTATCCCTTAAAAATGTCCTTGACCTCAGTCACTATTGAGTCTTATTCCTCACCAGAGTGTGGTTTTCTCTTTCTGAACAGTAGCTAGTGGTCAAGTCAGGAGCTAAAAAGATTTTTTAAAAAATGTTCTTCCCTCCCTGTGATGGTAAGGGAATTTGAAGATTTTCCCTGCCCCTTAATAGGCCTAAGGAATTTAAAGATCTTCACTGCCCCTAATGGGCCTCACTTGGAGCCCAACAAGAGAAGCTTGCTTAGGGGAGGTTTGTTTTTCAGGAAGGCACACCTTTTGTTACTTTGTAGTTAGGCAATGGGTTACAAAGGTTGTGATGTCTTCTAACCCTAGAGAAGGCTATATCTATATCTATATCTATATCTATATCTATATCTATATCTATATCTATATCTATATCTATATCTATATCTATATCTATATCCTGACATGAGGTTTTGCTTTGGGGCTCATTTATGGGAAGAGTTGTGTGGTTTTGTCAAATGAGACTCTGGGTAGCCATTGAGCCCCCCAGCTTTGAAAACCCAGATGTTGGTGCTTCTCTCTCTGGTAACTACCACTGTATATATGTGATGGTGAGATAGCTAGAAGCCCTGACTACTGGTCTATTAAATTATGTGATTTTTCTCTGTCCATATTTTTTGTCTGTTTGTAATTTCTGTTTGTATTTTCTGAAGTTCAGGGTGCTGACTTTTTCCCCTGAATGATATCTATGTTTGATTAAAGCAAGATTTTTAACCCCTTTTGAGTTGCTTTCCTTTAGAAAAGCAGATCAAAGAACCTGTGTTAGCAGCCATCCTAGTTATGTTAGGTTGCTTGCTGTTATATTCCCCCAACCCCCATCTTTATATTAGGATTACCACTTATACCCTATTTCACTATTTTATATTAAAGACTGAATGCAGGCTGGTAGGATCAGTTCTCTGCACCCTACAGTCCCTTAACCTAGAAGGGGAGAGATTAGTAGCTACAGCCAGCAAGAAAGACAAATGTCTCTTAAGGGTGCCTCTCTGACTCCAAAGGAAATGATTCTACCAACCCATCATGAATTGTAGATTCTGAGCTACCTGAGGACTTCTTACCTCAGATGGATGCATCTGTAATAACTAGCCTCTAGTAACCTTCAGTGTAAATCAGCACTTCTCTGGACATCCAGAATAGACCTAATGTAGACAGTCATCTGTATTGCACTTAGGCCTATGAATTTCACAAAACCAGGCTAAAGCAGTGAGCAAGGGTGGCAGTGAGGAGGGGTTTACAGCCTTATACCCTTTTGTATGAGGGAGTATGCTACTAAACTCCAGTTATCAAATGTCTCTGACCTGAGGAGTATGACACTGATGGATGTTAAGAGACTGAAGTGGCCTCCAAAATCATCCAATCCAAACCCTTTATTTTACAGATGAGGCACCTATGGCTTTGAGAGAGGAAGTGACTTTTTAAAAAAAGTCACATAGCAAGTCAGTGGCAAAGGAAAGCCTTGCACCCAAGGTTTTTTGACTCCTAATCTAAGATACCCCTTTCCTACATCATCCTGTCTCCTTTATGATAGTCAGTTCTCTTCTGGGGTGATTGGGTGCCAATACATAGGTATTAGTTACTGGGACAGTCACTTATAAACACACCAACATTTGAAAATTAAGGTCAAATCTTTAAAGAGATTTGCTCAAGATTAGATTTTTTTTTAGAGCTAGTCTTGAAAAGTGTTAATTATTGTTGGTCTTCAGTAAATAATAAACATGCTACAGTCCTAAGTTTAACTGAACTAGACCTATTGCCCTCTGTGTGGATTTCAGTTTTATTCTGCATGAGGTTTGCTGTTTCCCTTAATATGGAGCCACTCTAATTAAACTAGAAGAATTCCATTCTATTTAGTAATCTCACATACACTTCTGAACAAGGAAAGTTAAATTGCTTTGCTGCCTGAAGTACTAACATTCAAATAACAAGGTTCATCTTAATATTCAAAGTCAGCTTTTCAGTTTCAGGGATAATTCATTCCAGGTTTGAATTCTGCTCAGAGAAATATGAATCCTGGAGTCTGCCATTGCATTTTTTGATATATTTGTGTATTTAAGAATTCACTGGATTCTTGCTTAGAGATTGTTTTAAAGTTATGCATCTATTTTCAAATATATTAAATCAATACTGAACATAACCTCTGAGCTGGAGCCCAACTGATCCAAATCAGAAGGCTGTATGTAATATTTGCAAGTGATGGTCAGACATTAAAAATAGAATTAAAACACTTTGTGTTTCTTTAAAAAAATCAGTGCTTTTCTGAAAATTCCCATAAAACAGCTAAATGTTTAGAAGGCATAGGGACCATTTCCATGGAAAAATGAGAAGGCAAAGGATCTCAGGAAGACTGGGCTGAGGAAGATTATTACAGTACTATTGAGTATTTTTCACTACCATGTGGTTAATAGAAAATAATTAAAATTTGAACACCAGATGCAAAATATTTCATATACTTAATTAAACAATTTTTTTTTGTATTCCAAAATAAAGCCATTATTTCAAAGGCTGAAAGTTTTTTTTCCTCCTCTACAACTGATAAGAGAACAAAAACTTGTTCAGTGCTTAATTTTTAGGACAGCAATATATGTGTAACCTATTAGAGGCAAGGTATTTACCTAGTTTCTTACTGCTAGAGCCATAGCTCTCATATGTCTTACATCTTGCTATATAGAATACAGATTCCATTTTCTATGAAGAAATTGCAATTGTCGTTCTTTTCCTCCCTTACTTCTTGGGCACAATGCTGTTATCTTATGGGTTCCTTAATGACCAAAGTTAGCTGTTCAACTCCCAGCCATCAATCCTCAGCTAAGGCTCATTTTCCTAGAAGGTTCTGAAACTGAGGTGAGAGGTAAAGTAGTGCTAACATTCCATCATTGCCAGGCTGTGCTGGATCATGGCCACCACCTCAGCAGCCCAAACTTGGTGGGTGGCCAGCAGGGCATTAAAGTCCTACAACATTAACTGTGTTTAAGAAATATTTTTTTCTTCTTTTTTTTAAAGTACAGAATATCTGGGTTGTGTTCTAGAAACCACAAAAATATCCTTTTCCCTCAATGTAGGCTCTATAATGCTTAACAAATTGTAGAACCTCCCAAAATAGTAATTTCTATCTACAGTTGTATATTTTTCAATGCATGTTTAAGTATTGTTTAAATATGTTTACTTTTCAGGATTTTTTGGGAGAAAACAAAAATTAAATCCTGAAATTCATTGATTGAAAATACAGAACGTTATTAAAAACTTCATTCTAAGGGTGCCTAATAGGCAAGTACTAATATATTTAGAGTGTGTGTGTGTGTGTGTGTGTGTGTGTGTGTGTGTGTAATTCCACCCTCCCCTGAATTATTTGTAGTAACACTTAATAGCTAAATCTGAAGTGATTAAGAGGTCTCCAGGCCTCCCTCATTATACAGATGAGGAAATGAGGCCAAGAAAACTTAAGTGACTTTCCCAAGGTCTCACTGGTAGTAAGCAGAAGAGCCAGAACTCAGACCTAGAACCTCTGACACTAAGTCCAGCACTCTGCCCAGCACCAACAGTCTTACTAAAAGTGCCAATGGAAAGTTGGATTATTATAAGTATCAAACTAGTGTGTATACCTTTTCTTTCATTTTTTTTGGAGACTGGGTATTGCTATCTTGCCCAGGCTAAACTGCAGCAGCAACTCACAGGCCATGTCCCACTACTGATTGGGCCAGGAGTTTTGGCACACTCTATATCTCTGACCTGGGCTAGTTTGCCCCTTCTTACATGGTCTGGTTCTGTCCCGACCCTCTAGGGGGCTTTCCATATTGTTCTTTAATTTGGTATTGACTGGCTGAGTACTGTTGCTCAGAACTCCCAAGCACAAGGAATCCACCACCCTCAGTCTCCCCAGTAACAGGGATTATAGATATCTGACATTACACCTGGACTGTGAACTTTTCCAAACTTTAAAAAATTAAAGTGACAAAAATATCTTGAATGAAAACATTTTAAAAATGCTACTCACTCAGTATTTTCTTTTCTAAAAAAAAAGTGATTTATTTTACTGTTTTAATATACAGTCTTAGTAGGTTAGGGTAAATTGTAAGAATTTTTCTGTGTTCAGTTTAAACATTACAATACAAATGCAAACTTTTGAGTTCTTACATTTCAATGTACAAATGTATCCAACTGGTGTCTGCTAGCAGCTTGACCAAGAGGGTGCACAGAGTTTTCTGTGCAGTAAAAAAAAAAAAAAAAAAAAGCAGACAGAGTACAACATGAATATAAAGGGCTTTTTTCCAAGGTGTATAAAAAGTTTGAAACAAAAAAAAAATAACAGCGTCTGCTCCACAGGACAGACAATAAGCATTTAAAAAGTCACTGACCAATATTTCAGACCAGAAGTAGCATAACCCTATTAACAGTACTTATAAAATGGCTTAACAATAGTTTATCAAAGAATTTGCACTTTAGGTAAAAAAAAAATCTGAAGAAAAACAGTAGCCAAGAAACTGCACGATAAAAATGCAGAAGTAACATAAAATATTTCCACCACTATTTAAATGTCAAATTTAATCAAGCAATAGTTTTCAAAAACAAAACAATCTCCCTTCTGTTAAAAATAACAGCATTGTTCTGCCTATTTTCCACTGAATTTTACATATGAACAGACTATATATATTTGCTTTTCTTCCACACAGAGAAATGTCCATTTGGTCTGCCACTTTAGGCAAGCTGGTAGCTATTAATCTTGCCATTTCATCTAAATAATAACAACTCATTTTTGTTTTCCGTACTTCCAGCCTTCTGGAGCAGGTGCAATGTCTCAAGTATAACATACTTCTTTTTCTTTATACAGTGCAGAGTATATGGGCTTGAGTTCTGATGATTTTTCTCTACTCCAGGTCACTGTCTTTTTCTGGATTCAGGGGTGTGCAGTAGTTGGGTTTATCTGAAGGAATATAGCCAGGCAGACACAAGCATTTGTATGAACCTTCTGTGTTAATGCACTTGGCATTTTTGCAGAGGGACATCCTGTTGTTCAGTTCATCACATTCATTGACATCTGTAACAAAACATCAGAACATGCATATAAATCTGCCTTGACATCCAACTCAATAAGAAGAGGTAAGAGAGGCAGTATGACACAGTACAAAGAGGACCAGCTTTGTAAGTAAGTCAGTCAGTAAGTCAGTAAGACCTGGGTTCAAATCCATCCTCTAACACATACTAAGTGATTACAGGCAAGTCACTTATCCTCACTGTGCCTTGGGCATTTCTCTAAGGCTATATGTTACAGATGAGCTGCTGCTCTGCATGTGTAGAAGGAGTGCCCGCTCTGAGAATTCCTTTTGTCATTGAATTTATATGTCTGAAACCCCCAAAAGTGTGAAGACAGACAGAAAGAAAATATATTTTAAATATGCTATTTAAATGCCAATTTAATCAAGTTTTTTATGGCATCTAGTCCCATTCTAGACCCTTATCTTATTTCTTAACTTTCTTTTTTTTTTTTTTTTTAAAGCAATTGGGGTTAAGTAACTTGCTCAAGGTTACACGGCTAGTCATTTGATTTATGCGTGGGTGCTCATTTTTCTGAGGCCGGATCTGATCTCGGGTCATCCAAACTCCGAGGCCGGCACTCTTACTCACTGCGCCACCTAGCCGCCCCTTTAGGGCAATTGGGGTTAAGTAACTTGCCCAAGGTTACACGGCTAGGTTTTTTGTTTGTGCGGATTAGGTGTCGGAGGCTGGCTCCGAATTCAGGTCCTTCTGATTCCAGGGCCGGCGCTCTATTCACTGCGCCACCTAGCCGCCCCATTTCTTAACTTTCTTAAGGTTTCCTTTTTTCTATGCAGCATGTGCGACTCCTTCAATTGTCACAAGGGATCATGTGTGCATGGTGCACATAGAAGTCATTTCCTGAGTAAGGTTTTACAGTCTCCTTCCCTGAAGAGCTTTCAATAAAAGAATGTCATATAAGGTATCATCTAGGAAATATGAAATTAGAAAAGGAGGTGGGTAGCCTTGTCAAGTCAACTACAATTTATTAAGCACCTACTATATACTATATGCCAGGCAATGTGCTAAGCACTAGGGTTATAAGGAAAGGCACAAAAAAAAGTCCCTGATCTCAAGGAGTTCACAGTTTAATGGGGGAGACAACATGCAAATAACCACATGCAAAAAAAGATATATACTGGATAAATTGGAGATGATCTCTATAGAGATATAGAAGGCATTGGCATTAAGAGTGAATTGAGAAAGTTTCATATTTTAGCTGAGATCTGAAGGAAGCCAGGGAAGCTAGAAGGCAGAGATAAGGAAGAAGAGAATTCCAAACCTAGGGGAGAACCAGTGACAAGGTCTGGAGTTACAAGATAGAGGTGTTGTAGGTGAGGAACAACACACGATACTCCATATGGAGAGAGCAAAGGATGGCAGATAGGCAGCCTAAGTGGTGCAGTGGGCACCATGACAAGTTAAAGAGTTTAGAAGAGGGTTTTCTAGGATGCTAGGTAAATCTTTCATGGAGATTACTTAGAAGGACCTAGGGAGGAATCACACAAGTTGAGGAGACATATGTAGGTTGTGCTTGACAATGGGAGGGACTTATAGATATATTGAAAAATTGAAGCATATTTTCAGGTGTCATTGTAGCCAAAATATTAATCACTTCATGGTCAACTTGGCTAAGATGGAACTTCGTGGTTCTTGGATAACAAATACAGTCTCGCCAGGGGTGTTGTATATGGCTTTAGCACTTTTTAGAACCCTCTAGAGATTGTTCCCTGCTGGCATATCATTTGACAACTCAGGTTCAAAACTAGGATATGAGGTATCCAGGTAGGACTTTTTATGGAGAATGTAAGCCATGATGTGTTTTAAATACAGTATCGTAGTAATCATACTACACAACCTTCCCATCATATGCAACTGTGAGAAAATGCATTCATGATTCTAATTTGGACCCTACAAAAATATCAGCCTCCACCCTTCATCTAGGCTTTTGCAGTCCCTAAAATGTAGCTGGATTTAAGCCTTCAACTTCAAGTCATTAGAGAATCAAAGAATTTCAGTTGGAGGGACTTTAGTACACATCTAGTACAACCCCTATGTGAGAAGGAATACCCACACAAAATACCTGACAAGTGTCACCTAGCCTCTGTTTGAAGAGAGGACCCCACTATTTCTATAAGAAACCCATTCTACTTATGAATAGCTTTAACCATTAAGAAAAAAAATCTCTTCCCCAATATCAGGCCTAAATTTGCTTCTTTGGAAATTTCTACTCGCTGTTCCTAGTTCTACACTGTGGGCAAAACAGAACAAGTCTAAAATTTCTCTTCCATGACAGTTCTTCAAATAATTCAAATTCTTGAAGACACAACTGGTGGGGCTTCTGTGGCCTTAGACACAGAGAGGCAAAGTGTAAAAATGATGAGAGCTCCATTCTATGAGAAGCATTTTATGATGGGGAAAAAGCAGTATCCCTAGGCAGTTCCTAAGTCTGTCCCTTCAGCTCTCTTGGGTCTCCTTTAATGTTAATGTTCTATGAATCTGTGACTTTGGGGGTGGGGAGGGGCCAGGGAGGAAGGAATGGAACAATGATATCCATTTTCATTATACACTTGTCAGATTTACTACTTGGTCATTACTTAAAAAAAAAAAAAAGGCTATAATTAGCCTGGGACAAGAAGAACACTAGGGTGGGAAAAGGAGTCATAGATGAGGTAAAGAGGAAGGAAGAATGTCCTTAATTTAACATAGCACCCTTTTCCCCCCATGATCCCTTAGCACCACTACTTCTACTGCTCCCAAATCCACCCATGAACTGGTCCTAGGACACTATCCCCCACACCTGGGGCATTTCCACCTCTTAGAATCCTTGGTTTCTTTCAAAACTGAGTTCAAACAAATGTTAAGTCTATTCTAATGCCCCAGCTACCCTTCCTCTCAAAACTACTGTGTGTTCATTTTACATATTCTGAATGTGCTTATATATAAGCTAATATATATATATATATATATAGGCTAATATATATACACATGTATATATATATATACTTACACACATATACATATACAAATATAAATACAAATATATACATATGTATATACATATATAATTGTCATTAAATCTCTAGTAAAAAGTCCGTATGCTATATATGTGTGTATGTATATATACATGCATACATACATATAAAAACACATATATACATATACTATATTCCCATTAGAGTGTAAGCTTTTTGAGAGTTGGGACTGTTTCACTTTTGTCTTTTTAATCCATAGCTGAGGAAGCATATGGGAAAAACAAACAAACAAACAAACCTCTTTTTAGCTTCTTTAGAAACATCTTCCTCTAAATCTCTTTCCAAAATCCTTAGAAAAGCACTCTAAACAAGGACTTTTCTTGGGATGTGAATTAAGGGTGGTATCAAACCCTTTCACAAATAATAAATCTTGTCTTATTTACATCATTACTTTCTGAGTCAATGGCCCTTCTGAAGGCAGTCTCCTCTCCAATTGCCCACTTGAAGTTTGTGGGCAATTATTTAACTCTAGGATGGGAGTGGTCCAAGAAGAATAGGATAGTGACTTCGTTGCTCAGTTTTGGAATGTTACCCTGTACTGTATTTTAATATATCCTTTTCTTATTCAAGATTCCTATAACTGTTGTCTGAAATCTTCTTGGAGTTAGTCATATTGGAAAATGCCACAGGACACATCTCTCTCCAAGTTAGAAATGACTTGCATAAAGATTCAAGAAAATTAAAAAAAATTGTTTGGGGCAGATCTGAACCTACAAACTTGGAGCACCTTATTAGTACTAACTTTTATTTTCATTCAGGAGTGCTTAGAATATTGCTTGAACATAGTAGATATTTAATAAATGTCTGTTGATTGATTGGGATGAATGGATTTAAGAGTTACAAAATGACAGTAGTAATGGACCAAGGAAAAAGAGAAGGGAATTCTGAAACAGAAAAGAGAATTAATTCCTATAGCTATCTGGCCTGAAAGACTGCCATATTTAAAGGATGTACATAAATCAGGCATATGTAATTTGGGAGTTGACTTGATTGAAGCTTCAATCATCTCACACTCTTGTGGGCTTGTCCCAATGTGGATGGTAACTAGTATCTTAGTCCTCAAGGATATTCTGCTATAGTTGATAGTCATAACACATAAGCTGGAGCCTTAAGCAGTTCAAAAGGAAAGCACTGAATCTATCTCAAAGCTCCTCCCCAATATGGATGGGGTATATGGGATTAACACTCTCCAAGTCTCCTGATGGTTCTATTTGGGAAAAATGATTTAGATTTCTAAGGCTTTTAAAATTTTTTTTAAATTTTTTTTAAATTTTAATTATTTTTTAAAGAGGAAATATGTTTTTTTTAAAGAAATTCAAGGGCGGCTAGGTGGCGCAGTGAATAGAGCGCCGGCCCTGGAATCAGAAGGACCTGAGTTTGGAGCCGGCCTCCGACACTTAATCCGCACAAACAAAAAAACCTAGCCGTGTAACCTTGGGCAAGTTACTTAACCCCAATTGCCCTAAAGGGGCGTCTAGGTGGCGCAGTGAGTAAGAGCGCCAGCCGCCAGCCTCGGAGTTTGGATGACCCGAGATCAGATCCGGCCTCAGAAAATGAGCACCCACACATAAATCAAATGACTAGCCGTGTAACCTTGAGCAAGTTACTTAACCCCAATTGCTTACAAAAAATAAAAAAAAAGAAATTCGAACTTGTTACAAGTTATTAAAGTGCAAGATTCCTCTTGAAGGGACTAGACCACCCCAGGGGCAGAAGACATCCATCCTCTCTGGGTGTTGGCTTTGGCCAGATCTCCACAGCTCCAGGGACAGAGCAGGGTCACCTGTCTCAAAAGGCATTTGACTGAGGGCAAGATGGTCCATGCTCTATGGGAGTGTGTAGGGGAGTAGGGGAGCATGGCAAAGGGGGGAAGAAGGAAGGGAGAGAGTGGAAGGGGGGGTGAAGTCAGCCCCTGATTCAGTTCCTTGGCAGACAGATGCCTGGACTGGGGAGGGGCTGGCCCAGGGCTAGATTGCAGCCAATGAAGTAAGACTTTTTTTTTTTTAAAGCAATTGGGGTTAAGTAACTTGCTCAAGGTTACAGGGCTAGTCATTATTTATGCATGCGTGGGTGCCATTTTCTGAGGCCGGATCTGATCTCGGGTCATCCAAACTCCCACCTAGTCGCCCCTTTAGGGCAATTGGGGTTAAGTAACTTGCCCAAGGTTACACGGCTAGGTTTTTGTTTGTGCGGATTAAGTGTAGGAGACCGGCTCCGAACTCAGGTCCTTCTGATTCCAGGGCTGGCGCCACCTAGCCGCCCCCAAGACTTTTTTTTTTTAGATCCCTTTCTTCTAGTACTAGTACTAGTATCCTTTGAAATGGATACCTCTTTTCACATGTAAAATTAATAAACTATTGGTACATGAAGATGTTGAAATCTCCATGACAAGAGAAACATCATGCCCACACTAATTTATGTTAATGAATCACTTAAAGACGTCACTATTTGTCATTAAATCTGTAGTCAATTGAGTCAAAGAGGAAAAGTATAAGCTGTTTTGATTTTTAAACCAACCCAAATTCATTCCAGAGGAACCAATGTCTGTTTTCTTTTACTTGTGTAAATCTGGTCACAAAAGGAAAAGAGAAGGAAGAAAACCATCTTTACCATGCCACCATGTTCTTACCAACACAAGTCATCTTGGTCATATCTAAGTGGTAGCCATCAAAGCAGTCACATGTGTAGCCCTCCTGTACTCTAACACAGCGGCCATTTTCACATCCATTGAGGATTCCACATTCTTCTGCCTGCAACTCTTCAAAGCTATTTAAAAAACCTGGAAAGAGAAAAAGTCAGATTTAAAAGTAGAAAAAAATCCCAAGTCATTGATCTATTATAAAATTCTCTAAGTGTCTTTTGGGTGTACAGTTTGTTTCAAACAACATTAGACCAAATGATAAGTTAGCTATTTCTTACTAATTTAAAGAAAGGCTGTTCTCAGTATAAATATGAAAAATAATAAATACTTAAAAAGGCTATGCTACATGGGATTCACCCACAATTTTAAACAGTCATCTGTAAAACTATAGCAAAAGAGACACATAGAATAAGGTATCAACTAGTGGGAAAGAAAGTTAAACACAGAAGAAATGCTAAGTTGGATCTGACTATTCACTATGTTAAAATACACAGTTTTGGGGCAGCTAGGTGGCCCAGTGAATAGAGCACCTGCCCTGGAGTCAGGAGGACCTGAGTTCAAATCCGACCTCAGACACTTAACACAAAAACTAGCCATGTGACCTTGGGCAAGTCACTTAACCCCAACTGCCCTCCAAAAAGCAAAAATAAAAAAAAAATACACAGCTTCCACCATCCTTACTGGAAATGACATTAATAGCAATGGAAGGAAAGGGGGTAGAAATGAACATTATTTAGTAATCAAAATTAAACCAGTAGAATTCTCCTTTAGAGCTTATGTATGCAGTTGCTGTAAAGTATGGCTGCAGTAGTTACAAAGAGAATGCAAAGGATTTAGAGGAAGGGCATTCTCCAACCAAGTTCTTATGCCTGAGGGAAAGACTAGGCTGGCAAGAAATTCACCAAGACTACTTGATCTGGGTTTAAAAACAAGAACACTAACAATAAGTTAAAATTTATATAGTGCATTAAAGTTTACAAAATATTTTGCATTATTATTTCATTTGATCTTCACAACAGCCATGTGAGGTAAATGCTGTACTACCACCCCCTTTTTATAGATGAAGAAGCTGAAGCTGAGCAACTAAAAGCTTGCTCAGTCCTAAATGTCTGAGCCATGATTCAAACTCAGGTCTTCCTGACTCCATGTTCAGCACTCAATCCACTAGGTCATCTAGTTAACACAGGGCCCCTACCAAGGACCAAAGTATAAAAACAACAGAGATTGAATTGCAAAATCCTCATGAATGACTAAATGATATCATATTTTTGTCTACAGAATCAAAAGTAGATTTAAATAAAGCTCTTGTCTTACTTTGTGCTTCCAGATATGCTTTAACTCATTTAGAGGTAAAGAGCAAGAGTTTAATAATGATACCCACCCTCCCCCCAAAAATGCCACAATGGCTTTATTGGGTACCAATGTTTTAACTGCTTTGCCAGAATTGAAGGTTGGAAATAAAAACTCATGGTTGAGTGTTGGTGACTATGCTGGTGACAGTGTCACCCATTCCATCCCTTCTCCCCCAAGTCCAGGGCCTCTCTCCCCTTCCCCCCCAGCAATAAGAGCTACCTAAAACAAAACAAAACAAAACAAAACAAAACTAACACTGATATTTGGAGAGATTTGCTTTTTCAGTTGTCAAAGTAAAATCTCTCAAAGGAACGGCAGAGGGCAGCAAAGCATCATTTCTGATAGACTGAGGGACTAATAAGAAAGAAAGCTAACCTTTCAGCAACATGAATCTGTACCACTCTTGAAGAACAAAAGGAGTAAAGGGGAGGAAGCAATGTGGCATATGGTGATGAGAGCATATGGAAGCCTGGGGTTCAGGCTGGGTAGGGACAGAAAAAACAAACCTAGACTGTTTTCTTTTGGTGTTTACTGCCCCCTTAAAATTTCTCACCTCCTTAGGCTTCTACCTCCCACCTTCCATATTTATTAATCTACAAGCCTGAGTAACTGCCACTGTCTGCTTTCTTTATTCCCACTTAGGGATAGCTGAGATTTGCTAAAAAGGAAAAAAAAGTAATGAAATCTTGCTGCATGGAACTGCTTTAAAATTCATAGTAATAACTCATATATATATATATATATATATATATGATATTTTAGGGTTTACAAAGCAATTTACATACACTACCTTGTTGAAACCTCACAATATCCTGAGAGGTATTTACTACTGGTATTATTTTTACTATTATATTTTATTATTATTATTCCTAGTGGTATTATTTCCCACATTTTACAGATGAGCAAACAGAAGATCAGATAGGTTAAATGACTTATTTATGTTCACATAGCTAATGGGAATCAACAGGCTAACTTGAACCCAGGTCTCTCTTTCCTGACTTGAAATCTGACACTGTTGCCTCTCAAATTACCTAATTGCATACATGTTATCTAACTTCTATGGGGCCTAAATAACAGGTTCATAGATCTAGAGCTAGATAGGACCTACTTAATCCAGCTGCTTGGACTCCAGAACTAGAACTAGTATATTCTGTCTGGGTCAGATTGCTTATTCATTTCCTGTTAATTTTACGCAATTTTCTACAGTAGCATTTACACACAAATCCCCATCCCATAACTACATCATCCACCAAGCCCAACTCACAACCCCCCCCCCCAAGACCAGCAGATGATCTTACTTTCCACTTTATAAAGGTTAGTCACCATCTATAACTTGGAATTCCCTCCCATCCCCTTCTCATTATGACTTCAGTTATATGCAGATAACTCTCAAATTTCTCTAACCAGGACTTCATTCCTGAGTTCTGGCCTGCTGGAAATCTCCACCTGGTCAGTACCTCAGACTCAACATGCTAAAAAATGAATGGATCACTTCCCTCCACGAACCATAAAGCCTTCCTGAACTCAACAATGGTGGCCATAATTATTCTCATAATATCTGCTCAAAATTTAATTCTTGTGACTCTGCCCATTTGCAATCAGTTTCACTATTATGGTGGCTCAAACTCCTCGACATTTCTTGCCCTACCTGTTCTTTTCCATTACTATAGCTTATCCTGGTTTAGCCCTTCATTACTTCAAAGGTTGCAATAACCTCTTAAATAGTCTCCCCAGTTCCAAGTAACTCCCTGTGTCAATCAGTCCTATATCCAACTATCAGATTAATCTTCCTGAAGCACAGATCAGGTCACTCCCCTGCTGAAAAGCTTTTAATTGCTTTTTCGTGTTTTCTGTATTAAGTTAAACTTCCCACCTGGCAAATTCTGCCTCTGACTTCTAATGGCTAATTGTGAAGATAGTCATAACTTAATTCTCCATGATTACCTCCTCTCATTCCCCTATCCCACAGGCTAGTCTTACCAAAGAAAACTACATACTTTCCCCTTTTCATGGCTTGCATTTTCCAAACCCAATGGTATCTGATGATGTTCCTCCTGCTTTCTCTCCTCTTCTCTGTTTGACCTTCATACTCAGCTCCAGTATCATCTCCTCCATGGAGTATTTAATTTTCTTTCAATCAGTTCTATTTCCTCCTTCTCCTGTAATGCCTCGTTTGTTCCTGTCATAGCACTTAATCCATATTCTCTTAAACTGTAGAATTTCATATACATATCATCTTCCCAATTATAAACTCCTGAAGGGCAGTCTTAGTCACTTTTGTATCCTAAACAGAATTCCCACAATTCTCTGTGCAATGATAGTCAGTAGTATATAAGTTCATCAAATGAATAAATCTAACATTGTTCTTCATATTCCTTTATTTTATTTTATTTTATGTTTTGCTTTTTGGAGGGTGGAAGGCAGGGCAATTGAGGCTAAGTGACTTGCCCAAGGTCACACAGCTAGTAAGTGTTAAGTGTCTGAGACTGGATTTGAACTCAGCTCCTCCTGACTCCAGGGCCAGTGCTCTATTCACTGTGCCACCTAGCTGCCCCTATTCCTTCATTTTTAATATGCCTGAAAGAGTCTTGCCCAACCCATGAAGAAATTCTAGTCATGAACCCAAGGGAAATAAGTGGGATAAATCTTTGAAGTGTCCTGCAACTTCTGAGAAATTAGAAAAGCTTTACACATCCAAAGCTGCAGGTCATTGTTAATTCTATTATGTTGCCAATAAAGGAAGTAGATGATGGACCAACATACTCATCTCTTAACATTTGTAGTTAATTAAAAAGTACCATTAACTCATGGCTAGCATGAAAAAGATGGTACTTAAGCTAGGTCACTTCCACATTAGGGGTCCAGAAAGCTTAACCATCATGTAATATTATAAATTTCCATGGACCATGGGACCATGTAAGAACTGTTGTTAAAGATGTAGATTGTTATTGCTGGAAATCCCAGTGCTTGACTTTTTAAAATTGTTATTGCTGGAAATCCCAGTGCTTGACTTTTTTAAAGCATACTTTTTTTTTTCAACCTATTAAGTACAGTAATTCATTGATGGGCCCAAGTTGCTTTCTTTTTTACCAGGGGGCTAAATACAATAAAATCCTGTAAGGCATGGTCCTCACAAGTTCGGGCTAATCTAAAACAGGCTAATTGCTAATACTCTTCCTGTGTGTTCAGAATCTGCTAATTTTACTTTGGAGGCCTGTACACAAAACTTCCCAGAATGCTTAGCAGAGTATACCCTAATTAATAACAATAATAATAGTATCCAGTATATCATAGCACTTTAAGATTTGCAAAATACTTTGCAAATATTATCTCGTTTGATCCTCACAACAACTCTGGGAGGTAGTTGTTAATATTATCCTGATTTTTAGACAGAGTGGCTTACAGGGGTACAGAGCTAGTAAATATCTGAAGATAGACTGGAATTAAAGTTTTTGTGACTCCAGTCCAGAGATCTACCTGTTATCAATGGATGCAGAAATGTCCTTGTAGAAGGTAAGCTCCCTGTGGGCAGAGACTGTTTAATTTTTGTATTTATGTAATCACTGCATAGCAAACATTATGGGACATTATAGACACATGATACATTCTTGCTGAAATGAAATGATGCCACCGGTGATATAGGTATATATATAGGTATTACAGGGTCTATAAGTAATACAGGAGAGTATTCACAGTATGTAGGGCCTGGGAGATGAGGCTGGACCAAGGCTTAGACACTAGTACACTAACTTTAGCTCTAACACTCTGACAGAAGAAAAGGTGTGTGTAAGAAGTTACACTGAGTAATATGCAATATATGGCTCTGAAAATAAGATGGTATCAGTGTCACATAAAGGGTCTGCC
Source organism: Gymnobelideus leadbeateri (assembly GCA_011680675.1). Classification (NCBI taxonomy): domain Eukaryota; kingdom Metazoa; phylum Chordata; class Mammalia; order Diprotodontia; family Petauridae; genus Gymnobelideus; species Gymnobelideus leadbeateri. The sequence continues at coordinate 568,584 of WOXC01006301.1, forward strand.
TGTTTTTATTTCTCCAAAGAAATCTGCTGTGTAACTTTTCAACCATGCTGAACTTAATTAGAAACAAATGTTCTTTTTAGTCTGAAAGCATACAGCACACACCCAACAGAAGTTCTTGGGCAAGGCTGTAACTAGTGCTGCACACAGCTCTCACACTCTGGGACTGGCATTAGTCTGCTTTATGAAAAGGTGAAGAGTCACAGCAAATCAAAATGGTTCTTTGTATTTTGTAATGTAGCAATCTGATAAATGCAAATTCTTTCCCCAGAATCCTAAGAGGTACTACTACTTTCAGGAGGATGGAAAGCCATGTGAGCTATGCAGATGGCACATAAAATATGTGCATTCCCATTTCTGTTCAAGGAGGGATGTCACATGTTTTCCACTAATATTCTCTTGAAAAAAAAAAACATTTTTCAAGTTGAATATGAGTCTTTTGTGTCCCTGCTTTCCTACATCAAACATTTCCTTTTCATGTACTCTGGTTTTCCAGTACAAGGCTATTCTGGTCACATGACATAAAACACTGTCTTTGTGAATGAGAAGCAAGCTTATACATGCACGCTACCCCTTCACTTGAATCTCACTCAGAATCCACAGAAAGTCAGCATTTACCAGCAATATGACAGTAAACATTTAATAACTGACTCTTGGAAAGAAAAAAAGGATGTGACACATTTTAAAGTTTAATCTGCATTATTATTATTTTCTGCATTGCTTTTATAACTCTAGAAAATCAATAAAATAATAAATCAAGCCCTGATTTGGAGTAGTTGGTACTCACACTGAAAATTTAACAATCAGTTCCCATGAGCTGGCTCCATAACACCTACTCCTGGCATACATTATTTCTTACTTGTGAATATTACTTTACTTAAGTAGATTAAGCATGTGTCATTTTAGTTTACTGAAAATAGGTTTAACACTACTGGGCTGAAAGATAATTCTGGATCTTGAACTGATCTAGTACCAAACCAAGCACAGTCTCTGGAACATAGTAGATTCTTCATAAAGGCTTATTCACTAACTGATGAGTTAATTGATTTCACTAGACCACCATTCAACATTACAAAAAAAAATTCTGTTACTATAACCATTGATACCTTCTTGTTACTAAAACAGCAACAACAACAAACCAAAAAACAACAGCATATAAGAATGCCTACACTTGAGTGAAGAATTTAATCTATAACACAAGTTAGTTTTACATTAATTTAAAAAATTTACTTACGGTCCTGAACAAAGTAAGGATCTGTCTCTGGAGAATAATGTGCATTGAAGTCAACCAAAGCATCCTGTCCATATGGCCGCCGAGGTCCCGTAACTGGAATGTTGCACAGTTGGGCATAGTCATCTAGGACAGAGAAGAAAAAACAATATGAGACATCACTGTTCACTTCTGAGTAAGTCTACTGCATTGGAAACAACTTAAGAAATGGAGAACTTTCTATATGCTTCATCTTCTGTGGAGATTTCCTTTAATATGCTATTTGGATCTTTTTACAGACTTGGTTGGGTACTCCCTTCAGCAATGCAGACCTCAACTCCTTCATGAATTATTATACCATGCCCAATCAAAATCCTTCTCCTAGTAGTCAACCTTTTGATGATATTTGGAGTTGGAAAATCTCCATATTTAGCTGGGCTGCTCTTTAGGCTTTAGATACAATTAGGCTATAGATATAATTCATCACCTTGCCCAACAAGCCAGCCTGGAGGGCTGGCTCACCTCTTGACCTCTTCCCTGCCACGATGAGGCACAGGAGTAAGAGTTATATGGAAACTTTATTATTATTTGCCACCACCACACAACAACAACTGCAATATTATTATTAATAATTATGGGAGGATCCAGATCTGTGATTTCAGTGGGACATGGCAATACATATTAGCAACCCTTCTGCATCTTAAAAATTCTTAAGAGTTACCTGGGGGGGGGCACCAAGTAGTTAAATGACTTGCCCAGGTTCACACAATCAGCATGTCAGAAGGGAGGTGAACCCAGGTGTTCCTTATTCTAATTGCCAGCCCAATGATCACTATTCCATGCTACTTCCCAATGACAATAATATGCCACAAAAATATAACACATCATTTCATTTGAACTTCACATCAACTTAGTGATGGAGGATGAGATTCTAGGAATAAAGAAACAGATTCAGAGAATTAATGTGGTGGGTGTTCAAGGCATGTGGCAGAATTAGAATTAGGGCTCTGATTTCTAGTCTATGCTCTTTCTATTATTCCATACCAACATGGAAAACTCTGAAGGAATTGCAAAAATGTCTAAATATTTGGAAATATGTTAGACAAACTGATTGAAAGAGACATGTAAGTCCAAGTTTAAAGAACATTCCAAAATTGGACCAATGAAAAACATCTGAATAGTTAGTACAACATACCTCTTAAGGAGGAAAGAAAAATGAGCAATCTGTAAAAATGCCTTAAACTCTTTTGAAGAAAAGTACCATGTATTATTTATCATATAATGATACAATTGTGGTCAGAAGCATTTTGAAGGCATTAAGTAGCCAATACTGTTAAAAAAAAAAAAGGAACCCACTCACTAAAGTCAAATGTAAATTCAATTCTGGCAAATCAAAGCATGAAAAAGCCTGGGTTTTCCAGTGTTACTGGTCATAAATTTGCTTGGCTTTGGCACCACAGTGCTGCTCTTATTATCTCTTTTAGCTCATATGGATATCCCAATGGTTATGAGATATGCTACTCTATTCCCCAACTGCAATAGCTTGGTCTACCTGATCCTACCCTTCCAGACTACTAATATCCTTCTCTCTGGCTCCCTGGTCCAAGGCCATTACTACTTGTCAGTAGATTATACTTCCATTTAAGAATTAGTAACCACATCATAGCTATCTCATTGATATGACTATCCTAGTCTATAAAGTTGGTCTTTGTTCTCAATTGGCCCCGAAGTCACTAGGTTCTCTATTACAGTAGCCTGTATCCTAATTAGCTTCAATCTAAACAAGATTTAGAGGGACAATGACATGATTATATTGATCTAAGATAGAGAAATGATAGGAAAACCTCCTATCATGAAACATTATTTCTTCATTTTGTTTTCTTTAGAAAAATACAAAGACTCAATAAAAGCTATAAGTTTAAATCATCAGGCCAACAGGAACTACATACCAGAGTCCTGAAAGAAAAGGGAGATATGATTGCTGAGCTACAGGCATTGATCTTTGAAAGACAGCTGAGAATGGCAGAAATAAGGCAGGATAATAAAAGGGCAAATGTTCCAATTTTCAAAAATGGTCAAAGAACGGGATTTGCAAACTCCATGTCATTGAATTTGACTTCAATTTCTGGAAAGTTTTTAGAACGCATTTTACTAAAGGGAAAATTTATGAATATCTAGAAGAAGCAGCAGTGATCAAAAAGATCCAATATACCTTTATAATGCCGGACTCCTTTTTTAACAGTTACTAGACTAGTAGAGCAATTTAGAAAAATTCTCTCTCCCAGATTTCAGCAAAGCATTTGACAAAAGACTTTCATGCTGTCCTTGTGGGTATGGTGAAGTGATCCAGACCAGCTAATAGGGCTAGACAGATTCATAACTGGTAAAATTTTCATCAGAAAAAGGTTTGAGAGGTTTCAGTGAAATTCAAGTTCAATACAAGTCAATAGTAAGATATGGCAGCCAAAAGTCAGTAAGATTTGGACCACAGTCAACAAAGGAATAACAAAGAATGTGACAATCCTATTGTATTCTGAACGTGTCAGGCCACTTGCGTACTGTGATTAGTTCCGGATGTCATATTTTAAGAAAGACACTAAGAATCTGGAAAGCATCCAGAGAAGGAATAGTGAAGGGCCTTGAATTCATGTTATACAAATATGCTAAAGGAATTAGGAAGATTGACCCTGGAAAAGAAAAGACTGGGGGGGGGGGGCGCAGTGCACCACATATAATAGCTAACATTACAGCTTCAAATATTTGAGGGGCTATTATCTGGAAGAGGTATTAGATTTGTTGTGCTTGGACTCTGAGGGCAGAACTAGAAGCAATGATGACAGTGTAACAGAGACACTTTCAGATATCATATAACAATCTTTCTAACAATTAGCTTTATCCAAATGTGGAATGGGCTGTCTCTGGTTCTCCCTTCCCAAGAAATCTTTAAGCAAAGTCTGGGTGACCGGCTACCCATAAGGTGCTTGATGTAGAGGACTAGATGGGAGAGGGCATCCAGGTCTAGATTCTGAAGAAATGATTTCATTAATCTCTTTCAGCTCTGAGATTTGGTCATTCTAACAACTGCCCCTGATTTTCTTGGAGAGTTCTAGTAGCAAGTACAAGGTGTAGTTGTTGGTTCTAGTCAGCTAATATATATGGGAGACATTAAAGGAACTGTGACCCCACACATGAAAACCAGTGTAGTGTTTCTATCTCACCATACAAAAACAAAAAACCAAAAACACCATGATCACCTTTTGACTATTGGATCATTCCATTCAATGTATAAAAACTATAAAAACACTTCCATGATTCATGAGTCCTCCTCCTCCAAAATAGTATTGTTTAATTCAATTTAACATGTATTAAAAGGCTATATTTTAAGTTTTTGGGGTATCTGCATGTAAGGTCTTTCTTTTAGTCTTGTCCCATATGACAATTTTTTTTCTAAGCAATTGGAGTTAAGTAACTTGCTGAAGGTTACACAGCCAGTCATTATTTATGTGTGGGTGCTCATTTTCTGAGGCTGGAACCGATCCTGGGTCCTCCCGACTCCAGGGCCAGCTCTCTTACTCACTGTGCCACCTAGCCACCCCTCCCATATGACAATTTTTAAGGGGCAAATACTATTCCTTTTTAGCTATGTCTCTGTCCTTATTCTAGCACTGAGGGTGCTGCAGAAAAACGAATGATTCAGACTGGATGTCTTTTTTGACATCCTTAATTCTTGCCAATCCAGATCCCTTTCTCTTTACCAAAACAGGGGAAAACATACCAAGTACCATATGATGGTAATTTACATCAGATCTTGACTATCTATTGATTTTATTTGCAAGACATATTAGGGCTTTGTCTATTAAATATATAATTTAATTTTAAATTGAGGTAAGATACAAAAAATAACCCATCCTTTTAGAGCTAGGCAGATGAGATCCCCTGTTGTCACTTTTAACACATGAACATATTCTGACGGAAGAGCTGCCCCATTGTTCAAGAAACACTTTATTTTTTTTTTGAGGGGGGAAGGCAAGGCAATTGAGGTTAAGTGACTTGCCCAAGGTCACACACAGCTGTAAGTGTGTCAAGTTATCTGAGACTGGATTTGAACTCAGGTGCTCTGTGCCACCTAGCTGCCCCCATGAAACACTTTCAAAGGGCTAATCTGGACAGTAGAATATTACATATCTGGCACATGAGAAAGCTAATTTGAATTTTTAGTACATGCTCACATTTATTAAGTTTATAACTGTTTTTATTCAATGAATTCATTTAATCTACAGCTTACTAGGCTGAGAAAATCCCCTTAATTTCATTTTAATAGGTCAGAATCCAGCTAAGCTTGTGCACTAAGTAGATACTTTATCTCACTATACATTTCAAGGGCTCAAATTCCCTGCTTATTTACCCTACTGGTTTCAATTTATATAGTTCAATTTTAATGATATTTTAAAATTAAAATTTGAAACCAACACACACACATGAATTAAAAACAAAATAAACCCTTCACCAGTAATTATGGAGGAAGATACAGAGGCAAAGATCCAAAGCAGAAAACAAAAAATGTTTGATAGAAAGTAACCACTGCAGTCCATGGGAGAACTGGAGTGACAACAGGGAATGACATAATACTTGAAGTAGCATAGAACCTAGCAAACAGTGTGGAGACAGAAGAAAGTTGTTTTAGTGATGCTTTAGTGCTGTCCAAGAGACAGAGGTTCTTTGATGAAAATGGCCAACTATGGTTCCTTGGTCTTTCTCCTATAATTAGGAAACTTCAATGTGACCTGAATGGGAAAAAATCCCTTAAAATGTTCTATTTTCCTTTTCTAAAATTTCCTACTCAGGAAAAATTCTAATTATTTGGGTTTCTGGTTGAATCAATTTGCCACAAAAAAGTGCTCTGAGTTATCATCTGCATTCACTCCCTCTTGAAATAATTTTGTATTACTTTGTACCTAGTTTGTATTTATTTATTTGTGAACATGCTGTATTCTTCCCCCAAGACAATAAAAGCTACTTATGGGCAGGGAATATTCTGTTTTTTCTTCAGTATCCCTGCTATCTAACATAAAACATACAATGTGAAAGGCCTCTCCCAGGGAGGGAGGATGAGTAGAGGGAAAGAGTCCTTGATTTGAACTGTGAGCACCTTAGTTTGAATCCTGCTTTGCTACTTAAGACCTCTGTAACCATGAGCAAGTCATTTCACTTCTTTGGTGCCTAGTTTCTTAAACTATAAAGTGATGAGTTGGACTAGTGTAGCTCTAAATCCTATGATACTGTCATAACCAAACATTTTCCACTGTGACTTCTGCCTCTCCTTGACCTTAAGATTTCATAAAACTAGCAAGGTTACTATGAACTCTGTATACATGAAAGAAATATCAACGGATCTTTTCATTATCTGCTTTATGAACCCAAGTCTGGCTTATTTATTTGAGTGTTCATTTATTTATTTAGCTATCTTATTGATCAATTAACTGGAGTGTGGAGGGGACATTAAAGAGCTAGCCCTAGGCTATGTTTGTAATGAAAATTCCTGCGATGCAGGAACAACCCTGAGAGATGAAATACTCATATTGGCCTATTAAATAACACAAATTAATTAAAGGCAAGCTTTATACTAATAATTACCAGGTTTTGACAAAAAATAGCTCAGAGCAGTAGTACAGTAAAAGTAACACTGAATTTAGACTCAAAGAAACTCATTTCAAGCCCCAGCTCAGCTACCTCTTACCTGTGTGACCTTGGGCTAAGCCACCTTGCTTCTCAGGGCTTTTTCCTCAGTTGTCAATCAAAGAAAGCCCAACAAAAATACCTATAAGGTTTCTTTCAATTACTATTTTAATTCTATAATTATACTACAGTGTATGTAAAGGGACTGATAAATCTCAATAATAAAGTCACAAACGAGATTGGAGGGGGGAGAAGTTCACCATCTGTTAATAAGATTACCATTCTACTTCCTCCTTTTCCAACTGATAGGATGGTAAAATCATTTCACTTCCTTTTTCTTCTTAATTTTAAGTATTGTTCAAAAGTGATGGGATTGAGAGGTCAAGGGAATAGGAAAAGCAATCAGTGCATAAAATAATTTCCTAACATACAAGGTTTTTTTTTTTTTTTTTACATACAAGGTTTTTAAAAAATATTCACAAATTAGAAACTCTTTTTGTAAGTGTTGGTTAGAAGTGTGCTTGGAAAGTAAATTGTTTTATTAATAAGTTTCAAAACTTAAGTTCAGCTAATTCATCTGTGTTTTCCCATTCTTTTTTTTTTTTTTTTTAAGCAATTGGGGTTAAGTAACTTGCTCAAGGTTACACGGCCTGTCATTATTTATGTGTGGGTGCTCATTTTCTGAGGTCGGATCTGATCTCGGGTCATCCCAACTCCGAGGCCGGCGCTCTTACTCACTGCGCCACCTAGCCGCCCCTTTAGGGCAATTGGGGTTAAGTAACTTGCCCAAGGTTACACGGCTAGGTTTTTGTTTGTATGGATTAAGTGTCTGAGGCCGACTCCGAACTCAGGGCCTTCTGATTCCAGGGCCAGCGCTCTATTCACTGCGCCACCTAGCCGCCCCAAAATGTTTTCTTTTTTCTTTTTTTATTTTTATTTTTAAGCAATTGGGGTTAAGTAACTTGCTCAAGGTTACACAGCTGGTCATTATTTATGCGTGGGTGCTCATTTTCTGAGGCCGGATCTGATCTCGGGTCATCCCAACTCCGAGGCCGGGCCGGTGCTCTTACTCACTGCGCCACCTAGCCGCCCCTATGTGTTTTCCCATTCTTGACAGACATTAATTTCCCCACCCAAATTCAATTTAAGAAAAAGAGATTATTAAGTATCTATACTAAGTGTAAGCCACTGTGCTAGGTCTTGAGAACAGAAATATATGTAACAAATAGACCCCTGCCAACTAGAAGCTACAATCTGAAGGAGAGAAACAGGAGAAATAATGTTCATAAATAACAGGGATGCAAGGGAGAGAGGGATAAAGTCAAGGGAGAAATTCAGGCAGAATGGTATCCATTGGACCAATAAGGACCAATGAGAGGGGAAGTTGAATATTTAGAAGTGCAATGATAGTTTTGATCATCCCATATTTCTGATATATGTACTTTCTCAGTGATTGGCTAAATCACAGGGAACAGTTTTTTGTTAGAAGTTCAAAGCTTTCCAGATACAAATGCCTTCTGCTCTAAGATTACATGTACTCAGTATGTATCATGTATACAGTATCTGGTTATTTACATTTTATCTCCTCAATTAGAATGTGAGTTCCTTGAGGGTAAGGACTGCTTTTTTTTAAACCTTTCTTTATATCTCTGATGTTCAGCAACATACCTGGCACACAACATATGCTTAATAAATATTTTTTGAGATGCTGAATAAGAAGCCACATAGATAAATGCCCTCAAAGAATAATTTCTCCTAGTATTATGGAAAAATAAAGTTTTTGTCTTATGGGAAGCAAGTTTTACAAATTATGAGGGTACTATCCTTTAGTAAGTTATCCCTAGCTCACTGTTACACTAGCAAGGAGCAAGAACCAGAGTGGTAGACCAGGAACAGTGAGTAAGCAATAGTGGCACTCCAGTGAAGCTTAAGTAATGACTATAAGTTAGATCTACACTTAAAGATTTTGGTTTTAGGAATCAAAATTAGGAACAGAGTCAATAAAATTCAACTGCTTTCATGTATATAGTGACTTCTCCTTGTAAGACTATGTGAAGATAAATTTAAAGCATTCAAAAACTCAGAATTTGTCATAAATCATGTTGTTAATAAATAGCCTGACCTGGTTCAGCAGCAATAACAAAAATGTCAAACTCTTGTTTATTTCTCTTGATGATACTCTATAGTCATAAAACACAGAACCCCAAGGTCTATAGAAAACCAAACCACAAGTGAACATAAGGACTATGGAAGCTACATTGTGGGCATACACTGGCAGCAGAATATGACAATCTATACACATACACAATGACAAAGAATGTATCACCCAGTGTATATATGATCAGAGAACTAAACAGACAGATCAGGCAGCAAGAGTGAAGTATTATTAAAAAAACACAACAAAAACAAAGGTAGGGGTTGCAGGTGAAAAGCCTGGGTGCCACACTGTTATTTTAGAAATATTAAGAGGAGAAAAAGGCTTTAGCACATTAGGAAGGTTCTCTATGGAAGACTTATGGAAGGACTAGGGCTTGGACAAGAATGACATGGGTTAAGAGGAGTCATGATGTGAATTGCAATGAAATCATGATTGATTAACATTTCAAAACAAGACAAGTGCAACATCTCCATCATCTGTGAACTAAGGAAAGTTTCTGACAATTACTTAGCCTGTCTTTCTGCATTCATTCTTTATATAACTTCTAGACAAATAAGGTACTATATATTGGTGTTCATCAGTGAAGCTATTGTCACGATTCTATTTTTCCTCTGATCACTGTATTATATGTAGTTGAAGGAGAGAGTCCACATAACTTAATTACTTTTCCTGGTTCTTAAGATAAATATATGCTTTTGGCAGAGGGAAGTTTATTAGATTAGATACCCACTAAAGGCAGGGACTTTGTCATTTTATATCTGTGCATTCCCAGTGTCTAACACACAGTGAGTGCTTACTAAATGTTTCTGGAATTGAATAGAATTAATAGATTTTCTTGAAATATAATATTTAGTTTTGCATCTGAGGCTTGTTCAGGACAATAAGACAATAGCTTCATCTACTCCTGAAGGCACATCATTATAAGAGTTCAGAGTCCAGCAATGTTTGCTGTTCCTCCAGAATTGGCTTTCCAACAATTCACTTACTCAGTCATATGGACACTAGAGATTTGAGGTTTGGGAACCAAAGCTTTCCAATATATTCCTCCAGAATTCTGTCTTCAACAATTTAGCAGGAAATGAAAGAAACCATTTCCCTTCTATCTGGGATTTTAAAAAAATTATTCTGACTCTGGAGAAAACAGTATTTCCCTTTCTTCTAGTATTTTTTAAAATTAATTTTATACCAAGAAGGGGATTTAACTTGTCTCTTTTTTTTTCTTTTTCAATTTAATATACCTGACTGAATCCATAGTCAAGAAAAAAATCCAGGTCACTTTCTCTTCTAAAGCTTATACTCACCAGTTTTAGGCCTACTGTTCTTTCTTTCTTTTTTTTTTTAATTCCTCCTATACCTAGCCTATCACTCAACCTCTTCTGTCCCTTTTATGCCTACATTTTTCAATTCCTTAAATATATAATTGTATGTAACATATGTAAAGTATACATATGTAAAGTACTTGAAAGCTTGAAGCACTATTGTCATCCCTTAGGGACACAGAACCCCCAGGGAACATGAACCCCTCCAATAACTCTAGGTCCTACCCCAAAACTTTATTTTTAATAATTTAAAACATATTTATTTAATACACAAAAAAGTAAAATAACACGCACTCACAAAAAAGTTGCTGTTTCTAAGATTAGTATCTTGCACACTATGCAGAGACTTTGCACCTGCAGATGTAGCTGCAACAACTGTTTCATGTATTTCCTTCTAGGAAAAGTGCAAGATAGGAGAAAATAAAGTGGCTGACTCTGGAAGACAGAGAGACAAGGAAGGGGTATTCCTAAAGAGAGTGCATAGCCTGTCTTTCCGTGAACTGAAACTTTTAACAAAATTCAAGTGTTTATGATAAATTTATATATGTATATTTATGGCAGTAAATGATAAAATCGATAATATAAAGAATTTATACATTTATGTTATTAATTTTTAAAAGTTGTCTTCTGTGATTTTTCAATATGCCACAAATCTCCAAAAATTCCACTTAATTATCGATAGTTATCTGTGAATAACCAAAACCATGCATGTGAACCCATGAATGTTGAGGGATGACTATTATGACTGTCAGTTATTATTCAAATCAACAAGCATTTTAATACTCACCATGTGCCAAGCACGGTGCTAGGTACAATGGATATAAGACAATCAATCAAGAAACAATTCTATGGCAGACTTCTGTTTAAGATACATATGCACGTGTATACATATACAAACATCTTACACATATACACACATAATATACATGTATATGTATGTATGAAAGTATGCATATGTGTTATCTCACAGTTACTACAGATCCCTCTATTATTGTTGCACTAAAGGCTTGATGAAAATTCAAATGGAATGTTGGGGAAAAAGGCAGTTTACATTAGGAGTTTAAAAAGTCAGCTGATTAAAGGGCCTATTGTACTTTTCCCTTTGGAGCCAGGGAGAAGGTGTGCGTTTCATCTCTGATCCATAGGAATCTATGAAGAATCACTGAAGGATACAGGGAGGATGGAAATGAGAAGAGACTTATTCTTCATTGGAACTATTTTAATTCTGGTGTTGAGAGTTTTTTGAAGCCTCTGTGAGAAACTGGCAGGTACATAGTATTTTGGAAAGACTTGCCTGTAATTACTGAAGAGGGGAAGTAGCTCACTTGCTCCTGGTCACACAACAACATAAGATACACCAGAGATGAGTTTCAAACTCGAATCTTTCTAACTCTAAGCCGAGCATCCTTTCTATGTAGTGAGGCACTCAGGACAAGGACCCTTGTTTTATCTTTGGATTCTCAGCACCTAGTAGAGTGCTAAATAGATATGCTACTTGTCCTGATATATCACTATCATGGGAAAAAAGTGAATGTCCATGGCAACGACGTACAAATCAAAGAGCAGAGGCAGGTTTGGCCCATCACTTGGCATCTTGTTTTTTATTTATTTGTAAAGAATGCTTTTGCTTTATGACTTTTCATCTGGCTTAGAGCTCAGATGGCACCTCTTCTCTTTCTGCCTCAAGGTGAACTCATAGGTGCTTGTCCATGGGATTCTTCTTGGAGGAGGTTCAGGTGAGTGTGCTTACACTTGCATGTTTTTTCACTCTTCATTAATCTAGTTGTAATTAAGAATTCAGAAGCTCATAGGTTCTTCTCTTGCCTAACTGTAATCTTCAATAAATCTCAGGGGAAGGTAGCCTTATTTTTCTGCCCCATATTCCCAGAAATATTTTTCTTACAAGCTGCAGTCTCTACTTCAATCCCTAATATTCTATTTACATGTCCACTTGTATGGTTTCTCCCACTGGTGAACCTTAGCCCTATTCAGCCTCCTTCTGTCCAACTATGCTACAAATAATTTTAGAGCATTGGTTCCATAGTCAGAGAACTTGGACTCAAATTATATTTAACATTTTTGGGCCTCAGATTAATCATGTGTAAAATGAAGGCATGAATGTGATGGATTCTAAGCTATATGAGCCTATGATGTCCCTCCTCTTTGAGTTCATCATTGATTCTAGAAGTAATAGGGAGCCACTAGAATTTATTGAGTAGTCAAGAACATGAGCAGACCCGTGCTTTAGGAAAACCACTTTGGTAACTATTGGTCAGACAAATTGGAGTAGGGAAATATTTGAAAAAAGGAGACCAATTAGGAGGCTACTGCAATAGGCCAAAAGAGAGACTAGGGCCAGGACTTACGTGGTGGCTTTAAAGAAGGCAACTGATGTATGAGTCATCAGTATCAGCAAGTTTTGACATGGAACCATCATAGATGTTTTAACTGCAAGGAAGCATTTAGAGGGAAAAAAGCAGAAAAACAAAAATGGCTGAAATTCCATGTCCAAAAAAGTAGCCCTCTTCTTTGCTAAAGTTCACCCTTCCACTTTTTCATCAGTTAAGGTCATTAACAGTCTCCTCATCTCCAAATCCACTGGTAATCTTTTTGTCCTCACCCTACTTAATCTGTGTGTGGCATCTGACACTGTACACTATCTCTTCCTTCTTGATAACCTTTTCTCCCCTGGCTCTTTCATATTAATTTAGCCAATCTAGATTACTCTCCCCGTGCCTTTATTCACATCATCACTTACATCTAGAATTGATTTCTCCCTTTAGTCTCAATCTATTACTGTTCTTGTCTTCCTTTAAAGCTGAAATCCTAAAGTCTTTTCAGATTTCCTCAGATGAAAGGGTTTCTTTCCTCAAATTTCCGTGTTTGTCTGGATCTGCCTTGTATCATAATTATTTGTGTTCTTGTCTTTCCCATTCCACCAATAAAATTATAGGGAATCTGAAAGAAGGGCACGAGTAACGTCTCTTTGTGTCCTCAGAGTTCCCTGCACACAGTAAACAATTCACTAATACTTGTTGAATGTTTGCTTTAACAAAGCAAAAGCCCAGGCCCACTTCCTTACATAGGAACTGGCTTTCATGGGAGCAAGGCTACATTTACTTTTTAATTTACTTCTGCATTTTCTTAGAAAAACGCTACTGTCTGAGCAATATTAATGTTTTTTTTTTCTTTTCTGGGTCATCAAAAAAAATTTTTTTTTAACAAAACAAGGCAATTTGTTTCTAAGTGATAAAGTGATTTCAAATGCTTAGTATTATCAATTTAGCATGGAATCCAATTAATTTATAGATTTCTGTAACAGCAGTGCTAAAAACATTAGTTCCAATTACTCACTTTAGGTAGCTTGTGAAAGCCAGAATACTGCCTTTGTTGAAGCTAGTCTTTTGGGGTTTGAGGAGGAATCCTCTCTCAATTTTACTATCTTTTAGAAAACCTATTATTATTCTACAGGGCAAAAAAAGTTACTTAAGAGCATGGAACTATGAGAGAAATAATATTTCCTATTCTATTTTTCCCCTAACACAGCTTAATGGTCTAATTCTGCTTTGTGAACATGAACACAACTATGCCAAACTGAACGGCCTTTTCTCAATCCTCATTCTCCTCTTTGTCTCTGCATCTTTTGATACTGGCGATTACCCTCTCTCCTCCTTGATACACTTCTTTCTAGGTTTTTAGATCACAGCTCTCTCTTGGTTCTCCTCCTCCCTATCTAATTAATTGTCCCATATTAGTCTCCCTTTCTGGATCCTCATCCTGATCTTGCCTTCTAACTGTAAGTGTCCTTCAGGGTTCTATCTTGGCCTCTCCTTTCTATCTATATACTGGATCATTTGGTGACTTCATCAACACCCAAGTACTAAATTACTGTCACTATGATGGTGATTCTCAAATCTGCCTATCTTATCCTAACCTCTCTGCTGACATACAATCTTGCATCTCCACCTGTCTTACAGACATCTCAAACTGTATGTCTGATAGACATTTTAAACTCAACCAAAACCGAACTCATTATCTTTTCCTCTAAAGCTTTTCCCCCTCTTATATTCTCTATTATTATAGAAGGTAACACTATCCTTATCCTTCCAGTACCTCAGGCTTGCAACCTGGAAGTCTTTCTTGAATCCCCACTATCTCTCAACACCCCATATCCAGTCTCTTGCTGAGGTCTATTGATTTTACCTCTGCAATAACTTTCTAATATGCCCCCTTCTCTCCTCTGACAAGGCCACTGCTCTGGTGCAAGCCTTCATCACTTCACTCCTGGTCTTTTGCAATAACCTGCTGGTGGGGCTGTCTTTCTCATGTCTCTCCCCAATCCAATCCATTCTCCATTCATATGCCAAAAGTGATTTTTTGAAAGCACCAATCAAATCATGTCACCACCCCTCTCCCATTCCTAATTCAATAAATTCCAGTGGCTCCCTATTGCCTCTAGGATCAAGTATAAAACCCTCAATTTGGCATTTAAGTCTTTTATAACTGTTAAGCAGGTGGTTTCCCCCACCTACTTTCTCAATCTTCTTACACCTTACTCCTCACCATGTGATCTATTTGAGCTAGTGACAATGGCCTCCTTGATGTTCCATGAATAAGAAGATAGGCTTCTGGAAGCAAAGTTTCTTTGAGCAATCTTCTTATGGCAAGAACTCCAAGCCTTTCACCAGCTTGATTTCCCTCTAATGACTAGGCTCCAGCTTACCAATGTTTTTCTTGAAATGTGGCATGCAGAATTGAACTAAATACTCCATATGGGTTCTGGTCAGAGAGTGGTGCAGTATGACTATTATCACCTTATTTCCTGGATATTATGCCTTTCTGAAAACTAAGATTTCATTAAAAAAATTTTTTTGGAGGGGTGAAGAAGGGGACTTGACATATTACACTATTCCAAATAGGGATAATAACAACGCATACCTTCCATGGTGCTGTGAGGGTAAAAAAAAAAGATATTTGTAATGCACTTTGTAAATCTTGAAGCACTATATAAATGCTAGCTATTGCTATGATTGTTAAATTACATTAGTTTAAAATTGTTTCATAAATAGAAACTATAAAATAACTTTAAAATATATTTTAAGAAGGATTGCCTAAGTTCAATGTATTTTGATGGTCACTAATTCTACTATAGTAGATTCATTAGGACATTTTCTTCTTTAAAGTAATTCTATCCCAGTATCAATTTTGAGAAAAGAATTAAGAAAAATGTTTTCCCTAAATGAACTCTTCCCAAAACTTTTCAGCTTTGAAAAAACTTTTAAGATGAACAACAAAATAATTGTCTAAGGTCTACATAACTGTTGACCAAAAAAAAAAATACAATCAGACAACTCTGAAAAGCAACAATTCTATCATTTCACAAATTAGGACAATAGGGAATTCTAGATGAAAGCAGCGATTTGCTCAAAAGCTTAAGTATACTATTTTTTTTAAAGAAGTAGCAAATAATACCCAGCAATTTACTACTGTCAGAGGTGATAAGAGAGAAATACAAATAAGCATTCACATTTCACCCTATTTTGCTGGGTTTTTCCCTCCAACTTCCTTTTTAAATCTTATCTTCAATTTCCTCTTACTTCTGGGCAATTAATAAGAAGTAAATTCAGTAATAAAGTTGGGTAAACAAGCCTAGCCAGGCTGTTTTAATAAAATGTTTCAAATTCTGGAGAAATTGCAAGTTAACTTCTCACTCTCTTATTTCCCTGATTTCTGTTTTCTTTTCCTAGATTACCAACATACTGGCATCAACTGAAGAGTCTCTAATGTAATCAATCACAGAGTGATTTCAGTCAACCAATCAACAAACATTAAGAGGCTACTTTTGCCTGGTATTAGGTATAGAGGATACAAAGGCAAAAGTTAAATATTCCCTGTCCTCAAAGAGCTCACATTCTATCACAAAAGATGATATGGTCATATAAAGATATATACAGAATACATAAGAAATAAACACAGGATGATTTTTCTTGTGTGTGTGAGAGAAGTGGCTTTAACAGCTGTGGGGACTCAGGAAAGGCTTCCTTCAGAGAAGTACTGAAGGAAACTAGGCTTCAGAAAAGGTAGAGATAAGGATGGAGCACATTCCAGTTAAAGGGGACTGTCACTATAAAGGCATAGAGACAGATTTCCTCTCTAAGCAGTATTTATCAGAAGAAGGAGAAATTGCTGAAAGAATATACCATAGAATCATAGACTCAGAACTGAAAGGGACCTTAGCAAGCAACCAGCCCAACCTCTTGATTTTATATCTGAGGGTACTGTGATGATTTGTGTGAAAAATCCTCTATTGAAGATCTTTGGTAAGACATGTATAAGCATTGCACAAGGTGTGAGAATCATGGATGGATTACAATTCACAAACTAGCAGAAGAAAAATCCAAATTCAGGTCACAAAAACACAGCACTGGAGTGTGCTGTGGTGTTTTACATAGCCCCATTCTTACCCCATCTCCATTTGCAAACAAAATATCTGGGGAAAGGTGAAATACTTAAGCAAATAAATAAAATTGTTATCTTTTCATCACTTGCTAGCTACTCCACAACAATACAGAAGACAATCTACAAAGGTAGTTATTTGGTAATATATTTCAAGAGGTGTTCTGGCTAAGTTTTTAAAAAAATCTTCATAATTGTATTTTAATATAATTTGTTTCTTTTGTAATCCTATGTATTTTGTTTATGCATTTAAAAACACAATTCTGAGAAGAGATCCATTGGCTTTACCAGATTGCCAAACAGGTTCAAGACCAAAGAAACAAAACAAAACAAAAAAAAGGTTAAGAACCCCCAGATTAAGTGAATTGAACGGGACTTTCCATACCTGAGTCTTTCATAGGGCAGAGTGCACATTGCATGCCCCAGGCCTCTCCATACAAACAGCAACACTCAGTGTAAGTTGTCTGCTTCCCCACCAGTGGTCGGCTACAAACATACTCATCACTCAGGTGTTCCCAACAAAGATCCTGGTAGACATCAGTTTCTTCTGTTTGTTCTGAAAGGGATGACACAGTCATATAATCATATCACTGTTACACTATTGTTCCTATTTCATAAACACCAGTTAACATGATATTAGAAGTAAATAGTTCTCAAAGTATTACACACAGATAATCTATAAACATTCATCTCTATCCCTACCCTCTTCTCACTCCAATTAGCCCTACATCTCTCAAAGTCTAAAGGCTATATTCTGACTAAATATATCACTACCTTAAATTCAATATGACAAACACAGAAGTCCTTTTTCTTTCTACTAAATTAGGTCTTCTTAACCCCAGTGGGGGAAAGGGAAGAGCAGTACTTGAATAAAAAAAGTTAGTCCTAATTTTCATTAACCTCTAACTGAAATTTAACATTTCCTTCAATTATTTAAAGATTCTGAGAGGTGGTACATAATCTTCATTAGACTGCCAAAAGAATCCAAGAGAAAAAAAAGGTTAAGAACTCCTGGACTAAACTTTCTTAGGATCAAAGGATTTAGGGCTGAGAGGTTTAGTTGGAAAGAAAATAATGTATTTTTTTACATTGAACTGGATTGAGATAAATTTGTCACACTGAACTGAAAGTCTACTCCAAGCCTAAAATTCTGAGATAGGATTCCTAAGCCCCAAAGTCACTCTGGGCTCCTTTTAAGTAGAGAAACTGGGATTTGAACCCAGTTTTTTTTTACTCTTTCTTTTCCCCTAGGCAGCTGCAACAGCAACACTGTCTTGTCTGTCCTTCATTTAAGAGGCTGGGTATCTTCTTTTCATTTGTCTCCCATATACACTCCATTCCAAAGACTGAAATATTTCTGAGAAACATTTTTTGGAGTCCTCTCTTATTTTCTGATCAACAAAACAAGGGAGTTGACTTAGATAACCACTAAACTTTTCCCCAGAAAGCTAAATTACTGTAACTTCTTAGAGTTCCCATTTCTAATGTTTCTTTCATTCCATATTATTTCTTATACCAAAGTAGTATACCAAATATGCCTACTGTTCAATCACCAATTTCTTTAAATCTTTCCAGTTGCTCCTTGCAACCCAGTGTATAGAGGTTAAAATTGAACTCATATCCCACAGGAAGGTCTCTGATACCCAACCTCTCTGTTTAACTATACTGCCTTTTGCCATGTGACTACTAATTCCTAATACAACCAGCTAAGTCTGTCTACTATAACCTAAATAGCAACCTCCCTCTTCTAGCTTTGGACTTTTAAGTTTTCCCTTATGCCTAGAAGAGTTCCTCCCTTCCATTCTGTTGTTCCATTTTCTTGTTCCACCTTTTGTTGTTTCATTTGTTTGTAATTTTCTGGGGTATATTTATGACATTAAATATCCTAGACAATAATGATTGTTCCCTGGATATTTTTAAGTTGCTTTATTACTTGAAGCGTACCAGGGGTATTCTAAGTGATCTACTTCACTTTCTTGTTCTACCTGTTCATTTAAAAAATGTAAATGAATACAATACATAATTCCAACCATTATAACCTGCATCATATTCCTTATAACAAAAGACCTAAATCAAGTACCATTCAGTTCTTGGTTACCCATCTTGATGAAAAATGTATCTAAATACCTTGTATATTCATATGTATCTCCTGATAGAATGTATCCTTAAGAGTAGGGATTTTTCATTGTTTATATTTGTATCCACAGAGCCTAGCACAGCATAGTGCCTGAGACATAGTGATTAATAAATGTCTACTAAATGATTGATATGTCAAAAAAAGAACATACCGTTTGAATCTGTCGGCCTTATGCACCTCTTTTCTGTAGTGTCCAACACCATTGGATGGGTACAGAAACAGTTATAAGATCCTTCAGTATTAATGCACTGACCATCAATACAACTGTTTGGATCCTGACATTCATCCATATCTTAAATGTAAAAAAAAAATGAAGGAAAATAATATATGATACACTGCTTAGGAGAGACCAGATTACTGATTGGCTTCTTTCAAATAATTATAAGTCAGTACTAAAGTAGAACAACTCTTACTTCAAAATTTTGCATTTTAAAATAAAACAAAACAAAACCTAAAAGAAACAAAATTCTATTTTCTCTTCATTGAAATAATGAGAAGTCTGGTGTCATTGAACCAGGAAAGAAAATACCTTTGGCCAGGGTATTCTTTGAAATTCAAGGTAAAAAGTCTTATGACTGGGGCAGCTAGGTGGTACAGGGAATAGAGCACTGGCCCAGGAGTCAGGAGAACCAGAGTTCAAAACCGACCTCAGGCACTTGACACACTTACTAGCTTTGTGACCTTGGGAAAGTAACTTAACCCAACTGCCTTGCCTTCCCACCCCCCCAAAAAAGAAAAAGTCTGTGGTTTCAAAACTGCTTTCCTTTACTATGTTTCTCTGGTTAATCTATGTGATTTTTTCCTTGAGTTGAAAAATTCTGTATCAGTGTTAAAAAAAAAAAAAGGACTAATTCATAAGGTACAAATGATGAAACAGGAGATTGCACATATTATAGAAACACTTCAGTTGTACCAATGGCCTGAAATATAATTCTATATTGAGTACTGATTCTCTGACCTATGTGTAGAATTAATACTGAGTTAAAAAAATAAAAGTTTTGTTCAAGCAAGAGATCCATAAAATATTTTGAGTTTTTTTAGCACTTGATTTGAAGGGCAAAGGGAGAGATGAAAAACAATTTTTATTGTATGGCCCCAACTATTTACTTTTTCCATATTTTAAAATAATAACATATAATGCAATAAGACTTACCAAAACATTGTAGTTTAACTGGATCATAATATGTGCCTTGCTTACAGTAGCATTCATAGCCAGGCTGGGTGTTCAAACAAAAGCCATGTTTGCAGATTTCTTGACCAAATAGTTGACATTCATCTGCATCTATGGACAAAATATCAGGGAAGTTTATGACAATGAATTTATCATCACACACACTTTTAGTTTAAAAGAAAGGAATAATCATCAGATTCTTCTATTTTGAAATATCACAGGCACAAATATACATTTTTTTTGCTTTTTAGAGGGGGACAATTGGGATTAAGTGACTTGCCCAAGGTTACACAGCTAGTTTTGTGTTAAGTGTCTGAGGCCGCATTTGAACTCAGGACCTCCTGACTCCAGGGCTGGTGCTCTATTCACTGTGCCACCTAGACGCCCCAAGAAATATATACTTTTAAAATTATGAGGGAATAATCAGAAAAAACCCAACCAAAGCAAATAGGTATAAGAAGAAAATTATGAAACAACCCAATATATTTAGTAATAATGCAAAAATGGCACTGTACAATATCCCCTTGCAAAGATAGTCAAATACAAGAAAATATTGCGTTGGTGTCAACTGACAGGAATACAA
Source organism: Gymnobelideus leadbeateri (assembly GCA_011680675.1). Lineage (NCBI taxonomy): Eukaryota > Metazoa > Chordata > Mammalia > Diprotodontia > Petauridae > Gymnobelideus > Gymnobelideus leadbeateri. The sequence goes on from WOXC01006301.1 coordinate 589,291, forward strand.
GGATATACCTTTTTGGAACAAAGAATTCTCAGTGAAAAATTTCTATGGGCAGAACTTCCTTGGAATGCAAATCATTATACTGTGTGTATCTTTTAAAGAAAAAAATATGAAAACAACAATTTGCTAGCGAAACAGATAAAATCACACAGGTATGGTGCCCATAGCTTCCCTTTTAATTTTAGTATTCACCTCAATGAGGTACAGTGATATTAAATATTATTTTTAAAAATAGAATATATTTTCAAGTTATTGTTTTTCCATTTTTATACTAAAATTTAAGTGTGTTCATTAAAATACTAGATTATTTTTCATTTCTGATTATGAAGCAAAGAGAAACCATTCCAAAAGTAGATGGGTTACGAAAATATATTGAGTCACTCATTTCTCTAGTCATTAAGCATCTTCTGATTTATTTTTTTAGGTTCTACTTTGAATCTATAACATTATTCAAAGGACTGCAAAAAATGCAAAAAAGCAAAATGCAAAAATTGCAAAAAAAAAGACAGAAAAGAAAGAAAAAATCCTACATTTTCTTTCACCTTAGTGAAATAAAAACTCACTGGAGACAGAGAAACATGCCCATATTTATAGATTTGAAACTAATGAAGGCTGTACATATATAGAAGAAAGAGAAGGGGCAGTAAGGAGGTTTCTATTTCTAGACCTACTTTCTTTTTTGTTTTCTCCCATCTCTCCATTAGTAACAAATCTTGGTAGTACCAGGTTGACTAATAAGAAAGCTTTACTGGAAATCACAACAAAGTTATAATTATGGCAAAAACTCTAAGACCTGCCTAATAATAAACTATGTGGCTTCTGATCTCTCTGTTTATTTGGCAGAGATAGAACTTTTTCTGTTTCTACCAAAAAAAATGACAAGAATTTTCGACATTATATTCTTCTACAATAAAAATAAAGTTCTTATCGGGCTTGTGTGCATCTTTAAATGTGTGATTGGTTCTTACCTTTGTAGTTCTGACCAGTGACACTATAGGATGAGCGGTCAGTGGGGATGAAACCTTTCCCTTCAGGACACATTTCAGTGAATTCAGCTGATTCCAGAAAAGAGAAAATCATTAAAATAAATAATTTTGTGATGGGGGAAAAATAAAACCAAATCAACCCACTGATTTACTATGTCCTAATTGTTCCTATGCATATCAAATCTCCCCAGTATAATATATGCTATTTGAGGGGAGGGACTGTGTCCTTTTTATTTTATTATTGTCAGTGTCTTATACAAATAAAGTACTTAAATAAACATTTGCTGAGTAAATCAAAACATTTTAACTAAAAAGTAACATTGAATTCTCACGCTCAAGTAACTTTGAGAAAAAACCTGTCCAAGTCAGACATGTCAGTCATTAAACATTTACTAAGTGCCTACTATGTGCCAAGAACTGTGCAAAGTGCTGGTGATACAAAAAATGGCAAAATACTGCACCTGCCTTCAAGAAGCTCAAATTGGGGAGACAACAAGCAAATATGTACAAACAAGTCATATACAAGATAAATAGGAAACACTTAAATGAGGAATAGCAGTGGAATGAAGAGGAGTTGGGAAAGGCTTTCTTGTAGAAGATGGGACTTGAAGGAAGCCAGGGAAGCCACCAGGACAGAGTAGAGGAAGGACAGCAATCAAGGAATGGAAACAGTCAGAAAAAATATCAAGAGATATATCATCTTGTTTGGGGAACAGCAAGGAAGCCAGTGACACTGTATCAAAGAGTACATAGGAGGGAGTAAGTTGTTAGAAAACTGGAAAGGTAGGGGTGGAGTAAGCTATAAAAGACTGAATTTCAGAGGATTTTGAATTTGGATCTTGGAAACAACAGAAAGTTACTGGAATTTATTGAATGGGGGATTACTTCGTTGGACTGGATTATTAGGAAAATCATCACTGGTGGCTAAATGAAGGATGGATTAGAGTAGAAAGAGACTTGAGGCAAGTAAATCTATCAGTATGCTATTGCAATAGTCCAAGCATGACTTAACGAGGACCTGCACCAGGGTGGTGGCAATATCAGAGGAGAGATGGGGATGAATTATGGTCCAAGATCTCAAAAATAAACAAAACAAATAGTTAAACTTAATTTCATCTTATGACCACTTAAATGTACGACATTCTTTGTATACCAGAGCTCAAACTGGCTCTATGAATAATCTGTCAACTATTTTGTTATTTTAAAGGTTTAATGAGGAAATATTAAAGATAAAAAGTTGACTAATTTAACATTTCTCTGTCAAAGACTTATGATTTTAATTGTGTGGGACGTTCTGCCCCTGAGAAAAATTTAATCCTGTCTATCATTTGTTGTTTAAGGCCTGACATGTTGACTCTCCCACGGACACAAAGCTCATAAATATCAGAGGCAGGATTTAAACTTTAATCTTTTGGAATCTAAATCCAAAACTTTATCCATTTTGTCACACTACCTTACTCTTGGCATTAATATGCAAATGATTACTCTATCCTGCCATTTAGCTATTAAGTACCAAAGTAGAGATTTTATTTTTTAATATCTAAAATGGTAATATCTCTCATCAATTAGGCAGCAGTCAAGATAAGGCCAGTATCTCTTGCAGCTCATAGTAAGTAGTTTAATTACTAAAGTGCTACATTTGCCTAAGTAAGTATGATCCAAAATTCAACATTTACATAAAGAACCATTTAAGTTCTAACTCTTATTAAGTGGTCCTGTGTTATGGAACTAAATAACAAGGTTCCACTTCTATAGTCAAAAATGAAAAAAATAAACAAACTATCTAGAAAGTCTAGTGACAGCATCAGCATGGAACAACCCAAGACCATTTCCTTACCAGTTCCAAAGACAGGACATGGGAAGATCTCACAGTTATCTCCCCATCCAGCACCTAATGTGCAGCAGCATTCTTGCTTAGTAACATTGGATGTCAGCACATTATCACAGAAATTGGCATCATTTAAGTTGTAGTAGCATTCTTTCTTTTCTTCTTTTTCTTCTTCAGGTTGATCCACATCTGCCTCTGAAAGCAGGAGGGAGAAAGGTGGAACAAAGGAAAAGCTATATTAATATGACTTGCAAGGTCATAACAAGGAAACAAGAGGATTCCAAAGAGACTCATTTAAGAAAGGTCTAAAACATCCTGTGACCATAGCATGGTTTTCTGTCGTCAGTACCAGATTCTTCTATTTGAGAAAAGAAGACAATAAAAGCTTCCCTACTGAATGCTGATAGATCATGCCCATTGTAAGGGTCATAACAATACAAAACATTTAACTTTTAGATAATAAATCTTTTCTTAAAAATTCAAATTTTGAAGTTTCTTTCCAAAATTAGGGAACATTCCTTAGTAGCAAAACACTTGCTTTAATCAATGGGAATTTTTTCTGACCCTCACCACTTAGAGGACTCCCTGAATCTTTAATACACACACATACTCGCACATGCACACACGCATACAAACACATGCTCCCAAAGCCTCTTTGCAAGAAGAAAAAAACAAAGAGGAAAAATGGAAAAGTATTGCAGCGACTGGGAGGCTACAAAACAGTTCTTTATTACTGAATATTTAAGCCAAGCCCCAAAGCAGAAACCCTGGGATTGAAAGTCTAATGAGTCAATTCATAGATAAGCATTTATTAAGTATTTCTTGTATAACTGGGCAATGGGAGTACAAAGACTCTGAGTCTTTGTACTTAACAAGTGCATATTCCATTGGAGGAAAACGATATGTTCAAAAGAAGCAAAATGAATATATAACAAAATAAACAGTGATTGGTGGGAGGCACTACCAACTGGGGGAATGGGAAAAAGTCTCTTGAAGAATCTGGCACTTCAACTGAACCCTGAAGAAAGGCAAAGTTCCAAGAAATGCAGGTGAGGAGGGAGAACAGTCCAGGTTTCTGGGAAGAAGCCTACAAAAGTGCCCAGTTTTTGCAGCCTGTGGCAAATTCATGGTCTCAGTTTACCACCATGTAATGAGGATATTCCTTAGGTTTTAAAGTGTTTGGATTCCTTATTGTTATGACTACAATGAGTCCCTGTAAGCAAAATAACTGACTAGAGAAATTACACCTAGGGAACTCCTTCCCTGAAAGCCCAGGCAAACAGACATTCTCCATGATCTTCCTTGACTACCCTTCCAATTGTATAGAGGGCATGGCCCCTAGGAGACCTATCAGGGAGACAAGAAGAGAAAACCTTTGACTAACACAGTTGAACTTCTTTTTTAAAACATATTTCCACATTAGTCATGTTGTGAAAAAAAAAGAAATTGAACAAAAGAGAAAACCCATGAAAAACAAAAAAGAAAAAAAAGTGAAAATAAGATGCTTCGGGGGCGGAGCCAAGATGGCAGAGTAGAAACAGCTCATCCAAGCCTCTCTGCCCCCAGATTCTCCACAAACTATGTAAAAAAGGACTCTGAACAACTTCTGGAGCCCCAGCACCCACAGAACGACACAGAGAAGCTAACCTCCCGCTGAGGACAGCCCAGCACCCTGCAGGAAGGACCAGCGCAGTGGTCTGGGAGCCGGCAGCGTGCAGAGCGCAGGAGCCGAGCTGAGCCCAGGTCCATGTGAGCCGAGGTTTTAGCCCCAGGGCGGCAGGGCCAGCAGCCGGCTGGAGGAACCCCAGAACACCAGGAACTGTGGCGACTCCAGAATTATCAACATAGACTTGCCTAGGACAAAGTAAGAGGTTAGTGTCCTATGGACTTTGGGACCTGTATTTGGGGAATGCGTCAGCTCCCTCCCCTGGGGGCTAGAAGCTGCTGAGGAGACACGCCACTGTGTAGTTTTCAGAGGCATTTCCGGCTCCCAGCCTACAAATCGTGGGGAGATCCAGCGATCAGTCTTGGGGGGTAATCGCTCTTGCTTTAACCTCCCTGGATCTGGATTGTGATCTAGGGTGGAAGTTGTGGGTGGGTTTACAGCTTGCCAGAAACGGAAGTTGCCCCCCACACGTTCGGGACGAAAATTCCTCCATCTGGCCTTAAAGCCATAGTGTGGCAACAAGCCCAAAAGTCAAGCAATTAAGTGGCAACATGCCAAGGCAAAGGAAACAGAAAAATGCAACCCTAGACTCCTATTTTGGGGGCATAGAGCGGAAAAGGACTGTGAGGTCAGAAGTCCTGCTCCAAAAGCCCCAGGGGAAACATGAGCGGGTTGCAGGCCATAGAGGACCTTAAGAAGGACTTTAAAAATCAAATAAGAGGGGCGGCTAGGTGGCGCAGTGAATAGAGCGCTGGCCCTGGAATCAGAAGGACCTGAGTTCGAGCCTCCGACACTTAATCCACACAAACAAAAAAACCTAGCCGTGTAACCTTGGGCAAGTTACTTAACCCCATTGCCCTAAAGGGGCGGCTAGGTGGCGCAGTGAGTAAGAGCGCCGGCCTCGGAGTTGGGATGACCCGAGATCAGATCCGCCTCAGAAAATGAGCACCCACGCATAAATCAAATGACTAGCCGTGTAACCTTGAGCAAATTACTTAACCCCAATTGCTTATAAAAAATCAAAGAAGAGAAGTGGAGGAAAAATTGGAAAGAGAAATGAGAAGGATGCAGGAAAAGTATGAAATGAGGGTCAACAGCCTGACTGAGGAAAACAACACCTTAAAAAATAGACTAACTCAAATGGCAAAGGAGGCCCAAAAGGGCAATGAGGAGAAGAATGCCTTAAAAAGTCGAATTTGCCAGATGGAAAAAGAATCTCAAAAGTTCACTGAGGAGATTCATTCCTTCAGAGTTAGACTGGAGCAAATGGAAGCTAGTGACTTTATGAGAAATCAAGATGCTGTTAAGCAGATCCAAACAAATGAAAGATTAGAAGGCAATGTGAAATATCTCATGGGAAAAACCACTGACCTGGAAAATAGATCCAGGAGAGACAATTTAAAAATTATTGGACTACCTGAAAGCCATGATCAAGGAAAGAACCTAGAAATCACCCTTCAAGAAATTCTCAAGGAAAACTGCCCTGATGTTTTAGATCCAGAGGGCAAAATAGAGGTTGAAAGAATCCACCGATCACCTCCTGAAAAAGATCCCAAAAAGAAAACTCCCAGGAATATTATAGCCAGGTTCCAGAATCCCCAGATCAAGGAGAAAATACTACAAGCAGCCAGGAAGAAACAATTTCAATATTGTGGAAACACAATCAGAATAGCCCAGGACCTGGCAGCTTCTACACTGAGGGATCGAAGGGCATGGAATATGATATTCCAGAGGGCAAAAGAGCTGGGAATGAACCCAAGGGTCACCTACCCAGCAAAACTGAGTATTTTGTTTCAGGGGAAAATATGGTCATTCAGTGGAATAGAGGACTTTCAAGCATTCTTGAGGAAAAAACCAGAATTGAATAGAAAATTTGACATCCAGACACAAGAAGCAAGAGATGCCTGAGAAGGTAATCAGGGAAAAGAAATCAAAAGGAACTTATCAAAGTTGAACTATTTACATTCCTATATGGAAAAGCAATATCTGTGACTGATGATATCTTTCTCACTATGAAAATAATGGAAGAAGGGGGTGTGGTCATATGAATACATATGTGAATGTGTGTATATATGGTTACAGTTATATATGGATAGAGGGCATAGGTTGACTTTGTTGGGAAGGGAGAATACTCAAGGGATGAAATTATGAGGTGAGAGAGGAAAGTGGCAAGAGGAGATGGGGAGAGACATGGTAGGGTAAACTATCTCATGTAAGGGGAAGTGGGTGCAAAGGAGGGGGAGAATAAGGAAGGCTAAAAAGGCAAAACCACATTCACATTGAATTTGGTTCAGGGAGAAAATGACATACATACTAAATGGGATATCTCAACCTGCAGCAGGATAGGGGGAAGGGGGAAGAGAGGAGGGATGATGGATGGGAGGGCATCCTTGGGGTGAGGGGAGGTTGGAAGTACCCACTATAGAAGAGGGACAGGATCTTGTAGGGAATGGACCAGGTGGGGGGTGGGATGAGTGGGAGGGAATTATAAGCAGCCTTGTACAATATATCTACTATGATAATGTTTTGCATAGCTAGACATGTACAACATATACTGAATTACTTATATCCCAAGAAGGAATGGGTGACAAGGGAGGAAGGAAATGGATCTGAAATTCAAGGTCGTAACATTAAATGTTTCAAATATATATATAAATACTATTATTAATACTCTTTTGCCTATAATTGGGAGATAAGATGTGCAGGCATTGGGACACAAAGATTCATCTTCCTCTAATGGAAAAGTCGATGGGGGTATGGGAGAAGGTATGGGAGAGAGCAGATTGGAGGAAGCGATATCTTGTGGGACTGCTATTCTGGGAGGTTGGGTAGGGGAATAATGGGGGGAAAATGATTGTAACTCAAAATCTGGAGGAAATGAATGATGTAAAACAGAAGTTAATAAAGTATTTGTTTAAAATTGAAAAAAAAAGAAAGTAAGATGCTTCAATCTTCATTCAGACTACATAGTTCTTTCTCTGGGTGTAGATAGTATTTGCCATCATGAACCTTTTGGAATTGTCTTGGATCATTATATTGTTGAGAAGAGCTAGCTGATTATCATTATAGCTGATTATAGCACAATGTCACTGTTACCATGTACAATGTTCTCCTGGTTCTACTCACTTCACTCAGCAGCAGTTCATGTAACTCTTTCCAGGTTTTTCTGAAATCTGCATGCTCATCATTTCTTATAGCACAATAGTATTCCATCACAATCATATACCACAACTTGTTCAACCATTCCCCTTAACCTTACTAAGGCATCCACTTAATCTCCAATTCTTTGCCACCACAAAAAAGAGTACAACTGAACTTCTGCAAGCTTCTCAGATCCTTACTTGCCTATCACTTCCTTGCTGTTTTATATACCACAATGTAAACCACAGAGAGGCTAGACTTGTCTGAACACAGCATACCTCATTGGCACTGTGAAGCTAGCTAAAGTATTGGCTACTTTTCTAGTTGATAAAGGCAAAGTCACTTATGTTTACTTTAGCTACACTCTAAGCACATCCATCCCTAAGGCTCTCAGCATTATGGGTGAATATCTTATAACTGTTGACAGGAGGACTTTTCCAAGGCTTGGGAGGTTTCTCCTTTTTCTAGTTCCCTGTTAAATCTACCTCCCTTTACTTTAGAAAAATTGAGAGACTCCATAATTCATGAGCACCCTGGTATAAATTGTTGGTAAATATTTAGTTCTAAGGAAATGCTATTAGGGCTCTATTCTAGAGGGTTTAACCAGTGTGATATGACTAGCATATATTCCTGGTCCATTTGTGATTCATTTAGCTTTAAAATGAATCCTTAGAAAGTAGTTAGGGGCTGATGGAAGGCAAATTTCTTCAATTTACAAATACAAGCTATAATGCTACAACAGGTTAGGAGGAGATATGTTCCTCCTTTCATGCTGTGAATACATTGAGATTGAGTGACATGTATAACCATGAAACAATCCAGAAGGCTGTCAGGGACATGTTGAATGACTTTTAGGGCATTGATCAGCCAAAAAGTCCTATGTAAACTGATACTTATAATGTCTAAATTAAGTGTGAATGACTATCCTTGGCTTTAACTCACAAGATGACAAACCCTCAATAATTCCAATTAGAGATAAATGTAGGTCTCTTATTTTTTCCCTAGGATTTTTAAAGCTAGGGATAGGACATAGTAGTTTCTTATTTCATTGTATCCTCTCTAAAGAAGTGCTTTGCTAGTGAACAATAAATTTGGATAAATCCTTCCTTATTTTCCTGACTATATGACCATATAGCTCAGTTTTCTTGTTTATTTATGGCATACATAAAATTATTTATAAACATATAAATACAAATATTGAAGTAGTGTCCCAAAACAGAAATCTAATGGTTGGGCAACAAGTAATCTTTTGTTTCTCTTTACCAAATATACTTCGAAAGTTCTTATACTCTGAAAGTATTTGGGCCTTATGACTCTTAAAGGTAGCTATCATTGCAAAAGAAAATTCTTGGGCTCTCTTTATATCAAGAATCTATGCTCTGTCACTCAATATGGGGACTGCAGTACAATCTTTGTAATACAAAAGCAGTCCTAGCCACATTCATTGCCAATAAGCACCAGAGTTATATATCATCTGTAGTCATCAGTTTTGCCAAGTAGGAAAATAGTTTCTCAAACCTAATGAGCCCCTTCCTATAAAAAGCTGCCTTTCAGTTACTCTAGTATCTGTAGGCAGGTTGCCATTTCTTATTTTCTCATCAAGTTCATGAAAACACAACTTCCTGTTGCCCCCAGAGTCTATCATAATTTGCTTTATGAAGCCTTTCAATAATGCTCCAACATATTTCCTCTAAGATTACAAATGGTACAAGAGTTCCCCACATTTTCCTCCTTATTTCTGGCAAGCCCTGCCTAACTACCCCCTCCAACAGAGAATTCCAACCTCAGTAATGTTGTTTGCTGCCTTTGCTTTTCATGGAGGACAGATCCAGGGGGCCCATTATTTAGGGGCCCAGGGTCTCCTACTGACTTCCATTTATATTGATTCTGGATTTTATTGCTTTTCTTCTAAAGATGAATTAGGATGACTTGGCAAGGTACATAACAAGGAGGGAAAGATCACTCCAAAGAGATTCATTTAAGAAAGGTCAAAAGCATTTTGTGACCATATAACATGACTTTCTTCCTCAGGAGCAGATCACCAGGGGTAAACCCCCGTCTCTGATTTCTACTACAAAAGTGCAATCCCTGCCTCTGTACCTTCAATCATATACTAAATCAGTCAGATTGCTTAGCCTTTCTAAACCCTGGGGTGACACAAGTTCTGGAAATTCTTGAGTTTATCACTCAACCTATTCATGGGGAAAAAAAGCTAACTCAGAATAAAATGGCTCAAAGTCCCAGAAATCCATTTATGTATTCAATTAATAGCCAATTTCCTTTAATTCAACATCAAGCCCATAGCATCCCTCTTCTTCTGAATATATTCAAAGATGACCCCAAAACTTAACTTCTAGTACTACCAAATTAAGTTGAATCACCCTGGTCTCCCAAACCTAAGTATCATCCACACATGAATAGGGCAAAGCTTCTTCACTAATTTTTAAAAAGTTTTTGTATTTATCTGCCTTTTCCAAAAGCATCCTAGCATATTAGATATAGCACTGGACATGGAGAAAGGAAGAAAGCATCAAATTCTGTCACATATACTTACTCTTTGTATGACCCTAGGCATGGAGTAATCTCTCTGAGGCTCTTTCCTCATCTACAAAATGAAGATAATAATAGCATCTATCTTTTAGGGTTGCTATGGAATTAAGTGAGATAGTATATCTAAAGTACTTAACCTTAAAACGCTAAATAAATCCCAGCTATTAACATTACTATTCATCCAATGTCTCCTATTTTCACATGATACTTCCTTTCCTCCTCACACATGTCCCTGAATGTCCTGTATTCCACTTACTGCATATAAATCATCCTTGAGAAATAGTATGTTACACTTGTTAACAACACACCATGTGGTTTCCTATTGTCTTTTGGATCAAGTGGAAATTTGTATCTCCCAAAGTCATGATGTTATAAGATTCATAGCTGTGTAGAAGAGATAGGTCTTTGTGGCACAGACTAGGTTAAATATCAGTGAAATCACTTCCAAATACCACAGTTGTACAAAAAATCTATTAGGAATGAAATTGAGACTTGTGTCTTAAGTAATTAAAAAAAATTGATTCTGCATGATTTCAAACAAG